>CM052807.1:92047022-92082435 GCA_028533885.1 Nasua narica | reverse complement strand
AAAAAAAAAAAAAAGAAACCAACTTTACTTGTTTTTTCTGAATTTGACATTAATTCTCCCTGGGCAAACCCCTTTCTGTTTTAGTCATATCTCTCCCTGCCCGGTTTCCGGTCGGCTATAATTAATTTTTCAAGCATAAAATCCCATGATGTCCTGTATTTGTGCATGCATATATATATATGTACATATGTATGTACATACATACACACATATGTGTGTACACTCATACATGCATATGTGAGATATATATAAAATCTTTGGTTCTCCTTAAAAATCAGTTTCCTAGGTTCAAAGGTAAATAGTACATACTTAGCAAAGATATCCAACAAGTCTGACAGCAGTTAAGAGTAGTATATGATACAAAAAGTAGTAATGAAGACCTCCTATGGTTTAAAAATGAAATATATATATGTAATAATAGGGAAAAAATGTAATAACATGGAAAATGCTATAGGAATATTCCCCCAGTCTTCAAACATATTACAGCATAGAAACTCTTAAGGGATCAATAACCAGAGTGTTTATGCATGCCATATGGAAATATTTCCTCTGCAGTGTGCCTGCATTGCTATTTAAGTAGAGCATAAATGTTATGTTAGCAATATTTTTATATAGCCTAGAATTTTTATTTTTTAATTTTTTTCTCCATTGCATCTGGATGGTGAATAAAAGATAAAGTTCAGCTAGAGAAATAGTTATTTATATAATCTTACACAATAATATGATTTTAAATGAAACTTTTACAATTTTATTCTTGAAAGAATAAGCAGCTTTTCCTTTTTCAAAAATAATAAGTTAGGCTGGTAGGAAATATGCTCCAACGACAAGATAAAAGACTTTATGGACTGTTATTCTATAACTTTAAGCCAATGCTGGACATAACAATGAATCTTATATACTAAAATGCTAATTCAAATAGGAAAATTCAGTAACTTTGGAATTTCTAAAGCTATTGTGCTTGGATGTCTATCCAGAGGATTTTGATAATGCACCAATTTCTTTTTGTGACTTTTATCTACCAAATAAGAGTAAAGATGAAAATCATCTTAACATTTTTAACTTTTCATATTATAAAGCATTCTTCTCAATCACAGAAAAATTGGAAAACAGAAGATTATGGAAAGAATATTAAAACTGTACACATCCAGTTACCCAGTGTTAACCACTCTTACCATATTTGTCTACACATGGATTCGATATGCACTGCTCTATTTACGATGCCTTCTACACACACAGTTTTACTTTTCAACATGGCATCACTGGGCATATATTCCAAGCCACATAACGTTTTGTTTTTTTCCCTCAGCGGCAAGGAGATTCTCACGTTTACTCGGACTTGAATCCCACAGTCTACTACATGGTATCCACAGCTGGTTTTCTCTCCTGACTCTCTCAGCCCTTCTGTGCTATTTGTGACTATCACTTCTCTTAGATAATGTTTTTGCAAACTGCGCTGTATTCACACAACAAACCCTATTCCCAACTCTATGGGGTCCCATCAGCACTGATTTCTCTGAAACTCCTGAAGTTTGAGCATCCTTCTATACTCTAGACAGTAGGAATCAGCACTGATTTCTCTGAAACTCCTGTAGTTTGAGCATCTTTCTATACTTTAGGCAGTAGGAAAGAAAAGATCTTTTTCTAAATCCCCAAAATTATGTTTTCCTCAGTGTATTAAAGTTCTGAGGTCTGGGTTTTGATGTTATACAGAATTTTTTTTTCTTTTTAGAAAAAAGCTTTTTAATTATGTTTACAGCTTCTTCCCTCCATGAAATGAGAGGGTAGGACAGGAGTTACATGTAACTGACAACTGTCACTGTATTAAGTATTGAGAATGGCCTCTCTTCTTCCACACTAAACACTGTGACTTGCCCAAACCTATGGCTCTCTGGTGCCACAGTACACCTTTGTCAGTTCCAAACCTCCAGGATCTAGTATCATGCTTGGCATTTAATATGCCTTAAAAATGTGTTTTGTTTATGTGTATGTATGTGTGCGTTGGGGATGGTTAGCATTTGTGTATATGTATATCTATGTATGTGTGTATTATTTTATTATTGGTGATGATTGGTGGCTATTTTTTTCCCCTGAATAAATGTTGGTTATATTGGCAAAGAATGTAGAGAAAAAGGTATATCTCATTTTAGTATAGAGAAGCATTGACTTGCTAGACGTTGCACTAAATTTTTCTCTAGGTAATTTCCATATATATTAAGACACCGAGGCATTCATATCATGGAGAGAAACTGAGTTCCTATTTTTTATCTGAAGACAGAGCTATAGTACAGTGCAGGCACAAAGCTACGTCATGATAAGAAATATTATATAATAAGAATGTACAGCTCCTGCTCAGAGTGAATTACCATTAGGAAAATCCCCAAAGATGCTTTCAGTGATGTTGTCACATTCATCCCCTGTCTGAGAGTTTAGAAAAGGGGACATTTATGGAAACCTTAGGAAATGGCCAATTTATTTCTTGGAAGATAGAAAAACAGCTCTTAGGAGGGCTCTGTTTTTTTTCTGAAATTTCTACTTCTCTTCAATTTACTTGCATTCTTTTCTGTTTAATAAGTTACACTTCGCAGAGAACTTGGAAATTCTTTTAATGGCTTTGGGATATGCGGCTGGGTTCCAACTATTAAATAGTTCTGTCAACTTCTACCAAGTAACTACTTTCAGTCCCTGCCCAATGAGTATTGGAAAGTTCTAGAACTACCCTACTTTTGTGGGGGTACAAATGAAATATGCTTGTTTTCATCCCCAGAGCCAGCACAGAGCTACACCGACCAGGGACGTCCAATCCTATGCCAAACCCAGCCGCTGATTGTTTAAAAAGAAAAAAAAAGGGGCACCTGGGTGGCTCAGTTAAAGCCTCTGCCTTTGGCTCACGTCAAGATCTCAGGATCCTGGGATCAAGCCCTGTATCGGGCTCTCTGCTAGGCAGGGAGCCTGCTTTCCCCTCTCCCTCTGCTTGCCTCTCTGCCTATTTGTGATCTATCTCTGTCAAACAAATAAAATCTTTAAAAATAAATAAACAAACAAACAAACAAACAAATAAATAAATAAATAGAAAAATAAAATCAAGCAAATTTTCCTAAAGAGCAGACACTGGTCAACTTATTATCTACCATATTTTGGTATTTCCTAAAAGCCACTATGTAAGCATAAATGTAAATTTCGTTAGCCATGATAAAATAAAGTAAAAGGTACAATTCACATTTACAAAATAATAGTTTTTCATTTTTCCATATTTAATTAATATTAAATTTCTTCTCTATATTTCTAAGATGGCGAATGTTAATATTTCTAAGTATCAGCAACAGTACTCCAGTTAATCTCATATTATTGTAAAAATTAAAAGTAGAAAAGATAAAAAGATGTAATACTAAAATTTGTTTCAAAATACTCTTTAGAATAACTTTTAGTCAATCAAGTCTGGATTACTGAGTTCATACTTAATAAGGATGAACATCATTCATTGAAGCTGTTCGGTTATGTAGTGGCTACCCCTGAATCATTAGATTTCCTTTTGACTTCTCATCAAGTCATCTTTTCCAAAGGACATTTAATTTTTGTCCCTCATTATAATCCTTGAATTATCTGTAGGTGAACCTGAAACTCAGCTTTTTGAGGTTAATCCTGTACGCGTTAGTGCTATTTGTAAACATTAATAAATACATGAACATATATTATTGTCTAAGTCTAATAAATAGAACATTGGTGGAGAACACTTAACTCCAAGAAACAACTGGATATAGGATGGTCAAAAAAAAAAAAAAGGAAGAAGTGGTCTTGCTTGGATTCTGGGCTCATGAATGAATTGGCATTAGAAAATGAAATAAGGGGGCGCCTGGGTGGCTCAGTTGGTTAAGCCGCTGCCTTCGGCTCAGGTCATGATCTCGGAGTCCTGGGATCGAGCCCAGCATCAGGCTCTCTGCTCAGCAGGGAGCCTGCTTCCTCCTCTCTCTCTCTGCCTGCCTCTCTGCCTACTTGTGATCTCTCTGTATCAAATAAATAAATAAAATCTTTAAAGAAAAATGAAATAAGTCAGTCAGAAAAAGACAATTATCATATGATTTCTCTCCTATGTGGAATATAAGGAATAGCACAGAGGATCATAGGGACAGGGGGAGAAAACTGAATGGGAAGAAATAAAAAAGAGAGCTAAACCACGAGAGGCTCTTGACTCTGGGGAAACAAACAGGGTTGCCAAAAGGGAGGTGGGTGGGAGGATGGGATAACTGGGTGATGGACATTAAGAAGGGCACGTGATGTGATGAGCACTGGTCATTATAAGCAACTAATGAATCACTGAACACCAAACCAAAAAAACTACCGACGTACTGTATGTTGGCTAATTGAATGAAAAAAAAAATCCTTCACTTGTATGTACCATGCCAAGGAACCCCCAGATGGCAACAGTCTATAGGACCCTAGCCCCAAATGGGATGCAACACACATTTCTGTCTGGCTATATTTTTCTGGCCCCCAATTGAGGGTTGCCAAGCCAAGTTCTCAGGATATAAAAGGAGACAAAGCAATAGCTGTCCCTGGGAAATAAAGAATAAACAACATATAGGTACTCTAAAGCTAATTCACGAGTAACAGTTCAAAGATCTAATTCTTACAAATATGTTTTGCCTAACAATCTGAATTTGGAAAGGAAGTGACAATGTGAAATTTTACCTTCTTCTGTCAACCAGGCATCACTATTAGAAATCTAGCAGAGCTGACTTTGGTAATTCTTACCTTTGTGAGCCTCTGCCTGTTTTCCCAGGATCCTGTCCACAGGCTCTGGAGTGAGTGCAATGTCCCAGCAGGTGTTATCCCGGGCCAGGAGAAACGTAGGGTAGGAAAAATGATTTTCCCTCTTCCCTTTATGGTGAGTACTTGCCTGAGATCCCTTTTCTGTCTAGGGCACCTCTTACGTAAAGGGATAAAGCTATGAAGGTTAAAGTTTTCTACTGTGGCCCCTGTAATTCCAGATTATCTTTGGTAAAGTTAACCGGCTTGCTCAGCCTTTAAACAAAATTTTATTCACTGGAGGCTTTCACACTGGACCCGACCCAGCTTAGCTTCTCCTGGGTCCAACCGGAACTAGTCTGGTTTCCGGTTTCCCAGCCGGAGCCGTCAGACGCTGCACCCAGTCTGGTTTCTAAGTCAGACGCAATCGGAACCTATACCCGGTCCGGTTTTTAAGTCGGACCCAGTTTTTAAGCTGGACCCAGCTTTTGTCGTGCCAGTTTTCAGAACCAGTCTGGAAAAAGAAATGGTTAAATAAAGTCTAAAGCTCCTAAAGCAAAAGCTGTGGAGGATCGAGAAGGACTTACCCACCACCTCATAAGGCAGCGAGCAAGCAGCAAGCTCCAGGGGCCCAACAGGTACCCACAGTTAGTTCATTGTTCTCGGGGGACTGGCGGGGGGTTTTGTTAGGTTCCTTCTTACTGTTACCTACAGAACTGTTAAATGATAAACTGAGGCATATTAAAATTTTTAAGAGTTTATCTGAGCAAAAATTGGGCAACATCCGATCTAGCAGGTGGAAAGGAGTCCGAGGAGCTGTACAAAATGAAAGACTTTTACAGGCAGAAGGGAGCTGGAACAGGAGGTATATTAGGCAAAAATGCAGACTAGTTATTTCAAAGTTACTTTCCTTTAGGGACTGGCAGGGGTCTATGAGACAGATTACATAAATGACACTGTTAGGTGAATCCTGATTGGTTTAGGTTTGCATTTCTGGGAAAGCCAAACTGTGATGAAGTTAGGTCTCCGTTTGGTGACATGAGCTTAGTTAGCATAAGCGGCTCCATTTGGGGCCTGTTGTCTTGTTTTGTTTTTTTTTTTAAAGATTTTATTTATTTATTTATTTATTTATTTATTTATCTATTTAATTAATTAATTTATTTATTTGGAAAGAGAGAGAGTGAGAGAGAGCATGAGAAGGGAGAAGGTCAGAGGGAGAAGCGGACTCCCCATGGAGCCGAGTGTCCGATGTGGGACTCGATCCCTGGACTCCGGGATCATCACCTGAGCCAAAGGCAGTCGCTCAACCAACTGCGCCACCCAGGCGCCCTTGTTGTCTTGTTTTTAAGACCTGTAGGCTTATATATAATGTCATGTTTCAAAGATCTTCTGAATTACAATGGCATTAATATTTTAGTGCTTTTTTTTATACATTTCTGACTTTAATTAGTGTATTTGTTTTTCTTTTCCAAATTTACTGTTTTGTGAGACTACAAAAAAGATCCATGTGTATTTTTCCGTAAGACTAATTGATTTTCTCAACACCCTTTATTGATTGATCTGTCTTTTCCCCATCTATTTGGAATAGATATTTTTCAAATTTCCTATTTAACTCGTTCATCTCTGAACACTATTCCTTTTCATTCATCTATTTATTATAGTGTTTCTCAAATTGTTTTTTTCATTAGAGAAGCTGTCTCTAGCCAACATGATTAGAAATAGTATTTTCTCTGTTAATGATAATTTTAAAAACTAGTTAAAGCAGAAAAGCATAAAAAATATATAGTATCCTAAATATTTTAAATTAAAACATGAATGCAAATTTATTTTCAGTCTCTTAAATTAGGTCTTGGGCATTTTCTTTGATTATGGTTTTCTTCATTTTTGTCATCAGTTTTGCATTAATAATGTTTGTATCTTTCTCTGAGGTAGGGTCAAGATCTTAAAGACATTTATGAATAATCTGGTGACAGTCCTTTTGCTCTTTATGATTTGTGCCCTAGTCAGTTTTCTCATCCACACAAGTTAAAAAGATTTTTTCCAACAATTTACTTCTATTATGTTTTTCTAAGACATTTATTTTCATAGAAATAGTCTTCTTTTTGAACACACATTTCATGAGTATATATAGTATTAAAGTGACTTAGGTAATTATTTGGTGTAAATAGGTATAAGCAGTTTTGAACACAACTTGTTGGTTGTGTTTTCAGTATTCAGAAGGCATCAGATGGTATGTTTCATGGTGAAATAGAATTGCATAGTTAAATTGGTAGATAAGTTAAGGAAGGGTATTTGTACTTGTGTTATAATCATCTGGGACTCCTGTCATAAAAAATGCATATTTCCATGCTCTAGTCCTGACCTAGAAAATCAGAATTTTTAATGTTTGACCCACAGGGAAATTTCAGACTTAACATGCATCCTAGGTGATTCTTCTGCATTATTTGAGAGGCATGGGTATATTACTTTACTTATACCAAGCTAATTTTAATAGATCAAAGTTAAAATTTTACTTTCAGATATTTTGTTTCTGATCATAACTACTTTAATAGATTAATTTAGAGACAATATCTTTTTTTTTAAAATTTATTTATTAGAGAGAGAGAGAGACTGAGAATGAGAGGGGAGAAGGTCAGAGGGAGAAGCAGACTTCCTGCAGAGCTGGGAGTCCGATATGGGACTCGATCCTAAGACTCCGGGATCATGACCCGAGCCGAGGCCGTCACCCAACCAACTGAGCCACCCAGGCGCCCCTAGAGACATCTTTTTAATGTGAAATTTTGGTTTCCACAAACAAGTTATGTGTTTCTATTTATTCTTTTAAATATGACTCAGTGGAGTTTTAAAGTTTTCTTTGTTTTAGCCCTCTATAATTCTTATTAAGTTTCTTCCTAAGTGTTTTATCTTCTTTTGTTATTTCCAGTGAAAATAAGATCTATTTATCCATTAAATATTCTAACTCACTTTGGTTTATATATGGAAAGCTGTTGCTTTTATATTTTGATTTTGTAATAAATCTGCTGATTCAGGTTTTTTTCCCATTGTGTCTAATATATTTTTCAGTTTATTCTCTTATGTTTTCCAAATATATAGTCATATCTACTGCAAAGAATAATTATTTTGTATTTTTCCCTTCTCACTATGTTTCTTATTTTTCATTTTAAGTGTACTGACTTCAGAATGGCACTCTGTTGTTTCGTATAGGGGGCCTTGTTTACTCCTCTTGTCTCTGGCACATGACTATGATTCTTATTAGGACAAATAAAGGATGCTGGGGGGACCTTACAGAGCTGCATCATTTACTTCTTGAATATTCTTCCCTGAAATATGGAAGGTTATATCCTCCCTCATGTGCTCCAAAGAGCTTCATGTTTGGCAAATATTTTTCTTAGTTTTAAATTTGTAGCTGTTTATCTTATTTAATTGAAGATGCTGTATTTTTTATTTTTGTTGAGATTCATATAGAGTATAATTACTTTTATCTGGCTAATTTCCACAGGAAATCTTCTCCATCAGCTTTTTAAAGACCTTCTAAAAAATATATTGGATCTTAATTTCTTTTATCTTTTAACCTAAGTTTACAGAGTCTAATATGTAGAATTTTTTGTGTACAGCTTGGTTTTGAGTGTCACAAAAGGTTGCAGAATATAGTTTATTGCTGAAGCTGGATAATGGAAACCCAGGAATTCATGTTATTCTTACTGCTTTTTGTGTTTATAAATTTTCAAAATTAAAACAAATAAGGGCATTAACTAAAAAAGGCATTTCTCTGCTTTGAGCTCTGTCAAAGCTTTACTAAATGTATTCTCTTTTTATGATTTTATTTTCAGTTAATACTTTCATCAATTTAGAATTAATCCTTTTCTATATTGTTAGGTGATTGTAACCAAGAAGCATTATATATTGAATAAAGTTCCCTCTCTCTCTCTGTCCTCCTTTTCCCCAACAGATTTATGATGATACTTTCTCTGTTGTCTAACATCATCATGAAAGTCTGTTTCTGGAAATTTTATTTCATTACATTTATCTACTTTTCTGTCAATTCTTACATAATAATCTGCTTATGGCTCTTGCAGTTTAATTATTTTTAGTATTGGTCATAGCAAATCTCCCTCCTTACTTTCTTTTTAAAAGTTTTCTTCTATCTTTTAATTCATTCTTCTTGATAATTTTTGTAACCATCTTGTCAATTTCTAAAAAAAAAACAGTCACTTTGGGATATGATTTAAATAGCATTAAACCTACTTAATAATTAGAGAAAACTCTTAAAGTCTTTTCTTCTCAGCTGGGTGCATACTGTGTTTTTCCAATTACTCCAGTCTTATTTTCAGATGCTTAGTGAAATTTTATAGGTCTTTTTTCATATATGTCCACAATGTTTCTTAAGTTTCCTTTTTATGTATTTTATGCTTTTTGTTAGCAATTGTGAACTAGATATATATTTTTTCCAATTAAAATTTCTACTTCATTCTTCTTGGGTTATATAGCACCGATGATTTTTGTAGGCTTCTTTAGTATATACCTCTTTATTGACTCTTCTATCAATTTTCCTTTTGTTTCTAGAAGTGTTTTTTTTTTTTTTGTAATTTACTGGGAATATAACCATTTTCGAGGAATAATTGACTTTTCATTTCTTCTTAATATTATTCATTGGGGAAGGGTTCCAGAATAATGTCATATTACAGTGATGATACTGGGTAAATTTTACTATCTCTAATTTTAATGGGCATTTATCTAGCATTTTATTGTTAATTATGAGGTCATAGGTTGATTTCATGTTAAAAAATAATTTTAGAATTTTGCTCCCTAAGATGTTTGTTTCTTGCTTTGAAATTTTAATATTTCAACTTTGTCACATGTCAAAATGTCTCTTATTTATAATTTCTTACTTTCTCATCAATTTAACATTTTATTTTCTCATTCTTAATTTTATATCTTTATATTTGCCTTTTATCTTGATTAGTCATTAGAAATTTGACTGTTTGATGCTTTTTTACGCTGGTCCTTGGATTCACTCTTTATTGCTGTTTTTAATTTATTAATATTTTTGTTCCTCTTAATTATTTCTTTTTTATATTCCTTTTTTAAAGATTTTATTTATTTATTTGAGAAAGAGAGAGAGAGAGCAGGAGCGGGGTGGGGGAGGTGGGAGGGTGGGATAGAGCAGGCACCCTGCTGAGCTTGGGCTAAAGGGGACTCCAGGATCATGATCTGAACCAAAGGCAGATGCTTAACTGACTAAGCCACCCAGGTGCCCCTCTCTTCCATTCCTTAGACTTTTTTTTTATGATTCTCTTTTCACTTTTTTGAGCTGAGCATTTTGATACCTGCTTTCATTTTCATTTATAATAAAAATATTTACTACTATAAATTTTCCTTTTAGTATAATTTTGGCCATAACCATACACTTTGATAGATTATCAGTTGCTATTATATTCAGCCAATAATTAAAGATAACTTGGCAATTATTACTTTATTTAAGAAATCCTTATTTGGAGTCTTTATTATTGGATTTTTCTCCTGCATGTTATCATTTACATGCATCTGGTATTGAGTTCTCTGCCCCCCTATTAGGGAGAGGACCCTTTATCCTTCCCTACCCATAGTTAGAAAAACTAGTTATTGTTCTGATAACACACTGCACATTAATCAAATGCAAACTACTATGATTTTTCAATGCAGAGATTTTTTTCTCCCACTCAGGGCCTAGAATTTCAGCCAGGCAGCTTTGCTTCAGGCCCTAGGTCAGGATCAGCTCTCTGCTCATAGCTGCACACTATCACTTTTACTCAAATTCCACCAGTCAGAGCAGGTTTATGGCCAAACCCAAATGGGATGGGTAATTATACTCTCCAAAGGGAAATTATGGCAAGAACAGAGAAGAAAGGAATAATTGTGAAACAGTAACATAGTTGACCCCAGGCATGATGATGAAACAAATGCTTTACTTTCCTGGTCTTTAGCAAAGCTCAATGAGGTACCTGCTTAATATAGAATTAAAAACTAGAGAAATTATTACCATAGATAGGGTTTAGCAGGGGAAGAGAATTAATAAGGAATTCATGCCAAAATCCTAGATAAGGTAACTAGAATGAATGTTAGTTTATAAACTCAGATGTGAAAGAAATATCACATTTTTTTATTTCCATAAATTAAACTGTATTAGACTCTGCATTACTATGCCACTTTGGGATTTATATCACAATTATATTCCATGTTTTCCCCATTCCCTCACTGAAGATTACAAACACTCTGGAAATTTATGTGGTTCCCAGAAAGTCTGGTGAGGGTCTTTGATTACTAAGCCATCAAAATTGCTCCAGATATTCTTATTCTTCCACAAGCATAGCAAAGAGTCAGGAGGAAAATAGAACAAAAGGTTAATAATAGTTACATATAGGGTGTGGGTCCACAGGTGGAAGATGAGATTGGAGGGAGAGAGGGGAGATCTTTTTACTTTTCTACGTATTTATAAATAATGAATTTATGGGTAGTTTTATTACATTTTTGTGTTTACAATATTTTTCAAGTAAAAAATAAAGATAATATTACACTAATTTCATAATGTTGCTATGAAATTTAAATAAATAATACATATAAAAGGTTTAGCACAGTGTATTCCTCATAATAAACTCCTTAACCCAATGTGTGGGATTTTCCTACTGTTAACATGGTTATATCAGAAACTGTATTTCCTAGACCTAGAGTCTCCTTCCTTGTGTTCTACCACATTAGTTGGCTAAAAGTAAATTTGCATGATATTTGAAAGGCAGAATCTGCAGCTGTGCTCTCAATGCCATTGAGATAATGAGGGATTAATCCACTCGTGTGGATCCATTTTTGTCCTTGTTCCTACCTATTCCACGTCTAAAATCTTCCCAACTCCACCACCCTCCTAATCCAGAGCAGCTAGGCTCACTATAATATGTTTGATTATGAACTCACAAAGATGGTGGTTACCGAAAGTCCAGCTCCTTTGATAGGCTTGTACTAGTTTCTCTTTTTGGTACTTCTCCAGGAGCTGGATGTTTCAGGCTTTCATCCATCTCTCCAAGGTTTAGCTTGTTCAACTGTGTCAGAATTAGTTAGCAAACACATTCATTGATTCCTTAATTTCTTTTCAGACTTTTCCTTCCGTAGCTCCTCCCACAATTGTGTAAAGCATAATATTTATAATAGTTTCCTAGTTACATAATATTCATTGTGCACCTGTATCTCTAAATAAACTGTTACTGATATGGTTGGTATCAGAAATGGCTTTAGGGTTATAGAACTTTAAGACTGGGAGGAATTGATATAATTCTTGATACAATCAGATTAAAGGCATTGATGAACCCTTTCCCCATCATAAAGGATTACCCGTGTTCCATGACACATGGTACAAAATGATTACTTAAGTTATCACTTGTGGACACCCATAACCTAGTGCCTGTAGAAATTTTGTCTTTGAACATGTAGTTGTTGCAATAGAACATTTTAGTATAAATAAGGAATATGATGGGGGTAGTTGATTTTCCCTAGGTATGCAGGAGAATTTGTGAAAAAAAATGGTGACCTCAGGGCTTTAAATTTCCAAGCCAAGGATACAGGACAAAAAGATTTGTATAGTTTCTCTAAAACAATCTCTTATTAGGGCACCTGGGTGGTTTAGTCAGTTAAGCATCTGACTCATTTCAGCTCAGGTCAAGATCTCAGGGTCACGAGATCAAGCCCTCAGTTGGGCTCATTCTCAATGGGGTGTCTGCTTGAGATTCTCTCTCTCCCTCACCCTCTGCCCTCCCCATCCTTTTAAATACATACATACATACATACATACATACATACATAAATCTTAAAAAAATGGGAAAAAAAAGAATCTCTTCTCTCCTGTAGCTATAAGATGGTATTTTTGAAAAGAAAATCCAAAGTCTAATCCTGTGTGTGGTTGAATTACGACACAAAGTTAATTCATGTTCGCACAAAAAATATTTTGTTGTATTTAGGGCATCAGTTGGGAAGGAGTGGAGCACTGAAAATTAAGTCTAACAGGTTATAGTGAAATGATTTACCTTGATTGAACCTGGAAAGTCTGGTAGCCCTCTTCAATAAAAGTAGTCTTTCCTTCCTGGTCTGAAGAGTTTATTCTTCCTTTCCTTGAAAAACTAAAATGGTTTTCCCTGCTATGGTTGCCCTGTAGGAGATTGTTGATCCTTTTAAGGATCTACCTCTACCCTCCCATTGCTTCTAGACCTATCACTGGGCTCAAGTTCTGGCAGGCTCCTGTGAATAATGTGAATAAGGAGGAGGTGCCATAAATACCAAAAGATGTGCTAGATTTTGCCAATTTACATCAGCAAAAGCCTGAGGAATATGTGTGAGAATGGAAGGATGTACTATTTAATTTGACATAAGTTGATATGGGTGCACTAAACTGAGATTCTGGATTCAGTGTGTTAGCTTGAGTATCTGGGAGTGGCTTTTAAGAGCTTTTTTTGTTGACTGATATCTGGACCTCAAATTGGACTAGACTGAAATGTACTTAAAATACCAGAATTTTCTAGGAGTAATATAGAGGAAGGTATGAAAAGGCTGAGAGAGATCAGAGTGCTACAGTGGATTTCTGTAAGATATACTCACCAGCTCCTTAAATGTATTTTTTGGGAAGGTCAGTTGGACTTCCATTCTCCTAGACTGAGAAATATATAGATGAAGGGAGTACTGACATCCTTAATAACCTTTGGTACTTTTTATGTAACCTTGATCTACTAATGTTTCTTTCTCTATACCTGTTAGCAAAGAACGGTAGTTTACTTTCAGCTGTCAAGGACAGTAAACACTTTCACTGTCCTACCTCAGGACTATTTCAATTATTTAGCCCTCTGTCATAATCTAGTACACAGGGAACTTGATTGCTTCTTTATTCAACTGTACATTACTTTGGTTGGCTGAATTGATGATATTCTGTTTGAACCTGGTAGGCAGGAAGTTGAAACTATTCTATACACCTTGTAAAACAAAATGTGACAGTGAAAGTGGGAAGTAAGTCTCATAGGAATTCATAGGCCTGAAGCTTTGGTGAAATTTTTAGAGGTCTAGGGTTTAGGACATATCAAAATATTCCATTTGAGATAAAGGACAAATGTTACATCTAGCTCTTGCTACCACTAAGAGGTACAATGCATACAGTGTTCAATATATTAGTTTTTAAATTTGCCATTATATCAACAGAATTTCTTCATATTCCTCAGAGTATAGTAGTGATGCTACATTGTATAAATGTACTATAGTTGCTTAATGACTTATTTAATGAACTACTTATTATGTCTTTGCCTATTATAAAATAACTGAATGCACATGTAAGCATTAAATTAAAAAAAATCAATTGTCACCTTTCAGAATCACTCTTCATTAGGCCAGATAACCCCTACATAAATTCTCAGAGTGTCACGTCTCATTTCCATTCTTTTTTTTTTTTTTTTAAGATTTTATTTATTTATTTGACAGAGAGAGAGAGAGGTCACAAGTAGGCAGAGAGGCAGGCAGAGAGAGAGGGGGAAGCAGGCTCTCTGCTGAGCAGAGCGCCTAATGGAGGGCTCCATCCCAGGACCCTGGGATCATGACCTGAGCCAAAGACAGAGGCTCACCCCTGAGCCACCCAGGCACCCCTCTCATTTCCATTCTTGACCTTTGCTTTTCTAAGCTTGGTAGGACATTTTTTTTTTTAAGATTTTATTTTTAAGTAATGTCTAAACTCAGTGTGGGGCTTGAACTCCCAACCTGGAGGTCAGGATTCATATGCCCTACCAACTGAGCCAACCAGGCACCCTTTGGTAGGTCATCCTAATTCTAAATGTTAAGGATATTTTTTCATCTGTTAGTGCTAAAATTTTATTTCAAGAGAATATTATAGAAAATATACAAATTTTACATTGATGTTGTCAGTAATGTGATATGAAACACTATGGAATGTGATTGGATTATCATTCCAGATCAAAATTTATTGAAGTGTGGAACATCTTTATAATTTATCACATTTGTGTCATCTTTCATGTATTCAGGATAATAGAATAATAAACATTTCTAAATTAGTGATGGAATAAATACTGTGGTTAGTTATTATAGTTACATTATCAAGTAATAATAGAGCTTAATTACCCATTTCCTAAAATCATTGTATTTTCTGTTTGCAACTGCTTGGCATAGAGCAAAAAGATTCTTCCTGTCTTTGAAAAGAAATCAAAGTATTCACATCAGGCATTCAGAACTTGAGAACCTGCAGTGAGAGAATCACATCAACTTAATAAGAAAATATCCTCTGACAAGTAAGATTTCACCACACAATTGAATGATCATAACAAGCTGTGATCAATAATACCAAATGTCCCCGAGACTGTTTCTTATCCATTGTTCTATTTCTGAAAAATGATTTATATTTCAGAATTCACTGACTTCAAAAGCAGATTTGAGGATCTTGAAGAAGCAAGAGATGGACTTATTTATATCTCTAGGGCACTAATACGTAAATATAGTCCTTACAGAATTTAGCATTTTTGTGGACATTTATCTATATTTAATTAGCAGATACTAGATAGGTAATTAATATAGATTTTCTATGGTTATTATTCATTTAACGAATACTGTAAATTTATATGAAAAAAATCAAAGAAAAAAACCTTAGAGTCTGAAACACACTGGTTTGTAAACCATGCTCCTTCAGTCCTAACATTAAAAAAATATCATTGGCATAAGATAAACTTATATCACTACCTGTAAAAAATATTAAATTGCACCAGTATTAATGATCTGTAATAGCTCTATAAATGGAGAAAAGCAGGGAAAATACAATAAAAATATATAGTGTCATAATAAAATATATTATGGCACATCAAGAGTTCAGTCACCAAGATATTGGTTTCATATGGAGTCATACTTAATTCATGTTCCGTCTCTTCTGTGCACAGAGAAAAGTACATAAACAAGAGGAGTTTTCATTCACAACTCCTCTTCTGCCAAATTCCAAATGAAACCAAAGCAAGCACACTACAAAATTTGATTCAAAGGAAACCTCAGACACTGAAGCCATTAAGCACACATTTCCTAAATAAAAAATGAGTTGTCTGCAAGCTGTCTTGACACGGTCTGCAAAGTTTCACTGCATAAAACAGCAGCTCAGCAGACTGTCAGAGAGCTCCTGAGATAAACAAAAACCGAATCAAACTTCCCCATTCCTGTCTCTCCACCATTTCAGCTTCATCTTGACAGAAGAAAAATGCTCCTCCACCCTCTAAGAGAGATCCTCAAATATCACTACACAGCATATGGGCATTGCCTTTGATTAGGGATAGGTTTTCAAAAACTGGGAAATAATGCACTGACTGTTTGCAAAAGATCCATGATTAATGATCCATATAGGAGTTTAAAAATTAATTACTTTTATTAGATTTATCAACTCCTGACAGTGAAAACTCAAATTTCAGAAAAGACTTTAGAGTGATTGGAGTTGTTAAGAGCAAAGAATTTGGAATTGAGCAGTTGGGTTTGAATATTACATATATTTTCTTCATCTTTAGACAATATATTTGACCTGTCTAGGTCTCAGCTTCTTAATCTTCAGTGGTAATAATGATAATCTTTACCTCACTGAATTGTCTTAAGAGTTAAATTAGTATATATTATTTTAGAACAATAGTTCATGACATGTAGTAAATTTTACATGTGCTAACTCGAACAGTAATTATATTATTATTATAAATTTGCCTTTTTTAATATTCCTAAGTGTTTCCAGTAACCTGTAACCCCTGCCACTCACTATACAGCCATCTAAGTATCATTTAGCCATGCTGTGTTATTAATGTATTTTATAAATCTCTCTCTGGATTTCTAGGCCTATCAATATGATCAATAATTGTGTATATTCAGAGAGAAGTGATGGGATGAAAAGTGAGCAGCAGTTGGTGCCCTTAGCTTTTAAAAAATGTTAGAAGTAAAACTTCTGTGTTTCTCTTTCTTAAGACTATTCATAGGAAAAATGTGAAGTTAGCAGATTGTCTAAGACTTTCTTCTGTGGTTGCTGCTCTTTGCTGTACCCCTACAACAAAGGTCTGAGAGGTGCTCCTGTCTTCATAGAGCCTGTTATGGGTTCAGCATCTTGACACAATGATTTTGCATCTTTCTCTTATTCTTCAGTTCATTTGCTACTATTCCCTTCCCAGTGGAGCATGCCCATGTTCCATGTGTCTCATAATCTTGCCCTCAGAGAACGCTGGAATATAATGTGTTTGTCAAAAAAAATGAATCTATACCGGAACATTAGCTAACAAATATTGCCTCAAACTCTCTTTGCTTTGGCTGTCTCTTATACATAAGTAACATACATTCACTCATTTTTTTAATTTTTTTCATCAGTTTTAAGGCTGAATTTGAAGGCTCATATATAAAAGATAATGCTTTATCATATACCTTTCACATAAATATCTGAGTTTAGGTTAGATGTTGCTTGGAATATTTTATTAATTCTTGAACCTGTAATTTTATTGTTTGTTGCAGAAATGGAAGAGACCTTGCCCATTCTTATATATTTTAAGATGAAGTTGTCTTATTTGGACAGCATTTCCCAGTTTATGATTGGTGGTCCTTAAAAAGATTAATGATAAAAGAGGATATTGTTGACAAATCAATTTGAGAAACACTTCTCACTCCACAGTACTTTTAAAGATTCATAATATTATCATATTAAGTGTTATGCGAATTTTCATTAAAAAGAAATACATTTAACTTTATTTTAATATAACATTTCCATTGTGCTTTGTATAGTATCCACCAATATATTATGAGACAAGTGTTCCATGGAGTATCCTTTGGAAAAGACTGTTTCAGATAATGAGTAGTGGAGTATATTCAGATGATTTAAGTGATTATATTTACTGAAGAACTCGCTATAAATGAATAACAGACATGAAACTAGAATTAGCTTATCCTATAAATTGTTTAAAAATATTTGAACTAACCATTTGTCAAACTTTCCTTCTAATTTGCACACTTGACTCTATAAATAAGCAGATTTTGATTTTAGTAAGTGATAAATGAGAGTGATTTAGATCCACACACTAAAAGAATGGCAAATGGCTCATGGCACAGCCTCTATGTAGCTAACTGAACGAAGTGAGAAAATTAGGTTGTCTTATTCTGTGGACTGTACAGTAGCTCATGCTGTGCTGAGAATTAGCCTAAATTAAATCTAGATCACAAAAAGCTTTATATGCTATTAGCAAAACTGTAGTTATCAATCCTTTCTCTAATGAGAAATCAGAATAATTAAAACTGAACTGGACTAACATATCTTCAACTCTTAGTGCAATTGGTGAACACAGAAGCAAACACAATAAAGTGACTATTATTTTTATTATTTAGCAACTCTGCCAATTGTGCATTATGTTGAGAAAAAATTGGATTCTGTTAAATCCTTTAGTTCCCCATTAGAGGCTGAAAGAATGTTAATTTACCTTCTTTTTATGCAGGGTCACAGTTACTCTGAGCCTAAATCAAGCGGAAACAAGTTCTCCCCACATACCAATACCTACTGGAAAACTCCTCATTCTTCCTCTCATTACCCTCACAGAATATTTAGGGGTGCCTCATGTTCAAATGGAATAACATAATCATATCAACTAAACATGTTTTTGCATTTCCCCAAGTAATCATTTTCCAGTATTTACATGTCTCCTAACGTTGGAAGTGCCAGGTAGAATTGTGCCTCTAATGTCTTCTCTAATTTGCTCATCTTGGAATGCTTATCTATCTCAACTATTAGTCTGAATGACTAATTTGTAGCAAATTAGCCTCATGTTAAGATTCATCCCAGACCCCCAAGAGTTGGGGGTCTCAGGAGAGACTAGAAAATATAAATTTATTGGTTAAAGAGCTTTCTGTTAACACTGATTTACTCACTTTCTTTTTCCTTTCTACGATCTTTGTTAAAAGTGAGTGTTGGAATATTGAAAGCTTGAGAAATTTATGATGGGATTAAAAAGAGGGACATGATGGGTGTGGGGCATATGTAGAAACAAGGAAGACAATGATGAGTAGGACATTTCCTCAGTTATAAATGTGCTTCCAGGAGCTTTTCCAGCATATAACAAATATCTGATTGAATTTGATAGTTAAAAAACAAAAACAGTGAGATAGGATAAACTGTGAAGAAAATCTTTGTCTAAAAATTGTGGGAAAAAAACGATAGTAAAATAGACACAAGTGGATAGAAGCATAAAGTACATACAAATGAGAAAGGAATGGATGCAACAATAGGGAGTACCAATGGGGAAGGTTGTAAATATACTCACATTTTTTGGATGTGAAAATAAAATGAAAAATTTTATAAGGGTATTTGTGAGTTGGCAGCTTTAGAAAAATATTTTGAGGAACATGATTTCATTTGAAGTTCAAAAAGACTTGAGATGAAGGAGCTGTCCATGCATAAGACATATAAGGTGAAGGATTATTATTCAAGGTCCAGAAATTCATACAAACTTGCTGTTTTACCTTGAAATAACCAATTAACATCTAAACATATTTCTTCTACGATAAAGCAGGCTAATGATAAAATATCATCCCCTTCCCTTTAAAAAGCACTTTGACTTTAAAAGCCTTCATATAATATCAACTCATTTTTTTAAGCTTCCAAGCAATACAGAGGGGTGAGAAATGGTGTAGAAGTGTATATACTTTCCCAAGCAATAAGATGGGTGAACTGAGTGACAGAACTTTAAGAACAAATGATCTTTTTTTCATTTTAAGATCATGATGGAAAGATATATTCAGGAGAAAATGCCAAAGGAACACTTGGAATTAAAGGGCTGAAGAAGTGGGCCAAGAAATCAGTAATGGATTAGCTTTGAGCCAATGCATTCCAGATGGAAACCATATGGCATGTTACACTTACAGATACTTTCTTGAGGAAAAACTAGATCTGTAGACTTCTGAATCAGTTATTTTCCTTAATGCTATTACATCTGTCATATCAAATAGTTACAAGGTACGAGAACGATGATTATGACTTCCAGCTTCATATAGGTAATGGCAGTTGCCTAAATTAAAATTTCTAAAAAAAAGAAAACTCTCCAAATTTCCCCCAAAACCATGCATGCAGGTCGAGGAGAAGAGCAAATAAGGTACCTATAATTGATACTTATATCAAAATTAGAACACCGAGACTATTACAAATTTCAAATTATCTATAGGTAGTAAAGTAAACATAAAAATTCAATGGCTTTAGTCTCCAAACACATAACTGTTTAGGAATCAGTTAAAGATTAAGCAAAAAGTAGATATGGACCTAAAAGTGATAAACACTGATAAAATCACAAACAGTAAGAGAGTCAACACCCTGAGTAGAGAAATATGGAGAACAGGTCAGAGACCTTATTGATCAGAGCTCTGGCTACTGGAGGGTAAAAAGGAAAAGAAATGGAAGTGCAAAGAACCGATAGTGGAATTTTCAGAAAAGTGCCAGTTTCTGGGTTAAAATGGGGAGACTTGGAGTAGGGAAGCATCTTTGGAGTCTTGGTGAAAGAAAAGAAAGGTGCAAGCAGTGAGAGTTGAAAGCTCTACAGAAATGAAAAGACCTACAAAAACTAAACAAAACAGAACAAAACAAAAAACAGCCATTCTGACTGTTAGTACCTGCCAAAATAAATGGCACTGTCAATTAAAGAAACTTCATTATAATAACAGAAGATGATGATCTTGAACTAAAAATTCTATTAAACAGCCCAAACTTTCAACATTGGCCCAGATAAACCTATTACTTTTGTGTATGAAAATATGAACAGAGCTGAGCAAAACAGAACACTACATACAATATCCATATAAAGCTACTATAAAAAGAAAATTGAAAATAAAAATGGTGTATTTAGTTCTGGCTGCCAGAATAAAATACCATGGACTGGTGGCTGAAGCAACAGAAATTTGCTTATTACAGTTCTGAAGGCTGGAAGTCTGAGATCAGTGTGTCAGCATGATCAGGTAGTGGGTAGGCTCTTTTCCTGGCTTGCATATGAGGCCACGAGTCCTATTGGATTAGACCCCACTTTCATGAACTCATTTAACCTTAATAACCTCCTGAAATCTCCAAATACAGTCACATTGGAGATTAGACATCAACACATGAATTTAGTGGAGACACTATTCAGTCCCTAGTAAGTAGAAATCTTTTTAACTGCTACATAGTCTTTCCTCAAAACCAACAATGCAGTGGGAGTCAGTAACCTAACACTCAATCTCAATTAAATAGCCTAAGTAAGTATTTGCAGGTATGATCACATCAGAAAGCACATCACATTAGAAATACAAAATATTGAAATAAAAGTGTACAGAAAACAGGATTATGTGGAATGAGAGTCAATTAGAAATAAATAGAAGGTAAAATCTCAGAAATAAAAGAGAAGTCATTTCAGAATAATGTTTGAAAAGCTCAAGGAAAAATTGATTTGACTGGAAATTTTATAAGGTTTAATGAGAAATTAAGTAAAAATTGAACACTGAATACATTTCATTGCAGCTTTAAGACTAAAAGTTGGGGACAAAGATGGAAGCACATGTAATTACAAAGTAGAGATAAGCTAATAAAAAATGGGAGAAGGGTGAAATAAAAAGTTGAATAAGCTTATTGCTTGTCACATAAGTAGTAGGGGTATAATTACACTTGACAAATCAAATAGTTGAAGCCTAAGTAAGGAAACAAAGCAATAAGAACATTTAGAAAGTATTAGCATATTAGAAATTTGCTAAGTAAATCTTAAAAGTTCTCATCATAAGAACAAAATTTGTAATTATAAGTGGTGAAGGATACTAACTAGACTTATTGTGGTGATCATTCCACAATATATGAAACTGTGGAATTATTATGTTGTACAAGTGCAATTAATATAATGTGTGCCAGTGATATCTTGATTTTAAAAAGTATTAGCATAAAGATAACCAGGAAGGATAAAAATACAAACCTTCCTGTACATCACAGGAAATACAAAAGAAGAGCAAAATAGACTATTACCTTGAGACGAAAAAACATAGTAAATATTACATAATGCACTATAACATAGTAATATGAAGCTATATAATATATATAGCTATATAATATAAATGGTCATAGGTCATATAGTAAAAGGAAGATTTTTCAAAATAGCTCATTATGAAAATCCAACTGTTTCCTGAATATAAATGATGGCTGCAACAAGAAATTGGAAATAATTAAAATTAAAAAAAAAAACAACTAAAGTTTTATCAGACAAATGCAAACAATGAGAATATAACGGTTTTAATCCTTATATTGGAAAAGTATATACTAAGTCAAAAGCCATAAAAATAAGGTACTTAAGGTTGAAGGCCAAAATTCACAATGAAGATATAACAAGAATGAATCTATATCAAATAATAGAGTGTTTGCCTTTAAAAACAGATATGGAATCATTTCTTGGATACATTATTAAGTGAAGAAAATGGCACAAAATAGCAAATACAGCATGTTGTCTTTTTTATGAAATAAGGGGAAAAAAGATGTGTGTGTGTGCATGCATGTCTGCGTGTATCTGTGTGTATATGCTTATGTTTTTAAGAAAAATTTCTGAGAAAGGAAAGAATAAAGGAGAAACTATGAACAATGTGAGAATTATTTGGAAGGTATAATAGAAATGAAATATATCTTGTATACGTTTGTATATAATATATTTACATATTTTATGTGTAATATGTATTTATATATTTTGTATATTTTGACTTGACTTTGAAATCTGTAATGATTTATATTTTCAAAAACTGAAAAAAATAAGGATAAAGAAAAATTATATAATTAATTATAGCAAATGTAAATAAAGTCAAGTGTGTATCAAACTGATAACATAGCCATATAGGAAAAGGAGTTATTCAAGGAACTTTTGAATGGAGTTCTCTGAATACCCTTTGTGAGTGATAGATGTGGGTAAAAAAGGAATTAAAAACAAAAACCGTGTACTTCATTTAGTAGGTTTGTTCCAAGTGATATTGGTTCAGTAGTTTTGAAATTATTCTGTGTGTCCTGAGGGATAAAACAGATGAGTAAATATATTGATGATGTTGGGAAATACGGTTCTCATTGGGGGAAAAATATAAGTAAAATCCACAGATAAAGAGAAACCTGTGGATTATAAATATTTGTATATTTCTTATCACTGTCCATGGAACTGATCCAGAATCAAAGACCAGTCATTGGCAGTGGAAGCATATAGTCCAAGATCTTGGTTTCTAAACAATATTTCACATTAAAATAAACCAGGATTCTATGGAGAAATGGGTGAATCTAGGTTTCCAATCAGGAAAATGATGATGTGAGCCCAGAATATTATGATGTACCAGAAAGCTAGAAATCAATACAATTTTGCTGAAAAAAATAGCATGGGAACAAAATTCTGTTTAAGTTAAGTACGAGCAGGTTTGAAGGACCTCATGTGGCTTTACTTGGGACAATTATAATACCAAAAATGATGGCATTAGTGTATTATTAAAATTTTATTTTAAAAAAGTCCATGTACTTTTAGTGATGAAAAAGGAGCAAAAATATTTTAAGAACTTTTACAAATAAATCATGCTAACTATATACTAATCATAGTTGAAAAATAAGATATGTGTTGCTTCCTTTAAGAGCAAAATTTTGGAAAACTCAATAATCAAATCAGGTCATTTATTACTTTTTAAAACTAACAGTGAGTGCTTAGAATGCACTTTCAGTACTGTTCTAAGCACTTTTACATGTTTTATCTTACTTAATTTTCTTAATGTCCCTGAGAGGTTAGCTTTATTTTGTAGATGGCAAAATATATTTGGAGAGTTAAAAAGTAAAAACAAAACAAAACAAATCTAGCCCAGGGTCACAAGAAAGAGCCAATATTTTAACACAAATCAATGTATTTCTGAAGTTTACATCACTGTTCTATGACCTATCATTTGTCCCACTTAATAGTTTTAAAGGAACTTTTAAGTCACCAACTCATTTGGTTATTACAACATTTTGTGAGCTAGTCAAATTGTAGACTATTTATTACACTTTTTGTTTTACAAGTGAAGACATTGAGATTTACAAATGTCTTGATCTAATTCATGGTATAGCCAGAACTTGTATTTAAACATTTTGAATACTACTCAATATTTTTTTCGTAGTAGCATGCTGCCAAGAAGCTACTATCTGGGGAAGTTTTGAAAAAATCAAGTCTTTCCTGATGAATAAAGGTTGCTTTTATATGAGTTTTCAGGAAGAAGTACTGAAGAACTTTTAGAGACTATAGAATGGTCCCCAAAAGATGATCATACACATTTGAATTCCCAGAACCTTTGCGTATGTTAGGTTGCATGGCAAAGGGCAGTTAAACTTGAAGATGGAATTAAGATGGCTACTCGAGTAGCTCATATTAAAATAGATTTTCCCAGTGAGCTAGATGAAATCACAAGGGTCCTTAAAAATGGAAGAGAGAGACATAATAGTCAGAGTCAGAGATAGTTATGGGATGATGAAAACAAGGTCCAGGTGAGAGGGACTTGCTGACTTTAAAGATGTTCAAAGTGGGCCATGAGCCAAGGCATATGGGTCTCTAGAAGCTAGAAAAGACAAGGAAAGAGATTGTTCTCCAGAGCTTTCAGAAGTATTCCTTCCAATAGTTTGGTTTTAGTTAGGGAGATCCTGCATTAGTGTTCAAACCTCCAGAATTGTAAGATAATAAATTGGTATTGTTTTTAGCCACTAAGTTTGTAGTGATTTGTTATAGCAGCAATAGAAAACTAATACAGAAACAAAGGATTTGAACCCGAAGAAATTAAGTTGATAAATAGTAGTGGGTTATTTTTGAGTCAGTCCTCATGAGATGGAAATGGAATGATATACTGATACCATCAATTCTGGGAAGCCTAGAAAGTTATAACATGTTTGAGGTTAGGAGTTACGGTATCTGACTGGGGAATTATAAAACATATCTAGGCTAGGGAAGATCATAACTCTTCCTCGGTATCAATAACTTTCTCATTTGCTCTCTCATCTATGGAGAAGAAGCAAAGCCTTTGTAAAGAAATGTTATTGTGTTGAGAAAAGAACATGGGAACAAAATTCCGTTTAAATTAAAATGAACTGAGAGAAATTTTAAAAAGGTGCATAGAAGAGCAAGGGACTTTGTTTGATCTCACTATTTCTTCTCAGCCCATCTGACCTGCTGTGCCTACCAGGTCAAAGAAGACTGTTTAGCATTCTCTTTTGTGAATCCATTTGAAAGAGAGTAAGAACAAATGCATGCTGTGCCCAAAATTTCAGTAAATCTTTTTAGGGAAATTTCAGAGGCCTGTGTGCAAGTAAAATGGAGAAATTTTACGATCATTCCTTTGCACATTGGCAATAAGATTACATTAGGCAGACCTGCATGGTTTCAATGTAACTGAAGAGAATTACTTGAAAATGACTAGGCGATTGATTGAAGTCTCTCATTTCACTTTCATGTTACATCCTTCAACGTATATATTTTCCTACTGTACTGTAAAATCTTTCTGTTAAGGGGCTATAGTTCTGCAGAAAATTGACATTTTGGATACAATCATTTTTAATATTGACAAGTGGTCATAATGTATTTGCATTTTCCATTTCGAAATATATATCAAGCGTTAGTTTCTCTAAAGTTGGAAAAATTACAGCATTTTAGTCATGCTTACATCTAGACATTATTCTCTTTGGGAAAGCTCTTAGACTACTAAACTCTAATTATGGCAATGATTGAATCTATAATGATGCAGTATTGCCATAATGTGGATCCAACAGAGACATTAAGGCAAATGAAACATTTAGCCCATCATTATTATGGAAAAAGAACAAATGCCCTATACCAGGCAGAATGAGCTGGAAAACAATTTGGTTTGCCAAATAGATAAGACCATAGTGGATAGTCTTGAGTTTTCGCTAATTGTATTTACATATTCAAGCCCTGTTGTGGATGATCTTGATGTTAGACTGAGAAATTTCCTTCTAAGTATAGAGTAGTAACAAACCATCTAGTATGTGTGCTTTTATTTAGAGAAGTATGGGTGATACACCAAACCCATCAGGAATTTCGTTTAAAGCATTTGCAAATTCTAGCCCACTTTGAGAATCACACCACTGTCAACAATTTTTTCTAACTAATTTATATGAAACTGCAACTCAGGTAGTACACTTTGTGGTTTCACTTGGCCCCAGTACATCAACCAGAACAAAAAGGAATTTTAACTTCGTGAGAAGGATATGTATGTGTAAAAAAATCCTCCTTGGCACAGCTGGGAAATGGATTATTTGAGGCTGTAGCAGTCCTGATTTACAATGTCTCTGGATTTATACAAACATGTTTTCTCCAGTTTTTTGTATGAGGGCACACTATAGTAGCAAAGGACTACTGGGTATAATTCATCAGAAACACAAAACCATGAGCTATACTTGGGGCCTCCTAGAAAACTGGATGGTGGTTTCTTGGTATAACTGAAAATGTTGGGGCTTTTATTTGCTGCTTACTGCCAACCTGTGATCTGAATAGGGCTTTAATGAAGCTTTAGTGACTAGTCATGTCAGATGAGTATAGTTAACTTATATTCAGTGTCATATTCTTAAATCATTACATATACAGCTAGGTTCTCTGGGGGAATCCTTCTGTTCGCCCAAGGTTGATTTCTTCATCATTGTTCTACATCACATCCCTCTCACATTTTGACTTTGCTTCAATAATTATCCTTTTGCTTCTAGTTAGCTTATAGATAGGCTCAAGCTGATCTCATCTTTAAAAAGCAGAATAAAGTCAAAACTTTCACTGGACCCAATCATCCTTTATAGATACTTATATTTTTGTTCCCTTCAAAGTTCTATATGTTATACCTGGGCCTTGCACTCAAATGTCTGCACAGACCAGGCTTTTGATGGAGATGAAAGAAGTGAAGCCTAGGGGAGACTATAGAAAATTGAGAGTATGTGTCCATCTATAATGATGATCTCTGTCATGCAAGAAATGCAGGTCCAGATACCAGAGCTTCTCATTTTCCAAGAGAACCTGGAAATCTGATCTGAAATATCTTTTTTTTTTTTTTTTTAAAGATTTTATTTATTTATTAGGAAAGAGAGAGAGTGAGAGAGAGCAGGTCAGAGTGAGAAGCGGACTCCCCATGGAGCCGGGAGCCCGATGTGGGACTCGATCCCGGGACTCCGGGATCATGACCTGAGCCAAAGGCAGTCGCTCAACCAACTGCGCCACCCAGGGGCCCTGATCTGAAATATCTTAAATACTAAATACTACTGACTAACTAATAAAACCAAACCAAAATCAAAACCAAACACATTGCAGGTCTGTTAATATTGCCTTTGGGCTGAATTCCCATAGGAATCACTTGCTAGTTTGGACTAGTTTGAGGTCTTTGGAGTATTCTTATTGTCCTCACTTTCTCTCTTCTCACTAATTCTTCAGACTATTATAATATAGACTTATATAAATTAAACTCCACATAAATAAAACTGCTCCTATTAAACTGACTTGTGATTTCCTAAATACCAAACTCAGTAGTTACCTCTCTAGCATTTGATATTCAGGTTCACCCCTTTTTCCGGGTGTGATCACTTCCACTGATGTACCTGTCACTGCTTAGAGACTTATTCCAAGTGTCTTCTTATTTTCCTTTGCAGACTCCTTTTCTTCTATATTTTCTTAAATATTCATGTCACTAAAATTTCCATGGTTTTCTATATTATTATTATTATATATTAATATATGTGCAATCTCTTCTATTGTCATCGGAATCCATCACCTCAATTTCTACTTGTATAATAGTGACTTTTAAATGTGTATTTCCAGTTCATATCTCTTTTCTTGGTTTCTAAATTTATACCTAAATGCTGATTTTTAAAGGCATCTATACTTAGCCTTTTCTCAAGCTGCTCTTGCTCAACTAAAGATGTTTTTGTCTTCTAAATTTTGGCTGAACAACCATCTGGTTTTGCCCAGGACAAAGGAATTTCCCAGGATGGAGGACTTGCAGTGCTAATACTGGAACAATCCCAGGCCAAACAGGCAATTATTGGTCACCTTACCTTTTTTCCACCTTATTTATTTCCTCTCTTTTTAATTTCAAATAACGCAACTACCAAAAAGTCAGTTCATCAGGTGAGAAAACTGAGAATCATTCTAGACTTGTATTCCCCAAATCGGGTCCTTAGAACCTCTGTGCTGCTAGTTAATAATGAGGATTTCAAACACAACTTCTGTCCTATACCAACTGAAACAAAATATTTGAGGATGGGTCATTTGGACTTGTTTCCCAAAAAATGGTTAAACTCATTTAGGTTTTAAAATTCCTGTTATTGACCTTTTCCTTTCTTGTTCTGCCTCACACAATCAATACATAGACAATGCCATTGCTCTGACTCTAAGTCTCCTTTTTTCTCCCATTCTTACACATATCTCTTAGAGGAGGCTCACATCATTTTAATGTTATGTTTGAGTAATTGTCTCCTAGCTGATCGCCTCAATTCTAGTCTCTTTTTAAAAACATCCTCTACAATGCTATTATAGTGATTATTATAAAATACAAATCTGGAGTACCTGCATGGCTCAGTCAGTTAAGCTTCAGACTCTTGATTTTGGCTCAGGTCGTGATCTCAGGGTCCTGAGATTGAGCTCTGCATGGGGCTTTGCACTGAGCATGGAGCCTGCTTATGATTCTCTCTCTCCCTCTACTCTCCCTCCCTCTACCCCTCTCTCCCTGTTTGCTTGTGTGTGCACCCTCTCTCTCCCTCTAAAAAACAAACAAAAAAAGCAAATCTGAAACCTACTCAAGATCTCCTAATGGTTTCCTTTCTCCTATAGTTAAAATTATTAGTAATAACTGTTATTATTATTTGTATGGCATATATACCTCTTTTGGAGCTAGTTTCTCATCTGCATCCTTCACACCCTTACACATTCCTATGTATATCAATCTATGTGCTTTGGGTGGAACTGGATGGAATTGGCTCTACCTCGAGAACTAGGGATGGCCAATCAAATAAAACTTTCTCAAAGCAACATGATTGGAAAGGCATGTCACATCATCCAAATAAGTCTGGTCTAACCAAAGCCAGTGGCAGAATACTGCCTGCATGAACAAAAGAAAAAGAGGCATTGTTTTCTCACTGTCTTGAGCCTGGAATGTGGACCAGGAGACTATGAGCTTTTAACCTAAAATGAAACCAACATGCGGGAGAGAAAAGTTAAAAGGTAGTCCCTGATGACATCTTTCAAGTTCTTGGATCGATCCTGAGCTTAATATTTCTTAGCTCTAAATCCATACTTCTAAGTTGAGGAGACTGAGACTTCGCATACTAACTTCAGACTCTCTGGACAGCCAGCTTCCCATTGGGTCCTCCCACTGGGAGGCACTAGAGTCAAAATGAAGGGAAGACAGAGGGGCTTCTCTCCTGTACATAGCTCCTAACAGTGTGTCTCCAGCAACCGAAGACAATCCCAGATGTAGCCTCTTACTTATTTTTATAATAGATATTTTTATCGTGGTAAAATATTTTATTATTTTATTTTTATTTTTTATTTAATTATTTTATTGTTTTAATTGTTCTGGGGTTCCACAAACCACACCTATATAAGATGGTGAACTTACTCCATAAATGTGTGTGTTCTGATGGCTCCACCATCTGTCCATTCCCCCCATCTCTCTCCCTCTCTTTGGGCCTCCCCTTTCCCTCCCTCAGACACAACAGAATTGAATTGAGGCAATCAATAACCCTACAATGGCTTCTAAGTCTTCAAGTGAAAGGAAGAGATACATGTTTCTTCCTTTAAATCAAAAGCTAGAAATGATTAAGCTTAGGGAGGAAGATATGCCAAAAGCTAAGACAGGCCCCAAACTAGGCCTCATATGCCAAATAATTAGCTGCATTGTGAATGGAAAGGAAGAGTTCTTGAAGGAAATTATGGATGCTTTCCAGTGAACACACAAATGATTAGAAAGCATAGCTTTTTTTTTTTTTTTTTTTGCTTATTGCTGAAATGGAAAAAGTTTTAGCAGTCTGGTTAGAAGATAAAACCAGACACATATTCCATTAAGCCAGAACCTGAGGACAGAGGATATCTGGACCTTGACTGGTCTAGGAACTAACATCTTTCTCTCTCTCTCTTTTTTTGTTTGAATTTTTTGGGTTTTTGTTTGTTTGTTTATTTATTGCTTTAGCCGATTTGGATTGTGTTTCTTGTCTCTTGTGATTAAAAAAAGTGTTGAATAATACAACATATTATTGCTTTGGCTTTTCTCTCTGCTTAGAATGTTGTTGCTTTCATTGCCCATGTGGAAAATTGTCAATAATTCTTTGAGATTCAGTTTAAGCATTATGTTTTCTTCAACTATCTTTTCCATGCCTATCTCCTAGCGTCACACCAATGCCACTGTACCCTTTCAGCCAGAGTTATGTCCTTTTTCCTCTTTCTTCTTAGAAAGTCTTCTGACAATTGAATTTTCTTATTGCATGACAGTACATCAGACATTAAATGAATTTTTTAATGTATCATTTTAATTTTGACTGTATTTCAAAAGATCTCAGAGCTATTTCTAGATTTGCTATTTATAATTCCCTCTGGAAAAAAAATCCATTGAAAGTAGATTATATCCATATGGGCTCTATAACTACTCTAATATCTCTAGGTTTGCTTTTAAAGTTACCAAAATAATAACATGTATTTTATCCTGCATTGTGAATGTATTTAGTGACATTTTATTAAAAAATTTGGTAACATATGATCCTTTACATCATCAATGAAATGTACCGAAGGACCTATTGATAGCAAATTGAGATGTTCCTTTCTTCTTTTTTTTTATTGTGAAATTATATAATTATAAACTACTGAGATCATATGTCAGTATAAGATCTCTCTAATTTTGTAAATGTAAGTCAAATTTGGAATACAGATCTCCAAATCCTGATGGTGTTTCTGTGGCTCTGAAGTTCTGTTGAAATGTCTGGGGGCTGCCCTCTCCAGACACTCTCAAGGAATGTATCACTATGTCTCATTACTGTAGAGGAAATCCGCTAAAATTGTTACAGATGTACCTGTACTAGAGACACCATTAATTAATTAATTAATTAATTAATTAATTAATCGATATACTGATTCATCAGTTCACTTTTTAAATGCCAGTCATATGCCATGAACCATATAGGCACTGATGGCATAGACAATGAAGAGAAAATTGTTTTGTAGGATGGAATTGCAAGGAGAGTGATATACACGGAGCAGTTAGGAAGCATTGTATCAAGGCAACCCAGCTTTGTTTCTGGGGAAGAGAGGACAGGGTACATAAGAAAGCATTAGTACCAGGTTACTAAATCTCAGACCATTTAAACATTATTTTGCCCAGCCAGATAATTCATGGATGTGGCCAGGAAAGAAGGAGGAGGCAACGATTTCACACTGTGGAAAATAAATCGGTATATAGAAAAGAATTCAGAAAACTAGAGCAGGACAGTGTTAGTAGACTGTTAACTGTAATGTGGTATGATTACTCTGAAAACGCCATGGGTCTTCATTAAAAAAAGTCATGCTAGGTATGCTTCCACTGGGAGCTACCTCACCCGGTAATGATCTGCCATAGTCACTGGAGTCTCATCTGTCCTATCAACATACACTTGTTATTGGTAAATGATTTGATGTTGCTAAACTTCACAGTTCCGCTGAAACTACCACCATTGCAACCTGTTAAAACGTCTAAAATGCCCATTTTGGAACTTTTAGTTTATATTTGATGAGTAGAGTCTACTCACATCATTATTCTATATTCTCTAGAGCCTGTGTCATTTGGAAATCTCATGTTATTTCAGTGCAGTCTGATTTTTTTATTGCTAGTGAGAGTAATGAAGTAGCATGCCATAGTGTATGATTTTTAGACCTTTGTATTTCACAGTCCAATAAAACTAGAAAAAAAAAGGAGACATGTAGGCTTAATAATATGTGATTTTTAGCTTTAAAAAAAAAGACGTTAGAAACATCTACCATCTACTCTCACTATTGCTTTAAAATAAAAATATATTTTATCCTTAAAATGGGCATAACTGCTGAACTTTAAAAATATGAATATACTTTACTTTTAGAAAAACTCCCTGATTATGTAATTTTCCTAATTTTTCCACAGTTTAGAGAGGGTTTTTGTACCACTGAGTACTGTGTAAGCCTGGGTTTGGGAACCAGTGATATAAGGGGTAGGGAATGGCCTTGAAATCACACATGGGTTTGTATCTCAGTTGAGCCGTTTTCTAGTTGTGTGAACTTGGTTAATGTATTTAATTTCCCTGATCCTGTCTCTTTACCTGTAAATAAGGGATAATCACTTGCTTTGCTCCCAACAAGGTTGTTGGAAGTATTAAAAGAGCTAATGCAAGTGAAAAAAATTATTAACCAATAAATGCTATAAAATATAATTAAAAAAAAATTCTGTTGAGGACCCTGAGGCAATTACAAATATTCTCCCCTCCCACTCTGAAGGAAGAAGAAAGGAAGGGAGTTAAAAATTAGCGAGTGCCTTTTAGGTTTCAGAAACAGATATAGCTGCTTTTTATTTCTTTTATTCATCACAACAAATGTATTACATAATTTATTTTTTAAAGATTTATTTGTTTATTTTAGAGAGAGAGAGAGAGAAAGAGAGTACACTTGTGTGCACATGCACAAGTGAGAAGAGAGGCAGAGAGAGAGAATCTCATGCAGACTCCATGCCCAGTACGGAGCCTGATGTGAGGCTCTAACTAACAACTCTGGAATCATGACCTGAGCTGAAATCAAGAGTCGGATGCTTAACTGACTGAGCCATCTGGGTGCCCCTACATATTTCAATAAACATTTTACAACTGGAAAAAAGAATCATGAAGCTTGGAGAGTTAAACAGTTTGCCCCAATCACACAGCTGATGAAAGGTAGAATTAGGAATTCAGTCCAAAACATGCTCAGCTTTCCCTATTTCATGCTCCTCTGCAAGAGAAAAATCAGCATCCTCTGTGTTGTCAAGAAACATAATCATTCTTTTTAGCTCTTATAGGTATAAAATATTAATTTTGGGGTTACCTTATAGCAGTAAGGCCATAGTCAAGGACAAATTCTGTCAGTGTAGTTTATCCTTTAGGCATTAAATTCCTGGATTACATTCAGAAACCTTCTCCTTTATTATAATTAACTGCCAAGTTAACTTTCATGATGAATAATTTAACACAATTATTCACATGTACTTCAGGAAGATTCTTACAAAGAAAATTAGGCAATACCATGACATTTAAAAGAAAGTTTCCACAACTGCTTTTTAGAGCTGAAACAAAGTAATAATACAGTCTTGGAAACTAATCATATAATTTTGAACTTAGGAACCATTTCTAAAATGACACTGTATTATTACCAAGTATTAGAGTGGCATATGAAACTATTGAATTAAGTTCATCCATGTGCTATTTCATGTTTCTAATAATAAAGACAATATATTTGGGGTCAGGTTCATAAAGTCTTGGAATATTTTCAAATGATTTTCTCACTTTCCCAATATATAAAGAATTTTAAGTTATAAGAAAATACACCTTGTTGCTATACATTTAAAAATAAAATGACTGAATTTTATCCAGTCTCAATAAATTTTTTAAAACTTATAAATCAGTTGTTTTAGTGTCATATGAGTCTTTGAAGTCATGGGTACATTTGGTAGAACTCAGGTTTTCAAGATATTGTTTGTATTTATGGTATGTTAGAACATGATAAAATAAAAAGTAGGTGGAAGTTAAGAAGGGAAACCAGGTTTCTGGACTTATTGCAAAAAATAGATTTTTGCATGTGTTCTTTGTGTATCTCCAGTAAATATCACAGTTAGAGAACATTCTTATTTCTTTTACATCCATCTTTTAGTATCTAGTGTAATGAGGGGTACAGGGTGAACACTAGATAACGGTCCATGTGTGGAAGGAATCTTGGTGCTTGGTATCATAGAAAAATACTTTTCTGTGTCCAACTGAAATTTCCATTTTATAAGAATTCAGCTTTTACAAAAGTCAGTTATAAGGAATTGAAAAGAAAATACAGGTATTATAAGTGAAGTGGTAACTTACCAATGTTTATGTTTCTTTGCTCTGGGCAATCTTTGTACGTGGCTTTAACAGAAGAGAACCATCAGATGTGTATTAGATACAAAACTAGTGCTATGAGATATCTCTTGTGGTCTCTGGAGCATCACTGGCACTATTAGGCTGAGGCGTACTCTGTGTAAATTGTTGGGATGTAAAAATAGCAAATGTCAATGTGCTCCTTTTCTTTCTTGTCTTAACCTTCATGTGTTGATTCTGAAAAATCATTACTAAGCTGTATTTGCTACCTTCGAATGGTTTCTCAGAAACCTAGACAGAGGATCTAGAGATAAGTAGCAAGCAATTTCATTCTTGACTTCCCACTGAGTTTTGCTATTGCAGCTGAAATGGTATGTGACCCTGTACTGCCTAGTCACCGCAGGGTAACTATAAAGGACTAGGAATTTGGCTGAAGTTAACACTTCAACCCTTGAACATTCAGGTTATTATTTATATAAGACCAAGTATACACAACTGTTATTGGCTGAGCACAAACCGATATTTTGCTCCCGTTGCCTTGTGTATAAGACCAAGTATACACAACTGTTATTGGCTGAGCACAAACTGATATTTTGCCCCTTCAGTTCAGATAAAATTTACTCTTTGTGCAAGAATACTGTCCTAAAGTCGCTTTGCCTCAATTTACCCATTTTCCTCTGGAAATAATTTCTTTCTGGTTATACCAGCAAATCAGAACACTTTGTTATTTCTATTAGATACCCTTGGCTTATATTTTATCACATGGTATCCTTGAGGATGAGAAGCATATGTTCTTTGTTACTAGTATCCACAGAATTTGTATTATATTTTGTTCATTTAGGTACTTGAAAAATACTGGAAAGTTAATTGTTTGATTTTTTTTGTCTCTGTATTTACATGGGTGCTGAATATCACCCTCTATTTCAAGCAACGACATTCACATTATTATGAATAAAAACAACAGCTAATAGTTCTTGATCCTTTTATGTCAAGCACTGTATTTGTGCACATGCATCACCTGGGGATCTTGTTAAAGTGCAGATTCTGATTTAGTATGCCTGGAACAGGTCTGAGATTTTGCATTTTTAACAAGTACCTAGGTGATCCTGATATTGTTGGTTAAGGACCACACAACAACCATATAAAGTAGGTACTCTTTTTTCAGATGAGGAAATTAAAACTTGGATAGTTGAAGTAACTTGCCCAGTGTCATACAATTAGAAGTTAGCAGAGTTGGAACTCAAGACAATTTCTATTTATTGCCAAAATTCATCCTTAAACCAGTGTTTCTAAACTTACCTGTAGGAAAGGACCTGTTTCTCTCCTCCCAAAGTATTATAGCCCAAATATAAAGTACTGTATAAATGAATTACTAGAATTACTAGAGAAATGAAATGCAAGCTTGTATGTTTTATTTTTAGATCTAAGAGATGTAAAATTATACTGTTACTATAAAAATTTCTAAACATTTACTCCCAATTTCCATGTTTTTTCATAACAGATCAGTAACAGATCCATGACCAGCAGTGATCCATGAGGATGCTCTGAATAGCATTGCTC
>CM052807.1:92006734-92046522 GCA_028533885.1 Nasua narica | reverse complement strand
TGCTAAGCGAAATAAGTCAGTCAGAGAAAGACAATTATCACATGATCGCTCTGATATGAAGAATTTGAGAGGCAGGGCAGGGGGTTATGGGGGGGTGGGGAAGAGAAATGAAACAAGATGGGATGGGGAAGGAGACAAACCATAAGAGACTCCTAAACTCACGAAACAAACTAAGGGTTGCTGAGAGGTGGGGGGGAGATAAAGATGTGGACATTGGGGAGGGTATGTGCTATGGCAAATGCTGTGAAATGTGTCAGTCTGATGATTCACAAACCTGTACCCTGGGGTAAATAATACATTATATGTTAATAAAAAAAATTGTAAAGCGAAAAAAAAAAAGAAATCTCTATACCCAATGCGGGGCTTGAATCCATGACCCTGAGATCAAGAGTTGCATGCCCCACCAACTGAGCCAGCCAGGCACCCCTTGACAAGGACTTTTTTTTAAGTGATTTTTAGTAGCTTACCTCCCTTCTCTAGTTGCAACAAAACATATATAGACCTAGATCTCAAGAAATATAGAAAGTGGGGCATCTGGGTGGCTCAGTTGGTTAAAGCCTCTGCCTTCTGCTCAGGTCATGATCTCAGGGTCCTCGGATCAAGCCCTTCATCGGGCTCTCAGCTCAGCAGGGAGCCTGCTTCCCCCTCTCTCCCTGCCTGCCTCTCTGCCTACCTGTGATCTCTCTCTCTCTCTCTCTCTCTGTCAAATAAATAAATAAAATCCTTTAAAAAAATAAAAATAAAAAATAAATAAATAAAAATTAAATAAAGACCTTATCTCCAAGTACAGTCACATTCTAAGGGACTGAGGTTTAGGACATCAACATATAAATGTTAGTGGGACACAACTCAGACATTAACAAGGGCATTGGTCTGTCTTTGGTCCAAAAGTCCAGAGGAAGCATATCTAGCCATCAGTGTGAAAGCTTTCCAGCCTTTCTACTGCACTGGAGAACAGAAAAGCATACCAAGGGAAAAGTGAGCCTTATCTGAATTAATTCATAATTTTTATAAAATGACTCTGAATTTGCCCCAAATTTTTGCAGGAAATAGTTACAAGAACTCAAAAGAAATAAAAACCATAAATTTGAATCATAGAACTAATTTGTATGTATAAAGCATCTTCCTAAACCAAACCAGAACTAGAAGAATGCGTTTCATACAAGAATTATGTTAGCCATGTTGGCCAAAACACCATAAGCAGGGCCCAGCATAGAGTACAGGGTGATTGTATCAATGAAGGAAATTCCTTTGACATTCTATGTTTTGGATGGTAGCATGCGCCTAACCTGCCTCTTACCCAATTTCCAGCCTTCTCTCTTACTACCTGTTGCCATGCGTTTTATGATTTAGCAGCAACAAACTATTGGTAGTCACATGCTCAGTTTATGCTGTCTTCCTTCTCCATACAATACCCTATTCTCTCCTTCTCTTCCCACATTAAAACCTAACCCTTCCTACTTCAAAAGAGACTACACAAAAATCACCTAGAACATTTCTTTTTGACAGAAGATAATAATAGTTTTAAATAGTAATTTAAACTTTATAGATGGTACTAAAAACAATACATATGTGTGTATATGTGTACATATACATATGTATATGTATAAACACATGTTCAAAAATATATGTATATACATATTCATTTATCTAGTCACAAATATTTATTATCTACTTTGTGTCAGACCCCTTAATAGGTGCTAGGTATATGCAATATTCCTGCCTTCAAAGAAAATATACTATTAGAATATATTATAGAATATGTATAACAAACAGTGGCTAGCATTATTTATTAGAAAGACATATGGAGGCATAAAACCAGTGACTAAACAATAAACAAAATACTGACTTTTTAAAAAATAACATGTAAATTTGTTTCCTTCAAATAATTCTATTTAAATCAATCTTATTTTTTTGGATTACAAAATCAAGCTAATCATTTTAAACTCACTAGCATTCAAAGCAACTTTTCTTGGAAATCAGTGATTGACGTTTCAATTTATTTCAATTTTTCAATTTTTCAAAATATTTGAAAACAAATATTTTGTATGTTGCTTAAGAATGATGCATAACTCATATGTTTAATTTAATTTTTAAATAGTATGGATTAATGATAATTTTTCGAACTGGGCAAATAAGATTCCCATTCTGAAACTAAAAACAGAGGAAAAGAAAAAGCACTAGATGAGCAGACACTATAAATTTGTTCAGATTCCCATCTTTCCCCCAATCCTAGCTGAGAGTATGACTCTAAACAAGGTACACAAACCATTTGAATCAAGGACTCTCCATCTATAATGCAACAAAGTTGATGTAAGTGATTTGCATTTTCACTGAAGCTAAATTTCTGTTTTTTTATGAAAAAACAAATATTTTAAAATCAGTTGTTGCTGAGTTTTTAATCTTGTTCTCTATAAAAAACATATTTGGGATACATAACCAAACCCCATATTTTAAGTAGTGAGCATATGATTTCAAGTTAATGCTTTTATAAGCTAACAAAGTGTAAAATCTTAGAAAGTTTTGTCAATAAAAGAAACTAATAATTTATAAAGTAAATTATAAAAATATGTGATCATTGTTAAGATCATATATGCTAAGATTATAGCACCTCTTAAAATGTTATATGACCAATGAAACAGTTAAAGTTTCATAAAGTTTTGCCTGTCAGATAGATTGACATAATTGGATTAAAACAGGAGACATTTTCAGGCAGTTTAATGTTCCTCTGTTTTTCTTTAACTGTATTTCAAACTATTTACCATTTATATAGACTAAGAATAACTGAGGAGTAACAGCTGATGAGCTTTCCTCAGCAGGGCTTTGACCAATACATTAAATAAAATTGTTTAAATAAAGAAAATCCATAAAAGTAATAGTATAACCAAAGGGAAGTTTGTAATAGGTGGTAAAAACTAATGACACTTGAGTTATTATAGAAAAAGAATAAACAAGGGAGCATGTGAAGGAAGTAAATGAAGAAAATAAGTATACTATAAAATTACCTTGCCCACAACAAATAGCAAACATTCTGGTCACTATCTTTAAATATGCAGAAAATAAAAGATGTATCATCTGCATAATATTTCAAATTTTAGTCATGAAATTAAAAATGAATGTCATATTTTAGATCTTGACTGTATCCAAAGGAGAGGAAACGATATGATTTAAAAAAAAAAAAAAGCATTGGCCCAAAAAGCAAAACCATCTGGTGAAGTCATGAATGACTGAGTTGAACAGCAGGGGAGCCTACTGTTAATCATTTTTGCAGTCAATTGAGAATTTTGTAGAAAATATATTAAAGAGTAGTAGTGCAGTGACCCAAATAAATTGCTTAAGAAAAAAGTAAAAAATCAGTTAACGGTTATTGTATTTCTACCAAAACAGAATACTTTTAAGAATCTGTAGAAAAAAATATATATGTTTATTGCTGTGATGGAGCTATCTCCTCCAAATTTCAAGAAATCTCTACTTCATTGAGTTCTTGATGAAATTCCAAGATGATGGGAAACTTTCCTATGTCCTACTTTCATTATCCAAGAGATATTTGTTACGAATGGTTCAATTCTGAAACACAGAAGGATAAAACCAATTCCCAGTAATAGATAACAAACTTCCCTGAAATTGAATACAGTGAAACTTTCTTTATAAATTAGTATTTTATGTTGCTACTGTCCTCAAGAAACTATACTTTGTGTCTCTTTTTAAGTAACAGAACCCCATTATTTTTAGCTTATGTGGAGTTGGGACACCCAGCTACAGACTTGATTTCCCATTCTTCCCAGCAGTAATGTGCGGCCATGGGATTATGTCTGGTCAAAGAGCACAAATAATATGTGCAACTTCAGAGTCCTTGCCTTGAAGATAAATTCATTTACTCTGGACTTCCTCTTTTCTCTTGCCTCCAATCCCTGTAGAACAGAATAATATTCTAGGTGATGAGTGAACATCAACTAGGATATTATCCTATGAGAAAACTTATGCCCATGAATGATTTTCTGTAGTAAATCTATGCCAGCCTTGACATCTCTGCTCTGACAGAATATGAGAAAATAATTTTCAACCTTATTTAAAAATAACTAGAGTTTCAGTTCATTTGTTATAAAGATTTATCCTATACCTTATCTCATATAAAAATTTAGTAAGAGATGTGAGACTACAATAATAAATCTTCAAAATATCTGCTATTCATTTAGCAATTAGGTGGATGGTGATGAAGAAATAGATATCAAATCACATGAAACTAGCAACCTATTTTATTCCAAGGAAAACTAACAGGAAAAAATGCAACCTGCTAAGGGAATTAAATATTTGTGTCCCCCTCAAAATTTGTATGTCTAAGCCCTAATTCCCAGTGTGATAGTATCTGGAGGTGGGGTCTTGGGAGGTAATTAAGTCATGAGGATGGAGCTCTCATGAATTGGAATAATGTTCTTTAAGAGAAGCATAAGAAAAATGACCTATATTCACCATGTGAGAATACAACAAGACATCCCCCTGTAAACCAGAAAGAGAGCTCTCACCAGAATCTGACCATGCTTGCACCCCAATCACAGATTTTCAGCCTCCACAACTATTAAAAATAAATAAATGTTTATTGCTGAAGATATCCCATCTATGATATCTTACTATATAGCCCAAACTAAGACACAACCTGTGAGAAAACAGGAGGCAGATGACCTACTTGCTGAGCCTATTGCTCTAGAAAACAGATTGGAAAACAAGGAATACTGGAGTGATATTGTCTCCCTGCCTCTTTTAGAAAAATCCTGTAGAATAAAAGGAAGCTTGCATATGAACAGGCCAGTTTCCAAGTAGAAACTGAACAAAATAATGAAGATAATTTCCACCTGTGGCATTCTATCTACTTTGAGAGGTGTATGGCTTCATAAGACTGGAAAAGTCAACTGCTTTTGTGCTCCAAACAGCGAAAGCTCTGTCTGTTCTTCAGAGTCTTTCTTTAGATTCTCCCAAAACCTTAGAGTCAAACAATGGAAGTAGTCCAGAAACCAAGTTCAGGGTAATGCCCTATTTGAAGCCTATATTTTTAGAGGACTTTAAACCAGCCAGTATTAAGTTGATAGTGAAAGGGAGGGTTCAAGCACAGATGGCAAGCACAAACATAAGAAAAGACCCCAGAGGCTTAAGAACTATGAATAAAAGTAATCTGAATATGGTGATTTTCACATGAATTTAATTGGAAGCAAGTAGACTGGAAGCTTATTAAGTTTTGAGGGAACTATATTGCCAAAGTAGCCATAAGTCTGACAAGCCAGAGCTGCAACTGTCTTGTAAACAGAGCTTATGGAGGGCATACTCTCAGTGCTCACTTTAGTTGTGGTAGAGAAGGGTAACAGAAAAATACCCAACCAACCCAACACAGGGAACAAATAGGGGACTTAAAAAAAATGGATCAGAGAGTCCTCTCAGAAATCAGGACAAGAGTCAGCTGAGCAATTTACTCCAATGCTAGAATAAGTATCTTAAAATTATCACATACCATATTTTTGTCATTTCTATGGAGCTGTGACTACTTTCATTCTTCTGATTTTATTAACAGGAGCTTAATCATGGAGGTTATTCTGTTTCAACTCCATCACTGTATACTGGGAGTCAGGAACATACAAAACTTTTGTGTTCACTTATGAGTTACCAAGTTTGATAAAGGGCCAAGTTCAAACTTGACAAAAAGAAAAATGCAACACTTGTCTCAGCCTTAATTTTTTTTTTTAAAGATCACCAGTAGGCAGAGAGGCAGGTAGAGAGAAAGAGGGAAGCAGGCTCCCCGCTGAGCAGAGAGCCCGATGTGGGGCTCGATCCCAGGACCTTGAGATCATGACCTGAGCTGAAGGCAGAGGCTTTAACCCACTGAGCCACCCAGGTGCCCCTCAGCCTCAATTTTTATGTGGATAAGATAACAAAGAAACTTTGCTCCCTGATTTTGTGAAGGAAAGCATATGGTCTATGTGGGAAGAAGGTACTCATGGAAGGTGGCAAGAAGGACAAATAACATTAGACTGTTCACCAATATCTGATACTTAGATGTTTATAGTAATAATAGAATCTTTGCAGTGAAACAAATCAATGAAACTAGGAGCTAGTTCTTTGAAAGAATAAGATTGATAAACCCCTGGCCAGACTTATCAAAAAAAAAAGAGAGAGAGAGAAAGGACTCAAATTAATAAAATCATGAATGAAAGAGGAGAGAGTACAACCAACACCAAAGAAATACAAACAATTATAAGAACATATTATGAGCAAGTATACACCAGCAAACTTGACAATCTGGAAGAAATGGATGCATTCCTAGAGACATATAAACTACAAAAACTGAACCAGGAAGAAATAAAAAATCTTAACAGACCCATACCCAGTAAGGAGATTGAAGAAGTCATCAAAAATCTCCCAAGAAACAAAAGCCCAGGGCCAGATGGCTTCCCAGGGAAATTCTAACAAACATTTATAGAAGAATTAATACCTATTCTTCTGAAATTGTTCCAAAAAATAGAAATGGGAGGAAAACTTCCAAATTCATGAAACTAGCATTACCTTGATCCCAAAACCAGACAAAGACCCCATCAAAAAGTAGAATTACAGACCAATATCTTTGATGAACACGGATGTAAAAGTTCTCACCAAAATCCTAGCCAATAGGATCAAACAATACATAAAAAGGATTATTCGCTGTGACCAACTGGGATTTATTCCTGGGCTGCAAGGTTGGTTCAACATCTGCAAATCACTCGATGTGATACAATACATTAATAAAAGAAAGACCAAGGACCATATGATATTCTAAATAGATGCTGACAAAGCATTTGACAAAGTATAGCATCCTTTCTTGATCAAAACACTTCACAGTGTAGGCATAGAGGGTACATACCTCAATATCATCAAAGCCATCTATGAAAAACCCAAAGTGAGTATCATTCTCAATGGGGAAAAACTGAGAGCTTTTCTGTTAAGGTCAGGAACAAGGCAGGGCTGTCCACAATCACCACTGCTATTCAACATAGTACTAGAAGTCCTAGACTCAGCAATCAGACAACAAAAAGAAATAAAAGGCATCCGAATCAGTGAAGAAGAAATCAAATTCTCACTCTTTGTAGCTATTATACTTTATATGGAAAACCCAAAAGACTCCACTCCAAAACTGCTAGAACTCATACAGGAATTCAGTAAAGTGTCAGGATATAAATCAATGCACAGAAATCAGTTGCATTTCTATACACCAACAGCAAGACAGAAGAAAGAGAAATTAAGGAGTCAATCCCATTTACAACTGCACCCAAAACCATAAGATACTTAGGAATAAACCTACCCAAAGACGCAAAGAATCTGTACTCAGAAACTATAAAGTACTCACGAAAGAAATTGAGGAAGATACAAAGAAATGGAAAAATGTTCCATGCTTACCGATTGGAAAAACAAATATTGTGAAAATGTCTATGCTACCTAAAGCAATCTACACATTTAACACAATCCCTATCAAAATATCATAAATTTTTTTCAAAGAAATAGAACAAATAATCCTAAAATTTATATGGAAACAGAAAAGACCCCAAATAGCCAGAGGAATGTTGAAAAAGAAAACCAAAGTTGGTGACATCACAATTCTGTACTTTAAGCTCTATTACAAAGCTGTAATCATCAATACAGTATAGTACTTGCCCAAAAACAGACGCATAGATCAACAGAACAGAATAGAGAGCCCAGAAATGGACCCTCAATTCTATGGTCAGCTAATCTTTGACAAAGCAGGAAAGAATGTCCACTGGAAAAAAAGACAGTCTCTTCAACAAATGGTATTGAGAAAATTGGACAGGCATATGCAGAAGAATGAAACTGGACCATTTCCTTACACCACACACAAAATAGACTCAAAATGGATCAAAGACCTCAATGTGAGACAGGAATCCATCAAAATCCTTGAGGAGAACACAAGCAGCAACCTCTTTGACCTCAGTCGCAGCAACTTCTTTCTAGAAACATCACCAAAGGTAAGGAAAGCAAGGGCAAAAATGAACTATTGGGAATTCATCAAGAGCAAAAGCTTTTGCCCAGCAAAGGAAACAGTTAACAAAACCAAAATACAACTGACAGAATGGGAGAAGATATTCGCAAATGACATTTCAGATAAAGGGCTAGTACCCAAACCTATTAAGAACTTATCAAACTCAACACCCAAAGAACAAATAATCTAATCAAGAAATGGGCAGAAGACATGAACAGACATTACTACAAAGAAGACATCCAAAAATCCAACAGACACATAAAAAAGTGCTCAACATCACTCAGCATCAGGGAAATACAAATCAAAACCACAGTGAGATACCACCTCACACCAGTCAGAATGGCTAAAATTAACAAGTCAGGAAACGACACATGTTGGCGAGGATGCAGCGAAAGGGGAACCCTCCTACACCGCTGGTGGGAATGCAAGCTGGTGCACCCACTCTGGAAAACAGTATGGAGATTCCTCAGAAAGTTGAAAATAGAGCTACCCTATGACCCAGCAATCTCATCACTGGGTATTTACCCTAAAGATACAAATGTAGTGATCCAAAGGGGCATGTGCACCTGAATGTTTATAGCAGCAATGTCCACAATAGCCAAACTATGGAAAGAACCTAGATGTCCATCAACAGATGAATGGATAAAGAAGAGGTGGTATAAATATACAATGGAATACTATGCGGCCATCAAAAGAAACGAAATCTTGCCATTTGCAACAACATGGATGGAACTTGAGGGTATCATGCTAAGCGAAATAAGTCAATCAGAGAAAGGCAATTATCATATGATCTCTCTGATATGAGGAATTTGAAAGGCAGGGCAGGGGGGTTTGGGGAGTAGGGAGGAAAAAATGAAATAAGATAGGATCAGAAGGGAGACAAACCATAAGAGACTCTTATTCTCACAAAAACAAACTAAAGGTGGCTGCGGGGTGGAGGGGTAGGGATAGGGTGGCTGGGTTATGGACATTGGGGAGGGTATGTTCTATGGTGAATGCTATGAAATGTATAAGCCTGATGATTCACAGACCTGTACCCCTGGAGCAAATAATACAGTATATGTTAATTAAAAAAAATAAAATCTTTGGGGATTTACCTGTCCACTTGTTCACCCAGTTTTTCTTACAGCTAAGCACAGCATTTTGTCTAAGTTTAGCCAATAGGATGAAAGAGAATGTTATGTAACTTCTGGGTTGTCTCCCTAAAAACAAAGACATTTGCTTTGGACTTCCTTTCCTTAATTATTTCAGTTAGACTGTGGACAAAGGGTGATCTAGCTTTGACAAAGTGGGCAAGAACAACACCCTCAGGGATGATGGAGCAAGAGGATGGTGCTAGGTCCCTAAATGACCGAGGAAAGCAGAACCATCCAAGCAGCTTGGTCTTCTAACTTCTAGACTTTTATATATGAGAAAGAAATAAACTTAGAATTTAAGCTCCTGTATTTTGGAGTCTCTCGTGGCAGCATGGTCTGAATCCAAACACAATATATAATTTAACCTGATAAACCATGACTGTAAAGGACAGATAGGATTGTGAAATACAATCAAATCTATAATGAAAGAAAATAGTAAGCTTTTATAGAACAGGCATGGTAAAAGACTTTTTCTAGTAGAAGCAAGGAAAGTATCAAATAGTTTCTGGGAGACCTGGCATGATGGATTCCTTCAACACAGATGTTAGACTCAGGCACTTTTTATTTAATTTCAAAAGGTGCACCATATGTACATCCATCTCAATAAACGATCATATTTTATAATTATAAGACTCTTTAAATCATCTGTCAGACACATTCAGATGCCAAATAAGTCAAAAACTTCAGTGTTCAAACCACTACTCAAAAATAATTTATACACCTGGGAAATCAAAGTTAATGATTTGGAAACTATTTCTGAATGTGCCATTCTATGCCCAAGACAGTACAAAGTCTTGAGGACATAGAAAGGATAAGATACTGTACCTACAATCAATAATATTTCACCCTTGTTGAAATAACAAAATTAATTGACTTTAAACAGTTAAAGAAACATCTGCTATTAAAAATGAATGCTTCTGGTTATAATCTAATTAAAATTATTAGTGTTAATCTGTGATTTTTCTGGTAAGTTAAAAATAAATGACTAAGACATAGTTCTCATGAAAGAAATTTTAATGTAGGTTAGGGATGGGGGATTAGTGGTGGAATAGGGGAAAAAGAGAGATGCAAACATAGTCTCACACACAACGACACAAATAAGTAACATATGGCAGATGTCAAAAAAGAATAAATAAAATGTTATGTCAGGTCCATACATGGATTGGGAAATTACAGACACTGAGACTGGTCTTTAGAGAATGGAAATAGAAATAGAAAACATTTTTTATAAAGATTTTTTTATTTATTTACTTGAGAGAGAGAACACAGCACGGGGAGGGACAGAGGGAGAGAAAGCAGCAGACTCCCTGCTGAGCGCAGAGCCCAATGTAGGGCTCCACTGGACCCCAAAATCATGACCTGAGCCAAAGTCAGACACTTAACCGACTGAGCCATCCAGACACCCCAGAAATATAAAACACTTTTTCATTTATCCATTCAACACATTTAAAAATGCTTTTTTTTCTATACATGTTATATTCTAGGTATTAAGCTCCTGTTCATGACCACGAAACGATCAGTGACCAACAGTTTAATTCTGCAATGCAACTGCTCTGTCCAGGTGCTGAGAAGGCTGGGGTAAATGGGAAGGTATAGCCCTACTCTCAATGAGCTCATAGCCAAGAGGGAAATAGATGAGGTAGGAGAGAGGTCACTACTGATAAAGATGAGGCAAAATGATGATCAGAGTCAAAAAAAAAAAAAAAAGGATTGCGTTAGGGCAGGAAGGAAGCAGTATAACCACATTCTGACAAATCAAGTGAAATACATAAATATGGTAGCATTCAACAAGACTGGGAATAATATACTGTAAATAAAAATATAAATAATATTGGAGACCCATAATCTAATATAAGTGGGGGGGGGGAGTAGGAGGACCCTGAGCTTGTCTCAGCCCTTGAACACAGCTAGATAGTTATCAAATTATTGTGAACACACAAGAAGTCAATCAGACGTCTGAAAAAACAAAAATCGCGAGTCTACAAGCAGAAAAGCAACTGCCTTTTGAAAGGTAGGAGGTGCAGAAGTTCACTTGGGGGCAACATAGCTGTGGATGCAGTGGCAGAGAGGGAGTCTGGATAGAAGCTACCGCAAAGTATTAGAAGCATGAAGTGCAAAATCTGAACTTTTAAGTTTGCTACCATGGGGAATGTGCCAGGATTGCAAGTGCTCAGGTGGTGACGAAGGGCAGAATCCCATGAGTGACAAGGTGGTCTGAGGATCTCCTGGGTCACAGGAAGAACCGGTGGCACCAGTGTGCTATGCGGTTCCCAGGCATAGGATATAGGAACCCAGCAGAGAGAAGCAGTTCTTGGTGTTGGCTATCTGCTAAACAGGCAGTTGTGTGACCACCTTTCTGGGTTGGGCCTGCAAGTGTGGTGAGACCCTCCCCTGGAGGAACAGAGTCGGTCTGTGCAGCCAGGATCCCTGAAATTCAGAGTTTTGAAACTCGGTCATGCACCTGCAATAAAAAGGCTCAGATAGAGCAGGGTGAGTGCAGGGTTCTGATGGAAGCCAAGGAAACAAAAAGGGTGATAGACTGCTTTTCTGTGAGGGCTCACTGAAAAATAGGAGGTATAAACTTACAGCTCTGAGACTAAAGAGCAGGATGTAGGAATTTTCATCCTGCCCATAACTGCTGAAAGCTTCCAGGGAGCAAAGCAGTGTCAACTAGTGGAGGGATGAGTTGTGTATGCCAAGCCCCACCCCCCACCCCCCCATCCCCGTGTCCTCCAGCGTCTCCACTGAACCAAGTCTGCCTGAGAATCAATGCAGCAGGCCCCTCCCCAGAAGAAAAGCACAAACAACTAGCTTGCACCAAATTTATTGATCACAGATTGCTGAAAAGCTTCTGCCCTAGAAGAAATAGGATTGAGCTTCCTTTTTACTTTTATTCTTTCTTATTTTTATTATTTTTCATTTACTTTCTTATAGTTTCGTCTATTGATTTTCTATCATTTTAAAAAATTTCTATCAATATTTTTAAATTTTTGTCTAGTTTTATTTTATTATTATTTTTTATTTTAGAATCTAGATTCTTTTAACAAGTAGACCAAAACACATCCATTATCTAGTGGGTTTGTTTGTTTTGATTTGTGTTTTTGTTTTTCTCGTTTTTTTCTGTTTTTTTCTTTTTCTTTGTTTTTTGCTGTTTTTGTTTAGTTCTGTTTTTGTTGTTGTTTTCTCTTTCTTCTTTTCTTTTCTGGACAAAATGATGAGACGGAGGAATTCACCTCAGAAAGAAGAACACAAGGTAGAACTTACAGCCAGGGATTTAATCAATATAGATATAAGCAAGATGCCTGAACTAGAATTTAAAACAATGATTATAAGAATACTAGCTGGGCTTGAAAAAAAGCATAGAAGACACTAGAGAATCCCTTACCCCTTACCACAGACATAAAAGGACTAAAATCTAGTCAGGCCAAAATTAAAAATGCTATAACTGAAATGCAAACACAAATGGAGGCCATAAAAATAAGGATGGACAAAACAGAGGAGTGAATCAGTGATACAAAAGATAAATTAGGGGAAATAATGAAGCCAAAAAGAAGAAAGAAGAGAAAGGTAATGGACCGAAAGGTAGACTTAGAGAACTCAGCGATTCAGTAAAATATAATAACATTTGTATCACAGGAGTACCAGAAGATGAAAAGAGAAATAAAGGGGCAGATTGCTTATTCAGACAAACCTTCAGCTCTAGGAGAAATAGGATCGAGCTTCCTTTTTACTTTTATTCTTTATTTCTTATTTTTATTATTTTAGCTGGAAACTTCCCTAATCTGAGGAAGGACACAGACATCAAAATCCAAGCATGGAGAATGCCCATTAAATTCAATAAATACCAGTCATTTCCAAGGCATATTATAGTCAAATTCACAAAATACACAGACAAGGAAAAACGTCCTAAAAGTAGCAAGGAATAAAAGGTCCTTAACCCACATGGGAAGATAAATCAGGTGTGCACTGAATCTATCCACAGAGACTTTGCATGCCAGAAAGGAGGGGAAGGAAATATTCAATGTGCTAAATGTGAAAAATACGCAGCCAACAATTCTGTATCCAGAATAGAATACAGAATGCAGAATTCTGTATTCTATTCTGTAAGGCTGTCGTTCAGAATAGAAGGAGACATAAAAGAGTTTTCCAGACAAACAAAAAATAAAGGAGTTCATGACCACTAAACAAGCCTTCAAGAAATTTCAACAGAACTCTCTGAGCGCAGAAAAAAAATCCAAAAATAGCAAAGACTAGAAAGGAACAGATCAACAGAAACACCAATTCTACAGGTAACACAATGGCACTAAATTCATATCTCTCAAATAACCACTGTAAATGTAAATGGACTAAAACCTCCAATCAAAAGACATAATGTGTCAAAATAGATTAAAAAAAGAAAAAAACAAGATCCATCTAACATGCTACCTACAAGAGACTCATTTTAGACCTAGATACCTGCAGATTGAAAGTGAGGGGATGGAGAACCATCTATCAAGCTAATGGATGTCAAAAGAAAGCCAGAGTAGCCATACATATATCAGACAAACTATATTTTAAAATAAAGATTATAACAAGAGACACAGAAGGGCATTATATAATAATTAAGGGGTCCATCCATCAAGAAGATCTAACAATTGTAAATATTTATGCCCCCAACTTGGGAGCACCCAAATATATAAATCAATTAATAACAAACATAAAGAAACTCATTGATGATAACACAATAATACTAGAAGACTATAGGAGTGTATTACATATACTCCACTTACAGCAACAGACAGATCATTAAACAGAAAATCAACAAGGAAACAATGGCTTTGAATGACATACTGTACCAGATGAACTTAACAGATATATTTAGAATATTTCATCTTAAAGCAGCATAATACACATTCTTCTTGAGTGAAAATGGAACACTGTCCAGAAAAGATGACATAATGGGTCACAAATCAGCCCTCAACAAGTACAAAAAGACTGAGATCATTCCATGCATATTTTCAGACCACAGCTCTTTGAAAGTCAACCACAAGAAAAAAAATTGAAAAGATCTCAAATACATGAAAGTTAAAGAACATCCTACTAAAGAATAAATGGATTAACCAAGAAATTAAAGAAGAATTTAAAAAACACATGGAAGAAAATGAAAATGAAAACACAACAGCCCAAAACTTTTGGAGTGCAGCAAAAGCAGTCCTAAGAGGGAAGTATATTGCAGTATAGGCCTAACTCAAGAAGCAAGAAGAGTCTCAAATGCACAACCTAACCTTACACCTAACGGAACTAGAATAGGATCAGCAAATAAAGCCTAAAGCCAGGAGATGAAGGAAAATTATAATAAAGATTAGTGCAGCAACAAATAATATAGAAACAAAAAAACCAGTAGGACACATAAATAAAACTAAGAGCTGGTTCCTTGAAAGAATTAAAAAAATTGACAAAATTCAAAAACAGCTAACCCAAGGAAAAGCGTAAAGATATATGTCTCTCTCTTCTCTCCTAATAAAATGCTAATCTTGTTTCAACCCAGGAAGCTAGTTGGTTTTTAGATGCTCCCAATGTACATCAGTTAAATAATTCCTGAATCCTTCCTTTGCATCACGTATGTTATTTGGATAGTACAGAAATATACTGATAAAGTTCACCCACAAAAACACAACATTTAACATGTAATCAGTGGCTAACAGAGAAAGACAATCTCCTTTTTCCTGTTTCTTTAAGAGCAGTTGGTGGGCCATGCACATAAGACATTCATTTGAAATATCTGATGAAGAAAAGTGCACCAATTATGGCAAAATTCTTAATGTCTGAATTGTAATCTCCTGTACAGTCTACCTTCCTGATGCTAGTATATGCTTGAGGTCCATGCCCATTCCAGACACAAGAGAGTCATGGCAGATTCCAGTTGCATTTGAATTATTTTCTGTATTCTCATATCCCTAGCACCACAGCCAGGGCTTTCTCCAGAGACACAAGAGGGATCTTCAGAACATTATTTTCACTCTTTTTCTACTCTTTTCAAACTTATTTCTACTTTTCCTGTGTCCCTTTCTCCTCTATGCCCAGAGGAAAATCTCTCATTTCTCTTGGATCTCTAGTTTCACTCTTCATCACAGGTATACCTAATATCATTATCACATTGTATATTTAACAACTATTTCCAAACATTTATCACATGCATTACAGAAGATTGGACACTGTGAGATTTAGAGTAGACTTACACACTAGGAATTTAACGATAAATAAATGGAGGCACAAATGATGACATCTAGGGCAAAAGGAATAACATTAGCTAAAGCACCAGGACTTAAAAGCCAACAGCGCCTTACTGAAAAAGTACTCAACTTCGGCCATTTCACTGAATATTTATAGAGATAAAGGGAAGATAAGCAATAAAGATCATTTTTTGCAAGAGTCCTTATATAGAACTGAGAAGTTTTCATATAATTTATTAGATAATGATAAACAACTGAATGTTTTTGAGAATTGGTTAGTAAATAAAATGAGGGTTTTCATTTCAGAAGATTAATCTAGAAGTCATGCACAGAAAGGACTGCAAAAGAGTTGTGAGAAAAAGAGACCAATTAAGAAGCTGTTGAAATACAAAAAGGGAAGAAACCAAAGAAATGCCAAAAACATAAGACCTGCAAAAGTTGACAACTTAGGTGTTGAAAAGAAAGAGAAGCAGAAACTGATTTTGGATTTTGAGGCTGGAAGACAGAGGAACGAGCTCTTTTTCAAATATGTGTAGTCATGTAGCCAAGTACTCATACTAGAATTTAGGTTTATATTGAAAAAAAATACTTTTGTATTGTTTTCTATGGTCTTGCCTTTCTCTAGAGCCTTATCTGTTTCTGATTAGTGAGGGGGGTAAGGATAACTAAATGTGCAGTCTAGTTTAAAGATTCATTTGTATACAGTGTCTCTTAGATAAAATATGGTCTGATCACTGATCCCTTGCTCCTGGGGGAGGAGTATGGGTTGTTACTTTTATTATATAGGAGAGGAAACATAAAATCCTCACTCTTTCTTCTCCAGTGGTTCAACAATGCCTTTTTTCCTCCTGGATTTTGGTTGTTCTGCTCTCTTTTGATGCTGACCTTTACAGCTAAAATATTTCAAGAGGCCATGCTTTTGGCACAAACACTGCTGCTTATGGTATTCATACCTGACTACCTTCACTTTTGATCTTGCTGTAGAAACCTCTGGTCAGCCTACAACTTTTATACAACTATATATCCTCTGATTGGAATCATCCTTAGAGTCCTCACGGTGTTGGGGATCCTAACAACCCCCTTCTGGCAAGATCCATCAGAGAACCAAGGGTGCCTTAGAAAAGCCAATCCTCAGGACCACTTTTTTTTTATATATACCTTAATAGGCTACACTGGCCAGTTCACTTTGAAGTGGCTATTACCAATTACTCATGTGACCCCTTGCAAATATCCCCCTTTTGGAAGTTTCGAAAGGGAAATGGGTATCTCCCTGACTTTGCTAATGTTTTCTCTTTTCTAATGTACCTCTGGGCTACAGCCCAGAAAAGGGAAATGTGGACCCACAAGTAGTGGCTTTATTTTCCTCTCTCTCTTTCTTCTTCCTAAAATCCAGTAGGCTGAGACTTCATAGAGGGCAAAGTTATGCTCTGTAAATTACAGGAAATTTCTGAAATACAAGATGAACTGTTTATTTGCAAATATGGGGAATGTAAAAATAACGGAACTTTTCTCTCTAGAATAGCTAGTAGTTTGATTTATCATTATGGGAGGAAACTGCCAACACTAATTTCAACACCAATAAACCTTTCTTAAAACATACTTCTTTATTCTTTTCTCATTTTTATTTTTTGGGCACTTTCCCTTTACACTGTTTCTGTAACAAATCCTTATCTCCCCCAGGCATACTATTGCCTTAAGCAAACTAAGACAATGATCTTGTACTCTGAAAGGCAAAATAAAAAAGTACATCAATAATTTTCAAAATATTGCCCCACTGCACATGTTCAGTTTAAACTACCTGCAGAACATTTAGGAAAGTAAATCCCCCTTAGTAATCCAGAGAGATTTGTTTCCCCATTTTAACTTAGAGTCTAAGCAATGTTCTAGTTTTCATTTTGCCTCTTATTATGATTAATCATCACTAATGGAGTTTGGCTGTGATCCAGGAGAAGTTTTTATACCTTTAAACCCATATAGTTTAAAGAATATATTTCATTTTCTTATAAAATAGGACAAGAACTTGATATATCCAATCATAATTTTTAAGTACCAAAAAGTCCCATTACCCATCCTTATTTAACAATGGCAACTACCTTGTCATGCCAGCACTATAAATACCTGTGGAGAATGTGTACAAACAGGCCATTAAACCTGGAAAAGTCAAGGGAGGTACCACAGGAGATAAATAAAATAATCACAGCCAAGAGTCAGACCTCACAGATCTCAAGGTCAAGGCGAACAGAGACCTAGAACCAGATATAACAGAGTTAGAGCCAAAGACAGCAGGAGAGAGGACAGACTGTCCATTAAGCCAGCTGGGACATGGGCAGGTTGGCCAAGAGATGAAAATAGCAAAGGCCACCAGGCATCAGGGTAAATTAGTTTTGGGAAGCCATGGGGATGAGATAGGGGTTTGGGATTAATATTCTAGTCTTTTTGTTCTCACAGGGACTGGTGTTAGATTAGCCACTGGACAGCTGACAGGTAATGATCATTTTTCTTGTGGCTGAGGTTATTTGCTTCACACAGTAATCTCTCTATAGCTTCTGACATCTAACTGGGTGAGTCAGGCTGGACTTCAGAAAAAAAAAAATTGAGATCCATATAGTAAGAGGGTCCAGAGTGACTTCAGGTGAAGATAACTGTTGGAATGGTAGTACCTTAAGTTGAGGGGCAAATGGGATGGAATCAGAGTTCAGCAGAGCATGTGGGAATGTTAGATGACTGTCTAGAACATTGAACAGAACATATATTGCCTGTGGATCTGAAGATTCAAGATACAAGTCAAATAAAATATAAACTGGGCAGTGTTCCAGCTGAAGCAATAAAAATCAGGAATCCAAACAGACCTGCAAGAAACCTCTAGGTGGTCTCAATATCGGAAGATTTATATTATTAGGTAGGTTATTTTTCATTTAGAAAAAAATGAAAAATTATTTTTAAAATGGTAAAAGTCCAATTTCAACATGATCTGAGGACAGGAAAGTTTTGTTTACCTAGTCATTTTCCGATTTGTATATTTGAACAACAGTAACTCATTAAATTCTTTCAGTGATGGCCAATGCCAATTCAAATGTGATCAATGAGCACTTGAAATTCCTCAAGTTAGCAGCAACTGAATTCTTAATAGAGATCTTTTAAGCATTCTAAAGTAGTTTAACATTTATATAAACCCTATTTTTTTCTGAGTTACTGTCAAGGATATGATGTTAGATCCCTTCCCCTATATACTTGTCACCCTTTCTTTTCTTAAGCCATCATTTCGTAAAGAGTATTTAATGATTCCCTTCATTCAACCAACACCTATTGATAAGCACTCAGTTCTATGATGTAGAGAATGTAAAGACATGACAGAAAGTCTGTTTTCAGCAATTGGAATAAATATAATTGGAGATGGGAGAAGATTATATGTTGATGTTGCTGAATCCCATTTCTTGTAGAAAAGTAGACATTTGTCAGAATTAGCAGCAGGTTTTAACAAAAAAACAAATTACACATCCTCCGCAGTAGCAATTAAAATTTCAGAGGGTCAAAACTGTGTATGTTGACAGGAAAAGGTTAGACTAAATATACAGAAGTGAGGATCTTCTATCCGCAGTTCAAAATGAGGCCTTTTGAATTGCTGAAGTATCATCAGCATGAGGTTCTTTATGTAATGTGAGGAGTTATAGAGAGGGCTTCATTTATTATATTTATCTTTCATAAAAGCATTCATAAAACACAACTATGATTTTTATGTTTAGTTGTTTATGTAATGCCTGATATTCCCATTTGACTGTGGGCTTCATGAGGATAGAGACCACATTTGTGTACTTCATCATTGGCATACTCAGTTCCAGAAAAGATCCTGGACATGGAAGACAGCCAGTAAATATTTATTGAATGAATAGAATTTGAGCTAAATTTCAGGACTGTAAATATGACATGAAGTAGGCTCAAGTGAGCCCTCCAAATCCACAGTAGCTGGGATTGTGTTAAGGGCAATACAATATCTTGCTGAGCTCAAGGTCATCTTCATTTTGAGAGATATCAAGAGACTAGATTGGTTTCAAGGCCTCTGGGAGACTTTGATCCTTTTCAGGTCACCCATGACAGTAAGCACAGAGGCATTTTCTGAGGGACCTTTGAGATAAAGAACACTTTTGAGAGCAGAGGGTCACCCTTGACATTCTGCCTTATTACACAGTAACAAAGTCATTTAACCAGCCAGCTTTGTAGAGGGTACTCATTCCAGACTATTTTCAATGCTATGTCAGATTTAGTTCTTCTCTAGATCAGCATATTCAGGTCAACGAACTGCCCTTCAACCTCTAACGTGTTTTCTAGTCCAATCTTGCTAGGGAATAATGTATTCTTTCTATTTTATATTCCTTTTTCCATTGTCTTCGAGCACTAAGTTTTTATGTAACATTCTAGAAAGAGCTTCAGACATCCCAGCAGGGGGTTGTATTACACATAAAATCATTGCTTAACTTACATTAGTTTTGGACCCCTGCCATTTGTTTATAATTTCTCGTTTTGCCCTTCAAATGAACTGTATATAAATAGACTCAAAATAAACTCATTATGGAGTTGGAAGTTGAACATATGTCTGAAATGTCACAGCATTCTTTGCAACCAATGTAAGAGTGTCTATGGATTACCATTTTTATTTTCAATAATAAAAGCTTTTCCTTTGAAGCTAAGTTCCAGCATTTAAAGCACAGCTCCCAACAAATTTTTGTTTGATACAGAAACACCATTTTTAAAAGTCTTATTTCCTGCCAATGTGGTACCACTGGGAATTTTATAATAGTTAAATGACAAAAATATATGTCATAACTCTCTTAGCACAAATAGCTTTTTTAAGAGTTCAACACCAATCTATGGCTTTATTTGCCATATGGATTGCAGTGTCAATGATAACATAAATCAAAACATTTTCTAAATATATATGTGTAGATAGTCCTCAATATAAATGTATTCAACAAATAATTATGAATGGAATTGTCTTTTCTAGAAAAGGAGAAACTTAAATGTCTGAAATAAAAAACTGAGTTAAGACCATACATGTATCAATTTCAGATTACTGATTAATTTGTGATCCATATACTTACATTCAAAGATGCTTTGGAAGTTGAAAAAATTTAGGTTACTATTTGTCTACATTTAACTTAGTAACAAATGCCACCAAAATCAGAGCTTCATAACAAAAGTTTGTTTGTTTTTCCCCTCACTCAGATAAAATCCACTATTCAGACAACCTTGATGTTGTGGCATTACCTTCTCAACTTCCGGTTTCAGACTTCACCAGAATAGATATAAGCATGGAGACTATCACACCAGCTCCCAAGTAGTTAAGCCCCAGAGTAATTCCTATCATTCCCAGTCACAGGCTATTGAGAAGGACCAGTCACATAGTCTCACCATGCAAAGGGGCCAGGAAATGTTCCCCATAAGTACAAAAAGGTGAGGAGAACTGGTGACATTTGGTGAACACTAATAATGTCTACCTCAAAACTCCATCAAGGTAAGACAAATTAAAAATTACCCCTCTCATTGAATAATGACATTGAATAATGTTCCCAAATTTCATGTCTACCAGGAACCTCAGAATGAGACCTCATTGAGAAAAGCATCTTTGAAAATGTAATTAATTAAGATGTGGTCATACTGGAATGAGGTGGGCCCAAAATTCAATGACTGGTATCCTTATGAGAAGCTCATTTGAAGACACAGAGAGACATGCAGGCAGAACACCATATGAAAACAGATGGGAACTGGAGTGGTGATTGAAGTGATGCTAAGGAAAGACACAGATACCAAGGAACTACCAGAAACAGACATGGAAGAGATTCTTTCCCAGAGCTTCTAGAACTGACCAGTCTTACCAGTACTTTGATTCCAGACTTCTAGCCTCCAGAACCATGAGAGAATAAATTGGTAATTTTAAGCCACCCAGTTTATAACATCTTGTTATGCCAGCCCCAGGAAACTAATAAACCACCCCCAAAACAAGGTAGTAGGTAGAGAATTCAATCATTTCTCCTTTATTCCTGATCTTCAGACACATGCAGAGATACTGTCACAGCAACTTCTCTCTGAGACTTGCCTTTATTTTAACAACTTAGGATATTTGTCTTGAGGAAATAGTCATAAAATATGTTATACTGTATTACTAAGACTCAAAAAGACATAATTTAACAACTGTCCAAAGGATCAGTCTGTTCTCCTTATGTTAATATTCTATTAAAGTATTTGCTCTGGAACTCTGGAAATTCATTAAGAATTTGATGTCTCCTGAAAAATCTAAGAACAATTAGAATAGTGCTAATGGTCTGTACATTTTCTTGTATTTTTACTTGTTTCACTAGCAATAAAGAGGTTAGGCATATTGAGCTGGGGTTAGAATTATAGTTAAACACTTATGAGAGTGTTAGAATTTCTGTGCCAAGGTCACCATTTAGCTATTTTACAAATAGCCAAATGGGTGCCAAAAGTAGGTTGTAATAAAAACCAGATCAATGGGAAAACAGAAGTGAAGTACTTAAATTACTTCTCCTTTTAAAGATGTTAGACACCCTGTAACATATCATCTCTCTTCTTATGAAGAATACTTTAGTCTCTCCTAAGTTGCAGTCTTCCAACAACAGATAAAATCATGCCATTTCCAAAATGTTTTCAGAATATTTTGATTTTTTCGGAACACTTTTTCCCTTAACGTTTGCAATGAAGCAGAAAGGAACCAAAAAACACTGCAATTTCTATTACATCAATTTATTGACATTAATATTTAGTTTCACTTTGCAAGTGCAACCACCTTTGAAGCACGCTTATTGTTCTTTGCTGCATCTTATTTCAAAATCATTTCTAATAATGTTAGCATCTGAACTTTTGTGGCATATCTAGCTATGTGAAAGAAAAATCAGTGAAATGGTTTTACAACACTGAAATATACCCAGGCATTATCTCTGTAGTACTGCTATGACAGCCATTTACATAGTAACTCTGAGGGTCTAATTCACTTCAGTAATGTCCTGTGATGGCCAAGGGCTGATGTATGAGCTCTGCATTGGGAATTACAATCAAATTTATCATTTTAATGTATCCATACAGATACATGTGTCATTCTGAAATTCATAACTAGTATCATTATATTACGAAAGCTAGAATTTCCATGCTTATATTCCAACCAAGGCCACATGGTTTCCCTAATACTGTATTTTGTTTTAACACTGCAATACCCAGACTGGAATAGACTGAAATTATTCATTGCCATGATTGTTATTAACTGAAACCAGAGCATTAAAATGAGTAGCCCTGAGAAAGAGAGACCAGCTTTCTGATCTCTCTGTGGAATACAGTGTTTACCTGCTTTGGATTGTGGAGACCAAACTCAGTCCCAATTTTCTTTATATAATTCACATAAGTAGGTGATACATGTTTTTCCAATTTGCACAAAAATCAGCTGTTCTTCCGCTTCTTCCAATATTTCACTCAAGTGCATGCTGGCTATTTTCTTCACCATTCAGTAGAGTCTAAATTTTATGTAACTCCTGTATAAATATTTTCCAGGAAGTCTGTGTGTTCTTAAAAAAGGTTTTCTTTCTACATGATGCACAAGATTTATTCTTATATTTGGTTTACAATGTGAGCTTTTATGTCTGAGTTCTATGTAATGGGTTTGAATACTGTCCATTTGATCATATATTCATCTGTCTCACGTTCCCACTATAAAAGAAAAATCGTTAAGGTCAAGAATGACTAACAAGATAGATTCTATGCCTCAGCACTAAGACCATTTTCTTTTTAAGTCTCATGATCCTAATGACAGTGATTGCAATGATAATGGTAAAAATGTCTGGCTCCTAGTTTGTTGATTTTACAGGACTGTATGACAAAAGTAAATGCAAATATGTCTGAAGTGACTTCTGTACATCCTTAGCGAAGAAGGCACATGTAATATCTGCCCTCCTAAATCTTTTTTTTTTTAAATATTTTTTATTTATTTATTTAACAGAGAGAGAACACAAGCAGGCAGAGAGGCAGGCAGAGGCAGAGAGAGGAGCAGGCTCCCTGCCAAGCGAGGAGCCCGATGCGGGACTCGATCCCAGGACACTGGGATCATGACCTGAGCCGAAGGCAGCTGCCCAACCAACTGAGCCACCCAGGCGTCCCCTAAATCTTTTTTTTTTAAAGATTTTATTTATTTATTTGACAGAGAGGATATAGATCACATGTAGGCAGAGAGGCAGGCAGAGAGAGAGGGGAAGCAGGCTCCCCGCTGAGCAGAGAACCCGAAGCGGGGCTCGATCCCAGGACCCTGAGATCATGACCCGAGCCAAAGGCAGAGGCTTTAACCCACTGAGCCACCCAGGCGCCCCTGCCCTCCTAAATCTTATAGTCTAGGAAAAATTATAACAAAACAAACATATTTATTTCTATTCATATTACTAGATTCTTTGGAGACAGCTCAATAAACTGTCCGACTTGTGCCACTTATATATTAACCAAAGATAACTCTCAATAAAATGTTTATTTCTTCCCATTCTTTATCTGATCATTCACTTTAAATTTATCTCCACACTGTATTATCATATCAATTAAGTGTTCTTTGGGATTAAATAATAATATCTGAGAGTAAGAGAAAATTAGTATATACTATATGATTTAATTTCTAGCCTATTCATACAATTTTTATTGTCTCTAAGGCACTTTTTGGCAAATAATAGACCATTTACCATTTAAATTATATTTCAACTTCCAAATGTAGTTAAGAGGAAGAAATCAAGAACAAGAGTTGATTTTCCCAGGGCTCTGAGCACAAACAACAATGTTAACATGAGCTAAAATTAAATATGATGTGTGATATTATTAGCAGTTATTACTTCATGTTATGTGGCTAGCCTATGTACCCAATCTATTATGCTGCCATTATTGATACAAAAACCCTTTTGCACAGCCTTTTAAATCCATTAAAATTCAAATCCAAACCATCAAATATTATATTTCATAGTGTTTGCCTACTCTTAATCTACAGCATGACAATTAAAAACCATAAAATAGTGATATAAAATCTATAATGAAAAGTTACTTCCCTCTGAGATTTGACTAATATTATGACAATCTGCTTTCTTGTTACCATACATTTTTTTTTTAAGATTTTATTTAATTAACAGAGAAAGAGAAATCACAAGTAGGCGAAGAGGCAAGTGGGGGGAGGGGGGGAGGGAAGCAGGCTCCCCGCCGAGCAGAGAGCCCGATGCAGGGCTCCATGCGGGGCTTGATCCCAGGACCCTGAGATCATGACCTGAGCTGAAGGCAGCGGCTTTAACCCACTAGCCACCCAGGCGCCCCTTGTTACCATACATTTTAAATGGAGTGATGTGTCTTGTGCCAGTATTTAAAAATTGTCTTTTGAATTCCTTCCAAAAATAGTTATTTTGGCTAAACCTCAAAGACAAAAACATTTCGTATATTTATTTAAAAAGATGTTAATACTCATATTAGTTGAGGCTCTTTTTTGGATAACTGATGCTACTCTGGTATGTCCTCATTAAAAATTTGCAGTAAACAAATACATCATCTGAGAATACCTTGGGAGATTTCATGGAATATCAGACTTTAAAAAAATATTTTTTAAGATAATAAATCTAATTTTAGTGTTAGATGAGAAGTGGAAAAGAACTAGAAATATTTTTACCACTGAAATCCAGACATATATGCTTTTTTCCTTCTCTATAGTAAGAAATTTAAAGGTAGAAAAGCCAAGATTGCTAAATACATTCTAAAAGTTTTTAAAAATCACTTTTATTATGTGATCATTATTCAATTCTTGTTTTTATTTTTATTTTAAGGATATATGTCCCTTTAAAATTTTTAAGTATATATGAATTCTAATTACTAAAGTTATTGCCCTATATACTCTCTTTTAAGAGAATCAGTGTGTTTCCATTTGGGTGAGTAAAAAGCACAGAGAGAAATACTGTACCAACAAGGAAACACAGAAGAATATCAGCTTTCAGTATGCTAGGACTGTTGCAGACACCCTGGACAAATCATTCCTTCCTGCCTTTTTCTAAAGATTTTATTTATTTATTTGAGAGAGAGAGCAAGCAAGCATGAATAGGAGAGCCAGAGGGGTAAGCAGACTCCCTGCTGAGCTGAGCAGGGAGTCCAACTGAGGTGGGAGCAGGGGAGGGGGCTCCATCTCAGAACAATGGGATCATAACCTGAGTCAGAGGCAGTCACTTAACCAACTAAGCCACCCAGGTGCTCCTCCCCTTTCTATGAGGACACAGAAAATGAGAAATTAATATACTTGCTCCCACTGTTATCCAGGTAATTAGTCAGAGCCTAGGGATGGGAACCCAAAAATCATAAGCATACATACCAAGCAACAACCTAGTCCTAGAATATCAGCAATTAAAAATCCTAAGTGTTCATACTTTTTAATCTTTCTCTTAGGGAGTTATCTCTTCACTTATGAGTTAATGGAAATTTGAGAGAAAACATCCCCTTTAATAGGCAAACATATAAATCACAACTAGAGCACAGATGTCAAAGGTCTGCCATGAAATGAGTTGTCATATTGAATCTTATCATATAAACATGACCGAAACATTTCTGGATGAAATTAGAGCATATCTCCTAAGGTTGTCCAGGACACTAATTATGCAAACTTAAATGTATCTTTCCTTACTAAATTTTACTGTCTTGTTTATAAAGATGATAAAAATTTGATCCACAGTGAGTGAATGGAATTTTTAGAATAAATGTAAACACAGATGCTCTCCAGTATTTAATAAAGATCACTAAATCTTCTTTTCAAAAAGGCAAGAGCATATCGATACCTCTAAAACTGAGATTCTGGTCTTATCTATATATAGTATTCAACTAAATTAAAACAAACAGATAATTAAAAACAAAATTTTAAAATAACCAAATAAATGAGACTCTTGACCCATAAAAAGGTATCAAAATATTTTCCTGAAGACACAGATATAATGAGAATAAGGGACTCAGCTATTAACTGAATTTCCGACATGTATAGAAAAGGGCATGATGACATATCCATACATTTAAATTATTATTATAAAATATCAACTTTCCTTCAGGACACCTTCAGCATGTATTTCTGTCTCAACCATCTATTTTTTTTAAGATTTTATTTATTTATTTGACAGAGACAGAGAGAGATCACAAATAGGCAGAAAGGCAGGCAGAGAGAAAGGGGGAAGCAGGTTCCCTGCTGAGCAGAAAGCCCCTCGTGGGGCTCGATCCCAGGACCCCGAGATCATGACCTGAGCTGAAGGCAGAGGCTTTAACCCACTGAGCCACCAGGCGCCCCTGAACCATCTATTTTTTAAAATCTGACTAGCCTACTCCACAAAAGCACAAGATAATCACTCACAAACAGAGACATGTATGCCTCTCCAGGATTTTCAACTCCTGTCTCTCCTCTTCTGGCTCATTTTCATTATCCATGGTTTTTCAATAAGGTCCATTTAAACATTCAAAGCAAGAGCACTCATCTCTTGACAATGCAATTTGGCCAAGAACAATATTCAACCTCAGATTTGTCTCAAGGATGATCCTGCATCTCTCCTTGTTACCACATACCACAACTACACACAATGTCTACCCAACAATTCTGTGAAAATAACTGCCTGGAAATTCTCCTCACTTAAGAAATATGAAAGAATACTATCCCTGTGGATCAAGCTGACCCAAGAGTTTCACCTCTCAGAGAGCAAAGACTAACAAAGTACCACTAATCCATTTCTTAGAGCTGGTACACATCATCACATGAAATATAAACAGGAAGCGTCTAGTCTGCTTTTCTGTATTCTGTCTAGAAATTTTGCTCCAAAGATATAAAGCACGAAATAATTGACAAAGTTATACTAAAATTCCTCTTATGAGAAATAACATGCTTTCAAGAAACATTAGTTTGTTATTTTCTGGGTTTTTTTTTTTAAGATTTTACTTATGTATTTGGCAGAGAGAGAGAAGGGTAACACAAGCAGGGGGAGTGGGAGAGGGAGAAGCAGGCTTCCCATTGAGCAGGGAACCAGTGCGGGGCTTCTTTGATCCCAAGACCCTGGGATCATGACCCAAGCTAAGGGCAGATGTTTAACTGACTAAGCCACCAAAGCACCCCTATATTTTCAAAAGGAAAATGGACAATTGCCATGAACGGGAGAATGCTAGTATAAGCAAATGCTAGTGGATCTATTTCCTACTGAGTTATCCACTATTCAAATGTTTTGCAGTTGTGACCTTCAAAAATTGATGGGTAGTGTTGTACCAATTCTTAACATAATTTAAATCATATAGGTTGTTTTATATTTGGGGCTCATTCAGCCAACTATCTCAATACGTTTATATATATATATATATAGTTATAGCACTACAATAACTAATACATAATGATAACTATCCATTACTAAAAAAGTTTTAAAAATTTTATTTATACTATTTTCCCATTAAAATTAAAATTTAATGTAACAAAGTATCTTTTTAGCTATACAGAATAGTATAATTAATTATCTAGATAATCTCATTCCTATAGGTTCTGAATAGCTAATATAGTATTTTAACACCAATTTCCAAATATTTGACAACACATATGACTAGATCACGTAAGGTAGCACTAATGAAAGGGAAAGAAAAACATCAATTCTAGTGGTATATCTACTACACTGAAAGTGTGTGAGCTTGGACAAACCACATAAACTCTCTGGCCCTCAGATTTCTTAATTTCAAAAATGAAATAACACTTCGAGCTTAGTTTCACAGGATTGTGAGGATCCAATGTAAACACTGATGTGAAGATGTTTATAAAACATTCAAGAAAAGCACCATTATCAGTTTTTAATGGGTTTTCTCTTTTGTTTCTAATTTCTTGCTTCTCATTATCTTTATTCAAATGGGCAATCCCATCCTTCTCTTCATCTTTATTCTTACATGTTTCATAACTTGAGCCTTTGCTACTACACAAGTCAGTAATTATTTTGTTCCCATTTTTCTGTTGAGAATCTCTAGCAATGAATATCTAACGATTCTCTTCCTGATATAGAATAAACCGAAAGCATGCAAATTATTGCTATTCTTTGCTCTTCATCATCCTACTCAGGTAATCACCAGCATACTCTAAAAAAAAATTTCCAATGACTCTTTCTTTTAAGTAACTTACCTATGAAAAGAACATCAAAAGCATCTAGAGTCTTAAAGACTTCCTTTCACGCTTCCCTTGGTTGCATTGTTTCAGTGAAATTATTAACCTCCAAATCATTAGAAAAATAAAAGTGCTGGGAAATATTTAAATAGTAGAACTCAAAGAAAGGCCAGTGGAAGGGATGTAAATTGGTTTATAGCACAAAAGTAATTCTTGGTTGCACTGACAGAACTCTCCTAAACTTCAAATTAGCAAATACAAACTCAGTGAAGACATTCAGACTTAATATCTTTGTTACATATATATTTTTAGGAGAGCCATAAAAATTAAAATGGCTGCAGCAAGTGGAAATGGATTTTTTACCAGCCAACAATAAGAAGCTCCCCTGAGAATCTTAGAAAACAGAATGTCAACAGTATGAAAAATTAAACTACTAAAACTAATTCCAAAGCATATTTGTGGATATGATCACTAGACAGGACTATGAACCTGTGGCACTTCTAAACATAAAATTCTGTGGGGGAACAGATATCAGTGATTATGAATGAATGTCATTCATCTCTATAAGTGAACATCTACATCTGTATATACCAACCTATTTGTAAGATAGAAAAAATTCTAATAATCTTGATGTTTAAGCATTTAATGCCTGTCAGACTATTTAATATGGAAGTTAGTGTTACATAATATTGTCACCCTCATGTTAGTTATCAATTAACAGAAAATTACAAAATGGAATTTCTACTATGCTAAAAGTATGATGATATTCAAGACTGTGGGAGAGCTTGCAGTAAGATTTACTTTCTTCACAATAAGATTTATTTAAACTTTTCTGCATAGTACATCTAATTAAAACAAAGTTCCTAAAAATAGGTTTTTCTTTAATTTTCATAAGGCTTTTCCCCAACTTACAGTAACAAACCTAAAACAATGACTAAAAAGAACATTAAAATTATCTACCATATCTGTACATTTTTAGATTAAAAAAAACTAACCCAGACTAATTTATTTATTCTAAAAATTTTTTTAAAAAGATTTTTATTTATTTATTTGACAGAGAGAGACACAGCAAGAGAGGGAACACAAGCAGAGGGAGAAGCAGGCTTCCTGCCGAGCAGGGAGCCTGATCCAGGGCTCAATGCGGGGTTCAATGCGGAGTTCGATGCAGGACCCTGGTATCATGACCCAGGCCAAAGGCAGAGACATCTAATGACTGAGTTACCCAGGTCCTCTAACCCAGACCAATTTAATGACCCATCAGACCCCATGTAGAAAGTCAGATCTAAGCATCCTATCATTGTTCAAGCCTAGTGCTACTTCCATTTAAATTTGCTGCCTCAAATATTGTTTGTGTTGTACTGTTTAAAGAAATGATACTTGGTTATATTCATGAAAAGTTATCCTACAGAGTAAGATAGTGCTTCCATTTCTTTATCTAAAAACAACTATTATTTCTAAATTGGTTAATTACTTTCATAAGCATTTTATTATTTCATTTTGTTCTTTCCTTTTCATTTCAGGACTAAAAATTGTTAAAAGAGCACTGAAATATTTTACTTTCCAGAACACTTTGACCCAACAGCTAATTTCCCTGCCAATGCTACATATTTTCAATCTATGTTCATGATTTCAGGAACAAATCACTTTTAAGATTAGTGATTTTAACAAGTGAATTAAATTTCTTAAGATTAGCTTATTGTCTTCAATATGCAGAAACAGAATTTCGAATCCTCTTTAGAGCAATGATTTTAACCCCCTTTTTTCAGATATGTATGACAGATAATTACATGATAGACATATCCTCGCAATTATATGCAAGGTTATACGAAATCCAGAGTGCAGATTTACCATTTTCTCATCAACTTAAGGAAGCAAATAAGAATGCAAGCAAGTGACAGTGATATTGTTATCAACCTTTAATCCTTTTAAATTTATTAAAAGAAAACCATTAATACCCATACTTTAAGTATTTTTAGTTACAAAAACCTTTCGGCACACCACACACACACTGTTATATCCTAGGGTATTTTGGCATGCATATATACTTATCGTCTAGAATTACAGTAATTTGAGAGGAGAAAATAAGCAACAATAAAATCAGACTATTGTTGAATACTTAAGTATTTACCTTAGAAGAGGTAACTGATAAAATACAAAGGAGGGATTCTTGCCTCTGGAAATGATAGAGCAACTATCTAACCAGGCTTCCCCTTACTCTGTAAATAATTAACAAGTAGACAAGCTCTAGGAGGCAACTATTTTCACACATTGGAAATCAGCCAGGTGGAATTGTGATAATTGAGGTAAGTCCCATGGTTGATCCAGCTTTTTGTCTAATGGCACTTTCTAGGTCACAATGTAGAAAGACAGAGTCCAAGCAAAATATGACAGTTTAGCTGAGATGAAGTTTGGGCTGCTGCAATGACTGGAAACGGTGGAGCGGGGATGCTGGAGAATAGGGAAGTGGCAGAGGAGGAAAGATAAAGTATCTGCACGGAAGCTCCTTACAGGTCCTTGAGCCAGAGTTGGGCTGAATAAGCACAGGGCAAAACCCCATAATGTCTAGTGGGGTGGACCTGTTACAGGGCTGTTGAGTAAATACAGTGTTGGGAGAGATTATAGCTCCAGCCATGCAGAATAAAGAAATTTCACAAAGCACTTCGGGTGTTCAGTTGCCATCTCTAAAGGGCTATGTTTTAAAGGAAAGGCTCAGAACTCATTGTAAGGACCACACCCCAGACAGCATACAAAAGCAAAATATATCAGCTGTAACAGAATAAACCAAACCTATTTCTATCAAAAATATTTTCCATCAGTAGTTAACAGGGAGATTTAAATTAAAAACCCTAAATCCTCTTCACTCACTACAACAGCTTAATTAATTAACTTATTAATTAATGTGTTTAGCACTTATTTTAGAAAATTTTAAATGACAGTCAAAACCAAATGCTAACAAGGATATGGAGCAACTAAAACTCTCATACATTGCTAGTAGAAGGATAAAATGGAACAAGAACTTCGAAAAACCACTTGGTATTTTCTATAAACCAAACACACACCTACTGTATGACTCAGCTATCCCACTCCCATGCATATATTAAAGAGAAATGAAAACATGTGTCTCCAAAAGCTTTCTACAAAATGCTTATTGCAACTTTATTCATAACTGCCAAAAAACAGAACAAAACCCAAATGGTAACAATAAACAAACTATAGTAAATTAGTGGTATATTCATTCAACCAAATGCTATTCTTTAATTTAAAAAGAAAGAGGGGCACCTGGGTGGCTCAGTCAGTTCAGGGTCAGACTCTTGATTTCCGTTCAGGTCATGATCCCAGGGTTGTGAGACTGAGCCCTGCTGGGCATGGAACCTGCTTAAGATTCTCTCTCTCCCTCTGCCCCTCCCCACTTTTTCTCTTAATCAATAAACAAACAAACTACTGATACATAAAACAACATAAATCTCAAAACTATTACACTGAGCAAAAGAAGCCAGAAATAAGTTAGTACATACTGCATGATTGCACATTTATAAAGTTCAAGAATAGACAAAACTAATCTATGATAAGGAAATCATAATCTTTCTCATCTATGGTTATAAAACTTGCCTGGAAAGTTGACACCAGAGAACTTTCTGGGATATTGGAAATGTTCTGTATCTTAAAGTGATCTATATAGTGGAATCATTTGTTAAAACTCATCGGTGTGTACATGTAAAATCTGTTAATCTCAAAGTATATACCTTTTACTTTAATTTTAATAAGGAGAATTTAGGAGGATTATTTAGGAGATTTAGGAGAAAATTCTCATTAGTCAAAAATGTCCTAAAGGAACCCAATTAGTTTTTAAAATATGCATTGTCTTACTACTGGAACACAACCAATAAGAAAAGTAATGGGATGCAAGTTAATTAGGACAAAGAAAGAATGGCTTCCTTAGATTGAGATCTCAGAAAACAGGCTACACATATATGAAAGAAAAAAGAAGACTTCAGGACCTAGGAGAAAAAGAGAAGTACTGTTGAGCCTTTTTCAAAAAAGGAGAAAAACAAAGGAAATTAAATACTAGAGGAATATCCCACTGGATAAACATGTTAAGAGAAAGAAATACTCTCATAGCCTAGAAATTCAAAAGCTAGGGAGAGATGAACTTGAAGGTACATGACAAACTTAGAATTCTCACTCCAGTGTTGGTATATAGTCTTCAAAAACAACAGCAGCTTCAGATCAGAAATGTGCTGCAGCTGATTCTCCAACTGAAAAATAAAATAGAGGAATGAGAGGAAAACCTCTCCTAGGAAATAAGTTTATATAAACAAGCAACTGTGGAGCAAGACGCAGGATAGCAGCCATTGTCCAAGAAAATGCTGACTTGTATTAGTGTGAAAGCTATTTCACTCGACAGAATCCACAGCTATTGTGATTTTGGGGTGTCAATAATACAAAGTTCAAAGAGGCAGTATGAACAAAAGGATCTGAATACACTACATTTCATAGAAGAATGCTTCAATAAGTCCTAATGCTTGGGGCTTCCATTATTACAAATACATAAATAACTAAATGCCCCTGAGAAAAGTGGTATTTTTCCCCTCAATGTAGTAAATGCAAGTGTCACTGAGCTCTCCAGAAACCTAGACAAAGTAAAACCATAAAGAAATTCTCTATTTTTTTTCCCTTAGATACAAATAAATCCTCCTGTGTTGTCTGGCCAATAGCAATGCACCAATTGTTTCTTGCTTTCTGCTCACAGCCCACTGGCCAAACTAGTCCCATAGCCTATAGAATTTGAAGGGTGGTTATAGGTTTCCCCAAGGAGACCCCAGCGTCAGGACACAAAATAAATTCCAGCCAATGGAACATTTCTGCAATGTCTAGGAACACAGAATGTGAAAACCAGTAATGGTTAAGTGTAGCATCTAGGGTCAGAATGTCTGGATTACAATCCTGGCCCCATCATTCAACAACTGGGCAACTTTGTGGCAAATTACTTAATTTTCACATGCTTCAGTTTTTCTTCTATACAACAGGGTTAATAATAACATCTGTTATGTACACTGGTCATAAGAATTCAAAGAAATAATACCTACAAGCATTTGCCACAGATGCTGGCACACAGAAAGCACTTAATACAAATGTCAGGTATAACTTGACTGTCCTCTGACTGGCCAGCTCTCTATAGTTAAGGCTGAGATGGATGATAAGCACTGTGCTAATGTGTTGTAAGCTTTTAACCTTAACTTCACTTTTCAAAGTGAGAAATATTAAGCCACTGAACAAAACAAAACAAACAAAACCAAAACAAAACAAAACTTCACAAAGAACTGGAAGTTCTTGTTGATTTATAACTTTGAAGACATTGAAGACAGTTCATCCACTAAATATAATGATTTGGAAGAAGAGATTTTCTAAAATTCAATTTAAATTCATTTTAATACAAAAAATGACAGCCAATAGTAGCTGCAATTCGGTATGCACTTGACATAAATTATCTCATTTACTCTTCAACAACTAAAGGAGACAAGGACTCTTAGTAACTGCATTTTACAGATGAGGACAACTTTGGCTGAAAGAGATAACAAAACAATCTCTAGGTCACAAATTTGGTAGCTGGCCTGAGTATAAACTGAATCCATTTGACTCCACGTACCCTTGAGTTAGTTACTTAACCGTTGTTCTATGCCTCAAGTCTTCCCAACTTCAAAATATGAATAATTATAATACCTCCCTCATAGAATTTTCATAATGAATGAGTTAGTATATGCAAACTCCTAAACCATGCCTGGAACTGTAAAACAATTATAATTCTGGCTGACTTGAGGGCAACAGTGACCGAGAACTTTATTTCTACTGAAGATATACCAGAATAATAGTGCTGATCTCATCTAACTTTATTAGTGGTAACACTTCAGGTTGGCAAAGTAGAGTCTACACTCCTCAAAGCCAAACACCATAGAGGATGAAAATCAGAACTGATTTATCAGTACATGTAGGACACCACTTTAGGACTCAGGAACCTTGTAGTAGTTAAAAGGGATGGAGGAGTATCTACTTTTTGAATAGACTGGAATTTAAACTAAGGAAATTTAAGTTTAAGTGTGATGTAGCCTGAGGACATTTAGGTCATAGATATTTTATGACAACTTAATCAATGCTACTAACGAAGAGTCCATCCATCTACTGCATGTAAGCTTACTGCTAGCATGTGCCTGCCAGCTATCTAAGATGAAGAATTAAGAAACACAATCCCAAATAACTGCAGAACATTACTGTTGCCAAGAGTATATAGCCCCAAAAGACAGCACCATTGCTTAATAGGATTATGTTTAATCTGAAAGGACTCCACTAGAGATAACATAAAACATCCAGTGTCCTGAAGTGGCAGTGAGATTATTCAACTGCTGGACTGGAGGAGCTTTTAATCAGGGCCCCTGGAATGCTGCAGCAATTTAGTGAATCTAAATTGGTTTCACTTGGATAGACCCAGATTTGTGTTGCAGATGTTATCCCACCCAAATCTCCTGTACAAGTTCATCGAAAAGGGTATCATGCCTAAGCAATCTGGAAATTTAAAAAGAAATAAAACTCCAAAGCTGAAATCTGCAAAAAGAAACGTGTCAGATAGTAAACTTACCAAAGAATAAGCCTGTGCTGATTTTAGACAAAATAAAAATATCAGTAATGCTAAAGATTACTGGATTTTTTCATTTTACTAAATGATAATCTTTTAACATAAAGACATTAAGTATATACATTTGAGACAAAAGTAAAAAATCAATACATTCAAAATTAATACAGGTCCAATACAGATGCACACATAATAAATGTATACAGCATAAAGATAAATGCGAAAAGTCTTCATGCAAAAGAGGTGATTTTTAGAGGTCAGAGGTTCTGCACAAGCGATCTCTGCCTGTAAGCTGTAAAGCAAAAACAATTCACATCTATACTCCTAGAGTGAAATAAAATTTTTAATGCCTATCACCATGTATAAAGTAACTCATCTCACTTCCAAATGGAGAACACTGAACAGAACAACAATTAGCCGATTAATTATTCATCAGCATTGCCAATGTTCTAACAAAGTTTGAAATATACTGAGGAATCCCCCATATTTTCTCACTTTCACAAGGGCATTTGCTAAGTGCCTATTAAATGAATGTAACTAATCATGGTCTATGTGTAGAAATTGTGCATAAATGTATCAAAATTCAAATCACCACTCCATTCAACCCATAAAATCCAGCAGGTGGTATGAAGAACATTTAAGAACAACTAATCTACTAAGCAACCTCTATCACCAGCTAAATAACTTTCAGCAAGAACCTTAATTATGTGCAGGTGCAGATGACTGTACCCATAATACAGTTAAATGGCCACGTCCAAGGTATTAAGCATATGTAATTTTGAAGCAGAGTACAGAACGAAAGGAAACTAACCTCCAATGAACCAAGTCTCTGAGATCAAATAACTTGCTACACAACACAAATGACTATGGCAGCTGGAATTTTAACCTAGGTCAGTGTGACAACAAAGTCTGCACTTTCTCTACTCCTTCACTTTGTCTTTCCATTCATTGTACAGAGCCTATTAAATCTATTTTGAGATATGTCTCTTTGTGAATCGTGACTCACTTCTTCTGGCTACCTCATTCAAATTTTCTAAGTAACCATTCCAGTTGCCCCAATAACTATAATTACAGTGTTGAAAGTTCAGCTATGGGGCTTCCAGATTTATGATGGTATAATACAAAAATATCTACCCCTTCTCTTCTCAAATACCATCAGAAATCAAAGACCTAGGTCAGAAATGCAAATCCATCTTTGAAAAAAATCCAACATTTTTAACCCCAAATCACAAAATATGAAAATAGAAAGAGTAAGAAGAGGTAAAATTACTTGGCATAAAGGAGGAAGAACAATCCTGAGTTCCTGAAGAGTGGGTATTTTGCTGGGCTTCAGTATTTCCTCATCAATAAAACGTGAACGATAATAGCACACAATGTACCATTATAATAAGAATTAAATGAGAAAAGAAATTTGATGTAGGGTATAGAAATACCTACAGAAAATCCCACCGGAGAAGCTCACTTGCTAGATAAAGGCAGATGGAAATACAGGCCTGAACCTTATGAAGAATGCCAGGGCTACCCTGGTTCAAATTTGGGAACCATGGATTCATGACTGAAAGCTGAAGCCATGAATAAGTGCAAGAGGGAAGAGGTACAGTACACGTGACAAATAAGTACCCAAGAAATTAAAATTAATTTTAATAACATTTACAGCAACAATAATTTAATTTATTTTTTTAAAGATTTTATTTATTTATTTGACAGAGAAAGAGAGAGAGAGATCACAAGTAGACAGAGAGAGGCAGGCAGAGAGAGAGGGGGAAGCAGGCTCCTTGCTAAGCAGAGAGCATGATGCGGGGCTCGATCCCAGGACCCTGAGATCACAACCTGAGCAGAAGGCAGAGGCTTTAACCCACTGAGCCACCCAGGCGTCCCAACAACAATAATTTTAAAATGAGAACTTAGTGCCAGGCACCGGGCTAACCACCTCATATTCATTTCTCCTTATGTTTGTCAAAGACTACGTCTGACAGATGGTATTGTTCTGATTTTACTGGTGAGAACATTGATAATGACACAGTAACTTTTTTTAGAGTTGTTGATCTAATTGTCTTGCTGAGCTACTGCTAGAATGTATGATGGTGTGCCTTTCAGGTTGTGTCGTTTGTGTTGTATATTCTGCAGCTAGAGATAAAAGATATTTGAGGGTCAATTGGCCAAGTAAATGCAAGGAATGGATATAGTTCAGAACAGGTGGGCAGTAGCTCAGGAATACCTAGAAAACAAGAGAAGAGAGCATATATTCAGGTAAGAAAGATTTGAGCATGTGCAGATTTCTCCTAGTATATAGCGGTGGCCTGTCCTTCAGGAATATGACTCTCTTAAATACATATATATTACACACGTGTATATATAAGGGATGGACAAAGAGCAGTAAGAGACAACTCTGTACATGAAAGTGGGCTCAGACAGAGTCTGGGTTGGGGAAATACACCAGAACTGAAACTAGAAAAAGCTATTTTTGGTTTAGAAGAGGTTGGTTCCTCTGTCAAATCAAAGCCAAATGAATCTGTTTTAACAGAATAAGTTCTAAAAATAAACCTACTTAGATGGTACAGAGTTTGAATCATTCTTTCTATTTCTAGGGTAGTCAGAGATAGAGATGATGTTGTTTAGGATTTTAGCCTGTCAGAAGAGATTATAAATTAATACGCCTATATCAAAACCCAGACTGTTATTCTCTCTCCAGACATGAGTTGTATGAAATGCACTGATTATAAACAGAACACATTTGGAGGGGTATAGTTTTATCACAAATGAGGGGAAATAACTGAGTCTCAGACACACTGAGAGGCCAGTCAGAAAGCCTTTAAATGCTTTTCCTTCTTTCCTTTGTCCTTTCTGCTTCCTCTTCCTAATACATACATCCATGTATTTTATCCACTATTAATCAAGTCCGCTTTCAAAAAAAGGTTCAATTATTCACAAACCAGCTGTTTGATCAAGTACAAAAGATTCCTCAGGAAAAAAAAGTTATTTTTCTGTGTAGACATAGCCAAAGTGCAATAACCATGAATCACCACATCACGTGAAATGTAGAACCACTGACCCAAACATCTGGTGTAAGTGGAAGCTGTGTGAAAGATGGTTAGCTGTCCATCAAAAATTGGAGTTTCCCCATTTCACAGAGAAGCAGAACCTAAGCATAGACTGTATTTTCCACCCTCCCTTGTATAAAAGTATAGTCACATGACTAGATTGCACCAACAGAATGTGAGCAGCAATGATTTATGCAATTTCAGGGCCAAGGCTCTTAAGAAAATTGATAGTGGACTCCTAGAGACCTCCCACCAACCAGAAGCATTTGTGTTTGACAGTTATATAAGAGAAAAATAATATCTGATTGTGCTAAGCTACAGAAATTCTTTTCTTGATGTTTTTGTCATTTCAGCAGTATCATGAATATGTTTTCTGAAGTTACAATGCTATTTGGTTTTGAGTTTTTTAAGGAAAAGGTTTTGACTGTTAGGAGCAGAATCTCTAAAAAGTATGTCAGGGCAGGAGCATTCCATTGGTTCAGTGGGTTAAGTGTCCGACTTTGGTTTTGGCTCAGGTCATGATCTCAGGGTCCTGAGCTCTCATTGGGCTTTGCACTCAGTGCAGAGTCTGGTTGAGATTCTTCCCCCTCTTTTTCCCCTTCCCTCTGCTTCTCCTCCTGCTTGCTCTCTCTCCCTCTCTTAAATAAATAAACAAAAAACCAACCAAATAAATAAATAAAATCTTTTTTTTAAAAAAAGGTATGTCAGGACAGGAAACGTCTGAATGCTGTAAACATTTAAATATTCTTGTAGATAAACAAATTACCATTTATTGATTGATTGCCATTGCTAAGCTCTCTTCTAACCATTTTTCATTTGTTATCTCATATCCTCACAGTAATCTGATACAGTGCTATTATCTCCATTCAAAAATTGGCAAAATGTGACAAATGGCACTAAACAATATGCTCATGATCATCCAATACTTCTATACCATCATTAGCTATAATACCTCTATATACAAAATATGTTGTTCTAAGACTGTCTACAAAATACTCCTTTTTAATATTGAGCAGCAATAAATCTATTCAGTGAGGCAAGCATTTACAATATAAGGATCAGCTCACCATTAACTTTAAATAAGTATATGAATTTCTCAAGTGAAAGGTATTTTAAAATGGGAAATATAATTTTTATTCCTTCTCCCTCTTGGGACTTTTCTGAGAAATAAATACCTCTGACAGTATTAATGTGATCTCCTTTCCTTTAGTAGTTACAGATTAAAGAAATTTTAGTTTGTATAAGGTCATTACATAGCAATATATCAACAAGGGCCTTTCAGGCTAAGTAGATCAGCAGCCAAAAAAGCATCTCTGTTACTCAATTTAGATGTCTACCTTGGTGAGCCAGATCTTCATAATAAGGAGGTTTCACAGTATACTATAGGAAAATCTAACTTTTTATTTGAGGGGAAGTCAACATGAAAATATACATTGTGCCTACTTGTTTCTTTTAATTCTTGGTCCTATTTTATTTCCTGGTTTATTATTTCCTTGCATCATGCTACTATTTCAATAAACTGTTTCTTTTGATTAAAGTCTCCTCTGAGATCCTGAAGCATCTTAAATTATTTGCCTGTGCTTTGCATATCTGCAATCTTA
>CM052807.1:91902511-92006234 GCA_028533885.1 Nasua narica | reverse complement strand
GAGGTCTTTGATCCATTTTGAGTCTATTTTTGTGTGTGGTGTAAGGAAATGGTCCAGTTTCATTCTTTTGCATGTGGCTGTCCGGTTTTCCCAACACCATTTGTTGAAGAGACTGTCTTTTTTCCATTGAATATTTTTATATGTTGATGTCCTAAACCTCAGTCCCTTAGAATGTGACTGTACTTGGAGATAAGGTCTTTATTTTATTTTTATTTATTTTTTTATTTTATTTTATTTTTATTTTATTTTTTAAAAGATTTTGTTTATTTATTTTATTAGGAAAGAGAGAGAATGAGAGAGAGCATGAGAAGGGAGAAGGTCAGAGTGAGAAGCGGATTCCCCATGGAGCTGGGAGCCCGATGTGGGACTCGATCCCGGAACTCCGGGATCATGACCTGAGCCAAAGGCAGTTGCTTAACCAACTGAGCCACCCAGGCACCCTATTTTTTTTATTTTATTTTAAAAGATTATTTACTTATTTGGAGGGGGGAGAAATAAGGGAGGGGCAGAGGGAGAGGGAGAAAGAGTCTCAAGCAGACTGTGCCAAACACAGAGCCTGATGAAGGGCTTGATCTCACAACCCTGACATCACAACCTGAGCCAAAATCAAGAGTCTGACACTAACCATCTGTGACACCCAGGTGCCCTGGAGATAACGTCTTTAAATAAGCAGTTAAATTTAAAGAAGGTCATTGGTGTGGACTCTAATCCAGTGACTAGTGTCCTCACAAGAAGAGGAGATTAAATCACAGACAGACACAGAGAGAAAATCATGTGAAGAGATGGGGAGAACACAAAAATTTGCAAAAAAAAGAAGTCTCAGAAGAAACAACCTTGTAGACACCTTGATCTTGGAGTTTTAGCCTTCAGACCTGTGAGAAAATAAATTTCTATTGTTTAAGCCATCCAGCCTGTGGCACTTTTGTTATGGTAGCCTTAGCAAACTGATACAGCTCCAAAGGACAATGACATGACATTTAAGTGTCTAAAATCCCAGTTCTGGAATTCTAAGTTCTGGATTCTAATTCTAGTTCTGGATTCTAAGAAGTTTAACACCCCTTATTCTTTTTTTTTTTTGTTGTTCTTTTTCTTTTAATCTGCAGCAGCTACAAAATGTCTGTCATATATTAGTAGACAACTACCACACCATAGGACTGTAACAACTGTGGGCACTTTAAAACTTGCTCATTAATTTCAGAACCAGAATGTTTTATGACATTAGTTCAGAGTTTCTCAAAATCGACATGGTATTTGGGTGTAGAGAAATCCTTTCATGGGATGCTGTCCTGTGAATTATGAGATGGTTAGCAGCATCTCTGGACTTTACCCTGTAGATGTCAATGGCACTCTTTCAGTTGTAGCAACCAAAAATGTTTTCAGAAATTGCCAAATAATCAGCTTGTAGGCAAAATCACCCTTGGATGAGAACCGTTGCTTTAGTTTGAGCATCTTGATTGATAGTGCTTTTTATGTATATTTATTATTTGAGTTAGATTTTTGGAAGGTCACCTAAGTGTGCATCTGCATGAAAAAATCACTTTTCCTGTCTATATGTCAATAGTTTTGCTGACACCAAGGATTCATTTTCTTTTTCTGACACTTTATTATTTGTTGAAACATAGTCTAATTGCAGTCTTCTCTCAGAGTCATAGTTCTAATTATTAGTTATGTTGGCCTTTTCTGTTGAATAAAAAGAAAGAAATGTTACAGCATAAACCATTAAAGCACTGGTATTAAATTCTAGTTGCAAAGAAGTACATTCATTATGTATTTCCAAATATAATGAACATCTTTACAAGGTCTTTATTTGAATATGTTTGAGATTCTCCCCAGAAGATTTCTTCATTTTTAATGGCAGAGACAGCTGGCTTTCATGACCACAAAAACCTCTTTATGAAAAAAAATATATCAAACTTTATTTATTGATTAAGGAAAAGACTTCTGTGGAGTTGACATACAACCTCAAATCCTTTCTGATTTTTAAATTCTGTAAAAGTCAAATTATTCAAGCCATTTTTATGGAGTGTAGTTGGCAATGTAGACAATTTTCTGAAAATACTCATCAAGGCTGAGTTCTATTAGAGAGTTTGTGAACTGAAGGGGCTGAAAGTCATCCAGAATCTTCATAGTTTGATATTTGAATATTTTTGATGTGTCATATCCAGCTGTAGTGTTTCCTTAATGAAAGAGCTCAGATGTAAGCTCTATTCCTTTGCCGGCTTTACAGCCAAATAGGGTCTGTGCAGTAAAACAACTATTACCTTATTTTAAAATCAATTTTCAAGGAACTCTAGAATTTTTTCAGGGACAGGCTCCAACTGAGTATGAGTGATGCTTACATTGGCCATTCTATAGTTACAGTGTATTTTCCTTAATGATTTTTATTGTTAAAATATGTATAATTTCATTTTCAATATGGGCTTTGAAGATCTCAGTTCAAAGTACTGATTAGTGAAAAAATAAATTCTTATTTAAGAAACAAAGGCTAATTAAGAAATTCAGAGGAGAATTTAAATGACTGTCAGAATGTAACAAGATTAAAACTGAGTTTAAAGACTGCAAGCCTTGGAAAGAGTGTGTTAATGAACTAACTCTCAGTTGATAAGCACATATTATATCAATGATCAGTATTCCAGTGTTGACCTAGTTTGAAAGCACAGAGTCCCCAACAGAATCCTTCTTTATTGCAGATAAAATTAACCCAGGCTATTGTTTCCCAATGCTTTCAAGAATGGGGGTCAAGAAAGGATATCCTTTTAAAAATAGTAAAATAAAATCATGGTTCTATTGCATTTATCCATTCATTTAGCAATGCAGATTTATTGAGTAACTATAATGAGCTAGGTAGTATTGTAGGTTTGGGAGTATGGTAGTGAACAAAAAAAAGTCCCTGTCCTCATGGAGTTTACATGCCAGTGGAAGAAAAAGTGAATGAACAACAACAACAAAACGTTACAAAAAATATCAATATGGCTGTAGGTGGTATGCAAAAAAGTAAAGCAAGATAAGAGAGACAGTGAGTGCCTCTCTGTATGCTGCTCAGGGAAGGCATCCATCTTAGGTAGGTTCCCTAGTATAGCCTTGTTCTAAACATTTATTTGAAGGAGAGGGAGGTGATCTCAGAAGGGAAGTAAGGCAAGCAGAATAAAGCTGGGTGAAAAGCTTAGCAAGAATGTGGTCACAGCTGGAAACGTTCAGGTAAACCACAGGAAGCTCTGGAGCATAAATTGCACTGCAGAGGTGGTCTCACTGTGAGGTAGGATTTGGCCTTTTGTAGCTTGTGTCAGTTGACCTCTGGCAGAGGTGGCATGGCATGCCCTGTGGAAAAGGCATGTCTGTGTGGTTGAGTCAGTGAAAAGAGGCGGGTAGCTTTGAGTTCTTATCCAGCCAACATCAGCAGCAGGTGAAGATGGATGTACCAGCCTATCCAAGGGATCTGAGTGGCCCTCCAACAGAGTCCACTCACATATCTGGGAAGATGATGAGGACATAAGGGGAAAAGATAGCTCAATCATTCTAAGGAGAGACAACAATGATTGCAGAGAACCTAGGGTGGAATTTTATGAAAGACCCTGAGATTGGAACTTACTTGGCTTGAGGAATAACACCATATCTACTAGAACTGGAATCATGGGAACAAGGAATAAAGGAAGTGATTGAGAAATGCATGGTTGAGAGAGATCGGGGGTGGGGTCTTGTAGGCCATTGAGTGAGATGAGAAGTCATTGGAGTTTTCTAAACAGAATGCATGATCTGGATTTATTTTTATTTTTTTATTTTTATTATTTTTTAATATTTTATTTATTCGAGAGACAGATAGTGACAGTGAGAGAGAGCACAAGCAGGAAAGAGAGGGAGAAGCAGACTCCCCACTGAGCCCAGAGTCCAACATGGAGCTCAATCCCAGGACCCTGGGATCATGACCTGAACCAAAAGCAGATGCTTAACTGACTGAGGCACCCAGGTGCCCCTAGATTTAGTTTTAAAATGCTCACCTTAGCTACCATGGGCGACAAAAGACTATAGAAAGCAAGGATGTAAACTGCAGAATCAGTACTTGCCCTTTTAAGCATCTTTTTATTTTATTGAGCAACCACATGCTATCAAGAGACTGTTAGGAATTTACTAGTGCTTTGACATGATTTTGCATGTGATAATTACAGTTGCATCCATATAGATTTTGTAAGTACACATGTAAATTGGGAGTGATATTCAAAATATTTAGTAAGCAATATTACAGAGATTCCAACCAATCAGTTTGAAAGCTGTGTTTTAGCCTAACATAGAGACAATAGACATTATTTCTTCAGCCTGCAGACATTGCTTGGTATATAAGTAATCTATAGACCCCTTAAATTTAATGCCTGCCTTCTCAAATACTCAAGGCTCCAAAACAATGTGGAAAATTTTTGTCTGTTCTGAGGAAAAGCAGGTAACCCACTTGAGTCAGGTGGGGTGGTATTCTATGATGGGATGTAGAGCTTGTTGAAAATGCCAGATATGAAGTAAATAGAAGGTCTCAAGTTAGAAAGCAAAAGATTTTGTAATCTAACAGTAGGTTTCTTTAATTAAAACCTGGAAGTTGAGCCTAAGGGCATTTTCCTTATAGCTATCTTTTTTGGGCCCTGCACTTTCCCTGTAGACCTATGTCACTTTATATTAAACCACTTGTTTCTTCTGTCTTTTTTGTAGATTTTATTCTAGGAGCAGGGACCAAATCTCTTCTGTTTATAGTTGTGTAGTCACAATCTAGCACAGTGACTAGTACTCACTGACACATACATAGTCTGGATACCTGAGGACTGTGGCAGTAGGATACAAAATTAGATGATTGGATTGACTATGAAAATGTGGATTTGGTTTGAAAACAAAGAGATTTTCTATGGGTTAATTTAGAAGAAGACTTTTCTTTTTAAAAATAACAATAGCTGGGGCATCTGAGCAGCTCAGTGAGTTAAAGCCTCTCCCTTCGGCTCAGGTCATGATCTCAGGGTCGTGAGATCGAGCCCCGCATCAGGCTCTCTGCTCAGCAGTGAGTCTGCTTCCCCTCTCTCTCTGCCTGCCTCTCTGCCTACTTGTGATCTCTCCCTCTGTCAAATAAATAAATAAATCTTAAAAAAATAGCAGTAGCTTAGGGGTGCCTGAATGGCTCACTCAGCTAAGCATCTGCCTTTGGCTGTGGTCATGATCTTCAGGATCGATCCCCATATCAGGCTCCTAGCTCAGCAGGAAGCTCTACTTCTCCCTCTCCCTCTGCTGGTGCTCTTTCTGTCTCTCTCTCAAATGAATAAATAAAACCTTTAAAAAAAATAGCAATAGCTTGACCTAGTGTTGGTGACTCAAACCAGGTAGCCTAGTTAGAAATACAACTAATTCTAAGAGTAAGATGAGTAGTGTCTTGCTGCTAGACTTTCATATGAAAGCATATTTCTATATTATTTAAATCACTATATTTTGGATATTTTTGTTACAGCAGCTTAGACTGTACCCTAACAAATACATCAACTCTAAATGGATGCCTTCTTTAAAAAAAATTAATATTTATTTATTTATTGGAGGGGGGGAATGGGAGAGGGAGAGAATCCTCAAGTGGACTCCTCGCTAAGCATGCAGCCCTACACAGGCCTCAGTCTCATGACCCTGAGATCATGAGTGGAGCTGAAATCAAGTGTCAGATGCTCAACCGAGTGAGCCACCCAGGAGCTGCTCTAAAAAATTCTACCACTAAATCCCAACCTGTCATTTTCATATTTTTCCCAGATCATCATCTATCTGGTCTTCCGTTTTCCACTCTTGTCCTGTAATCTATTCTCCATGAAGTCTGCAGGGTAACCTTTTGAAAATAAAATTCAGCTTGAGTCACTTCTCTAAAAGTTCTTTAAAGGCTTCTCCCATCTTGGAACAAAATCTAATACCGTAACATAGCTTTGTAATCTTTATATTTATAACCTTACTAATTTCACCTTCAACTGTTCTTCCCTTGTGAATTCCTTTTGGTCCACAACTGCAATGGACTTCTTTGAAAAGTCCAATCCCGCTTATGCCTTAGAGACTGCACTCTTCACTGCCGGAAATGGTTTTCCTCCTTACAGTTGCATTTTTTATACTCTTATTTTAATCAGATTTCTATTTTGATAGCCCTTCATCACAATAGCCTTTCCTATCCACCCTGGCTGCATTAGCACCCAAACGTGTTCCATTGTTCCCTATACTCTTGCCTTGCTTGATTTCTTCTTCATATCTCTAACAGATTTTGTATTACATATTTATTTGTTTAATGTCATTTCCCCCCATTAGAATGGAAGTCCTCTCAGAGGAGGAATTTTGATTCTCTCCTGTAGAGTTTAATTCTTAAGAGTCTTCTAGAATGGCGCCTGAGAACTGTCAGATTCTGAAATATTTGCTGGTGCCATTAGCCTTTTAAGACTCAGACCTTCACAGATTCTTTCAGTGCTCCAACCTGGGGAATAATAGTCTCGTTTGCTCTGAGGGCTATTTCCATCCTTTAAGACCCTTACTTCTTTTTAACTTTTCCTATGTATGTTTGTGTGTGGGTGAGGATGTGTGTGTGTATGTGTGTTTGTGTGTGTGTGTGTGTTAGATTTTAAGCTGTTATTCCCCACAGATGCATTACAATCAGCTTAGAAATATATATTCTTACTGAGTAGTCTCTAAAGAATGCAAATTACTTCCAATCCTCCAATCCTTGAATAATGCAAACCATTGGTAAAAGAAGAGCCATGCTCCACCATGCATTTTAATACAGAGTAGCTATGTCAACTGCTACATTACAGTCAGTTGAAAGATAGACTAAAGGAAGCTGAGTTACACATTTCAGGGATAGGGTTTATGGGGGAACAACAATAAGTACTTTATGCTACAGAAATTGCTATGGCTAGTTTTCCTAACTCTGTATCATTTACTTACAGTAATTGAGCGTGGACAGGAATGAGGATAGACTACAATGGAGTAATGACAACATATATTGGTTCCAAATGACTTGAGTGTTTGAAACAGAATTTTATATTAGTTCAGTCTCCTTATTATATCCAGAGGCCCTTGCATTCTTTTTAGTAAAGAGCTTAGAGAGGTAAATACAAATGGTTTTACTAGAACTTACAAAAATGTACATGATATCCTCATCAAACATTTTTTTCTTTCCTTTTTTTTTATTGCCAGAAGGATACCATTTTTAATGTATTCTGTTATATTTCTTGGGACCAGGTTATATTTAGGAGCTATTTATATTAATATTCTATTTGAAATTTGTGGATATTTTTCCTTTTCAACCACCTTACAGAGATTAAGGTATTGTTTTTAAACAGTATCAGTGACTATTCTAAAGGTGTCAGAAATTATTTCACAACAAAGAATAATTGTAATTCTCTTGAACAAAAGTATGAAATTATGAAAAATAATGCTCTGCTTTTTAGAGACTATAGTAGACAAAGAGAACTTAATAGTAACCTCTTATGTTTTTTGTGATGGAATCAATTCTTAGGTATTTATTTTGCAACAGCTTTGTTGAGATATAGTATACCATACAATTCCCCTGTTTAAAGTGCATAATTTAGTGATCTTTAGTATATTCCCAGAGTTGTATGACCATAAGCAATCAATTTTAGAACATTTGTATCTCACATTCTTTCTCAAAGAAATCTTTTGGTTCAAACCCTTTTGCAGTCATCCCTATTTCCCACAACCACCCCCATCCTTCCTTAGCAACCGCTAATGCTAATCCACTTTCTATCTCTTTAGCATTGCCTATTCTGGATATTACATTTAAATGGAATCATGCAGTTTGTGGTCTTTTGTAACTTGATTCTTTCACTTAATGTAGTTTTCATGGTTCATCTGTGTTGTAGCATGAATCAGTACTTTGTTTCTTTTCATTGACAAATATTTCATTGTATAGATAGACAATATTTTATTTATTCAACAGTTGATGGGCATTTGTGTTATTTCTACTTTTTTAGCTATTATAGATATGCCTCTATGAACATATTTTTGTGTGAACATGTTTTCATTTTTCTTGGGTACATATCAAAGACTAGAATTGCTGAGTTCTGTGATAATTCTGTCTGATGCTGTTGATGTTGAACACGTTTTCATGTGCTTATTGATCTATTTTTATTTCAGTGCTACTTTTTCTGCCTTTCAATGGGCTTTATTCTATTACTGTTTTAATATTCCCATCCTTTTGTAATTCTGAAAACCACTGTATTTAATTTTTTTAGTGATGGGTATAAACTGAGTGTGTTCCTGTATAGGTTTATTGCATAGATTTTGTAAAATATATATCAACCTCCCTAGATACCATTTTTGCTTATTTTTCAGTTCTTAACTCTTTCCAGACAGATTTCTGGATTTTGAGACTTTATGCCATTATTTGAATAGTATGATTTATTTATAGGTTTTACAAATTGATTGGTAATCTGTTTATGTAAACATAAAACAGTTTATACTTGGATTTTCTCCACTTCTAACTGCAGTTTTCTAGTAACAAATCAGAGAGAGACAAGTGATTTTAAATTGATAAAGACGATTTTAAACAGAGGAATCGAATCATACTTACTTTACAGGAGGTGGCTAAATCAACTTAATATCACCTTTGAGTTCCTTAAACTTAATTTTGAGAATGAAATTTTATAATGAATGAAAAAAAATGGTTCAAAGTAACAGATTCATGAGGGCAGGAGCTGCTGCTTTTCTATATGATATTTAATTATGGCCAAAATGTGGAGCCTAGAAAAGGTACATTTATTTTTAGCTAAGGATGCTTCTAATGACTCTATGCTGTCATTTTCAAAAAGAACATGTGAGATAGTTCAGGCTGTTAGCAACAAATATATTTTTCTAAGCTTCAGATATCTGAGATTTGACTTTTACTATTTAAGTAGGTATTTTAATAAAATTATAATTATATGATTATTATTATTTTAAAGATTTTATTTAGTTATTTGACAAAGAGAGAGACAGCGAGAGAGGGAACACAAGCAGGGGGAGTGGGAGAGGGAGAAGCAGGCTCCCCGCCTAGCAGGGAACCTGATGCAGGGCTCGATCCCAGAACCCCGGGATCATGACCTGAGCCGAAGGCAGACGCTTAAGGACTGAGCCACCCATGTGCCCCTATAATTATACAATTAAATTCCTTATATTTGATTCATATAATTCAATACTTTATATTTTTTCCTCTTGGGTACAGTACAAGGACTACATTCATTTGCTAGTTTTCTGTTAGTTTTATGTATGTAGGTAGATAGGTAGCTAGCAAGCAAGCAATGAGGGCCACTTCCCATGTTTTCCTTTGGTACCCTGCAGCATGTGATCCAGGCTTTAGAACTTCTTTAGCCTTCTCACTCATTAACTGAAAACAGGAAATACACACAAGACAATTTTACCACAGAGACTGAAATTAAAATAACATGTTTCCCCAGAGTAATTGGAAAAATTTGTGCCAAGGATCCTTTAAGAGATAACTGATTTCTTTCACTGCTGCCTTAAAGGACACTTCTTAGGGACTTGGGAAGACTGGTTCAACTGCCATCCTGCGGTATAGCTCCTCAAACCAAGTAATTAAATACAGTTGCTTTGTAATATAAGTTATCTCTAATATTTGCTTTATTCATGTATTGTGGTGACTGTTCATGGTGAGAAGATAAAAAATGCACCTGGTTTCAGATGCAGGCTTTATAAATTCAACCTTATCTTGCTTGTTATGGGATTTGCTAAGATTAATTTGTCTCTCAGTCCTTTTAAGGAAGAGACAATTCTTGAACAGTGTCTGTTTGGAATGACAAAGATCATCTCCCATTGTTTTCTTTATATGGATTTTCAGTCAGAGAATGGTGTAAGCATAGCTATGGGAATAAACATCTCAGATTTTGTGAGTTTGGCCATTGCTGAGCGACAGTTCTCCTTGGGTCTTGAGTTTCTACATGTATTTTGTTTGTTTGTTTGTTTGGTTTTTGTTTTTTTTTTTAAAGATTTTATTTATTTATTTGACAGAGAGAGAGAGAGAGATCACAAGTAGGCAGAGAGGCAGGCAGAGAGAGAGCGGGAAGCAGACTCCCTGCTGAGCATAGTCCGATGTGGGGCTCGATCCCAGGACCCCGAGATCATGACCTGAGCCGAAGGCAGAGGCTTTAACCCACTGAGCCACTCAAGCGCCCCGAGTTTCTACATGTATTGTAAAGAAGCATTAAGGATTTTCATTCTGGACTATTTTTTCAAGGAGTTTTATATGACAAACAAGCAGCCTTGGAAGACAGAGATTATGTCTCCCTCTGGAGTAGAAGGCTGACATTTTTTTCCTAGTCAAGATTATATGGATTATATCTTTCTCTCGGGCAGAGTTTAGGCAGATTAGGTAGGAGCCCTTTCAAAGACTTGGATTTCTGAAACTCTGGGTTCCTTAGCTGTTAGACAAAACTAATGTACTTGTAGCATTTACCTGGATTGCTCTTCCTCACTCCCAGGGGATTTTGGGGTTGGGGAGTGGGGAAAGGAACACAATGCAAACACAAAGCTAATGCTTCCTGCTATGCTATAATTAAGTCCGATGTTTCTGATCCTGGAATCTTATGTTTTCTGCGAGCATCTGTGTAACTGTAGCAGGCTAATTTGTTAACATGCAGTAAAGATGGAATCCCATACCTTTGAAGGTTTTTGAAAACTGTGTTAATTTTCAGGCTTTGAGTAGTCCCTCTCCAGAGGGGTTCTATAGGAGAACTAAACCCTTCTGTGGGAGAATTAAAGCCTTTTACCCCAATACTTTTATTGGGTACAATAATTGTGTTTTCTGCTATGTATATACAATGTTAGTATATAAATTGGAAAATTGAGAAAATAGTCAATTAAATTATCTCCTGCAGGGCCCAATTTCTCATGAAATCAAATTGAGGACAGTCATTTATTCCCAATGGTAAATGTTTGGCTTCACATCTTTTCTGACTAGTTGGCACTATAAACATCTTTCGCCAGCACAAGATTAGAGATAGCTCTTCAGATGGTAGAAAGAAATATAAAAATATTTCCCTTCTCAAAAGATTGAAACATTCACTGTCAAAATCATGGTTTGGGAAAGCAGTTTTCATGAGCTCTCTATTTTCTAACTCTGTGACTTTGGTAAGTATAATATGGAGAGAAAATGCTTGGAATTAGTTAAAATCCTGGCTGACTGGGTGGAAGTGACGCTGGGGAACTGGATTTTTGTTTGTAGACACAATGCTAGGGACTCTTAGGGACCATTCTGTGTCCTGGCCCTTTTCCTTCTTTATTAAGGAAAAGTAAACAGCACTATTGTTTTCTGTAGAAGCCAAGGGAATTTAAAGCAGTTTCAGGAAGTTAACAGGATGACAATTCTAAGCAGATGAAATCCTTTCATATTCCCTATAGTTAGAGAGTAGTATTTATAAATGATCTTACCACTCTACCATAAACCAAACATAAGCTGCCAGCACATAGCTGGTTGTGGATTTTGAAAATGTTTCTCCACCCAAATGTAGAGAAAAGAACAACGAGGTATACATTATTCCACATGCTTTTACACTACTTTCATAATCCATGATAAAGTTCTATTGACACAAAATAATTTCATCCCTAATGAGGTCGTTGTTCAGATACCATGATGTAATTCATAGTTTGAATCTTTAGATTATAAGAATGCTAGAACTTGGGAAGAAAAAGTACATCTTTGAAAGGAAAGAATTAATATGTTCTGGCTTCTTATTCTTTACCTAGAAGCCCTGGGCTCTTTTCTTCTGAAGATCCTAATGAGTAAAGGGAGTTTGGTTCATACTTAAACCCTTTCTTTCTGTTACTACTCCGTTTTCATTCCTCAGACTCTTTGTTTTGTTTCATTCTGTTATTGCTAGAATCTTTTTGGTTTTTATGACCCCATGCAGGCTGACCTCTTGTTCCTGTCACATTCTTCCTAAGTTTTCAGATTTCTAGGAAATCTACTTGCTTTCTCTCTTTCTTTACATATATTACTTCATTAGTGCGGTCTCTGTATAATTTGACCTTACTGTTTGGCTCATAAATTTCTTGGCATATCTCTTTTTTTGCCTTTGGTTACTGCCTGTGACTGCCTTGGTACTATTCCGTCCCTTTTAAGAATGCTATGATTCTTTTTTAAATTTACGTTTTCTTTCTTTTTCTTTCCTTTCTTTCTTTATAGGGGATTAATGGACATATAATATTATACTAGTTTCAGGTGTACAGCGTAATGATTCGATATTCACCACAATAAGTCTAGTTAACATCTGTCCCCCTACATAGCTATAAGATTTTTTTTCTTGTGATAAAAATGTTTAAGATCTACTCTCTTAGTGACTTTCAAATATGCAGTACGGTATTACTAACTGTTGTCACCAAGCTGTACATTACATCCCCATGACTCACTCATTTTATAACTGGTAGTTTGTATCATTCGGCCCTCTTTACCCATTTCATGCACCCCCACCTCTGACAATCACCAATCTGTTTTCTGTATCTATGAGCTTGTTCTTTTTTTTTTTTAAGACTTTACATATAAATGAGATCATACGGTATTTTTCTTTGTCCAACTTGTTTTACTCAGCATGCTGCCCATCCATATTGTTGCAAATGGGAAGGTTTCATTACTTTTTATAGCAAGTAACATTCAGTTTTGTGTTTGTATCTCACATTTTCTATATCCATTCATCCATAATTTATATTTTTTTAATTCTGGTTTTCAAAATAATTTTTTTCAAAATAGTTTTAAGTTGAAAATGATACAAAGTTGAAAATTAATGTTAAACTTTAGCAGCACTCTCTACATAAGTTCTAGAAACTTCCTTACTACATGTAATACTAATATAATTCTGCACAAAGTTATAAATCTTGAAGTTTTAGTGATATATGTATATTTATACTTTTTATATAAGCTAATTTATATAGATAGATAGATATTCTTAAAAGAACTTCTTGAAAATATTTTAGGACTTTTTCTATATCTTTGGTCCAATATTTTTGGAGATGTTAAGAGGTTAAAATAATTCCTGACAATTCTATAAAAGAATTGAAAATAGACTCTAAAATGAAAGCAGAAGGTATTACAAGAAATAATTAAACAAAAGGACAAGATTATAAGAAGCAAATGATGATTTTAAAAGAAGGTGTATGGAAAGTGAAAAAGATGGGAGGCCTGTTGCAGAGGTTATTTAATTACACGGAGTCACCAACATATGACTGTAGTAGGATTATATTGGCAGTTTTAAGTTTCCCTAGAGTTAAATCTGGTCTCCCGAAGAAGCCCCTGAATCTTTGAAAATGTCAATGACAACACACGGAACATCCAAACAAAAGCAGTTTACTTGGGTTTTCTAAAACATCCAAACAAAAGCAGTTTACTTGGGTTTTCTGTAAAGGGTGAATCTGTGACTGCCCTTAACACTCTAATCCCCAAAACGATGCCTAAAGGCAACAGAGATTATGGTATGATGATGCTGTGCTAATAGTATGATTGAAGTCCAGGGAATAAGACTTGTTTTCTTTTCTGTTCACTCTGAATATTCATGAGGTGCTGAGTACAACCTTAACTTTTCTCCACTTAGTAGTTATCAAGAGCTAATTTTACTGCCTCTCCTTTTCTGGAAGCATAATTTTTTTCTTCATACTTTCCTTTTGGTTAATTTATAATGAGCTTACCTGAAACAAGTAAACATTTCAAAAACTTTCAAGTAACCCTTGATGCAATAGACAGTGAACGGTGTGGGTATAAGATCATAAACTTGCAAACCAACTTGGATATATGTTGTCATTCTGATGTTTTCTGTTTTTCTTTTCATATTTCCCTCCTTGGGGAGAATATGGTTGTTAAAAGGTAAAAGAACAGGAAGATTTTGTAGATGAAACCATGTACAAACTCTGCATAAACTGATTGTTAGTTAAAAAAAAAAAAAAAGAAAGACAGCTGTACTTGGATACAGAAGACAAATCCTAGGACTGGGAGGCTGTGTGAACTTAAGTAGCTCATTTAACCACACTGGGTCCCAAAGCGTTCATCTCTGAAGTCACTTACTCTTGGTATTATTTTTAGTATTAAATAAGAGGGTACATGCAAATAAACACCCTTTGAGAAAAGTATGTCTGGCATTCAGAGTAAAGGGGATATTACTTTGAATTAATAAAATCTTAAACTACCATTTTTTAATCTTCTTGCTCAAAAAGGAGGTCACAAATAACATATGAATTTGGTTAAAATCCCTTCTTTTGGCAAAGAAATTTTTTTACAGAAAAAATTACAGAAAAATATTTTTATTACAGAAAAAATATTTTTTACAGAAAAATATTTTTAAAATATTTTGTTTTCCTTCATATGTATATTCTCCTAATCTCTTATTAAAGTGTTACTTCCTTGAGATTAGAGATATTTCTTCAGTGATCTGTCTTCATATGGCACTTTGGTGAATTTTTATAGAATCCTCCACATATATAACAAATACAAGGGTTAATAGTGCCATGAAGAAATCATTAATATCAATGCAAATTTTTATGAAAAATCATGTTAGATAAATAAGTATATTTTATTTTGGCATATTTTTTAAAAAGATTTTATTTATTTATTTGACAGAGAGGAGAGAGATTATAAGTAGGCAGAGAGGCAGGCAGAGAGAGAGGGGGAAGCAGGCTCCCAGCTGAGCAGAGAGCCCAATGCAGGGCTTGACCCCAGGACCTTGAGATCATGACCTGAGCCAAAGGCAGAGGCCCCAACCCACTGAGCCACCCAGGCGCCCCTGGCGGCCCTGGCATGACTTTTTAGATTGATAATAGCAAAAACCCACTTAGATTAAATGAAATACAAGAATATCTCATAATGTCTTAAGGAAATCTATCACAGACTGAAAGGTAAAATGTTTTGTTGGCCTGATAAGTGGGGCAAGAAACTAGAAGTCCAAGAGTAATCAGGGCAATTATTCTCTCTGTGTGCTTCTGGGTCTCCACTGTTTTCTACTTTTAATTTGTGCATCTGTGGGCCAGTTTCCTCTGTTTCTGTGTACGAAGGGGAAATATGACCTCACCATGAAGTTAAGTTTATAATTCAGGGTGATAGCAGGGGATGACCAGTCTTTGGGACCCTAATCCAAATTATGGGGAAAAGAACCTATTTTGTGTGGCTTGTGTGAAATGTCTACCCTACATACAAATAGCTGATGCTAAGGTAATGAGGCTAAACCACTGTTACCTAGCTCTAGGGTCCAAGACCAGTTTTTTGTGTTAGAGGCTCGTAGGCTGAGCATTCACCTTAAAATATGTCTAGTATAGTTTTTTAAGGAACCTCCATATTGTTTTTCCACATTGTCTGCAACAGTTTTCACTCCCAGCAATAGTGCATGAGAGTTCCGTTTTCTCCACACACTCACCAACACTTGTTTCTTATGTTTTTGATTTTAATGATTCTAACAGATGTGGGGTGCTATTTCATTGTGGTTTTGATTTGCATTTTCCTGATGATGAGTGATGATGAGCATCTTTTTATGTGTCTCTTGGCCATTTGCATATCTTTTTTGGAGAAATGCTTGTTTATGTCTTCTGCCCATTTTTAAATGGACTATTGGGGGTTTTTTTGTACTGGTTCTTTATATATATTTTGTAAAAGTAATCCCTTATTGGGTATATAATTTGCAAAAATATCTTCCCGTTTGGTGGGTTATGTGTTGATGGTTTCCTTCACTGTGCAAAAACTTTTTATTATTTGGTATAGTCCCAGTGGTTTAATTTTGCTTCTAATTTTGTTTCCTTTGCCAAAGGAGACATATCTAAAAAAATGTTTCTATGGCTGATGTCAAAGAGATTATTGCCTATGTTTTCTTCCAGGAATTTGATAGTTTCAGGTCTCACATTTAGGTCTGTAATTCATTTTGAGTTGATTTTTAATCAACTGTATCAGTTGGTTAAATCAGTTGATTATAATCAACTGTATCATTTGATTAAAATACACTTTAATCAAGTGTATGGTGTAAGAAAGTGGCTCAGTTTCATTCTTTTACATGTAGTTGTTCAGTTTTCCTAACACTGCTTGTTGAAGTTACTTTTTCCCATTGCATATTTTTGCCTCCTTTGTCATAGATTAACTGACCCTATAATTGTTGTTTATCTCTGGGGTTTCCATTCTGTTTCACTGAATTATGTGTCTGTCGCTGTGCTAATACCACACTGTTTTGATTACCACAGTTTTGTAGTATATCTTGAAATCTGGGATTGTGATACTTCCAGTTTTGTTCTTCTTTTTTTAAGATTGCTTTGGCTATTTGGGGTCTTTTGTGGTTCCATACATACCGTATGATTCAGTAATTCCACAACTAGGTATTTACTTCCAAAAACAAAGACACTAATTAAAAAAGATTTATGCACTCCTTTATTTATCGCAGCATTATTTACAATAGCCAAGATATGGAAGCAACCCAAGTGTCCATCCACAGGTTAATGGATAAAGGAGATGTGGCAGATAGGTAGATATAGATATCTATACACACATACACAAGAATATTATGTATGTGAAATGGAATATTTCTCAACCATCAAAAAAGATTGAAATCTTGCCATTTGCAACAATATGGATAGATATAGAGGATATAATGCTAAGTGAAATCAGTCAGAGAAAGACAAATATCATATGATTTCACTCATATGTGAAATTTAAGAAACAACAAATGAACAAAGAAAAAAAGAGACAAACAAAATACAGACTCTTAAAAATTGGAAACAAACTGATGGTAACCAAAAGAGAGGTGGGTGGGAAATGGGTGAAATAGGTGAAGGAGATTAAGAGTACATTTATAAGAGTACATGATGAGCACTGAGTAATGTATAGAACTGTTGAATCATTCCATTGTACACCTGAAACTACTATTACACTATATGTTAATTTCACTGGAATTTTAAAAATCAATTAATTAATAAGTATATGTAGTGTAATCAGTAAAGATGATTTTGGAGAGAATGCTAATTTGGTTGGGGGATTTTTCTTAAAAATCATTTTATGGGGACTCTTAGGCTTATTCATATATACTTCTACCTTAGGGAAAATTAGTCTTAACCTAACGGATAAATCTCAATGCATAATGCATTGGTCAAAGAATGTAAAAATTATGCATTAAGCACTCTTAAGGAGGCTAGTAACATATTTTAACCTTACTGGTTTAGGACCATGAAGCATAATTCCTGTGTATCTATGCCACCACAAACATACACCTTGACACACCAATATCAGAGATAGACTATCCAGTGCCTTGCTGGTTGTCTAACAGATATAAGATTCAATAATTATTAAAGACTGAAATATTCTGACTCAGTTTGGCTCTTTATTATTAAATACAAATCAAAAGTTTGAAATATGCAGTCTTGTTTTCCCACATCAAAATTCCCTTTCAAATTTAAAAAAATAGATTTCACGCATTGATGGTAGACAAGTGAGGAAAAAGAAAGATAGGCTTCTAGAATTTTAAAAGCTACAGGAGCAAGGTGACAGAATGTTTATATGGGGTAATAGATCTATCAGATTTCTCAGGAAGGACAATAGAGGAGAAGAGAATGGCTAAGTACAGTCACTGTGCTTAGGAAAAAATAATCACTCTATAGTAGTATAACCAGGTAACTATTGTTTGAGGGTCAGATGACATAGTTATTTTTCAGACTTGTAAAGATAGAGTATTTTCAAACTTTCATGGAATATTTAAGGAGACTTTAGCATGAAAAAAGAAAATTCAGAGATAATAGTATAGAATAAACAACTATAACCATCCCAGGTTGATAAAACATGTTACTTAATTTTAAATTTATAAGTCTTTTGTGTTTAAATTGTAAAATCAAAAATTGAAACAATAATAAAATAGTGGTTATTTCATGGTAAAGTTTGCAAAGATATTTTCTGGTATTTAGGAGGAAGAGATAATTGGTATCATTAATTAGATACCTTCTCTTAAAAATGTTAAAGTTGCCACTCAGAAAAGACGTGAAATCAGAAGAAAGAAAAGGAGAAGTTTTTACAGAAATCTATCAAAAACTAACAAATGACGTAGGAAAGAAAACTATTTTAGTTTGCAGACTAGTTTAGTAGCCAAATTAGCAAAATAGAATGATATGATAGGTATCATAACTATTCCTAAAACATGGAAAATATACCTTTTTTTCCCAAGTATTATGGAACATTTTGCAAAAATTGACTGCATATTCTTTATAAAAAGTCTTTAAAAATATAGTCCATGTACTCTTACCACAAAGAAAAAAGTAAAATTATAACTTATCAATAAAAGATAATTTTACAAAAATAAAACTGTATATTTGGAAATAAAACTTCACTCTTTAGCTCTTCTTTGCTTACATCACAATGAAAATTATAAAGTATTTAGAAGTAATCTTGAAGGTTATTACCCTATATTCAAAATTGTAGAATGCAGCAAAAAAGTGTGAATATAATTTTATAGTCTTACGTGCTTTTACTAAAAAGAATAAGAAACAGTGAAGATGCATTAATTACTTACATAACTTTAAAAGAGGGATGAAAGAATAAATAAGCCTAATACAGCAGATTACAGGTAATAATAAAGATAAAGGCACTTATTATAAAGGCAGTTATTGATAAAACAGGAGACAAAGCAACACCAAGCTAATCAATAAGAACAAAAGCTGTTCTGTGAAAATCAGTCTATAAAAAGAAAAACTAAACCAAAAGAATTAACAGATCCTTAATAAAACTAATTGAAGTATAAAAGCATGAAGTACAAAGGGAATATAACTGCAGATCTAATGTAGGTAAATAATTAGAATACTATGAACAATAGCATGTAAATATAGTTGAAAACCTAGAAAAAAATGATAATTTTTTAGGAAAAAACTATCAAAATTGATTCCAGGCTGGGACACCTGGGTGACTCAGTTGGATAAGCATCTGCCTTTGGCTCAGGGCATGATCCTGGAGTCCCGGGGTGGAGACCCATTTCAGACTCCCTATTCAGTGGGAAGTCTGATTCTCTCTTTGCCCTCACCCTGCTTGTGCTTTCCCTCTCTCTTTCTCTAAGTAAAATGAAATCTTTAAAAAAATTTTTGATTTGAGGAGACACAAAACTTAAATATTTAAGTCAATAAGAACTACATTACTCAATTATTAATCAAAAGTCCAAATAGTCCTTCTTTTCAGTCTTTCCCCTTTCCTTCGTCCCTTTCTTCTTTCTTTCTTGTATCCATCCATCCATTCCTCCATCCATGTATACATCTGTCTTTCCATCCATCCATCCACGCACTCATGCATCTACTGACATCTCTCACTCCCAGATGATTTACATATTTTTTGTTCTGTTATGTTTTTGTTTTTTTATGTTCTGGGAACATACATATATAGCAGCATTCTGATCTAAAAAATAATAAAATTTAAAGAGTAATTTTAATTTAATAATTTTAATTCTGATAAATATTTTATAAACCAGGATGTAGGCCAATAAAATCTTCATATAAAAACAAGGCAACAACAGACCAAAAAAAAAAAAAAACCTAAATTTTCTTAGGATTGCTATATAAAGTATTGGCAAATTCAATTCAGCAGTTTTCAAAGAAAATATCCTTAAAAGAAAAAGAAAATATCCTTTAAGTAGTTAACCTTAGTAATTTTTGGATGATTGTATGAAAAGATGTTACATTGATAGAGTAAAGAAAAGCAAATAAATGTCTCAATAAATGCAGATAAAACATTTGATGAAGTTCAACACTCAAGGTAAAAACCTTTAGCAGACTTAGAATTATAAAAAAAGAACTTTTTATCCTGATAAATAATACCAATCAAAACAACAACAGATGTTACACTTCCTGGTGAAATTTTAGAAGTTTCCTTAAAGTCAGGAAGATGATGAGGCTGTGCTAGTTAAAGATAGGAAGCCCTGGCTAAAGTCAAGAAAAGGTCTAAGTATAAAAATTGGAAAGAAAAAGAGAACAATATCCTTATTTGAAATCATGCTTATCTATATAGAGATTATAAGAGCATCCATAGACAAATTATTAAAAGGGTCTTCTAAGCACCAGTGTTAATCATTAGAAAATGTAAATGAAAGAAAAAAACCCAGTCTCTATAGGAACAATAACTAAAAGTTACCTAATATATTTCATTAAAAGGGTATAAAAACATTCTGGAGAAAAGTGCAAAACATTGAAGGGTGTGCACACTCACACACATGCTTATGATATTTATGAATTAAACTACAATAACTAATGATGTTGACATATCCCAAAATTACCTATAAATTCAGTGCAATCCCGTTACATCCCATTAAATTTAATCCCACTAAAAATTCTGATAGGGCGGTATGATAAGAATGCTCATTAAAGTTATTTGTAAGGAACATGGGAAACAGTCAGAATGTTTATCAATAGTAGAAAAGACACATAGCAGTATACTTGTAAAATGAAAAACTCTGCAGCCATTTAAACAAGTGAACTAGAGGTATACTTACCAACAGAGGGAAAACAATAAGTTGCAAAAACAGTTCAGGGTGCTGTTATTTATATCATTATATGGATTACTATAAAAATAGTATGTTGTCTATGGATATATGGACATTAAGTAAACAAAATATTTATGAGAATGAGAAATACCAGAAACATGATAGATACTTTTGATAAAAGAGAGGATCAGAGAGTAATACAGAGGTCATTCACCTCTGTTTATGTTTTATATCTTAAAAATAAGCTGAGGTACACATAGTGATATTTTAAAATTTTATAAAACTGGGTGTTTAATAAATGCATATTTGTTATATTGTTCTCTACATTTGTATGCATATCTGAATTATTTCATAATTTAAAAACAAAACAAAACTTATCCTCTATTTTAACAGACCCCAAGCTCGAAAAGTTTCTTTAAAAAACAATATTCCTGGATTTTTTTGTCTGAGAACATCAAACTTAAAAATTATGAAATGAAAAGGAGAGGATTTTTCATTCCCTTAAAGATAGCTTAATAGTCTTGCCAAAATCATAATTAAACTTCTCTATGCTAAGAACTTGAGTGAGAAACTTTGTAAGAGTGATATAAAAGATTGGAATTGATTTTCAAAGAACACATAATGTGTTTGCATAACTGAATCCAAGCTTGCTCAGCTCACCACACTAAAGGCTGCTAAGTCCAGAAACAAGGCATTGGCGTAAGGAAAGCAACTTCACTCGGAAAGCCCAGCGAACTGAGGAGATGGTTGACGGTCCCAAAGAACCATCTTAACCCAGTATGAAATTTAAGTTTCTTCAATGTCAGGAAAGGGGGAAAGTGGGAAGGGATTTGAGTGAAGAGATGATAACATTTGTAGACATCCAGGTACCCACAAAGATCTGAGGACAGTTGTGAAACTTTTCTGTCCTTGGTCATTTGATCTTTGAATACAGGAATCTTTTCACGATGCTTCTATAAATCTTAGACACAGCAAATGTTATTTCTGTACTTACTTTCTTATGTCTTCAGTGGAATGTGGGCTTTGGATAGGAGCAGTTAGCGTAAATGTTAACATGCCTACATGCAGAGTTAAGAAGTTTCTAAGTTATAGGTCCCAGCAGCAAGGGAAATTTCTATTTGGAGTAAGATATGCTAAGTTTCTCCCTGTTACAGTTGAAAAATGCTCCAAATAGGCTACTAAAGGCCAGCATTATGGCTCTGGCTTTACCATACTAATTTATATGACACTAGGTAAATCTGTAAATAATTCTTTCTGGTGCTAAGTTCCAGTGGCCTGAGGCTTCTTTCTCATATGCAGGGGAGATCAGAAGGATATGACATACCTGTCAAAAGAAATAAAAACAACAATTTTTGGAAAAAATGTAGTTTGTAGCTATTCTACTAGATTTCTCCAGAAACTTATTCCCAATTCCCTGTAGTCATAAAACACTTAGGATTTACTTTTTGAGATATCTAGAAATAATCTTGGAGTCTAGGATTCAGGCAAAAATGAGAAAATGGGAAAAAAAAACCTATTCTTTGGTAGTGAATATTTTGTTAATGAAAACTGAAATGTCCTTTTTTACTGGAAAAGAGACTGCAAACCTTCAGGTTCAACTTAAGTATTTCTTCTTATAATGGAGTCATGTCAATTTAGAAAATGATGTAGCTATTTCAAATGCCGTTCCATAGCACTCTTTAATTAAAGTAGCAACATATCATCAATCTGCTCCCATTAATGAATGTTTAACCATTAGAATCTCAGCTCTATGATATACAGTTTAATATTTTTCAGAAAGTATGTACACATTCCTCAGAGATTTAAGGAGGGAGCTTAAAATTCGGTGCTTTAGAAGTGATAGTTCAAACTCAAGCTAAGGAAAAAGAGCCAAAAAGAGAAAACAGGACAGAAGCAGAGTGCAGAGGGAACCAACCCAAACAGAGACAGATAAACATAAAACTGAGTATGGGATGGTGGATGCTTATGTCAGGAATTTGTGTTATGAAATGGTGACCCCAAGTAATTGAATACTCCTGGTTTATGCCCTGATGAGGCGGTGGTGGTGGGGAGTGTGAGGGGGTTATTATCTTTCTTAGCACAGAGTCCATAAAAATGCATTCTGTGTCTGGGAAGTGAATGCATTTCCTATATTCACTTCAATCTAATTTCCTGTGATTTCAGGTCATTTTTAATTTCCAGTTATGCTGTTCACATTATCGATGTAGCAGCTTCAAATGAATGACAAAAGGCAGAACAAGGTAGAAAACACTAGAGTAGTTCAAAAGAATTAAGCTATACAAATTTTAAACAAAAGCTGCAGTATTACTGATGTAAGAATCAGAAAGCCAGTTAAGTGGTTTATGGATTGAGGCGGGGCGTGCAGGGGAGGTGAAGAGAAGGGTATTGTGTATTGTTGGGATACTACTGGCAATTCCATACTCATCTAATAACAGGAAACAAAATAAGTCTTACCTCAAGAGAGAACAAGAAAACTGAAAAAAATGTAGAACAAAGGATACTTTCTCCATATCTTAGGAATTTCATGGCTTCTCTCATCTTATTCTATTTGTAGGTTTTATTTTCTTTTATCCTTTCTTTTTCTGCTGGCTCATTCTATTCATGAACCAGTATACTTGACATGACCTTGTTTAGACAAGAAATGAATAAATTCCCTCTGTGTCTTTCTTATAAGTCACATAAGAGATAATCGTGAACAGTCCTATTCACTTTTTTTGAACCAGATGCCGTCATATACATTATCATCTTCACCATAATCACTACTAACATTTATTGAGGGCTTACTATGTATTGTTCTATGCGATATACTATTCTAAGTGTTTTACACATATTAACTCACTTAATGTGTATAATTCTGAGAGGTGGGCATTATTTTATTATTTCTATTTTGTAAACATGAAAACTAAATTATAGTTAAGTAAATTGGTGAAGGTTACGGCCACTCTGGGCAAAGCCAAATTTGAAACCAGAGGCAGATCTCAGAGCCCAGGGACTCCCGCTCTATACTATATCACACTATCTCTAGGCCAACTGTGCAGCCTTACTTCATTTAGAAAGGATCCAGGGGCTGGGTAATAGAGTTCTCTGATTATTCAAAGGAGGATAGTGGCTGGGGATTTCCTCAAGTGTGGGTGCAGGTGAGGCAAGCAATGACCAAGTTATTAGCATTTTGTAATACGTTTAAAGTGGTCACATTTCTATGGCAAACTGGCTGAATACCAGGAGACCTTAGGGAGGCATCACCTCAGAGGAGTCAGCCAGAGCTTAGACTTTCCATGTGCCTCAAAGCTGTTTGGACCAAAGTACAGAAACTGGAACACCAACTTAAAACATAATGAGTTAAATTATAGTGAAAAGTGTATCTGTAGAACAGAGAAAATTAGGTGTATGGATAAACTAAATATCAGACCCTGTCTGTTTAGCTTTGTGAATCAATCTTTTCATGGAAAAATATATTCCACATCAATTGAAGGATGCCCTCCCCAAGAATGGTTTCTAAATCACCACTGCCACCATTTTTCTCTGACACTTCTTTTTCAAGTTCTGTTTCTTCTTCAAACGGTCACATTATGTCTTTAGGTGTATTTAATGAAATAAATTACCTTACAACTGTATTTTGCTCAAGCCTGAGGTTTATTTTTGTCTTTTAAAGTGACTTTGCTTACTTCTTAGGTCATGTGTTATATGCTGACATTATAGTTCAACTCTCAGAGGTCAACTCACTTTATCTATGTATATGTTGTTGAGACCCCTTCACTGTTTATCCTTAAAGTAATACTTGAGAAGTTTCTATAGAAAATATGGTAGATAAGAATACAAATTTTAGATGCAGATATACCTATGTCTGAATTTGTTATTGACAAATGTAACTAATTTTGTGTGAATTCACAAAATATGTCCCAATTTTCATAGCTGTAAAATAGAAGAAATAAGAGGACACATCTTTGGATGTTGCCAAAGGAAATAAAATAATCTCCACAGTATGTAGAACACAATAGCAGTAAGCTACTCAATAAGCACTCAATAAGTGGGAGATATTGTTATTACCATTAATATAATCTTTAATAGGATGGCTTTATTAAATGAACACTTGCACCTACAACCTATTTAATGATATAGTCTGAGGTAAGGCATCCCTAAGGAAGTCAAAAGATCTGAAAGTTTTCTTAAATGGTAGAATTTGGTATGGATTCCTTGCTGAACAGACAAAGCTAATTTTGTTGTCATAGTATATATATAATTTTTTTTAATTTTTTAATTACTTGTAGGTGTCTCTACTTCAATAGATACCAGAGTCTCAAAGGGCAATGTATCAGTCATCCATTGCTGTGTAACAAACTATTTCTAAACTTAGTAGCATAAAATAGTAACAAATTATTTCTTTTAAGTTGATGGAGTTCATCTGGGTGGCTCCATGTGGTGTAGCTCTGATCACTTGTATAAGTGAATTCAGCTGGGAGTTTGGCTAAGGCTGCACTGTCCAAGACAGCCTATGATCCTTCAGAGTCTCTTGACTCTCATCATTTAGTAGTGAGCCAAGACACTGGTCTTCAAGATAATAAGGCCGAGGGCACCTGGGTGGCTCAGTTGGTTGAACAACTGCCTTCGGCTCAGCTCATGATCCCGGAGTCCTGGGATCGAGTCCCACATCGGGGTCCCAGCTCCATGGGGAGTCCGCTTCTCACTCTGACCTTCTCCCCTCTCATGCTCTCTCTCACTCTCTCTCCTAATAAATAAATAAATAAAATCTTTAAAAAAAAAAAGATAATAAGGCCGACTCTGTAAGGGTTTAACCAAGCCTCTTTTAATCATGCTTGTCCATAACCCTTGGCCAACGTGGCTCACTTGACCATGCTCACATTCTATGTGGGAAGAGACTATGTGAGAATACCAGGGAGCATGGTTCATTGGAAGCCAACACTAGCAGAACACCATAGGCAGTATTTGTTTAAAACAGTTTACTTTCTATGACTACATTGAAATAAATATACAAATGTCACTGGACTTTTCTAAATATATGGATATTTAGTGGCTTGTTTGGACATTGAAGTAAATGAAGACTTTGATTTCCTTCAACATTTAGAGTTTTAACTGCATATATATTGAGCACTTCTAAAGATACAAGCACTCTGTTCTGTACATGGTGCAAAAATGTATGTATGTTTGAAGACAGACAAATTTGTATTAAAGTAACAACTGTACCATTTACTAGCTATTTTAAGAGGCTGACTCACTTAACCTGTCTTTGCTTTAAGCTTTTTCATCTGGAAAGTAGTAATAATAGCCTATACTTTGTTAGTATTGCCATATGAAATAGCATCATATATATAAAATAACCAGAAAAAAGATAGATGCTCAGTAATGCAAGAGGAAGGCTAAAGGAGCATCCAGTCTAATCAAGGAAGGAAAAAGACAGGGTACTTGGCTGGCTTTGTCAGTAGAGCATCCACTCTTGAGTTGTGAGTTCAAGCTCCATGTTAGGTGCAGAGCTTTAAAAGAAAAAAGAAGAAGTAAAAAAAGCTTCAAACAATTATTTGGCAGTTAGACTTTAAAAATCCCCTAAATTAACTTGCAATGTTGTGAGGTCAAAATAGAGGATAGACTAATATTAAAATGATCTCATCATATTTGAATATAATGGCTTTGATGTTGGTGGAATAATCCAAATACCCCTATGGGATTTATTTCCCCCTTAAATTTCTTTTTTTTATTTTTAAGATTTTATTTATTTATTTGTTAGAGAGAGAGAGAGCGAGCGAGCAGGGAGAGCAGCAGGCAGAGGGAGAAGCAGGCTCCCCGCTGAGCAAAGAGCCGGATGTGGGACTCGATCCTGGGATTCGATCCTAAAACCCCGGGTTCATGACCTGAGCCGAAGGCAGACGCTTAATGGACTCAGCCACTCAGGTGTCCCTCCCCTTAAATTTCTTAATAAAACTTTTTGAGAAATAAAAAGTTTTCCTATTTCAAAATAGTGACTGAGAGGCCCAACCTTGTATAATAGGTCTCCTATTATCTATCCAGTATGTTTATTATTAAAGAGCCATACATGTTGTCAACAAGAATACAGATGAGTAAACACAACCAAAAACCAACCACAAGACTACAGTAACTCTTTTTGTCTCACTTATTTTTGTCTCCTTGATGGTGTATGAAAAGTGGACTTTACAAAGCAATCTTCCATTATCTCTTCAGTAACCCAAATACAGTTTTAGAGATAGCAAAGGAGAAAGGACACCAGTTTGTCCACTGAGCTTGTGTAGCGGTCACTTGGGCAATGCATGTGGAAATTGACGAAAAGGCTGTTGCTTCAGAAAATCAGTACTACAGAGGAAAATATTGTGGAAGCACTAAGTACTGCGGAGTTCAAACAGCTTAAAGGCTTTTCATGTTTGATTCCTATTCCCCTCCCTAATGTACCCAGGGATCACTGCAATGGTGGATTGAAATGTGTTTTGGAATAAAACTCTCTTTTGCATGACTTTCCTTTCTTCAGAAAACTTTGATTTATTAACCTTTGTTTTCAGAAAAGTACATCTTTGTTTCACATTTCCTAGATGATGGATTTTTCTCTTACATGAATCTGTACCATCGGGTTGCATTAGTCACACTGCATTATGTTGCACTAAATCAAGTAACACAATGTGACTATTAATGTTGTGATGTATAAGAACATGTCTCACTCGGGACTGGGGAAAATGTGATTTTCTGAAAACAGCTGTCTCTGCATTTATTCAGTACAACTTTTCACCTTGGAAACTGCGTTGTTTGCCATCTAAGCATTTTCATTGGCAATTTTTAAAGTCTTTTTCCCCCATTATTAGTATCATTAAATATTCATGATTCCAATAAAACTTTCAATAATGAAATAAATTTTAGAGACAATTACAGTGAATGCCTACCACCTCAATATTTAGGCCAATGAAAAAGAATATTTAAAAAAAAAGAATATAGTCAGAATATTCCAGAACAGACCTTTCCTGCAGATTGATCATGATATATCAATAGACTGTAGTATTGATCTTCTGGTATATGTTGCCACCACAACACTCCCTTCTCTAAGGTGATTTATAGGAATCAGAGAGGCAGGCTTTACAAACATATGATCTCTCCATGTCTCTAAAGCCTCTCAGCAAACTCCCTCTGCCTGTCTTTTTGGAACTTCACAGCCATCATGAAACTTAAAGAAAATAGAGGAAAATATGCCTATAAAAATAATATCATGCACTAAAAGTGATCCTTGATTTCTGTTAGGATGACTCTGTTTAGTCCAGAGCAAGAAATTGTTCCTTGCATTCTGTTAGGAAAAAATCAATATTGTTTTATCATTGGTCTACTGAGGTATAAACTATCATGGTGTTCTCATTGCTTTGTGTTTATTCACTCTGGCTTCCATGAATTTTCTTTCCTTGTAAAAACAAATACTTACTTATATGATTGCTTGAATAATGTTTTCTTCATCAAATAAAAATTTTCAGTTTCTTAAATGGAACATAAAAAAAAATCAGAAAAAAATACAAAAACATTGTCCAAACTGATTTTTCCATTTTGTTTTCTTCTGCTGCTATTTCTCCCTCTTCATCTTGTTTATATCTAACAACATTGCTTTATTTTCTCAAAATAATATATGCATGTAGTAATAAGAATAAATCTAATATTTCAAAGAGCTCACATGACCTATGGTGGTAAGTGTTATGGGGAAAAAATACAGAATAATGAGGTTGGTAGGGAGTGCCAAGTGGTGGGGTGGGATTGATAAATTCAACCTAGTGTTTAAAATCAATAAATATAAATTTTGCTTAGTGTAGAAGACTGAACAGAAACTTAGTCTTCCCTGTGTTTTGGATCATAGAAAACTGCATACCCACATTCACACATACACAAGCGTACATCAGTTGAAAACACACAAATGTGCTTTAAAATAAGAGAAACTTCTCCATAGGACAGAAAAAGAGAAGAAATCCATAGTTTCAAATACAAAGTAGCTATTTGGCTCATAGGAAGTAAAAATTTGACTCAAGAATTGAAACTATCTCAGAGGTTGGTCAGAAATAAGAATAGAGCTGGAGGTTTGCATTACATTCTGGGATTTGGGGAGGAAAGAGAGCCAGCCATCCAGCAGTGGGAACTTGGTCTATGCTTGCCCAGAATTACCATCAAATATATCAATTACAGTTTAAAATGGGAGAGATGAATCCAAGCAAATGTGAATCCAAGAAAGACTTGTATGGTAAAGTCCCACAGTGTGCTTTTTGACAAAAATGAAAGTATTCCAAAATACTAACCATTGTGCAATGATCTGCAGAGAGACTAGACATGATAATTAAAAATTGTAAAAAATAGCAATGGTTAAACTATATGAAAAAATCATTAAAATAAATATATACAGAGTTCTTAAAGAGATAAATTGTTCCTGTGACAATAATAAGAGATTACAAAACAAGGACAGGTGGATATGTGAAAGAGTAAACTATATGTCTTGTAAATGAAAAATGTATTCTTTGATGAGGGGGTGAAGATCAATAGAAAAGATGAATGGTAAACTCAGTTGAAGAGAAATGTTATATTTTAAAATATCACAAAGCAAGCTACATAGAAATAAGAGATAAAGAAATGCAAAATATAAAACAGAAGCTGAAAAGCAAAAGACAGACTGATAAATTTCAATATATATTTAATAGGCATTTTAGAAGGTATTTTTCATAAATAAAGATGAGGAAATAGTTAAAGAAATAATTTATTATTCCAGAAACAAAGGAGCATGTAACTCTTCAGATTGAAATGTTCACCAGGAGCTGAGCAGGATAAATAAAAAAGGTACACACTGAGAGAAAAAAATAAGTGTATAACATCAATGATAATGAGAAAATCTTAAAAAGAAACAAGAGAATATTACGATTACTTATAAAGGAAGGGAGATTAAGTTGACAGAAGTCTTATCCACAAAAATACATGCATGAAAACAAAGAGCTAAAGGAAAATGACTATTAACCTAGAATTTAATTCCCAATTAAACCATCACTCAGGAGTGACAGTAAAATAAAGATATGCAAAGACTAAAAGAGTTTATTTCTTACAGACCATTACTGAAAAATTGCTAAAAGATTTGTTACAGAATGAAGGAAATGAACCATGAAAAAAAGAGGTGGTAAAAATGTATGGAGCAAGAGTAAACAAAGTAACAAAGTCAAGCCTAAATATTTACTGTGAGAGTAAAGGCAGTAATACGTGAACAAATTGAGGTCGAAATAGAAAATTGTAGTTATTGATGAAATGGAATTTGCATTCAGGGAGTTCAAGGAACAGTTAAATTGTGTTAAGGTCCTTGTCTTATTTGGGTAGGAGGCAGAGATCCGATTAATTTTAAGTATTATTTACAAACTGTGTGAAGAGCAGTATGTTATAAACTTAAGAGCTAACATGAAAGAGTAGAAATTACAAGTGTATTTTGAAAGCACTAATTATAAAAATAATTTGAAATATATTTATAAATGGAAAACACGTCTTGAAAGAATCTCAGAACAACTCATATGATTGGATACTATTCACTGGTTGAAAGTAATGAACTCAATCTATGGACAGTGAGTAAATCTCAAGAACATATTGTTGAGGGAGAAAAAGCAAGTGTAGTTATTTTACAATGTGATGCCATTATGCAAGCACCACACACACACACAAGAATACTTTATGTGGTCTGTTCAGCTACGACTCATGTTTCTTGTCATGCCAATTAACACATACGGCTAGTGACTAAGAAAATAAAGCAGATACTGCAGCAAATCACACGTGATCTTTTCTCCACAAATTAATATTTTGTGCTACCATGCGACTGTGGCTGATTCAAAGTATACTTATTCAGCTAGAGCCCACTAGCTAGAAAGGAATAGAATACCATGTTTTACCAGATCCTGTTTCACTTCATGTTCTTCTCTTGACCTAATTCTCTGTCACATCTTCCTCATTTTCATCCCAGTGTCTATTTCTTTTTGAAATACCATCTTCAAGTAACCTCCTAAGCAGAAGTATACATAACACACATTATCTCTCAATTCTCAAATATCAAAATATGTCTATATTCTATTTTGGATAACTGTTTACTGCTACTGTGCAGAAGAATGTGTTAGAAAGAAATGGGAACTCTCCTGGAAAGACTATATTTTTGGATTTTACATCCATCCATTCATTCTCTGTGGGAACCTTCTGTTCCATTTACTACAAGCGGTATATGCCATATAGCAGTTAAAAAAAATACCCAGACTACCTTTTGTTACATTGCAAGGGCAAATCAGGATATACACTGTGTATGTGGGGTGCCTGGGTGGCTCATTGGGTTAAAGCCTCTGCCTTCAGCTCAGGTCATGATCTCAGAGTCCTGGGATCGAGCCCCACATTGGGCTCTCTGCTCAGCCTGCTTCCCCCCTCTCTCTCTGCCTGCCTCTGCCTACTTCTGATCTCTCTCTCTCTCTCTGTCAAATAAATAAATAAATAAATCTTTAAAAAAAACACTTTTAAACTGTGTATGTTTAGTTGATTACAGATGTAGCCACATGAAGTGAAGTTGGCTAAGTATAATTTTACCATTAATTGACATTCATCCTGGGCACTGTATTCTACTTGCACTCAAGTTGTAGGTACTTCTTTTAAGAGAGGTCAGCATTTTCCAGAAGATAGGTCCATGCCTTTATCTAAACTACTTTTCTATGACTTTTTAAGCTCCAGTGTTATTGTGAATAGTAAGAACCCACCCCCCTTTCTTTTTGGATCCTAAGCTCACTTTTTTGACCTCAGGGCAAACATTTTTCTGAAGTTACTTGAGTTAAACATTAGCCACTGTGCTCTGTACCTGCTTCATGATAATTTACAATTCTGCTCCTGATATCAGCACTCATGTGCTCTAAACTTCTATCAAGCTCACTCCATTTACTCCTCAATGAGTTGTTTAGACAATTACTTGTTCTTAGACTAATATTAGGATACCTGTTGAATTAATGAGGCTCAGATATGTTGCAGGAATATCTGAGAAATGGCAGTGGCTTATGACAACAAAGGTTTATTTCTGTCTCATGCTATATGTGAATTCCAGGTCAGCAGTGGTTCTGCTCCAAGGCTATGCTCCATACTTTGTCTTTATCCTAGACTCAAACTAAAGGAATGACCTTGATCTGAGACATTGTTGACTTCATGTTTGAGGAAAAATAGAACATAATGGAATCTTGCAATTGCTCTTAAAATTTCTTGAGAATAGATCACTTCAATTCCCGTTTCATTAGCCGAAGCAAGTCACAGGACAAAAGTTGATGTTAACTAGTAAAAGATAATTCACCCAGAGGGAACAAGTGACAAATACTTTGAACAATTCACTTCAATTATTGACAATTATATGGCTGCATTTCCATTCAATTTCTCTTGTACCCCCAATATTTCAGTAACATGAGTCATCTGTTCCTTTCTTTTTCATGTATCTTTTCATTCCAATAAACCAAAAGTTCTCCTAATTGACCTTCTGAAATATTTTCATACTCTTTTCTGCTTCTACCTGTCAGATCCTCATCTTCTCTTTCTTGGACAATTACATCTCCCAAATGGTCCCTCTGTCTTCGGTCTTATGCCTCTTCACATCCATGCTCCACAAACTTGTGCATTGATTACCAATCATCTGCTGAATGAGTCCCTATAGTGTTACGGGGACTTGTGTGATATGAGAACCCTGTTATCTCTCTAGCTTCATTGTTCCTCACCCTGGTAACTCACTGCAGTACTCTGTGAAATGTATTGTCACACCACCTTCCCCACCACTCATTCACTTGTATAATTAGTACTCATTTTGCAAGACATCTCAAGCATCCCTGGAAAGCTCTTCCTAAAGCTCCCATGCCACTGTTGCTCCACTTATATTTGTGGTATTTATCCTTACATGCCTGTCTTCCTCACTGGACTGAAAACTCTTTAGAGTTAGGGACCAATTTTTACTCAGTTTTGTGTCCCTTAAAGTGTATCGATTTTGTCTTAATAATCTCCATGTACTTGTACCCAACACAGTATCAGCACATAAGAGATGCCTAATAATTTTTCTTAATGAATAGATAGATGTAAGCCAAAAAAGACATTTCCTTCTTCAAATAAAAAAATCTACAATAATTTTGAAGAAACAACTTATTTTATACATGAATTGAACCAAGCATAATAAACTTAGTGACTTTTGTAGGTTTTGTTTAGAAAAGTAGAGAAGTGGGCACCTGGGTGGCTCAGTTGGTTGAGCAACTGCCTTCAGCTCAGGTCATGATCCTTGAGTTCCCGGATTGAGTCCCACATCGGGCTCCCACCTCCACGGGGAGTCTGCTTCTTCCTCTAACCTTCTCTCCTCTCATGCTCTCTCTCACTTTCTCTGTCTCTCAAATAAATAAATAAAATCTTAAAAAAAAAGAAGAGAAGTGAGATATAACTTAGTATTGTTAGTTCCTTTAATTTTTTCCTTGTAAACAAAGCTATAACCCACAGATTTAAATATATTCAATATAGATTTGCTTATACATGGAAATTCCCCATGAGTTCTGATTACTAGTATCCTAAACATTTCCCTTGGTGCTCAAGATCCTTAGTATTGAAATGAATAGGTAATTCCAGTCATGATTAAAATACTCTTAACATTGATATAATCACTAGAGCCAATGGTGGGAAAATAGTTATAAAGTTACAGGTAATGTATAATCCATCTCTGGTGTACAAACTGAATTTTACCTTTACTCTTCTATTCAGTGGTACACAACAAATGACAAGGCCAGATCTTCAAAAATGTCATACTGTCTCAATTCTGAACAGTAAGTGTTCTTGTATAAATAACTTGTTTTCTTTGTAGAAATTATTCTCCTAGCAGTTGTGTTACACAGTTATTTTATTATCTGACATATATCAGAAATGAAGAACAAGGACAGAAATTCACAAAAATTACAAAAATGTCCAATTTGAAGTACATGACAATATTCTGTATAAATTTATATTTAAAAAGTATTAGTAACGTAGTAATTTAGTAATGTGCTAAAAAGGGAAAAAATCCTTAAATTATAGTACATGTATTACTATGGCTAAAAGATTCACTTGGGTTCACACATGATTTGAAGGGCCAAAATACTCTGATTTTTGTCAGTTATGTTATCTGTCTCTTGAATCAAACTGTCGTATCTTTAATGATGCTAAATTCCTCTGTGCCACTTCAGGTAGACTAGATATACATGACTAACAGTAATATTATTTCATTTACCTAATAAATTTTTGTTGAACTCCTTCTTCTGGTAGGCATTGTTATAAACGATGGTGGTACTGCAGTGAACAAAGTCTCTGCTCTTAGGGCTTATATTCTAATACAACATTTATCAGATTGTGATAAGTGGCATAAAGAAAAATAAAAGGGTAAGAAGATAGCACTACTATCTAGCAGGCATGTCTGAAAAACAGACTTTGGCACAGACATCTGAATCAAGTGGGGAGAGAGGTTGTCATAGGACAACTAGAAGCAGAGCTTTCAAGGCTAAAGACACAGGGTGCAGAATGGCCCTGCAGCAGGAGCCTGCTTCATGTGTCGTCGTGTGACTGGTGGACAAAAAGATGGAAGGGGGTAGGTGTTTAGGGCCTTGTAGATCATGGTAAGAACTATAGATTTTATTCTGAGTGAGAGAGGTAAGCCACAGGAAGATTTTAAGGAAAGGAACAGCTTTGTAAAAGCCTGACTTTGGCACTTGTATAGGAAATACAGCATTAAGAGAAGTTTGTCATGGCCTGGAAAGGTTAAGAAATAGAAGTTGATCAGCAACCCAGAAGCCTTTCCCAGGGCCCCTCTCTGCATTCAAAAAGATTTCAAACATTAAAGTTTATTTAACAAACAAAAGTGTTGATTTTGTTGATCTAATACATTAATGTGTGTTTTTTAAAATATTTGGGTAAAAGAGCAGCATACGAAACTGAACTAAATAACATTTTTTTATTTCTGTTATAGCTAATGCTCTTGACTCAAACTGAGAGTTGGATAAAAAAGATGTGTCTCAGTGAAATGATTTCTAAATGTAAAAGAGTATTTTCACACAGGAGAGTTTTACGTGTATAATACGCATTATGCAGGGTATTATTGCTAATGATAGAAGGGTAATTTCTCCATCAGATAATATCCTCTAGCTTCCCTATTGTTTAAGTATCTACTTGGATTTCTCCTCATGAAGCTTATAAAGTACAAATAAAGGTGTATATTTGTTCTGAGTGAATAATGGGTAGTTTGATTTTGGTATGCAGTATATTGTGTTCCTTATAATGTCAGTCATTATTCTATGTGATGTGTATAGCATTCTCAGGTTGATATGTTTAAAATTAATGAAGCATTTGTCCTCCTTGTGAAGAAACTAATAAGGAAATTTTATCCCAATGAATTATGTAGATGGAATTAAAACAAATCAGTTTTGCTTTGGAGTAGACATTTTCTGAACTCAAAGGCATCCTAACCATTACTATGAATTGATAGGATGCTTTGAGAAAGAATGGTGAGTAATTTCAAATCACAACCAAATAAATATGCCGAGAATGCCGATGGCAGGGCTTCATCCCTGGATCTTAAATTTGACATAATTTTCTCCCCAATTTTGTCCTCCAGAGTGATAATTCATTGACTATAGAGCACTTACTGAGTGTCTTCTATGTGTCAGACTCCAGGAGTAGTTACTGGGGAATCACTCATTTAAGGTCATAAGTACCTAGTTTCTTCTAGGTTCATAATTAATCTGAGGAAAATGTATATGCAGCTAAGAGGTGTGATTGTTGGCAAGGTTTGCTGCTAGCCTATAGAGCAATTTTCTGTGAATTAGGAGAAAGAAACCCATTTCTCCTAAGATGCATAAATTAGAACAAATCCCTCAAGGTAAAGGTAGTCCTATCTATCACTAAGTGGTTCAGAAAACTGATGGCATCTTTGGGTGCTTATAAAAGAAATGTATCCCCCCTCCACCCCAATTTTTTTTTTCCCTCCTGGAAGATGCATTCTTATGATAGGACACTAGCTGGGCAAGTGGACTACTGGTTGGATTTATGTTGTCATTCTCACCCCTGGGTACTTTTGTGCAGTGCACAAATTGCATAACCATACACGGTAGCCCCATAGTTAATGGTTTCACAGTGGAAACCTTAAGCAGGCAATTATGCTAGATAGTATTTTGGAAAAGCTCCTCAGAGGATGGAATATTTGAATATCAAACATGAGAGCTAAGAGGTAATTTTTGACAATCATGGAATCGATAGGCAATTTCAGTAAGAAGGAAAAAGTCAGAAACATGGCATTTTCACACTTTCTGTAGTGGCAAGAAATTTAATAAGGCTGAAATAAAAGATTCATAATTGGGAGTGATATGAATTGTGTCTGGAATGCCCTGATAAGACATTTGGACTAAACAAAGGTTTGAGTTACTTTTGGAGAAAAACTTGGAAATGATATAAAGGATACTTGAGTTAGAGAAACATTCCATTTAGCACCACTTGCAAATAGGATAGAGTTGAGAGAGTGCAGCTGATAATTGCTCTGAGTTACAATATGGCAGACAGGGCCGCTGTCTTTTTCATGGCAAAGATTGGAACATGTCTTTGGAAATTTAAATAATACCACTAAAAGTGTGAATCCATTGACCCATTTCAAATTTTCGTAAGGGTTTTTCTCTAAACAGGCCTACTTATTATCATTATCAGAGTAATAGGTAAAATAAATAAATAATTAAATAAGGTTATATGAATAATGAAAAATGTGTGAATACAAAGCCAATGAATTATTCATAAAGTCCTATGAAACTTCAAGAGAATGTCAACCTTATAAGGGCTAGTACATCTTTAACTAAAGTTTCTGCACATATACATTGCTATGTAATAGTTTTTATGCCAGCTTAGTATAGCAGATACTTCTGAAAAGAACATCATATAATTATACTGGAAAAGGGTTGGCTTTTGATAGGTAGAGTAACTTTATAACCACAGAATAATTTTCCTTTCCTTTAATGCTCTGTCAGTACTATAATATTTTGCTTTTGATTGTCCTGGTATGGATTTATCTTCTATGATACATTTTATTTATTTATTTATAAAAAGATTTTATTTATTTATTTGAGAGAAAGAGACAGACAGACAGACAGAGATAGCAAGAAAAGCACGAGTGGGGAGAAGACGGAGAAGTGGGCTCCCTGCGATGCCCGACCCGGGGCCCAATCCCAGGACCCTGAGATCATGACCTGAGCTGAAGGCAGAGGCCTTAACCCACTGAGCCACCCAGGCGCCCCCCTATGATACATTTTAAATTTAAATTCTTAAAGTTTATTTTTTAGTATATGTTAACGATGAATGCATAGTGGACTCAGATTGAAGTAAAACTATCTCATGACCTTTTAAAATGATGTATTGCTTGATTATGTGATCTTACTCAATGGGGAAGTTAACTTTTAACTTCATCAGAGAAAACACTTCAAGAATAATAATGATAAATGATCTTTTAAAATATTTTTTTATTTCCCAAATTCATTCACACTGTTCTGCTTTTTCTTTGTTTTCTGACTTTGAAGGTAAGTTAACTGTAAGGACAGGCTTTGGGACAATGTTTTTCCCACTTCTAGTGAATTAGGCAGAATACTAGGCATGTGGATCAGTAAAGAAATGCTTTTTTTTTTATAATAATTTCTTTTTTTGTTAACATATAATGTATTATTTGCCCCAGGGAAGAAAGGCTTTATATTATCATTAAAAATGATTTTTTTTTAAAAATTGCAGTTGACAAATATGAGAAAAATGGAATGCTTTCCTAAATCTCTCTCACCTAATAACTTTTAGGTTTGGAGCCCATTCTTCCATAGAGTTTGCTATACATATACAAATAGAACAGGAAGAGTTGATGAGCTTTAAAATTGTCACTGCTTAAGTATCCATTTGATACAGAAGTCTATAATAGATTCTTGAGCTTGACAGAATCTTGTCTTGATTTTCAAGTTTAGAAAGCACAAATATTTCATAGAATCACATTTTCTGTACATATTTTCAGGCAATTTTTTTAAGGTCTATTATAATCAGAGGTTGCTTGTGTTTACAAATTCTGTAATTACTTGCTAAGAGCATACATTTTGTTCTGTGAGTGATGAAATGTTTGATTTAAAATAATCTGTGAAAAGTTAGAAGGTAGGTTAGAGAACTACAATACCTGAAACAAGGAGATAGGTTAAGACGGGAAAGATCCTCGATAACAACACAGGCTACATGGAGAATTAAAGTTATCATTAACTGCTGCTCAGATTGCAATAATAGTTACTTTTTGCTGAGAGTAGATCTGAAGACCTAGTAAGAAATCTACTGGTCCAGTGATCATGACCCAGGCCTTCCTCCCATCTCAAATTCAAACTGTCAAAAGATAATAAAGATTCATTAGTCATTATCTAATATAAAGTACTTCAGTTAGAGCTCTCTCTGTCACTCAGCCTGTTAGAAATCTCTGGATGTCCTCTGTATGCTCTTTTAAGGGTGGGATCCATCACTGATCCAATTAACTATGTCTGTGGTGGTAGATGAATATAGCCATTGTATGGTGACTGCTGCATACTGAGTTTCTCAAAATTGACCTGTGAAAAATGGAGGCAGTTGGGGTTTTTTAGAGAGAGCAGTAAAATTAAAAGGCTCTATATGTGGTCTTAGAAGACACTGACATGGGAGCTCAGATAATGAGACCTTTGGTAAATTATTGGCTCGATTTCTTGCTTCTTGTAATGTCTGTGCCTTTTGATATTTTATTTTTTAGGTTGAAGAAAATGTTTTACTAGATAATAGTAATATTTACTTATACTAGATAATAGTACTATCATCTTTTTACCAATGCAGCCATAAAATATAATTTTTAATGAAGAAAGGGGCCTGGAAAGGGAAAAATGCTTAGGTCCTACAAACATCATGACTCTGCCCTGTCATAAGGTGGACCTGTGGGCTTGGGTGGCCATGCTGGATCTGTGCATACGGGGCATCGGTGGTTGCTCAGACTTTTTTTGTCCTCTTCCACCTCCTGGACTATCCTTGGAATTTATTTCAGCTGTATTAACGTGCCTGTTCTTAGTTGCAACCTGTGCAGTCGCTCAGAATTTAATGCCAAACACTTCTAGGGAAGCAAGCCCAAGCTTCTTCTCATATTCTTAGAGGAGTCTGGAAAGATGTAGCACTCCTGTTCAGAGTTGCTATGTTGAAGCAAAAGGCATCATGATGTTGTAAGAGGTACTTAAGATGGTGTGAGAGGCCTCAGAGGGCCACCGTGATAACCCTAGAGGTCTCATGCTACTGCGAATAAGTACCATGATGACATAGATGGAGTGTGATGATAAAAGGTGCATGATGACTTGGAAGACATTGGAACACATGGCTTGCTTTCCAGTTTCCTTGCTGTACCCAAATTTCAGATTCCATTTGGATACAGCAGGGAATTCTCAGGATTGGGCTCAGGGTTCCCCAGGGTCTAATCTACTGATTTCTCTTTTGTGCTTAGATACTCCCTCCCCCAAAGGAGTTTTGAAAAACTAGTTACCTGCCCACACACTGAAGTTGACATCTAAAAAAATGTTTTGTCGTTTATTTTAAAATAGTTACAAAGAAGGAAATTTCCCATTATTGTCAAAATTGATTTTTGTGTGTGTAACATAAAATTGACAATTTTTGACCATTTTGAGGTATATGGTTCAGTGGCATTAAGTACATTCACATTGTTGTATAATAACCATCACCACCCTGTATCTTTAGAACTGCTGTTTGCTATTTAACCTTGCAGTACCTTCCAGTAGAAATGTGCCTCACCTCTAGACTATGGGCCTGGACATGTGATTTTCTCTGAGTAGTAGAAAGTGGGCAGAAGTGATAACGTGCCAGTTCCAAGAGTAGGACTTTAAGAGACATCACGTATTTGTTTGTGCTTTTGCATCTCTGCTGTGGATCTGAGGAAAACATTCTTGGGGAGAATGAGAGATATGTGAAGCTGATCCAGATCTGACCTTCAGTTTACAGCTATCCAGTCGAGCCCAGCCTCAATGAGTTGAACTCACTGATGAATGGCCAAACACTTTATGTTATATAGCACAGAGAGTTTTGTGGTGGTTTGTTATACAGCAATAAAAGACTTATACAGGCCTAAACTTGATTTGTTTTAGGAGGAGAGAAGAGAATAAAGATCATGCTCTCTTTGAAACGTTATCCTTGAGTTCCGTGACATCACACTCTCGTATATTGTTCTACTTCTCTGGCTGTTAATTCTGTCTTCTTTCTACTTCATAGTGTTACAGTTCTACAGTGATTAATTTTCATAACCTAAACCTAATTTAGAGTAACCTAGCATTCATGGAACAAGCTCCATTTGGCCATGTTCTATTATCTGTTTCAAAAGTTGGATTGTTTAAAGAACATATTTTGTTTAGGATTTATGCCTTTATGTTCTTAAGAGATATTGGTCTTGTAATTTTCCATTCTTGTAATTTGCTAATACTATTTGGAGTCAGCATTAAGCTAATCTTAGAAAATGAATTGGAAAGTTTTCTCTATTTTCTGAAGCAGCTTGTGTAAAGGTGTTTTTATTTCTTCCTGAAAGATTTGAAAGAATTCACCAGTGAAGCCAACTGGTCCCATACTTTCTTTTTTGGGAAAGGTTCCTTTTTTGGGATAGGTTTTGGGAAAGGTTCAGACCTAGGGCTATTGAGAGTATCTATTTATGCTTGTGTCAGAAATAATACTTAGCATTTCTCACTTTTATCGAAAATATCAAAATTGTTACACATTTGTTCAAAATATTTTATATTTTTTATGATTAAAAGTGATGTTACATTTTTATCCTGAATTGTCAATTGGTATTTTCTGCATTACTTTGATTAGTTTTGCTAGGGGTCGGGCTCATCAGTTTCCTTACTCATTTCAGAGAAATTATTTTTTGATCTGTTAAGTTTTTCTGCTCTACATCTGCATTCTATTTCATCGATTTCTTTTATGTGATTATTTTCTCTCTTCTAGTTTCTGTGTCTTAAATTTGCTATTCCTTCCTAACTTCTTGAAAGGTTAAGTAATTTATTTTCAAATTTTCCTCTGTTGTCCTGAAAAGAAACTTTTGTTTTGTTTCTGATCATTGCGGAATGAGCCTTCCACTGCCATTATCTTCCACCTCCCCTCACAGCATGGGAAGTTATTCTTGCTTTTTAAATTTTATCCCAGTGAAGGGAAACTCTTCACCTAGTTGTAAAACTCTAGATAACTGTAAGAAACACTCACCTTTTTTTTCTCTTCTGCCTGTCTCTGTAACACATTGGCTATCAAAGCTATAACATCAATCCATTCACTTCTATTTCTTCTCCTAAAGATTCCTCAAAGCCATTCACTTCTCTTTAATTTTATTTTACCAAAACTATTGAAATCAATTTGATTCTCTTTTTTCCACTTCCATTTCTTTCGTATATTTTATCCCTTTTAGATAAAATCTGCCCAAGTGATTGTTTATTCCAAAAATAAATGACTCATCAACAGATTCCACTCTCTTTTAATATTAAAAAATAACAAAATCAAAACATCATTTATGTGCTCTAAAGTTCCTGCATGATTTTATTTTTTCCTTCATTATCAATCTCTTCTTTTGCCATGCTTTCATTTGTTATCTGTGTTTCAGACAGAAGAGGCTTCTTATTATTCCAGTTTGCCACCCTTCTATTTCCCAAATCTGGTCATTCCCACAAGGTGCTTCCTATATCAGTGTGTTCCTTTTCTTCCTCTTGTGAAGGACTCGACTGAAAAAAATCACTTTTTACGAAAGCCTTTTTTCGCTCCTTAGACCTGGAGCAGATACCCCAAAATATGTGGTCACATATCAGAATTTTGTGTTTCTTCTGCATAAGACTTTCCAAGTTATAAATAAGGACTTGATTTTGATTTTTTGTGCTATATCTAGGATGTGCATTCTATGAGAAGAGCAATTACATTTGAATTGCTGTCCATTTGCTGTTGCATATCCAGTTTTCAGGCAGAACTTTGAAGATGGTAGTATCTAATAAATATCAAAGGCTTTCGATTAATGGACCCATCAGAAGTTGCCTGCTCTGATGGACAAAAGATTTGGAAGGGAGATAAATATGCAAGGGAAATGATTCCAGTTATGAAAGATATAGGAGGGGACATTCTTTGTCTATCTGTATGTTACCATTGTAGTATATATAATAACTGAATAAACAGTAATAATAATATATAATTTTAATGAAAAATAACACCCTGATACTGGCATTTGTTGAATACTCATGATATGTCTGGCACTGTTTTAACTATATTATGTATTATCTCATTTGATTCTTACAGTAACCCCACAAGATACTTCCCCAATTGTACAAATGAGAAAACTGAGGCAGAGTAACTTTCCTAAGGCTACATAACTAGTAATTGGTAGAGCTGGCATTTAAATTCCAGGTATCTTGCTTCCGAGTTATACTATTAATCCCTATGCTATACACCCTTAAAGCATGTCCCCCCTTAGGATCACAAATAGGAGTTCAAAGAGAGGACAATTTATGATATCACTTTTTTCTTTTCCTTTTTTGTGTTCATTAAATCCTATAAAAGAGCATTCTCCGTGATTATATTTTAGTGTCTGATGTTTAAAAATGCTTTATTCTGTAAAAAGTATACAGTGGGAAAGGAAGAATTGAAAAATACTTTGGCTTAGCCCAAAAGACATTCTGAAAGAACCAGCAGTCTTATTGCAGGTGTGGTAAACAACAAAGGAACATACATCCTTCATAGATGAGATACATCTGTCATAGATGAGAACAGTCCATAGCTTCAAACCCCAAACTCAGAAGGGTATCAGGAAGTTCTTCTAGACTGAAGGTGAATGTATAATAAAGCAAACAGAAACTGCAGATGACACTATAGATAGTGAGAAAAAGAAATTAGATAAAAACTTCAAGTTTAAGTAATAATGGCAATGCTATCATTTATAAGCTTAGAACTGGTGGTCATTAAGAGAGTGAAAGTAACTGTCCCACATTGCAGTTTAACTCAGGGCATTGATACTTTGGGGATCTAAATTAGTTTTCAACAGATAGAGTTATCTCCACTGAATTCCAGTAGTCACTTCCTGAAAATCAGATGTCCTGCATGGAAACACTAACCAAGAACTTATTTCTCCTTATTTTTAAGTGGAAAAAATAATGCAATTCATGAAAGCCCACACCTCAACAAATTTTCTCAAATACAACTAAAATATAGAGAAATGCTTATAAGTAACACATTATCACATTAGAATTTAAGAAGTGTAAAACATGATGTTCTGACCACCAACAATACAGTTTATAATTAAAGATACTTTGTACATGACATACATAATGCTTATTCCCTTCATTAGCACTTTTTCAAAATCTCCTCTCCTGATTCTGACAGTATAATACTTCTATTTGGAATATAATTCAAGATTTGTTCATGTGTTGTTTTGTTTTATTTTAATACTGTGGTGAGTTTTGGGGATATAAATTTATAATTTTCCCCCAATATAAATATTAGCTACAGATGCCATTTTCAGAGGTATATACCTTCTATGAAACTTACTTCTACTGTAAATGTGTATATGCCAATTTTTGTATCTCTATATTTTAATGCTTTGACATTTTTAAAGACTTTTCTGGCTGCAGAGAGATTGTCCCTCGCAGGGTAGCTAACTCCCAACAAAATAATAACTTGCCTCTGAGCATGCTTTTCATATATAAACCAACGAGTCCCGAGTTTGTATCCCTCAAGTACTTCCTTATTTAGTTCTCTACACCAAGCCAAAACTTCTCCTTCTCTGTTATCCCAGAGTCAGGTATGTCTGAGATGACTAAAGGTCATGCCTATAGACTAAAGCCTGCCAGCATTCTTCAAACTAGCCAGTCCTAAACCATTGGCTCTGTCTTCCTTTCCTGTGGAAAAGCCAGTGAGGACTATGACCTAAGCTTTCCCCCTCGTTCCTGTCTTCTGGCTCATGACCACCCTAGTGATTTCCCCTGTGACCCTATGTGGAATGTGGTGACCCTCTCTCTGGGACCTGTAAGTATAATACACTTTTTCCTGCCGAGCCTCATTCTCATTTCCTGCTATGGCTGCACTGACTGCTATCTCATATCCAACATGTACATTTTTAAAACATAGCTGTAGAATACCCAAGGGACATTTTGCTAAGGAAATGTTAACTAGAGAAATCTCTTCAGGGTTCTTGTAGTATGCTTGCTTTGGAAATTTGTGAAGAGCCTATTGTAGGAAAGAGACAAGACAATTTAGAATGATGACTGGATATTTCCTGTAACTACTTAAAGCTTGGAATAATGCTTGGCAAAAACGACAAAATATGTATACTCAGATATTCAAGTTTCAAAGTAGATAGAAATGGAGAATGATTTCTATTTTTTTACAACTCTCCTAAATAATATTTACTACTTTAAAAATGATCAGCCCTTGCCTGAGTCAAAATGTTAGAGTAAGCAATTTAAATAATCAGGAAAAGCAATTCTATGATATCCAAAAGCATATCATATTAAGGTAAAAGTTAGTGAGAAAGTGTTACCAAAAACTACTAAAAAATTCTTTCTGAATTTATGAGCAATTACAATTCTGCAATCTTTAGGTAAGGAAAAGTATTCATAGCCTGGCAAGCCTGTCAGAGGGTAGCTACGAAAACAGTAGTGAAATGTTCAGATGGGAGCTAGTATCTGTGTAAAGAAAGCAAAAACAACACTTTAAACCACTTTTGAGAATAAAATAAACAATTTTTTAATGATATGTCTTTTTTCACCTCAAGTGTCTCTCAGCAAGGAAAGAAAAATACTTCTAAGTTATAACATAAAGAATGAGAGGAAAAGAATTACTTTATTAGTATGCTGTGGAGGAAAGAGGAAGAGTTTTATTGTCACGCAAACCTGTAGTCTCTCAACTTCCAGGGATGTAGCAAGGAAATTTTTAGTGAGATGATGATGGGAATGTTCTAAGTTTTGTAAGACCTGGCCTTTTCATTGGTAAAATTATACACTATCTCAGATACCACTTTTCCGGTAGGAGCCGCTGGGTTGAGAGGAACGTGGCCCTCCCCTCTCCCCATAATGGCGTTTGCTCGTCCATTGATATCTGTGTACTCCAAAAAGAGGAGAATCATCTGGCAAAAATGTTACTTTGCCTGCTATGTTCAGGGCTGCCATTTGACCTGATATTGTGAACTTTGTTCACCCCCCCCAGCTTGTGCAAAAACAACAGACAGCCATATGCTATCAGTGAATTAGCAGGTCATCCAACCAGTGCTGAGTCTTGGGGTACTGGCAGAGCTGTGGCTCGAATTCCCAGAGCTCGAGGCAGTGGGATCCACCATTCTGGCCAGGATGCTTTTCGAAATATGTGTCATGGGGGCTGCATGTTTGCATCCACCAAAACCTGGCACTCTTGGCATCGCAGAGTGAACACAATACAGATGTGATATGCCATCTGCTCTGCCCTGGCTGCCTCAGCCTTACCAGCGCTGCTCATGTCTAAAAATCATCGTATTGAGGAAGTTCCTGAACTTCCTTTGGCGGTTGAAGGTAAAATTGAAGGCCACAAGAAGCCCAGGGAGGCTGTTTTGCTTCTTAAGAAACTTAAAGCCTGGAATGATATCAAAAAGATCTGTGCCTCTCAGCAAATGAGAGCTGGCAAGGGCAAAATGAGAAACTGTTGTTGTATTCAGCACAGGGGACCCTGCATCATCTACAGTGAAGACAGTGGTATCATCAAAGCCTTCAGAAACATCCCTGGAATTACTTTACTTAATGTAAGCAAACCAAACATTTTGAAACTTGCTTCTAGTGGGCATGCGGGACGTTTCTGCATTTGGACTGAAAGTGCTTTCTGCAAGTTAGATGATTGGTATGGCACTTGGCGTAAGACTGCCTCCCTCTAAGAGTAACTACAACCTTCCCATGCATAAAATGCTTGATACAGACCTTAGCAGAATCCTGAAAAGTCCAGAGATCCAAAGGGCCCTCTGAGAACCACGCAAGAAGATTCATTGCAGGGTCCTGAAGAAGAATCCACTGAGAACCTGAGAATCATGTTGAAGCTAAACCTATATGCAAAGACCATGTGCCAGAATACCATTCTTAGCCAGGCCAAGAATCACAAACTCCAGATGGATAAGGCAGCAGAAGCCTGAGAAGCCAAATCAGATGAGAAGGGGTTCCAGGAAAGAAGCCTGTAGTAGGGAAGAAAGGAAAGAAGGCTATTGATAAGAAGAAGCCTGTGGTGGGGAAAAAGGCTGCAGCTACCAGAAATCAGCAGCTGACAAGAAGCCTGCAGAAAAGAAACCCAGAGTGGAGGTCTGCTGCCTAAAAACTTAAGTTTATTCTATAAACTTAATTTCATTTTGGACAGCTAATTTTATTTTTTTTGAGGTTATGCAATATGGTTTTCTTGAGTTCCTCAAGGGCCTTTAGCTGCTCTGTGGTCTTTTTTTTTTTTTTTCATTTTATTAACATATAATGAATTATTTGTTTCAGGGGTACAGGTTTTTGATTCATCAGTCTTTTTTTTTTAAGATTTTTTATTTATTTATTTGACAGAGAGAAAAAGATCACAAGTAGGCAGAGAGGCAGAGGGAGAGGGGGAAGCAGACTCCCTGCTGAGCAGAGAGCCCGATGCGATGCGGGGGGGCTTGATCCCAGGATCCTGAGATCATGACCTGAGCTGAAAGCAGAGGCTTAACCCACCCAGGTGCTCCTGATTCATCAGTCTTATACAATTCACAGCACTCACCATAGCACATACCCTCCCCAATGTCCATCACCTAGCCACCCCATCCTTCTCACACTCCTCCTCTCCAGCAACCCTCAGTTTGTTTCCTGAGATTAAGAGTCTCTTATGGTCTGTCTTCCTCTCTGGTTTTGTCCCGTTTCATTTTTTCCTCTCTTCCCCCATGATCCTCTGCCTTGTTTCTATACTCTTTCCCAGAGTGGTTGCACCAGCTGGCATTCCCACCAACAGTGTAGGAGGGTTCCCCTTTCTCTGCATCCTTGCTAACATCCATTGTTTCCTGACTAGTTAATTTTAGCCATTCTGACTGATGTGAGGTGTTATCTCATTGTGGTTTTGATTTGTATTTTCCTGAAGCTGAGTGATGTTGAGCACTTTTTCATGTGTCTGTTGGCCATTTGGATATCTTCTTTGCCAAAATGTCTGTTCATATCTTCTGCCAATTTCTTGATTGGATTATTTGTTCTCTGGGTGTTGAGTTTGAGAAGTTCTTTATAGATTTTGGATACTAGCCCTTTATCTGATGTCATTCGAAAATATTTTCTCCCATTCTGTCTGTTGTCTTTTAGTTTTGTTGACTGTTTCCTTTGCTGTGCAAAAGCTTTTGATCTTGATGAAGTCCCAATAGTTCGTTTTTGCCCTTGCTTCTCTTGCCTTTGGCGATGTGTCTAGGAAGACGTTGCTGCTGCTGAGGTCGAAGAGGTTGCTGCTGTGTTCTCCTCAAGGATTTTGATGGATTCCTGTCTCACATTGAGGTCTTTGATCCGTTTTGAGTCTATTTTGTGTGTGGTGTAAGGAAATGGTACAGTTTCATTCTTCTGCATGTGGCTGGACAGCTAATTTTGAATTAAGACCTGATCAAAGCCTGTGAGGAGGGGAAAAAAAAAAAAACCTCAGATACCATAGAGTTGCTGTGAATTTTTAATTAGATTAAGATCAGAGAACTTATCACCTTCATTTATTAACATCAGTTCTACCATAACTTATGTTAAAAATTATTGTGGAACAGACTTTGTATAGTAGTCCAATAAGATAAAGAACTAAATTACAATCTACAGCCATTTTTTGAAGATTCTTCTCTTGTTGTTTTAGATTTGGTGTGTTTGTTTTTTTCTACATCCATGGAAGATAGAGGGGAAAAAATTACAAACCTTTTTTCACACTTTATGGAGAACTGAGCCTGTGCTTCAAGCATGCATCACTGTTCATGCAGAGAAATCCTCTGAAGTTGTTCTGGCATGGTGAGCTCTTTCTTGACTGACAGCCTAATAAATTCAGCTTTGATATAGACTATTTTGGTAATTTCAGTTCATTCCTCAACCATAGCACCTTTATATACATTTAGTAGTACTGAATGTACCTCAGTTTGGGGCTCTGTTAATGAAACTGTGTGATTCTTTGAAGGGATCTTTAAGGATTCAACAAGTGGGTTTGATATATTCCACTCACCCTCCAAATTTATTGAAAATTCCTTTATTCTTTACTGTGTGATGTCAAGGCAGATAGACAAGATCATTTTATTTATCATATGTCCTTGACTTCATTTGGCATTTGTTTTGCTTTGTATTTTCACTTAACTCGGTCATCTATAAGAAAATCATTTCTTCTGCATTTTCTTTCATTAATAAACAGTTTAACTAGAATCTTGGAAACTTTTGAAATTCTGAAGTTGGCTGTGTCCCTGAGGCTTCTCAGAATTTAGATTCTTTCTATTTATGTAGTACCTTTGTGATATTTGTGATTGATGTGGAGATAATTTTTCTCTCCTTTTCAAAAATTCTTCCGGCTTGTCTAGTAATTATATCATTTTGAGAAAAATTAACAGGAGAAAATCAACTTTAATTTTATATGTTCAGGAACTACACATACCTGAAGGGTTTAAAGACAAAGGTAAAATGTGGTATATATGTCATCCTAAACTTAGGAATGGGAGGGGTTTTAAGGGGAGGAGGGCAATTCACAGGGTACTAAGAAAAGTGGATGTTTTGTAATTAGATGTTTACCCTGATAGATGTGTCATTCAGATGAAATTTATCTGTGTAAATAACTCTAATGTTGGAGAAGACCTCCAATTTGGATTCTGATAGGTCATTAAGGGAGGGGCACAAGTTTGTCTTGAGACCCTGGGTCTCTATTGCTCTGATCTCAAAATAGTCCACAGGTCAAAGTGGCACATTTTGGGGAGACTTCCTGTACCCTTTCATGATTTATAACTAATATGTGTTTGGTAATTCAGATGACCAAAATATATTTCACATATGTACATTTGATCCTTAAACAATATGGGGTTTAGGGATGTTGACACCAGCCCCCCAACACACACACACACACACACACAGTAGAAAATCCACGTATAACTTTGACTCCCTCAAAACTTTACTAATAGCCTACTGTTGACTGTAAGCCCTACCCATTAAATAAACAGTCAGTTACACATATTTTGCATGTTATATTGTTATGCCCAGATTGAGATCCCCAAAGACCACCAGGGAGCCGAGTCTGATGCAAAAGCAAAAGAGCGCTTTATTCAAGCTAGCTTGAGCTCAGTCTCCCACACTCACCGACGCAGCGGCGCGATCTAGAGAAAGAGAGCGAGTTTCAAAAAGCACAACAGTTTTATAGGGGCCAATGGCCAATGAGATTGTAACACACAGAAAGTTACTTAGTAACTGTTTGACCTAGCTTATCACCCTGGCCAGAATTGGCGTGCAAGTTTGGCGGGCAAAAGGTGGGGTTTATATTCTTTCCCGGTCAGGGGTTCCCCATTCCTATTGGCTAACCCAAACCCAACCCACAGGCAGTCTGGGCCATTTAGCTCAAAGGAGGGCTGAGCCACACTCTGACCCTCCCAGAGGCAGGTCTTGCAGGGGGTGGGGGGGGGTGGGAGGGGGGCACACAAGAAGGCAACTGTAAGCAAAAGGAGCCAGCCCTGCTCTGCTCCTTCAATATATGTCATATACTGTATTCTTACAATAAAGTAAGCTACAGAAATAAAATGTTACTAAGAAAATCAAAGGAAGAGAAATATATTTATGGTACTGTAAAAAAAAATCCATATATAAGTGGGGCAGCTCAAACCCTTATTGTTCAGGGGTTAATTGTTTTTGGTCCTTCTTTGTCATTTCTGACTCAGAACTTCTAAAACCCTTGAATTTCCAGTGATAAGGGCAGTGAAATTGTCTTTTGTTATGTTAATGTATTGCATTTTGAAAGCACTTGGGTAATTTAAGGATAAGGGGTGGTTGCCAGGACAACCAACCACTTGACCAGAGCATTGGAACTTCCATTTCTCACCATCCCACCACCACCTTCAAGTAGGGGAGAAGGACTAGAGACTGAGTTCAGGTTGCCAATGGTAAATGATTTAATCAGTCATGCCTGTGTAATGAATCCTCTATAAAACCCCAAAAGGACTGGTTGGTGAACATGAGATACTGGAGGAGTGGCCCACTCAAAATAAGCAGGTAAACTCCACCCTCCTTCCCCATACCTTGCTACCAGGACATGTCTTTCAACTGGTTATTCCTGAATTATATCATAAACTGGTAATCTAGTAAGTAAACGAGTTTCATGAGTTCTGTGAGACACTCTAACAAATTAATTGAACCAAAGGAAGGAAGTCTTGGGAACCTCAGATTTTATAGTCCCTTGGTCAGAAGTACAGGAAACAGTCTGGGCTTGGGAGGTGCATCTGAAGTGGGGGTGGGGTAGAAGGTAGTCTCAGAAGACTGAACAACTAATCAGTAGGAATCTGACAGTATCTCCAGGTAGATAGTGTCAGAATTGAGTTGATTTCTTAGACAGCCTAATGGTGTTTGAGAATTGTTTGTTGGTGTGGTCGAATCCCCCACAACACCCACATAGAATTGGATCCAAGTGATGAAGTTTTATAACTAAGTTTTATAATATAAGTGAGGTTATATTGGGGTGGAGACCAGAGCCAACGACCAAGAAAGCATTTTTGAAATGCTTTTGGTGCAAAATGGTGGTTTATTAAAGCACGGGGATAGTACCTGTGGGCAGAGAGATTTGCTGCTGCTGCACCGGGGCTGTGAGTAGTGGCCCATTATATACTTGCAAGTTGGGAGGGGGTCAGGGATAGCCTAAGTCTCTGAGGAATTTTGGAAGCAAGGTTTCCATGACCTTGAGGGGGCTAGCTATTGTTGGGAAAAGGTCATTTATTACCATCTAATAAACATTAGTCATGAGACCCTTCAGGTGTATCTCGGTGGGCCATATGCTTGGGATGATTGCCAGCACAAGCTGTTAGGAGACTCAGGACCTGAGTCTCTAAGAGCTTACAAAAGTCTTAGTGATTTACAAGAAAAAAAGCAATCTTATCAATAGCCTAATTTCCAGAAATTTCCTGGGGTCCTAACATCACCCTCCCTTCTTTAGTGCTGTGGGAAACAAAGGCAGAAGGGAATGTAGATAAAATTCCTTATAACCTGCAGCCCATTGACAAATACTTGAGATAGGTAGAGTATAACATTCCTCCAGGAAACTCCCAACTGTCTTAATGTGAATGCCTTGCTAGAGGGAAAAACAACTTTAGCTTGATGGTAGACAGGCCTCCAGTATCCCTTGAGTCTTCTTTAGCATAGGAAAGTCCTTTTTGAATCCTCCTTTCTCCCTACACCTCCCAACTCCCAAGTATATAATCAGTCATTCTCCACAAACCAAGTGCAGCTCTTTCTGCCTATTGATCCTGTCCTTGTGCTTTAATAACACCAGCTTCTTGCACCAGAGACATCTCAAGAATTTTTTTCTTGGCAGTCTGCTCTAGACCCCAGTACTACTCCAAACCACATCACTCCAGCCAAGCCTAACTTTCTGAAACAGAAATCCGTTATCTGAATTTCTTACTTCTCAAAGGAGAACACACTTTAGCAATCACAATGAAATACTCCAAAGAAAGCACTCAATAAATACAGAAAAACTTGTAGTGAAGTAGCATATTTATCTCTTTTTTTAAAAAAGATTGATTGATTGGAGAGAGAGAGAGAGTGAGAGCCAGCATAAGCAGGAGGGGCAGAAGGAGGAGGGAGAATCTTAAGCAGGCTCTGTGCTCAGCGTGGAGCCTAGAGCGGGGCTCAATTTCATGACAGAGATCAAAGCCTGAGCTGAAACCAAGAGTCAAGTGTTTAATTGCTCTACCCAGGTGCCCCAGCATATTTATCTCTTAACAGCAGACTTCTAGAAACTGGTTCCTTAAGCAAAGAATAAAGAGTGGACATTTTACACTGAAAGAGAACCCTAGACTTCTACCCCTCTAATTGATGTGGAAATGTTAGGGTTTGGACCAAATGGTCAAGAAGGAATTCTTGAGATATCTTCAGTGCAGAAAAGCATGGGGACAGGACCTGTGGGCATAAAGAGCTGCACTGGGGTTGTGACAGGTTACTGATTCTATACTTTCAAGTTGGGAAGGGGTTAGGGATAGTGTTAAGTCTCTAAGAAATTATGGAAGCAAGGTTTCCAGGCCCCTGAGAGTGATGCAGTTTTTGAATATAGGTGAGGTTGGTGGGGTCTGGAACCGACAGCCAAGAAAGAATTCTTGAGCCATCTTTGGTGTAAAGGTGTTTTATCAAAGCACAAGGACAGGACTCTTCCGGGAGAAAGAGCTGCTGCAGCTGCTGCTACTCCCAGCTGCCCTAGGATTGTGAGGGGCAACTGATTATATACTTTGGCTTGGGGGGAAGTAAAGATAAGGAAATTCAGAAAGCATCTTCATATGCTAAAGACTCACCGGATACAGGAAACCTTGCTATTGTCAAACTAATGTTGTTTTTCCCTCTAGGAAGGCATTAACATTAGGAGTTTAATCTGCCTGCCTTAGGTATTTGTCAATGGGCTATTGGTTAAAAGGACATTTAATTGAATCTATGTTTCCTCTTGCCTTTGTTTCCCACATCATACCCCGCCCCCAACAGTTTTGATCCTTGTCTTTAAAAGATCCTTGATCTTTAAGGTTGCTGAGGGTGGAGCATCTCATCTTCTGTAACTTCTTCCTGCTGAATAGAGGCATAGAGATGTCCCTGCCTATGGGTCAGTCAGTTGAGGAATTTATATATCTAGGAATAACCAAAGGCAGAGGCAGCCAATCCACGGTAGGCAACATACATGAATCTCTTTGAATAGAAAGGATCATCTGTCAGCTGGAAGTTGTGGCAGTAAAGGAGTCTTGGCACCAGGCAGGGAGACACAGGAAAAGACAACAAGTTATTATAATAAGAAAGAGAAGCCTGAACAAAAAGACCTTTGGTAGTTAACTAAGATTTTCCTTCCATTCTTTATTGTGAGAAGAGAAATTTGAGGTCTTCCACAGGTTCATAGGAACAAAAAGGCATGTTAGTGTGCTCATTGGTTTTCTGCAAAGGAGAAACAGGTTTTATTCTAGATATATGAGCCCATGAATTGTGTCCCTCTAATTTTACCAGAGTGGGAATATGTAATATGACCCCGTGGAATCCTTCCATTTTGGAGTTAAATCCCTGCTGTGTTAGACTTCCAATCCTTTAAATAAACCATGTCTCTGGGGTTTATAGGTTTATATGGGTTGGGTTGCTGGTGACTGTCAGATCAGGTTTAGGGAGGATATAGTTTGCATATTCATTTAGAGATTTAAGAATTAACTTGGTCTCAAGTGAATAATTTAACAAAGCATTATACTCTCTATCAATTGATAGATCTACATTGAGAAAAGGTTTTTCATATAGTAACTCAAAAGGACTTAAAACTCTTTGTTGTTTTCGGACAATCCTCATTCAGAGAAGCCCTGCTGTTAAAACAATGATCCAGTTTTCTTGAGTCTCGATGCTAAAATCTAGTATCTACAAAGATGTGTTTTTGAAATATTTCCTCTTTATAATAACCATCATTTTTAATCAGAGATAGCCAAATCAGGACTAACTTGTTTGTACAACAAGTCCAATTTTAACAAACTTGGCCTAATGATTTACGTAAGCTTAGCAAGAATAGTAAGTGATCATATAGATCTTTTAGAATCTGCTCTGCTGGAACTTTTTATAGGGAAGCTCTAGGTTGAAATTTTAGTAGCCTCTCCAGGCCACAAGCCAAGCCAAGTGCTTGCCATCAGACATGCCTGCAATACCTGTAGATTTAGGCAGATTCTTCTTCCTGAGGTCCCCAAAGTACCCTGAGGTTACTGCACCTGCCAGGAAAGTGACATTCTTTACTCACCTGGTAAGGCTGCTAGGAACTCTGTAAGCAAGGTATCTGTGGAGTTATTCTTAGAAAATATATTGGAAGCCCTGAGGAGTGATTGTGGAAGCCGCTGAAACATCAGCAGCATTCCTGTTCTCCGGCTATTGAACACAATGTCCCAGTAGGAGCAAGATCCCACTATCCCCAGGAGCAGGGCCTAAGTTAGGAGTTATGAAAGAATGTAACCCTCAGTTCCCCCTTTCTGCACCTGATGATTGCTAGCACAAACATCCCGTTCCTCCCTTATCCCATGACTGATTCCCTGCATGTCTACTGAGAGTGCAAGCTGGCTTTACAGCCTCAGGATATTTGCCCTCCCTTTTTATTACTTCTCCCACACTTTGAGGTATCTGTCCTTGCTTTTCTGATAAAAAACAAAATAAAAATTACGTGCAGGATTCAGCTGCTGCTCTCCCTTGTAGAGGCAGTCTGCATGGCCACTGAGATTGGTGTCTGGGAAATTTATTTCAGTATGTGAGGACAGTATCAGGCCGACATTTCCAAGGGGCTCTGTTGGCTCCATGCTTTATAATGTCCACCTTAGTTTCTTAAAGCTGTATGGTCATACCTGAGTCAATTTATGTCTTTCAAGTATGACATTCCAGTTAAAGCCGTGGTAAAATAACCAATGTTTCCATGGTGTCCTGTTACAAGGAGAACAGATTCTTATTGAACTTATGCAAATGACTGTAATTACCGTCAAAGAAAGAATATTTTAGAGACCTTTTGAATTTTGGAAGTTTCAGGTAGACAAAAGTTAAATGATTTAATTTGTTCACAAATGCATACTTTATCACATTTCTGTAAGTCATAGATATCTTAAGAGAAAATTTCCTTAGTCTAGAAGAGCAAACAGAAACACCAATGTTTTAAACAAGATTCACAAAGTATGATTATCCTCAGTTTAGTTAGTTCTAGAAATTTTTACCAATTTCAGTTTTATAATCTTAAATATACTGAATACTTATATACATCCTAAAAGTCCTTTTTATGAATTCCCCCTAAAGATGAAGCACATTTTGCAAGAGAATAAGAATAACTATAAATGAAAAACTAAAAAATGGACATCATTAAAAATCTGAAAGATTATAGTTTAGCTGGCAAAGAAATGAGGTCATTTCTGTAACACACAATACTTCAGTAATAAAAATATCAGATAATGGCCTATACCACAACATGTTAAAACTTCAGGGAGTGTATATCATCTCTAGAATAGTTATAGCATTTACCCAAGTGTAATGTAAGGCTTATTGTTTGCTTAACAATTCTTCCAGAATAACTTAACATACTAAATAAAAAAGGACTTAATGAGGCAGAGACTTTATTTACAATTTAAATCTAGGGAAGTTTGTTAAAACCTTCGAAAGTTTTAAAGCATATGCCTAAATAGGATTACAGATCATTATAAAAATTATTTTTAGTTAACCAAGGTGACAATTTGCAAGGCAGATATTTAGGGTTAAACTTAGCTTCTTTAATACTGAGAAGTTTTAAATAAGTGATCAAACACCTGATAAAGACAAAACGTAGAAACTGGTTTTCTGGGTAGACTTAAAAGAGAAAAAAGCCTTTGTTTACATTTTATCAAGAGCAGGCCAATAATAGAAGAAAACCTTGTCTTTTGAACAGAGAGAAAGGCAGAATTTCAATCTTATATTACAGTACTTTTAAAATCCATTTCACTCTTAGTCCATCTTGACCACACCTAAAATTTCTTTCCAAAGATTTCCCTTCACAAATCTTCTACAACTTTGCTTTGTATTTAAATTTTGTCCCCAGCCATTTCTTTCCAAACAAACAACCAGTCTGATTAAGGACAAAATTACCTTCTTTTACCTTGAATAAAAATGCTTTCCATTTCTTACATCTTTCTTACATATCTCCTAGTTTTCTACATACAGAGTTATTTCTCTTATTTGCATCAGTCTTAATTACACTTAGCAGAATTTTGCCCTCTTGGAAACCTTAGTCTCCAGTGAAAACTAAGTAGTAACAAATTGTGAACTCTTATACCAAAACTTTTTAGACAGCAAATTTATGAATCCATTAAGCACAAAGCAGGTTTACCAACAGACTCAAATATCCTTATTTTTTTTGCAGTAAGAAGTCAAAAGCGCAAACCTGTGTTCAGTAATCAATGATTTAGCACTTTATCCTATTTGGAAAAGACCTAAATGTCCAACAAATTCAATCCCACTTATCACCCAAGCAAAACTCCAAGTTTCAGGTTACCAAAGACTTTGAAAACTATCTTAACAATTAATCCGTGAAAGCGTGAGACAGTTAACAATCATTTAAGTCATTTTTTTGCTAATAAATTACAAGAGATGTAATTTTCAAGCTTCAGATTACCTACGACTTTGAAAGCTATCTTAACAATTACCCATGAAAACTTGAGACAATTAACCATAAGTTAAGTCATCTTTTTGCTAACAAAATGCAACGGATAACACAAGGCGTTTTTGACGTTTAGTAAGTCTTAGTAGAATAAATTAGTTTCCTATTTAACTCTAAAGACAGGTGTATTTTAAACCAACAAACTTAGTTTAAATACCGAATTATATTCCACCTGGATCTTCTTTTAGAAGTCACTTTGTTCCTCATTGTCAATTTTTACCTGAGACACTGGTGGGGAAATCTGAAGTGGGCATTGTTAAGTCCAGGAGATGCTCTTCTTTGCCCCTTGATAGTGAGAGGAGGGGAAGGAGCCATTGGTGCTAGAGGCACTGAGGATGGTATAGAAGCCAGTTATGCAGGTCGCACCCAGGGTAGTGCAGAAATAGGAGAGGGAGACACAAGAGGCAAAGTATGGCCAAAAGGCAGAGAAAGAGGGTTCCCAGTTCTAAAGCTCATCAGCTCCAGAGTAGCAGCCATCATGTTTTCCTGCCAACAAGAGGGAATAGGCAGTCCATGTCAGGCTGGACAGGGAATTTCCCTGAAACAAAGGGACTTTTGGCAGCAGCTTGGGAGTATCCCTTCAGTTGCCCATCCCGAGGTAGAAGAACCACAGTTGGCTCCAGTTATCACTATTAACTTGGGAAATGAATGAGGGAGAAGCCCCCACATACCACTAGAGTAACCTGGGTCTGTTAGGAGGAACAGTGAGAAAGAGAGAGAGAGAAAAAGATAGAGAGAGAGATGGTGGGGAAGACAGAATCCCCTTTGCTAGGGATGGCCCATGTTTCCTCCAAATTATCAAGAAATAACAGAGTTTCTAATAAATATAAGGGAAGTGAAACAGTGTTAAAGAGAGAAAATAAGGAAATAAAACAAATTCAATAGCTTCCCTAAGTAATCTTTTCTTTTGGAAATAAGTCATAGTGGTGCTCAGAAATTGTATATGGGGAGGAAGTTTAGTCTTCTTTAAAATACGTAGAAAATTACATCTCACACATTTTTGGTAATATTATTTTTACTTGTGGCCTTTGGATAAAATAACACGTTGTAGCGATAGATGTGCTTCACTTGAAGGAGATGAACAGGGATCTTTACTTAGAAGTTTTTTCAGTAATCTACAATGAAAGTATTCAGTTTCCTAAGGTTGTTTTTATTCCTTCATCTCACCAAAAGACAAAATCCTTATTTAGTCTTTTCAGATTTCCTGGTAGGAGATTTAAAGCTTTATGTGAACAAGTCAATACTTTCTTTTGAACATCTTGCTGATAAGCCTTCCTTTATGAGACACATGATTAGGCCTGAATTTGAACAAAAAGATTCATCAAATCCATCTCTGGGTTTCTTTCATTTGAAACTCTGAAATTTTATGTAACTTTAGTGTAGTAAAGCTTTTTATTTTTCATAAACATCACTTGGATTTAATGTAATTTCTCTGAATTCTTTCAGTTTACTCTTATAACAAAAGGTAGTAGTCCAGTAGAAAACAACAGCAATGAAAACCCTGAATTTTTTTCTAATGATTTAACTTGTATCAGCTCTCTTATGGGCCTTTTGCAAATGTAGATTCTAGGAGAAATTAATTGAGGAGTCATTAATATTAAAATGTCTAAAAGGATTTTCTGTAGGCTAAATAAATTTTTGAACCTAAACATTTTAATATATGAAAATGGAATCTTTTATCTTGGCTAATCTAGTTTTAATTCAATTTAACTCTTTTTTTTAACTCTTAATTATTAGTGATGAGATATGATAATATTAGCTTGGGAGAATGTGGTTAGATTGGTTTCAAAATATTTTTCTTTAAGGTATGGCGTGGTTTTCTTTTTAATGCATAGAAATTATATACTATGTATATACTACACACATTACATAACTTCTTTTCTTTAGAAAACATTGATACTTCTTCAAGGTCTCATCATATCCCTCTTTTATTTTTTAATTTTTATTTATTAATTTTTTTTTGGCTGCCGGTGCTTCAGCAAATTTTAGTGAATGTTGGGGGCCAATATGCCAAATTTGGTCACATTTCTCTGTGCAGTAGGACTGTGAACTTTCTACTGACTAAACTTCCTTCTTTTTGTATGTGCCTCTGCAAGTTTGGGAAGTTTGGATATACACTATTGTGGCAGTATTTGTTGAAGGAGTTCACTGAGAGGACATGATCACAGACTGACTAATGAACTGGGCCTGGGCAGTTGGAGGCTCCTCATCCCTTCCTTGTTCTTGGAATGTACATCTCATCATTATTTCTACAACTGTTTCCCATAGCCATGGACACAACCTGGAGATCATAACGTGTTGTTGAGACCATCTTTACGGTGTATGTGAGTGAGTCCCATTAAGGGCTTCGTATAAATATTAAGATCTGGCAGATAGATGCAGAGATCTATTTGTCCATCTTGCAGCTGGCCAAAAGAAGCCTCATATGTCAGTTCCCTTCCTTATTAAAACTGCTATCTCCCAGTCTGCGGTGGTCTGCTTCTTTCTTTGGTCTCTTTTTGCCTTCTGTGTACAGGGAGAATTTTTAGATTTCACCCAAGAAGCTCCTGAATTTTTGTACCATAAGTATTATCCTAGCGTCTGCCCAGTCAAGTAGATGGTTAGCAAATCTGAACCAAATCATACCTGAAGAATCTGGCACACATCTTTTTTGACTAGTGGCTAAAGTTATTGATAATTCATAAATTAGAATGTTATTTATGTTATGTTATGTTATTTTTTTGAGATTTATTTATTTGCCAGAGAGAAAGTAGAGTGCACAAGCAGGGGGAGCAGCAGGCAGAGGGAGAAGGAGGACCCTGGGATCATGCCCTGAGCCAAAGAGAGATACTTCACCGATTGAGCCACCCAGGTGTCCAAAATGTTATATAATTGTAAAGGGTACTTGTTGAGAACAATCATAAATTATATCATAGGAGAAAAGATATTAAAAGACAGTAAGGAGTTAAGGCTCAAATGTAGTTTCTTTGTTTCATTAATATAGCAATATAGGTACTCTCTGAAGATAGGGTTTAGTTTTTAGTTGGTTTTTTTGCATATGTTATTAAAGTTTATTTTATTGTCAGGAAGCCTTGGATATGACTATAGTGAGAGTTCCCTCTTCTATGCCTGATTCATAAAAGCTACTGACAATTTTCTTTTATGTTGTTTAAGACCTAGTTTCTCAGGTGCCTGGGTGGCTCAGTTGGTTGAGCGACTGCCTTCAGCTCAGGTCATGATCCTGGAGTCCCAGGATCCAGTCCTGCATCAGGCTCCCTGCTCAGCAGAGGGTCTGGTTCTCCCTCTGACCTTCCCCCTCATGCTCTCTCATTCTCTCTCTTTCTCTCTCTTTCTCTCTCTCTCTCAAATAAATAAATAAAATCTTAAAAAAAAATAAGCCTCAGCTTCTCATGGAAAGGAATTTTAGTGTACTGCTTATTTCTTTAAGTTGTATTTCTCAGTGCACTTAATTTTTTAGAAAATACTTGATTTACAGAAAATACCGTGAAGAAAGTAAAGAGAGTTACATTATATTACACAGCCACTTTTGTTTTCCTGATTAATAACATTTTGATTTCGTATGGTACACATGTTACAATTAATGAATAAATCTTAATAAATTATTATTTAAGTTCGTATTTTAGATTTCCTTGCTTTTAACCTAATGTCCTGTTGCTGTTGAGTGTCCTATCCAAGATACCACATTGCATTTAGTTGTCGTGTCTCCTTAGCCTATTCTTGACTGTTAGAGTTTCTTATACTTTCTTTGGTTCTTTCTTTCTTGTTTTTTAATGATATTGATAACTTAGATGAATAGGGGTTGGATATTCTATAGACTGTCCTTCAATTTGAGGTTATCTAGTGTTTTTCTCATGGTTCTTTGGGGGTTTATGTTTTAGTAGAAGGAAGACCACAAAGCTAACTCTGTTATCATCACATTGAGGGTACATGTTATTCACATGACTTATCACGTTGATACTAATCTTGACCACTTGGCTAAAGTAGTATTTGATAAGTTTCTCTTTTTGAGGTTACTTCCCCCTTGCCCTACCCATGTTACAGTCTTTGGGAAGAATGCAGCACTTAAAGAGTAGGGATTTATACTCTACCTTCTTGAAGGTAGAATAAATACATAAATTATTTGGAATTCTTCTGCACTAGAGATTTGTCTTTTCTTCCCCATTTATTCTATTCATTAAATCAATTTTATTAGTATGTAATCATGCATAATATTTTATAATTTCAGTTATAGTCAAATACTACTTTATTTAATTTGTTGGCTCAAATTGTTCAGCTTTGGCCATTGGTATTTTTTTAGTTGGCTCCTGTGTCTCCTGTGTCTCTCTGATGTACCCCATCACTTGGTGTGTGTGTGTGTGTATGTGTGTGTGTGTGTGTAACGCTCCCTTTCTGACACTGCTAGTTGCTCCAGGCCCACCTTGTATATTTATTACCCTTAGTCCTAAATTCAGCTGGCTGTCCAAGGAGCACTGATTTCTTTCATTGGAGAATGATATTAGAAACCAAGATCTAGGTGCTAAGTGTGATGATTGCTACTGGTTATGATTGTTTCCAGGCATTTCCAGCTGAAAGAGCACAGAAATATATGTGTACATACTAATGCTTATATATATGTATCTCTATGAATATATCTATATATAGCCATCTGTCTGTATATTAAGATGAACATGAATTCACACTGATGTCTTCAACACTAATCCCTCACCACATAGATAATTCTAGCCTCTTCTTGTTTATCTGTAAACTCTTAGTTTAACCTAGCTTCTACCATCTGCCATCTGTTGGCTTAATTATTCAATTTCAGCATACATGTATAGCAGGATCAGAATTGTTAACCTGTATATCATGGGAAACAGTTCAGTACTTATGTACAGTTTCTTTTGCTATTAGTTGTACAAACTCATCTCTGGCACTTCCCCTTTTCCCCCTTTTCCTTCACAGAGGTTGTTTCATACATTTGTAATCCAGTTATATTGTTTTTTCACGTTCTCTATTCCAGTCTTGGATTCACTAACCTTATAAATTATGTTTTAAAAATTTTCCATATGTTCTATATCTTTTGATTAATACATAATGTCCTATTTCCTCAATTACAGTATTATATAGAATACTTTCACCACATTAAATGTTCCTCCGTGCTTCACTGTTTTAACCCTTCTCACTTCCCTGGGAACCCCTGAAAATTCTTTATCTTGTGGCTATAGTTTTATCCTATTTAGAACATCATTTAATCAGAGTTATAAAGTAGATAGCCTTTTAAGATTGGCTTCTTCAATTTTCAGTGCGTTATTTAAAATTCATTTACGTTGTTAGGTGGATTTATAGCTAATTTCTTTATATTGCTACATAATATTTCATTGCATGGATGTACCACAGTTTGTTTATTGCCTATTGAAGGACAATTTCACTCCTTCTAGTGTTTGGAAATTGTGACTAAAACTCTTATGACATTTACATGAAGGAAGATTTTTGTGTAAACTTGTTTTCAGATGAGTTTGGTCAATGACTAGGAGTGCAGTTGTGATTACTGAATTGCATGGTAAGATTATATTTAACTTTGTAAGAAAATGAAAAATATCTTTCAAAATGGCTGCATTATTTTTCATGAGGGCTCCTTATGCTTCACATCCTTACCAGTATTTGATATTGTCAGATTTTGTTTTGTTTTGTATTTTAACTATACTAATAGTTGTGTATTGGTATCTCATTGTAGTTTTCATATTTGTAATTATCTAAGTACAAATGATGTTAAGCATCTCTTCATGTACTTAATTAATATTGGTGTATCTTTGATGCTTTTTCTTTTCAGATATTTTGCCCATTTTAAAATTAGATCACTTATATTTTTGTTGTTGAGTTTTAAGAGTTCTTGGTGACAAGTACTTTATCAGATATGTGTTTTGCAAATATTTCTTCCTAAGGTGTGGCTTGTATTTTCATTCTCTTAGTGTCTTTCACAGAAATTTTTAATTAAAACAAACCCAGCATATCAGGTTTTTATTTCCTTCCTCTTGGTTTTGATGTTTTGTCAAAAAACTCATTACTGAACCAGTGGTCAAGTGCATTTTCTCATAGAAGTTTTATAGATATACACTTAACATTTAATCTTTAACATATTTTTAAAATATTTTATTTATTTGAGAGAGAGAGAGAAAGAGAGAGGGCATCTGCACATGCAGGTGCAAGTGGGCACACACAAGTGGGTGAAGAGGCAGAGGAAGAGGAACAAACAAACTCCCCACTGAGCAGGGAGCCAGACACAGATATGGGGCTCAATCCCAAGGCCCTAGGATCATGACCCAAGTCAAAGGCAGATGCTTAACTAACTGAGCCACCCAGGTGCCCCTGGGTCTTTGATATTTTTGAGCTATAGATTCTTTTTTTTTTTTTTTAATGTACGTAGTGTGTAATAGTTTTAGCACCATTTGTTGCAAAGTCTGTATTTTCTCCTTTGACTCACCATGCTTTTTTCTCAAGGATCAGTTGATTATATTTGTATGGGTTTATTTCTGGGGTCTCCATTCTGTTCCATGAAATTGTATGTCTATTCTTTTGCAAATCCTGTACTGTCCTGATTGCCAACTTTGTGCAGGATTATGTTAGCTTTTCTAAGTCTTTAGTCTTTCCATGTAAACTTTGGAATCAGATTATTAGCTATCAAATAGCGCTCTGGGATTTTGATTAGAGTTTTAATCAATCTTTAGATCATGTTGGGAAGTACTGATATTGTAATGATATCTGGGAACACAGAATATATCTCTATTAATTTAAATCTTTAATCTTTTCATCAGTTTTATAGTCTGCATAGAGAGTCTATAGATATTTTGTTAGCTTTAAAACTATGTATTTTATTTGTTGGTGGTATTTAAATTATATATATATTTAAATTTCAAATTCCAATTGTTTATTTCTGGTATATATTAAAAGACTGATTTTTCTAGATTGACCTTGTATACTGCAACTTTTCTATACTTGTATTAGTACCAGGAATTGAGACTGTCTTTGGAGTTTTCTCTCTAGACAGTTATGTTATTTCCCAACAAAGGAAGTTTTATTTCTTCTTTCCAGTTTGTATAATGTTTATTTCCTTTTCTTATTGCAGTGGCTAGGATAACATTGAATAGGAGTGGTGAAAGAGGACATGCTTGCTTTGTTTCTAATTTTAGTGGAAAAGTGCCCAGTTTCTCACCAGAAAGTATGATGTCAACTCTAATACTTTTATAGGTATTCTTTATCAAGTTGAAGAAGTTTTCATCTTCCTAGTTGGCTAACAGTTTTTTCATAAATGGGTATTATATTTTTTCAAATGCTTTTTTCTTTCTCAAATGATGGAATATATGATTTATTTCTTAATCTCTTGATATGATAGATTAACTTTTTGAATGTCGAACTAGCCTTTTCTCCTTGGAATAAATCCCATTTGGTTATGATTCATAATTTTCTATACATTGTTGAATTCAGTTTATTAATATTTTGTTGAAGATTTTAGCATATCCATTCATGCATTCATGAGAATTATTGGTCTCTAATTTTCCTTTCTTGTAATGTTTTCTCTGGTTTCATTATTAGAGGAATAGTGTGCTCAATGAATGAGTTAGGAAGTGTACCCTCTACTTTTATTTTTTGGGAAAGAGTCTAGAGAACTGGTGTCATTTCTTCCTTACACATTTAGTAGAATGTGTGAATGATACCAGTTTGGGCCTATGCTTTATCTTTTGGAAGATTATTAATTAATTTTATTTTTTTAAGATTTTATTTATTTGTGAGAGAGAGAGAGCATGAGCGGGGTGGGGGGATGGTTAGGGAGGAGCCAACTCTCCCCTGAGCAAAGAGCCCAACATGGGACTCCATCCTAGGACCCCAGGATGATGACCCAAGCTGAAGGCAGATGCTTAACCTGCTGAGCCACCCGGGTGCCCCTATTAATTAATTTTAAAAATAGGTATATGACTATTTAGATTATATATTTTTCCTCATATGAGTTTTTGTAGTTTGTATCTTTAAAATAATTGATCCATTTGTCCTAAATGGTCAAATTTGTAGATATAGAGTTTTATGCAGTATTCTTTTTTATCCTAAATGTTTATGTGATCAGTAAGGATGATCCCTCTTTCATTTTCAATGTTGATAATTTGTGTCTTTTTTCCCCCTAAGATTAGTCTGGCTTGAAATTTATGAACTTTATGAACTTTATTGATCTTTTAAGAGAATCGACATTGATATTATTGTTTTTTTATATTGAATTCTTATTTTTGATTTCTGTGATTTCTTTCTTTCTGTCAGTCTGTCTGTCTGTCTTATTTAAGGCTTAAATTGATCTTCTGTCTCTTGTTTCCTGAGGTAGAAACTTAGAATATTGAGTTTAAATATTTCTTCCTTTTAATACATCTAAGGCTTAAATTGATCAACTGTCTCTTGTTTCTTCCTAAGATAGAAACTTAGAATATCGAGTTTAAGTATTTCTTCCTTTTAATACATACACTTAACACTATAAACATTTTAATGATTGAGCTTTCATTGTAGCTTACAGATTTTGATAAATTATATTTTCATTTAGTTAAAAATTTTTTTTCCAAATTATCCTGAGACTTTTTTGTTTGCCTATGTGTTATTTTAGTGTTTTTTTAAAATATTTTATTTATTTATTTGACAGGGAGAGAGATCATAAGTAGGCAGAGAGGCAGGCAGAGAGAGAGAGGGGAAGCAGGCTCCCTGCTGATGCGGATGCGGGGCTCCATCCCAGGACCCTGAGGTCATGACTGGAGCTGAAGGCAGTGGCTTTAACCCACTGAGCCACCCAGGCGCCCCATTTTAGTGTTTTTTAATACCCAAATATTAGAGATTATCCAGCTGTCTTCTGCTGTTGATATACTTAGTTTAATTCCATTGTGGACTAGGAACACACTTTGTATCTTTTAAATTTGATACTTTTTAAAAATTATCTTTTGTCTTTGTGATGGTTCCATGTGGACTTGAAAAAAATATTTTACCATTATTGAATGGAGTATTCAGTATGCCTTCTGATATTTATAAGTTTATAGTAGTCCATTCTTAAAGTCCACGTTCCATCACTCTTCTGCAGTTGAAACAGGAGAATCGAATACCTCATCTCTCGAATCTTTGATGAGGCTCAAATCAATTCTGTCCTTAAGGAATGTGATATTACTTATTGACTGTTTAACAGGGAGAAGTCCTGAAGGACCAAAGTGGAATTTTTCTGGAAAGTACCTGCAGGTTCCTTTGGAGGAAATGATAATAAGGTTTATATTATATAATTTTCTCAAGGAGTTTCTGCCTTCTTCTCATTGAAGAGACTCTGAGTTTATAAACTAGAGCAAGCTTTGGAATTGGGTGAGAGATCATGACTCTCTGTTTTGGTGACCTGTCAGGTTACTATTCTAGATGAAACCAACATAAAACAAAGAGTCTTGAATTGCTGGACATGGACTGCATCTTATAACATCATTCAAGTGCTCAGACCCAGAACTGTCTTTATTATTTCTAGTTATATGAGCCAATAAATTACTTTGTACTTTTTTGTCATTTTAATTGAAGTTGCTGTTTCTTGCATCTGAAAGTGGTCTCCACCTGAAATTCAAAAATACAGATGTTACAAATCATATGCATTAATTTGCATTTGAGCAACTTCTCAAGTGGACAACTAAGTAGCATCTTCCTCCAGGATGCACAGCAGCTGGGATTTATATAATCAATGATGATTAATGATTCTTTCAAACAACACTGGACAGATTGTGTGTGAGAAAAATGGTAAGGGAGAGTTTCTGATTCTTTTTCCCTCATACTTTTCCTCTCTACCACCCCTTTATACCTAATAAAGCTCAGTTTACAGATACCGCCAAAGTCTTTGTTGACTCTTACCGAAAATACCTTAGTGGTGGGAATTTTAGTTAGAAAGTAACAGCTAGAACAGGCCCAAAGGGGCAAAACATTTCACAGATAGCACACTGTTATTACCAATTTGGTTTGTCTACAGAAAGAATAAACTTGCTGGGAAGCATCTGTGAAGATATTGAAATTAAATCTTTCCCTTCCATGTATCTTCCTTGTTATTCAGGAAATTTTTTGAAAATGGTTTCATAAAAAGTCTTTCCTTGTACAGCTATAATAGGAAAAAATTAAGAGAAACTGATCATTTCCTTTTGTCGTAGTTCCTCATGTGACCTCCAGAGGAGTAAATATCTGGAATAACAAACCTGCATATAAGATTTTGTTTGAGAAAAGTTTCATACACAGTTGAAATATAATTTCAAGAATTTTTTGTTATGGTCAGATTCTTCTGTGGATGACAAGTATTCTGTGAATGGTAAATGTAATTGATAAGAGCCTGTGTCATTAAAGCTCATGCTGCTTCGGTCTGCATACATAGGTGAAATTCTTAAATTGCATTTATTATCCTAATAGAGTGTTTTTACCATTTTTTAATGATACGGGATAAAGATATATTATTTTAATTTATTCTCTAAACTAGTAAATGAAATGTCTACACCATTCATTGTTTAAAGATACAGTTTCACATTTGTATTTAAGATAAACTTTAAGGAAGCCTTCATATACTTCTCTGTCATTTACTTTAAAAAACGATTTAGGATTCAGACTTTAACTTTTTCATGTTAAAACAAAAGTCTTGTTCTTTGTCGGAATGGCTTTCTTCCTTGATAGAAAGGTAATTTTAGTTTATCTACACTGACATTTGAATTTGTATGCATTCATTAAACATTCAGATTGTATAAATAATGCGATCTGTATTTTAACAAAGGAAGCTTTCATGGATGAATAATTTCTTCACTTGGCATTATGACAGCTATTGAGAATTGGAAATTTCTGCATTAAAAAAATACTGTGTGAAAATATCTTTACCAAAAAAAAAATAGAATAATTTTAAGAGCAGTTTTTAAACATTTTTGATGATTCAACAATTTCAAGTATATAAAATATATGTCCTATTTTACAAGTTCTCTGGGAGGGTTTGTTCATTAAAAAGCTATTGTATCCTTGACCAATATATTCTGTTTTCTATAAATTTATAATTTCTGTACCCTCCTTTACTCTTAGACTATCACTTCCTTTATGTTCTGAAAAGACCCCTTGTCCTCCTGTCTTTTTAGTGGCATAGCCTGGAACTTCTGTTTGTACAGTAATTCATGGTACGATTCTCCTGACCTTTCCTTCTGCAGTTCGTTGTTCACATGCTTAATCTGCTTATTTTCTTGACCAGTGACCATCATGCATGTTTCATCCTGGACCTGGGCATGTTGTACCAAAACCTTTATTCTTGTGTCACATAAGAGCACAAGTGTACTATTTGAAGCACATTGGTGTGTTGGAAAATACATACCAGAGTACCTGTTAGATTGTTTTATTGTTCTTTTAAAATCTAAAACCTTAAAAAAAATAAAAAATAAAATCTAAAACCTTGCAAAATACCTGACACACATACTAGTCACACAGTAAGTATTTGCTGAATGAATAAGAATAATGCTCTTTGTGCTTACAGAAAGAAAAGTCGGGAAGTATGGAAAGCATGGAAAGTACAGTGGGACCGTAGAAAGAAAAGAGCATAGGAAGAAGGGGAAACTAAAGGGAGGAAGAAGAGTAGGACCATAAAAAAACCATAAGATGGATCCCATTACATTCTTGGACCACAAGGGAGGCAAGTACAAGCAAGGAAGTGTACAGTGATTAAGGGAAGATTTGTTGAAGAGCTAGTATGTGCTGGGAATTTTGGAAATATTCGTATGTTCATCCTTAATTTAACATATATTTTTAAGCACCTATTATATCCTTGGATAGCCTTGAGATATTCTTGAGATACCTCCTTGAGAGGATCCTTGAGATCTATCATTAAACAAAAGAAAGTTTCCTGCCCGTGTGTAGCTCTATATTAGCACATATTTAGATGGTATATAATAACCATAATAAATAAAGAACTACACTATGAGAAAGGTGAAAAGTGCTGTAGGGAAAAAGAAAATTGTAGAACAGGAAAATTGTACTGACAAGGTGACCAGGAAGGCTTCACTGAGAGGCAAGGTCTGCATAAAGAGGGATGGATGGGAATTAGGCAAGCATGTCTGGAGGAAGATCTGACTATGCAGGGGAACAGTTGTAGCGAAGATGCTTAGGAAGGGGTTTTCCTGGGGGAGGGAGGCACAGCGTAGAAACCAGAATGGCTGGAGCAGAGGGAGCAAGGAGAAAAGGAGAAAAACCTAAGAGATTAGGTTGGATTTAATGGTGAGACAGAGGGAGCAAAGAAGAATTATGAACATAGTAGGTATTTGTCTTGCACTCTGAGTGAGATGGAAAGCCATGGGAAGGATTAGAGTAGAGGGATAATTTGCCTGTATTTCGTTTAAAAAGCATTATCTTATTCAGTCCTTATTAAAAAAAAAAAAACCCTATGAAACAATGTTTCAGGAAGAATTATTTTAGATGCAAGCAAACCAACTGGAATTGATTTCACGTTAAAGGTTGATTTTTTTTTTTTTTTTCTGGAACAGTGGGTCTGGGGAGAGATGTTTCTGAGAATGGTTTAGTGAATTAATTGATGCTTAATTCTGTGGGCATCAATGTGGGTTTGCCCTTCCCCTGGTCTTCCCATCATACATGGTGATGAGGTGGTTGCTATAACTCTAGGAATCATATCTTCACATAGTCATCCTCAAAGACAGGAAGAAAGAAAGCTGCTCACTCTTGATCTTGCTTTCCTTCTCACTCTTGCATTTTCTCATTCTGTCTTTATCAGGGAATGAAATCATTTCCAGAAATCTCTAGCATGTTTCCTATGAGGTTCCTTTGAACAAAATTGGATCATACTACATATCAAACAATAAACTACTTACTAATTGGCAAGTGGTGAAAGAATTACCATCAATAAGAGATGTCATCTGGGTTAGGACATAGCTACATGATATCTGAATAAAATTAGAACTGTGTTAGTCAAGAATGAAGAGAAATGACTGATAAGTAGGCAAATGATAGTCTTCTAGAGGCAGTAGGTTTAATTATGTGAATTTATAGGTGAGTAGAGATTTAGAGAGTCTTTATAACTCCCATAATGTAAAACAACTAAAAAAAAGCAGAGCAAAGATTGAGCCCCAGATCTGTCTTGTTACAAACTCGTGTGTGTGTGTGTGTGTGTGTGTGTGTGTGTGTGTCTGTTTTTTTGCTAAACCAGACCGGCTTCTCTGTAACTATACTATACTGCTGAGGGGATTGTTGTAGGGGGACCTTCACCAGATGGCAACTGCTATTAACTTTCTACTGTTACATGAATTGTTTAATGCTTGCTGACAAGACAAGCATATTTTTTCTCTTTAAACAGAGTCCATGTATGAAGCCAAATATTAGTTAAGAAAGAGGTTTATGGGTAAGCAGAGTATCTCACAATGGTATAATTGCAAACCACAGAACCAACTTTAGCTAGTTTAATCAGAAATGAAATTTAATAAAAAAATATGATAGATAGGAGAATCCATGGAGGCTACACAGTCAGGAACATTTTTGAAATCATTCTACTAGCCTGCCGGTGAGCACAATCTTTACATTTTATATGCCTGAGTCCCCAAATTAGGCAACTGTTGGACATCTCCACAAGGACACCTACTACTGCTCTCCTTGAAATCTCTCCTGAACATGACTTTATCTAAGCATCATCTCCTATGTGTCTTGTTTGCAAAGGCCTGTATCTTATCTGCTAAGGATGCTGGGAGACAGAATTTTCTGGAAGACATTGTGAATTATTGGTGTCATTTCATTTTTAAAAAAGCATCTGGGCTTGGTGATTATTTTTTTTTAAATTTTTAAACTCCTAATTCAATTCTTTAATAAATGTAGGCCTATTCCGGTGACCTATTCTGCCTTCTGTTTGTTTTCATAGTTTTTGTCTTTCAAAGAATTGGTCCATTTAATCTAAATTATCACATTTGTAGCATTATTTTGGTATTTTTTTAAATATTTGTGCAATCAGTATTATGGCCTCTCTTTTATTTCTAATACTGATAATATGAATCTTCCCTCTTTTTTTCTTAGTTAGCTTCACTGAACGTTTATGAGATTCATTGATCTTTTCAAAGAACCAACTTTTGTTATCCTGTCTTTCTATTGTATTCCTAGGTTTAATTTCATTAATTTCTCTTCAAAATTTATTATTTATTTTCTTCTACTTGTTTTAGGCTTAAATTGTTCTTCTTTCTCTAATCTCCTATAGTAGAAGCTAAGGTTATTGTGGATTTAGCTTCCTGTTCTTTTCTAAAATATGCATTTAATGTTAGAAATTTCTCTGTACATACTGCTTTCACTGTATCTCATAAATTTTGATGTTACATTTTTATTTTCATTTAGTTCAAAATATATCTTTTTCCCTTGAGACTTCTTATTTGACCATGTATTATTTAATTTGTTTAATTTCTAAATATTTGTGGATTTTCAACTCTCTTTCTAGTACTTATTTCTAATTTCTTATTCAACTAATAAGATGGTTTCTATGTTTTTAAATTTGTTGAAGTATGCTTTATGTTCCCAAATGTGATCTATCCTGGAGGATGTTCCATGTAAGCTCAAGTTCCATGTGCTTTGTTATTATTGAGTGGAGTTTTCTATAAATGTCAATTAGATAAAATTGATTGATGGTGCCATTCAAACTAACTATACCCTTGGTGATTTTTAACCTGATTCATATAGCAATTACTGAAAAAGGGTTTTGAAGTTTCCAAGCATATTTATATATAGTGGATTTGTCTCTCTCTTCTTTCAGTTTGATCAGATTTGCCTCATATATTTTGATACTTTGTTAGGTGCATAAATATTAGCCATTCTGTAATGTCTCACTTTATCACCAGTAACTTTCCTTGTTCTGAAGTTTATTTTTCTGAAATAAATATAGTTACTACAGGTTTCTTGTATTAACATTAATATGGTATATCTTTCCCTGTCCTCTGATTAGTATATCCAGACCCTTCACATTTAAAGTGATTATTAAAGGAATGCCTGGATGTCTCAGTTGGTTGAGTCCAACTCTTGGTTTGGGCTCAGGTCATGATCTCAAGGTGGTGAGATTGAGCCTCTGGGGGGCCCTGTGCTCAGAAGGGAGTCCACTTGAGAGTTTTTCTCTCCTTCTCCCTAAGCCCCTCTGCCTATACCTGCTCAGTGTGCAGGCCTGTGCCTCTCTCTCTCTCTCTCTCTCAAGTGAATAAAACTTAAAAAAATAAAGCGATTATTGACATGGTTGGATTAATATGTACATTTTTGTAAATTTTGTGTTTATTACATTTCTTCTTGTTTTCTTTTTTCCCTTTCCCTTCAGCTTTCTCTGATATTATTTTATATATTTTCATTCCCTTTGCATTTCCTCTCCTTTTCTTAGCATATTAATTACACTTCATTAACAATTTTTTTAGTGGTTGCCTTAGAGTTGGTCATCTTATTTTGTAGCTAATTTAAGTTTACCTTTGAATAACACTATATGCTTCACATATACGTAGGTACCCGATAACAGAGTATTCCCAATTTATTACATTCATTCATTTTATTTATTCCTATGCTATAATCACCCGGTACTTTGTCACTATTATTACTTTAAGCAAACCGTTATATTTTAATTAGTTATGAATGAGAAAACTATATATAGTTTATACATATTTTATATAGTTATTTATAAAACTAGTTATTATACCAGAGTTCCCTCTGTGTGCTGGTAAGATACAGAGAAGGGGAAGCATTCTTTATTTTTAAAAATTTTAATCTTAGTCTTTTAATCGTCCTGTGTCCCTAGACTGTGATTTTCAGACGTTTTTCCTTATCCTTTAAGTATGTGTGGCTGGAGTGGAAGAGGTGTCCTTCCCAAGCTGTAAAGTCTGGTAATGTCTTTTCCCTGGATAGCAGGCCATTTTTATGGGGAAAACTCTGGGTATATTTCACAAAGTCAGATCTAGAGTGGGATCTTTCTTGAATCTTCACATTGAAGTGCAGACTTTCTGGATGTAAATCCCATGAAAATGAGACCTCCTCTAAGTCTCCTGTCCAGGACATTTTCATTTTCACTTTGGTCTACTACATGCAGTTTCTCAAAATTCGTTAGATTCCCTGTAAGTTTTCTTACCCGTTTCTGGCCCCATTGGCTTTGGTTTCAGGTTAACTGACGTTGGCTGTGTCTTGCTGATTTTACCTATATCCCCAGATTTGGGGGTGATGTTTTACCCTGTAACTTGCATTCTCTAAAGGTGAAAGAAGGGCCATTGATTTGCAGTTTGTTTAGCTTTGTCTTTTTGTAGGGAACAAAGTGATGACTTCTGAGCTTTTTACAAATCAGAGTTGAAATCGGAAGTCTAGTGGTGGGTATTGAGGAGGGCACGTATTGCATGGAGCTCTGGGTGTGGTGCATGAACAATTAATCTTTTAACACTGAAAAAATAAAATAGACATATTTGGGGAAAAAAAAGTCTGGAAATCTGAATTTTAACTTTTATCTTTGGAAGCCATGACTCATAATATTGGAAATTCCAACTTTATAGGAATATAAAAATGCAAGAAATGATAGGAATTAACAAATACAGGATGATTATTCAAAACATATAAAGCTACCACAGATATCATAAGCGTTTACTAGACCGCACAAATCAGAAAAAAAAAAGTGATGTATGTGTTTAATAACATTCAGCTTAGCTAGTTTCACACAGGTATTGCTACTGGGACAGAATATTTAAAGTCTGTTGTCTAATGTTCTCTAGATAGTGTTTTTTAAAAGGGCTAAGACTATTTTTGCAATGACTTCTTTTTCTAGACTTCTAATGCTGACCAGGTGTCTACTTCCCTATTCCTTTGATTAACATATTCTTTCCTTAGTTAAATTTAGATAGTTTGGTAATAGACAAATCCTGGAAGCTATTTTTATAAGGAGCACATTTCCTTATTTCTGATCTGGCTTATTATGTGAGTTATTATATTTTAACAGTAAGTACATCATCTTATTACTTTATTTGCCTTTACTCAATATATATGTTATCTTATTCTGAATATTGAAAATAGACTTATTTCCAAGTTGATAATATATCCTTAATGCTATTTTCCATTTTGGGCCACCTTTCTTTAGAATCTTCTGGAAGAAGAAAAGAAACTTAAATAGTCAAACCTGTCCAATATTTGGTTAGGAAAGTATTATGAAGCTTTTGATTTAATGAAGTCTGAAGTTTGTCTTAAATTCCATTTCTTCATGCTCTCTTTGTTGCCCCATTATATGGATGAATGTAACCCAAGCGTGGACAGCAAGTACTAGTGACTGACTGAAGCACGAATGTTAGTTGCCACAAAATAAAGTTGCCTACTAAGAGGCAACAGGGTCAAAGCTTTTTAGCCTAAATGAAATATTTTTGACAGTTTTGCTTATAAAAGAAGTTAATAATTTTAACAGGAGCTACAGTAATATTGTTGGCTTTTTCACAGTATGTACAGTATTATTGAAATATGTAAATGTAAGAAGTCTATTTTAATAAGTTCTTTTTAAAGGTATGAATGTGCCCTTTTGATGGTAAGAATAAAAATAAAAGATAATTAGGTTGACTGTTATGAAAGACTCACATTGTTACCTTGGGCGATAGTGAAACATTCTCCTGAGTTACACAGCTTGATTTATCCATGTAAATTGCATTTATAGTACTCCTAGAGCAAGGAAGTACAGAAACTAATGTCATGACCTTAAATAAGAATTCTAAATCTAATAAGAGCCTATTTTAATGTAAGGATGTGATTTAGAAGATGCATTTTAATAGCACTTATTAAACCTAATATGTAAGAAAATTTGTACTTGGACTATGTTGTTGAAGCTCTTGAAAATAGGTAGAGAGTTTTGACTTCTAAGTCGGAATAGTAACATGAGAAGGCATAGTAGTTTCTTGATCTCCCTAGATTCTTGCCCCACTGCACAGTATGTGCCTGTGGTTTCAGCTTTCACATATGGCTGGATATGAAACCCATGAGACTTTTGGAAAACAAAGCATCACACTAAATTTGTGGCTACCTCTGCCCTGACCTTGCTACATGAGTTACCTATAACCAGGACTCTGTGTCTTCTGATGAAGGACCCCCCATGTACTCTGGCATCACAGTAACATTTATAGTTTCCAGTTCTATAGCAGCTGAGTTGCTGTCATGACACATCAAATCTCCAAATGATTGGGTTCCTGTCCATACATTTTTGTCTCTTCTTTTGCCTGATGCTTCTGAATTTCCAATGTCCTGTTCTCATCTTTGCTTAGATAGACAGCCTGACTCTAGGATTCATCTTATAGGTTTGCTTTCAATACTCAAATGGAAATTGTAATTGAATCTGGACCCTATAATTTTCAAGAGAGTCTCAATCATAAGAAAAAAAACCCCTATCTTTTAAAATAGAAGGTAATTTCAAAAATATGAGGTTTGAATATATCATTAGGGGGACTGTTTTAGGAGACAAACAAAATGATACCTTCTGCAATAAAACAAATAAAGAACACACAATGTTTATGGACCTCTAAGTTATATAAATGTAAATTAAATATCCTCAACTAAAACAGATATTTGAAGCTAGAAATGTTGGATCAGTTAAGCTACTTTGTGTGTTTATAGAGTCATGAGCTGATTAAGTTTTTTTAGTTTCAACTTTAAAGATTGTTTCTTTTTTTTTTTAAAGATTTTTATTTATTTATTAGAGAGCTGAGAATGAGAGGGGAGAAGGTCAGAGGGAGAAGCAGACTTCCTGCAGAGCCAGGAGTCCGATATGGGACTCGATCCCGGGACTCCGGGATCATGACCTGAGCCGAAGGCAATTGCTCAACCAACCGAGCCTCCCAGGCGCCCTAAAGATTGTTTCTTTTAAAACTATTTAAAAGTGTGAGTTTAAAGTTTCCTATGACTTTATTATTTTTATTATTATTTTTTCTCTTGAGAAAGATAAGTTTATTCATTTTTACCATATTGCTTACAATGGCTTGGGAACAAAAACTGCAAGCGTGAGGGAAAATCTAGTTCTACCCCTCTCTTTAACTTTGAATGAAAGGAGAAACTGAAGAGTTCAGTGGCACTCTGTCATCTTAACATGAACTATACTCTCAATTCCCTAGATTTAGACTGAATAGCAAATCGTGCTCTGGTATTGGGTTATTAAATTCTGTATATTTCAGTTGTCCCTATGGAACTATAAGGAAAGATGAATCCCTTTGTAGGGAGGATCTGCTTTTCCCTTAAGGAAGTGGCTATTTCTAAAGTCAGTTCTTCTGGAAAAAGATTGCTCTCAGGACTGTGTTGCAGAATTGGAGAAGAGTTAGTAAAGGAGAGGAGCTAACATAGTCAGGAGGTGGTTGCACCCATAATCCCCATTTGAGAGACTTGTGTCCAACAGTGGTGATAGGTTATAGAGACAATATTATAGGAACTGGACTAGAACAGGAGAAATTTTGAGGTTATTTAATTAGGAGGAACATTTGCTGGTAGAGGAAATGGTGAAACTAAATTCTGGAAATCAAGACTATGGGGTCTGAGTCAGTATAATTTGAATACTTAATGAAACTGTGGCATTCATTTGGAATCACAACTCTAAACCAATGTTTTAAAGGACTGATGATCTTGTTTTAGTCTAAGTTCCAGACCATGCCTCAAGGTCAAAGTCCTGAGACTTATTTATGAGCTATTACTTCTAATTAATCAACTGAAATTTTTTATTTTTATTTTAGCTATTTTTATTTTTATTTTAGCTATTTTTTATTTTATTCTAGCTATTAAGTGAGGTGCATGATCTTTTCTTTTTTTTTCTTTTTTTCCCCTTTTTTAAAACTTTTGTTTTCAGGACACCTAGATGGCACAGTCAGTTAAGTGTCCAACTCTTGGTTTCTGCTCAGGTCATGACCTCAGGGTCCTGGGATCTAGCCCCATGTCAGGCTCTGTGCTCTGCAAGTCTCCTTGAGATTCTCTCTCTCGTTCTCCCTTTGCCCCTCCAGCTTGTGCATGGTCTCTGTCTCTCAAATAAATAAATAAAATATTTTTTAAAAATAAAATTTTTGTTATCTAGTGAAGTTTATGGAAATTCTTTACATTGCTGTTTGAGTTCATTCTCAAATTTGAGGATCTTGTGTGACTTTGGTTCTATGCAAGAATATGCTGAAATGCTACTCCTGTGAAATCTTCTGTGGCTCCTCTCAGGGAAAATAATTTTATCTTTTGATGGTCCCCATTTTTTTGTACCTGTTTTAAGCTTAATTTTTATGAGAGTCCGTGTTACTGTTAGTTTTGTGCATATCCTATATGTCCTGTGGCATTCTACCCTTCTCTGGAGCAGGTATAATTTAGTTTATTTACTCAGCAAATATTAATTACTTGCTATGTTCTTGTTCTCCTTCCCCAAACACTTAATACAATATAGAACACACATACAATAGGTGCTTAATAAATGTTGGCAAAAAACTAACAAAAGATAATATTTTCATTTTCTAGAGCTACTTGGAATAGCTTCCCTCAATGTCCTTAATGGTCACAGTAGTATCTCAGTGTGTATATTTTCGGTAATTAAAAAAACTTTCACCCCTTGAAAATATCATTTGGATATGTCTGATTTCTGAGTAAATGATGAGAAATTTGCTAATGTGGGATAAAACTTTTTACTAACTTACATATGGAAAGCCACTCTACTAATTGATGATTATGAGAGAGAAGTAGAATATATTTATTTGTTCCTTTCAAAGAGATCCCAAAGGGACTTGATGGTAATGCTAAGAATATTAAAAAAGGAATAAAATGTGTCTACTTAGTTATGACTTTAGTGGCCTGTAGCTCATTTGGAGGAAGCACAGATGCACTTCTCAGAGTTCACAATTATACTGTTAACATTGCAGAACATTCAGTTTTCCATAGAAGAACTAAGTACATATGAACTTATATAAGAATTCAATGCAATACAGACAACTTCCAACATTGCAAAGGAGATGGAAGAAATGAAGAATATGAAACAAAATAGAATTTTGAGTTTCCCATATTACCTGAAATTGTGTCTATGCTTTCTACAATTCTAATTTCTTCTGAAAGTATAAATTCAACAATTTATGGGTTGAAGCAAAAAACTTGGCCAATTGTATATTTAAAATATGTTTCTCTTTTTCTAGGTTATAAATCCCTTGACGATAGGGATTGTGTTTTTTTCATTTTGGAATTTCCAGCATTCCTGTAATCCCTGGTAAGTTGTAAATGCTTAATGTTCACTGAGTGTAGTAATTAATTTGATATTTTCTTATTGATCTCTTCACTCAAAGCTTTATTATTTCTATTAATATGAAGTATTTTATTGCTTGCTATATTAAAAAAAGCTCCTAAAGAATAAATTAAGAATAAACAACATGGAATATTTTTTTACATTTTATTTATTTATGTTTTTTCATCATGATAAGTGTACTTTTTAATCCCCATCCCCTATTTCCCAAATGCTCCCACCTTCCTCCTCTCTGGTAACCATTAGTTTGTTCTATATAGTTATGAGTCTGTTTGTTGGTCTCTCTCTCTTTCCCCTTTTTTTTTTCTTTGCTCATTTGTTTTGTTTCTTATCCAGATATGAGTGCAATCATATGGTATTTGCCTATCTCTGGCTGACTTGTTTTGTTTAGTATTATACTCTCTAGCTCTATCCATGTTGTTGCAAATGGCAAGGTTTCATTCTTTTTTATGTCTGAGCAGTATTCTGTATATATACCTCACATCTTCTTTATCCATTCACCTATGGATGGATACTTGGGCTGCCTCCATAATTTGGCTATTGTAAGTAACACTGTAATAAACATAGGGGTGCCTGTATCCCTTTGAATTAGTGATTTTGTATTTTTTGGGTAAATACCAAGTAGTGTGATTCCTGGATCGTAGGATAGTTGTACTTTTAATTTTCTGAGGGACTGCCACACTGTTTTCCACAGTAGCTCCACCAATAGTGCAAGACAGTTCCTTTTTCTCCACATCCTCACCAATATATGTTGTTTCCTGTGTTAATAATTTTAGCCATTCTGACAGGTGTGAAGTGATAGCTCATGGTTTTGGTTTGCATTTCCCTGATGGTAAGTGATGTTGAGCATCTTTTTATGTACTTGTTGGATATCTGGATGTCTTTTGTGGAGAAATGTCAGTTCATGTCTTCTGTCCATTTTTAAATTGAATTATTTGGTTTTTTGGGCATTGAGTTATATCAGTTCTTTAGATATTTTGGGTACTAACCCTTTAATGGATATGTCATTTGCAAATATCTTCTCCCATTCAGGAGATTGCCTTTTAGTTTCATCAGTTTTGCTTCCTTCGATGTGCAGAAATTAATTTCGATGCAGTCCCAGTAGTTTATTTTTGTTTTTATTTCCCTTGCCTCAGGACCTCTATTTAGAAAAATGTTGCTGTGGCTGTTGTTAGAGAACTTACTGCTTGTGCTCTCTTTAAGAATTTTAATGGTTGGAGATCTCACATTTAGGTCTTTAATCCATTTTGAGTTTATTTTTGTAGATGACAAAAGAATGTGGTCTAGGGGCACCTGGGTGGCTTAGTTGGTTGAGTGTCTGACTTTTGATTTCAGCTCAGGTCATGATGTTGGGATTATGAGATGGAACCCTGCATTGGGCTCTGAGCTCAACGGCAAGTCTGCTTGAGATTTTTTTCCCTCTGCTCCTTCTCTGCTGTCTGTCAAATAAATAAATACATATTAAAAAAAATGTGTGCCTGGATGGTTCAGTCGTTAAATGTCTGCCTTTGGCTCAAGTCATGATCCCAGGGTCCTGGGATTGAGCCCTACATTGGGCTCCCTGATCAGCAGGAAGTGGGCTTCTCCCTCTTGTACTCTCCCTGCTTGTGTTCCCTCTCTCACTGTGTCTCTCTCTGTCAAGTAAATAAATAAAAATCTTTTTTTTTTTTTAGATTTTTATATATTTATTTGACAGAAAGAGAGAGAGAGAGATCACTAGTAGGCAGAGAGTCAGGCAGAGAGAGGGGGGAAAGGAAGCAGGCTCCCTGCTGAGCAGAGAGCCAGATGCAGGGCTGGATCCCAGGACTGTGAGATCCTGGCCTGAGCCGAAGGCAGAGGCTTTAACCCACTGAGCCACCCAGGAGCCCCAATAAATAAAAATATAAAAAAAAAAATGGTCCAGCTTCAATCTTTTGCATACTGTCCAGTTTTCCCAATACCATTTGTTGAAGAGACTTTTTCCTATTGTATAATCATTCCTCCTTTGTTGAAGATTAATTGACCATATAATTGTGGGTTTGTTTCTGGGTTTTCTGTTCTGTTCTATTGATCTGTGTGTATTTTCATGCCAGTACCATACTTTTTTAATTACTATTGCTTTATAATATAACTTGAAATCTGGAATTGTGATAGCTCCAGTTTTATTTTTCTTTTTCAAGATTTCTTTGGCTATCTTAGGCATTTTTTGGTTCCATATAAATTTTAGGATTGTTTGTTTTAATTCAGTGAAAAATGCTATTGGTATTTTGATAGAGATTGCATTAAATGTGTAGATTGTTTTGGCTAGTTTTGACATTTTAACAGTATTTTTTCTTCCAACCCAAGAGCATGGAATGTGTTTCCATCATTATTATTCTGACATTATTTAATTGAAAATTGAGGCCAAGCTTCATGTACTGTGAGATTATGGAAATGTGAACTTTTAAATATTATTTTTCTTTACAACAAATATATTGAGAGGGGATTCACAGAAAAACCTTCAATCATTAGAAACCCCACTGGGTGGGAAAATACTGAGTGATTGAAAAAATTTTAAAGAATGAAGGCATTATATTTCCTCTGAAAACTGCCCAAGATGATATCAATGAAAGGAGTTAGTTTAAATTATTTAAATGAGATATCTATATTGGGGACAGTTATACAATAAAAAAAATAATCTACAATTAGAAGGAAGTAGCATTGTAAAAGCAGAGAGAAGGGAATTAGACTCTTTAATTCTTAGAGGGCAGCAGAAAGGCTTCTGATTCAATAAGCAAGACCCATAGTTTAGCTTTCATCTTCCCGTGTGATGATTGTGTCTTGTTGAAGGCTCCACACTGAGATGGGGCAGTTTCAGGGACCCTAGAATCTCTAATCCCATTCAAAGGTGGGAAGACACAGGAATGATTTTAGCATATTAAAGAGTTACAAGTTTTGCTTGTTTGTTTATTTTGGTGGTTTTTTTTTCTTTCTTTTTTTCTGCATTTAGTATTAACTGTGGAAAACATACAAGTGATGTATAGGAACTGGCTCCTACTGGCCTGTGAGAGCAATTTGTACCCTATTTAATCTTGTGTTGTTGAAATTGGCCATGGTTGATATATTTACGTGACAAAAAATGACAGTTGCTACATGTCAAGGTTTTTTGTTTTTTAAGAGCTGGTTTATCAGAATAGTACTGCAACAGATTTGGAAAGTTAATCAGAAATTTTAAATTAAAAACAATTATTCATTATACCTTTTACCAATTTTCTGAACTCATCCTCTTCTCTCTATCCTGGTTCCCCTCTGCCTACCTGCCTACGAGATAAAATGCACCCACCCCAGCTTAAGGCACAAGGCAGACTATGTATTGATCCCTGCATATTTCCCCAGTGCTTTAGCCACATTTTCAAGCTGTCCATGTTTTCTTGCCTCTGTGCCATGTTTTCTTGCCTCTGTTTGCGTATGGTGGTCCTTCCGTTTAGAATAACTTTCTCCTAAGTTTGTTTCTCACCAAATCCTCATTCCTTAAAACTCAGCTACAATATTCATCACTCCTTAAGGAAACTTTTTCTTGACATTCCCCACCACTACCATGAGCTGAATTAATAAGCATTCTGCTTTGTAATCCCATTGTAGGCTCTGATTACCCTTATTATGCCATATTTATGTCATAGAGTCTGCATTACTTTTCTTTTGCTGCTTTAACAAATTACCACAAACTTAATGTATTAAAAATAACACAAATTTATTCTTACAGTTCAAAATGGGTCACTGTAGGCTAAAATGGGGCTGTATTCTTTTCCAAAGTTCTAGGAGACAGTCTATTTCCTTGCCTTTTCCAGCTTATAGAAACTGCCTTTATCTGTGACTCATTGGGTGTCTTTTATCATAAAAGCCAACAGTGGCTGGTCAGTCTTTCTCACATGTCACTCTGACACTGACTCTTCTACTTCTCTCTTCCATATTTGAGGACCCTTGTGGTTACATTTGCCCATCTGGATGATCCAGGAAAACCTCTCTATTTTAGAATAAGCTGATTAGCAACTTTAATTACATCTTAATTTTTTTTTTTTTGGAAATGTAACATATTCATAAATTTGTGGGATTAGAATGTGGACTTCTTTGGGAGGCCATTTTTCTGCCTACCACAGAATTACAAGTATCATTTAACTTGTATGTATATAGATGCAGCTTCAAGCACTGCATAAGTGCTCACTACATAATTTTTCAGTAAATTAGTATTTACAAAATCATCAGCCCTGGAGGAGAAGCTGGACCTCTCTCACTTTGCTCTCGGACAGCACCTGTCTCCAGAGGAAAGCAGGGTTTGCAGGGAAGGGCAGGGGGAGAACATACCTAGATTGTCCTTGGTCTTGCTGGTCGGCTTGCAGTAGACTACCAGGTCCGAGAGCTCAGTGGCGATGGACTGGTTCTTCTCCCAGTACTTCATGTTGTTCTCCTGGTGGATCTAGCCCCCAGCATCAGCCCTGGGGCTGGCCCCCATTTTCCTCTCCCGAACCCCCTCCCTGCCCCCTTTCTGCCTCCTACAGGCTTAGATCCTAATTTTCCAAAGAACTGTGAAGTTTAAAATTAGAACAACTTTAAGGTTTTGCTCTTTTACATTTCTTGAGCTGTATAACAGTTTAAGAAGTGATTTGGTTATGTATCCTTGTATAAGTTTTAGTTCCTGCTCTTGTGATACTCCCATTCTTACTCTGCTATATAACAAGTTATTGAATACATCACAATAATGACAACATATTTAGAAGAGGTCAACTTTAATAAAAATCCATTGGACAAACTTCCTGAACTCCTATTTAAACATTCTTATGAACTGCAAGTATTTTCAATTATTTCAAGAATCTACTCACCACTATTCTGTACAGTTTTCAACATTTATAAAAAATGTACCATTTTCGAAACAGAAATCTGACCTACTTAGAGTCTAGCATATATAATAATCTGCAATAGATTTTTGTGTCTTGCTAACATATAAATAAAAAGTATGCCATGTTTAAACCCACAGAAAAAATTTCTATCTATAAGCTCCTAGTTTTTAAGTAGATAATGGAAAGCTGGTTTTTTTTCACAATGAGATATGGGTTGGCAGTTTAATTTGGGGTGATATCCCAAAGGTAATCGGAAGGTTACTTCAAAATAAAGAAAATTTAAAGAAATATCTTATCCAGTGGCCCCATGGCAATATATACTCCATATCTGTCCAAATGAGAAAGGTAATACTCTCATCTTTATATAAATTTTTACTCAACAAAAGTTGTTGCTTAACCCTATAGTCCTCCATAACTACTGTGATTTTGTGGAATGCCATATTGGAGAAGCTGATTGTAGTGTGAATGTATAGATTAATGTAGTTTAACATCAGAGTGTTACTATTCAAAAAGACTTTTTACACAATGTTTCAAAATAGTATTATGCAATACTAGTGTATTGATTTTGACAATGCCTACAGTATAGTTCTAGAAAGGCAGATTGAAAGAGAACATAAAAATTCAAAGGAACTTAATGCTGTTTACAAAGACATGGGGTTCTAATATTGGCAGAATCAATCAATTATATTAATGAAGCTAGATAAATAGTCAGCCACCAGATAATTTCTGGGCTTTTTCATATCTAGTTCAAAGTAACTTATTATACCAGATTTCCCTTCCCTCTTTTAGGTATTGGGATCTGTGAAAAACTGTCTCTTTCTATTTTTGTGATAGGGTATTTTTTGCAAGTAATCTTTTTTTGTTTGTCTCTCCAGGTTATTGTCATTAAATTGTTCTTATTAAATGCAAAATATGCAAAGTACTGTGTTGCATTATGTAAAGAACATTCAGCAGACATGGTCCAGCACTCTCATTTCTATAATCTTCACAGTTCTGGTACAGAGTTCCTGATTGTATAATTTTGTCCTTTATTTGTTTGGTTTTCATGCTTGTGGAATTGCTGATGCAATTACAGATCGTGGGCAAAATTGTAGACTTGATCATAGGCAGCATAATGAACCAGGGAATTATGAGTGTGAAATTCAGGGAAAGTTATTGAACTCCGAGCTTCAATTTAAGAAAGGATAATATATATAAATATTTCTACTTTTTAATATATATTTAAAGAAGTATGTATTTATATAAAATATTAAAAAGTTTGTATAAAATATATAACAGTAATATAATGTTAATAGATATTAATATAGTTTATAGAATACACAATTACTAATCTGTAGTAACTATATAATAGTCACTACAATTTATATATTATAATTTATAATATATAGTATGAATTAGTAATTTATCTTTCAGAGAGAGAGAGTAAAAGAGAAAGAGAGAGAGTGGATTTTCTTGCAGGATTAAATGAAATTAAGTAAAATATCTATCACAGTTCTAGCACTTGCTAGTGATCAAAACTTTAACTTTCCTCTCTGGAATGACTGTAAAGTACAACAGTAGTACTTTTTGAAGCACCAAAGCAAAGGTGGGTCCCTGAGGAAAATCAAGTATTAAAATAACAATTGTAAAAGGCAAGGATGCATATGAATATTCATTAATGTTTTTAATGTTGTACTCAAAGTTAGGAAGAGAATGCCCTGAAGACAAAGGTTAATGGTAGGTAATGTGTAAACAGAAATCCTCAAATACTTTATCCCATTATGCTTTACAGAAAGAAAAATAGGGATAATTAATGACTAACCCACCAACAACCATCCCAGAGGATAAGTATTTTTTTCTGATTGTAATTCTTAAGCATGATTAAAGATGATAATTTTATAAAAATTCATTTTTCTTATGAATTCTTTAGCCCCTTTATGCCCTTAATTTTAACTATAAAATAAGTAGTTTATTTCTGTGGTAGCTTTCTCTTTGATAGAAAGGAGTCATGTGGTCAATTTTTGATTGATTACATAGAACTGGTCCCAGATCACTTTGTTTTTATAGTTCAATTAAATCTTTGGTTGAATGCCAAGTCATGTATAGTTTCAATTTGCAGCTAAAATTCTGGATAGAATTCATGTGTCCCATGTTTCAAGGCACAGCTTGGGTAACAATAATCTGAGTAATAGCTCCTATTTATTGAGCACCTACTCTGAGTAAGAAACTGCACTCTCTGGTTTATTTCCATGATCTCATTTAACGCTTACAGTAGGTCTACTAAATGCATAGTCTTATACTTTGAGAGCAAAGAAATAGTTGCAGAAAAGTTAAAGTGGCTTTTTCAAAGAAGTCATACAGAAGTCTCTCACTGTCAAATAAATAAACAAAGTCTTTAAACAAAACAAAACAAAACAAAAAAACACAAATGAAGCTGTTCTCTTTCTGACTCCTTTACCAGTTCTTATTACCAGGTTAGCGAGCTTCTGGTGTCAAGGATACATGTCCCAGTTTCTTCACAAATGTGGTGACTCATGAAATGCAAACAAAGGGTAAATAGAGAGGAAATAGAAGCACATATTAGATGCATGTCAGTTCTATTTCTTCTTTCATTTTAGATCATAGGAGATTCTGATCAGTTCTATAGCTGACGTTACATAGGTACATGTGCATGGACAATACAAAAATCTTGAATAAAATACTAAATTAAGTTACTTCTGGGTAACCTGAAGGGAAAAAAAGAAGACATATTAATCTAGTACAGAGATTCTAAATATTTTAAAGTCAGTTTAGATCAAGATTTAATGCATTTCTTGTACTATTAAAGGCAGGGTAATTGTTAGTAATGCAGCCGCTGAATAGGGGCATAAATAATGAAGTAATTACAAGCCAATCACCTTAATTAATACAAAGCACAAAACACTCAATAGCAAAGATTAGAATTGATCCTATGCAAATTACTTTGGATTAGTTAGGTGAGATTTATAGTCAAGAGCCAGTGAGTAATACAAACTGGTATTTTGGCCTCATGCTTATAAACTCAAGCATTTAAATCATACTGAGACTCTAATATGTTTGATGTAGTTGTTCAATAGAATAGCTTTAGAAAGATTATCTTAGCTTTTGAAATCGCTCACTCACTTTTAAGCAAGGCAAAAAATGATTTTAACTTGTAATTTAACAGAGATAGTTTATAGTTTGCTTCAAAGATACAGTTACAACGTTCCAGAAATTATCTACCATGACCATTGCAAGACATATTATACAGGTATGGCAATCATGATTTTACCAGTGGGGCAGAACCACTAGGGGTAATACAGAACTGATACATTTTAAAAGATTAAGCACTGTCCAATTTGTGGCCATCTGGTAAAGAACTCTACAGAAGGTTGTTTTTTTACCATTTGGGCGTGGCCCTAAAGTTCTAAGAGGGAAGCAGGGCCAGGAGAAAGGAAGAAAAGCTGACATGAACCAGGGGAAAGTCAGAAAAAACTGACACCCTCAAGAAAAACTGAAGCATAAGGGAAAACAAGGCAAACAGGACCTACTACTTTGTATATCTGGGTGATGGGCAGATGAAGCCTTCGCCACAGAACTGTCCCCTTACCTGGCCCAGGACTCACAGAGGATAAAGTTGCTGAGCGTCTGGTGGCTGTCCCACAACAAGGTAATCCAGCATGGCAGCACAGCTAGGTGATCTTTGGGGTTCCTGGAACTCAACACTGACTTTCAGAGCGCAGTGGCTGTTACTCTTCTTCTGCCTTCCAAATTCTGTACAGTTTTTCTTGTGGTTAACTATGGAAGGAAAGAAATTCCGGGAAATGTAGTTCCAACTTAACTACTTGACAGTACAAAACCTTCTTCCCAGATAAAGGAGTGCCTGAGACTAAAACAGGCAGTGAAGCAGTGATACAGCTTCCACTCAAGTCTGATGGACGGACCAGCACTGGAACCTAAACACCAACATTTTTTTGTTGTGTGACTTCTTTGAGTTTTTTTCATTTTTTGTTTTTTAAGATTTTATTTATTTATCTGACACAGAGAGAGAGAGAGAGAGAGAGACAGCGACAGAGGGAATACAAGCAGGGGAAGTGGCAGAGGGAGAGAGAGAAGCAGGCTTCCTTTGAGCAGGGAGCCCGATGCAGAGCTGGATCCCAGGACCTGGGGATCATGACTTGAGCTAAAGACAGACACTTAATGACTGAGCTACCCAGGTGCCCAGGAACAGCTTTATTTGTGTCCTCTTTGATGTTTAATAATCTCCTCTGTGCATTAGCCTAATATTCATAAGAAATGTGTGGAAGAAGCAAATATTATCAGTCTTATTTCTAAGATGAGGAAATTAAGATTCAGTGATTTAAATGACAAAATCACAGATCTAAGAAGTGATTGAGCTAATGAGATGAGAAGTCTGGTTCACCAGTTTTTGACTGTGTTATTTGTTTTTGTTTAATGTAAAGCAAATAGAATAGATAACAGAAAGGTTTTACAGATTTATGACCCTTCCTGAATCAAAGATCTGTGACTTTGACCAAGTCACTTAATTTTCCTCATCTACTTTTTCTGATTTATGAGAGTCATGGCATTGATCTTGCAATTTTATTATGAAAAATCTCCCAGTATGTTTTGTGGTATGGATTGTTGCATATTAAATTTGTTTAATTAAAATATTATTGGTCTTTTAATGAATATTTATTTTACCTTGCAGTATTTAGTCCCTATGTAATTATATTATTTTTTAAGGTTATTTTTATCCTTAGGAGTATATATCTAATATTATAGGATAATAGTTCTCAAATTTTAGCATATAGTTAGAATGACTTGTTAAAACATAAATTGTTGCAACATCAGTTTGTGATTAGTAGATCTGGAGTGGGCTTCAAGAGTTTGTAGTTATAGTAAGTTCTCAGTTTATATTGCTGCTGCTGGCTCAAAGGTTCTCAAGGAACCTTTGTTATTGGTGAAAATATCAAGTAAAATGGAATATGATGAAGAGAACTTTATTTTCCAAAAACAAACAAGCAAGCAAGCAAACAAAAAACTTAAAATCTATGCAAAGAGAACACTTGACTAAAAAATGCACTTTTAAATACACTTCTTTAAAAAACCATTTTAGATTTATGGATCTATTGAGAATATAGTATGGAATTAACCATATACTACACATCAAGTTTTTTTTTAAACATTTTATATTAACATGATACATTGTTATAAGTAATAAACCAATAGCGAAGGTTATTATTAACTAAGGTCAATAGTTTATTTAGATTTTCTTAGTTTTACCCAATGCCTTTTTTTTTTGGTTTTAGAATACTTATTTGTCTGTTTTTGAGTATTTCCTTTCTGTTTTTGTTTGTATGATTGTTTTGAGTATTTCCATATTTTCTGATATAACTTAGTCCAGATTCATTTATATTATTTCCTTTCTTAGGAAATAATAATGAATGGCTGAGAATGGCTCATTTTTTATTGGAGAATGTTGTTACTTTTATTGGAGAATGTTGTTAGAAACCAAGTTCTGGGACTAGATATGCTCTTTGCTGCTGAGTTGTTTCTTTTAGACCAGCTGATCTGACAGAGCAAAAAATATATGCATCTATACTAACTGTATTTATGTATATCTTAGCTAGAGCTGATATAACAGAAATATCATAGACTGGATATCTTAAAAATTGAAATTTATTTTTTGATAGTGCTGGAGGCTAGAAGTTTGAGATCAAGGTGCCAGCTTGGTCAGGTTCTGATGAAGGCTTTTTGCCTACTTTGCAGATGGCCACCTTCTTGCTATGTGCTTATATGGTCTTTACTCAGTGTGTTCACATGTAGAAAGAGACAGAGAGAGACATCTCTCTCCATTTTCTAAGAAGGCCACTGTTTCCATCACAGGTGGCACAGTCTTGTGACCTAATGTAACCCTAATTACTTCCCAAAGTCCCTTCTTTAAATACTATCATACTGAGGTTTAGAACTCAACATATCAATTTGGAGGAAAGGACAAACATTTAGTCTGTTGCATTCTATATGTGTGGGAATGGATACTAAGGTTGTAGGATAATGAAGGGCTATGAAGAAGGGCTATAGAGTTGGATCAAGTTGAATTTATTGATATGGGCCCACTAAACAGAGATTCTGCATTTAATATTATAACTGAAGGAGTTAGAAAGAGTTCTAACAGTGTGGTGGATTGGCTAGCTGAGAAATGGACCAAAAGGTGGCTCATAAATTGGAAATGCGAGACCTGGCCTGGTTTAATGTAGGTGAAGAAATTAAAAAGCTTAAGTAGATTGGTATGTTAGATTTGTCATTTAAGACCTATTTACCCATGTTGGCAGTGTCCAGAAGACATACTTTTTACCAATATTATAATCAGTAAATTTATGAAGAGAGCACCAGCATCTACAAAGAGCTTTTTGACTGCTCTTTTCCATAGGCCAGACCTACAGTGGGAACTACAGTCATTGAATTGGGAAACCTGTATGCAATGGGAATAATTGGTTTTTAGGATATTAGGAGCCAAGTGACCATACTCAACCACTAAAGGCAGTATGAGTTGGTTACTATAATGGAAAGCAGCATCAAAATAGCAATCAGAATAGTTAGACTTGCATAGACCTGTGGCGTTGGCTCATGGTGTTGATCAAGCGGTTCCTGGAAGTGAAATAGATAGGAAATCTATTGAATTCTTAGTTAATCTGTATAAACAGAAAAGTTCTACGAGAAGTGAACAAAAGTCTAACCTGAATCCTAAAAACAGAGAGTCAGGGCCCTTCCATCAACTTCCAGATGTGAGACAATTTACAGACTTAGAACCTTTTGAATGAAGGGAAAGCTGTGTTCTCCTGAGGAAGGACCCTGATACACTGACAAAATTTTATAGTTAATCTTTCTTTCTCTCTTTCCAAAAGGGATCTATGGCCTGTGGAAATAAGCACTGACTAGAACATATAAGTCAAATATGCAATAATAGGATATTTATTGATTGCTGATTTGATGGAGTTAATAAATTCGTTGATATGCTATTGGGTATGGAGGTCTTAATGGATAGGACCACAACATTGAAGTGGTGCTAACCCACTGTGAGGCACCGTTTATTCTTTCCAGGTTTAAGACTGGGTAAAAGTGGGCTATCAAATGGAAAAGTAGTTGGGAGAGCTATTCATTAATTAGATCTTATGTGTAATAAGTTTGAATCCTTGAAGATCAATGTTTTAACGTAAGTTGGGCCACATTCAGTATTTTAACTGGGAATCCTGAACTTATACTCCCCCTAAAAATTTCCTCAATATTAAATTATAGGAGTTAGATAATTAATTCGGGGTCTGCCTCTGATATCCTATAAGAAGCTAAAATTAGTGCCCTGGGGCATTTCCACAGATAGTATGGACTACCAGGAATATAAATAGAAAACTGTTTAGTAAATTAAAGCATACTTAGAGATAATAATGAAATCAATACCATATCTTGTAATGATGAAATTTGACAACTCCTACTTGGTAAGGAAAATCAACATCAGACAACAAAAGACTGTCATGTGCATCTATACAACATTCTATTGGCTAGTTGGTATTGTTACTCTTGGTCTGGGTGCTTTCATTAGTTTGTGATCTGGAAGCCCAAACCCTCCCAATAAGCCATTGTTTCAAATAATCAGCACAGTCCCTATCATCTATCTGAGCAAAACCTTGGATTGTTGAGAGCTTTTAGACTCAGCTACCTTTAACTAGAGTTTTAATTGTGCTAGTCAAGTTCCAGCACTTTAGTCTAATGATTAGAGTGTCACAGGTGACAGTGTCCCAGATTATGGCAGTGACACATCACCTTTGCTAGGTATGCAACCACAAAATTTCTTGAATTAAAAGATTTGTAAATCAAGTTCTCAGGCCCTGTGTTGCCTTCAAATTCCAAATGTAGCTCAGACTTGTTATAATTCTATTATACAAAAACATGATCCACATCATGGATATCCACTTGGGAAGAGTATCCCAGTTCTGTATCCCAGATAGTATCAGCCTGACCTTGGAACTTTCCACTAGAGATGACACTGCATCAAGCAGCATTGCCTAGCTCAAGTCATCACTGTTGGAGATGACTTCCCCCTATATAGAAGTTGACTTCACCCCAGAGAGTTGGACCACTGCCTAGCAAAACTCATGGGCTGCCTCTCCTAAGGGCAGACAAATTGGACATGGGACATTTATTACTTTTCTTCCTTCAATACTAAGGATTCTATTACATTTCTTGAGCTCACTATTTGCTTAGCCCATGATCTAGAATATTCCTTGTTCTCTGTCAAAACATCCACCCCTATACTCCCATGCTTAAAGGAAGATCTTGAGATGGGTGCTACTACCTGTGCCGCTTCAAAAAAAAATAATAATAGAGATTATTGCTTTCCCCAAGGGCAGTTGTCTCATATAGGTCCATTCCTCAAACCTCTGGGGAGAGAGTTTCTCACTCTCCAGCACCTTCTCATATTCCACCTTTCTACCATGGACCTCCCACCCGTATCTTTGATCATGATCATCACAATTACCCCTTCCTTTTGATTATAATAAAAAAAATAAAATAAAATACCAGTAACCTTTGCATATACATTGCTGAGTTATCACTTCCTACAATATAATTGCTGAACCTGCCAACTTGACCCAAGGAATAAAAAAAACACATTATTGTCATGAAAAACTTAGCTGATACCTTTACACACTTTACAGCTACACCAAGATATTGTTCGAGATCCTAGAAATCTCCTTCTAGGATCCTTATATTTCTTATTGGTTTTCTCCTTTTTTCTCTTTCTTAATAAAGTGTTAACCTACACTTATAGGACATCTTATACCCTATTCTCTGGAAGCCTCCTCTATTATTCAGGCCACTCAAATACTCAAAATAATTGAGTTCAGAACTTGTCTCAAGACATCAGCAGGTCAATTTGTAATATAGATTTTTTTTGAAATGCTGTCTTGACCCAGTTTTGAGGTCCTGGCTAGAGGCCAGTTAACTCCTTTTTTGTGCAGCTGATTAAATCTACATACCAACTGCTTCTTTTATGGGGCTCTCACCCTCAGGGGATCCTATGCACCTGCCCTAACTGCTTCTAAGACCAGGTTTAGACAACTAGGGGCAACCCCTATGACCTGGAACCTGGAAAATGATTCAGATGATCCAGTCCACAGGGAGCCTTAGAAACCTAGCTAATCCAACTCTGAATGCCGTATATAAACTGCCCTCTATACAGCTCCAGCTTGTTGTTATCTTGTTCCCAGCTGCAACCTTCTATTTGGCCTTACTCGATACCCTCTCCTTTTTGGATCTGTAAATAATGAAGAGTTTGACCTTTCATCTAATCTGAGTGTCTTTGCATTGTGTCCTGCCATCAAAAGAATCATTACGTTTTGTAAAATAAATTGCAGCGTTCCAAACCAACTCCAAGATGGGACACATTAAACCTATGCACCTGTAATACCACCAGAGTTGTAATTCTTTTTAGTGGATGCCACATTTACTTTTCTGCTGGTACCAACGAAGAAACAAAGGGAGTTTTAGGAAACTTAGCAGCAAAGTAAATGTAAGCCTACAAAAGGAACTAGGTACACCAGAATATTGACTGAAAGATCCACTTAGGAGGTAATAAATACAAAAGTTTTGATTTTCTACAACATGTTTGGCATTGGTCATCAACTCTGGCAGCCAATTAGAACCATCAAGATTCGATCCACATATTGGTATTCATTAAAGTTTCCAAAGTGATTCTAACATGATGACAAGTAAAGGAATCATTACTAAGTTACAAGAAGCTAATTCTGGGAAGCAAGGATGCAAGTGTGGGTGGATGCTAGGCTAAATAAAAGCAACATAGCAATAACTAGTCAAACATAGCTGGCAACCACTGAGAGCTAAATATATGATGTGTAGCAGAAATTGCTGGTTGTCTAATGATAATATTTTTTCTCCTATCATATAGTGTTATTGCCTGGTAATGTCTAGACAATGATTATATTTTCCAGTTCTTTGCATTTAGGGCTTGTGTCTTGTTCTAAGGGAACGCTACAACATGATATGTGGCACTCTTAGGCCAGGGTAGTAAACAGGAAGGATGTATCTTCTCCAAACACTTTCTTTTCTCCTTCTTGGCCAAATGTCAATGAGCAGCATAACTGTTGTTCATGTGTTAAATATGACATCGTCTGTGTCATCCTGAGTCTATAAGAGAAGCCTCCCCCACAACCTGGAACCCATGCACTAGACTTTTATAGTCTATCAAGCCACTGACATTTCATATGTGTGTATTACAGCAAATAATATTACCCTAACATACAGAATTGTAATAATAGGGTGCTACCATAACAAGTCTCAAATATGTGGCCATGGCTTAGTGGTTGGATAATTGTCAGTGAAGCAAAAGAACTAAAGCAGGTTGGAAGTCAGGACTGTCTCCTGATGCTGTGGGGAAACTATTGCCTGTGGGAACTTTGAAGGCAGTCATGTGCCTAATGAACTTAATGATCAAGGAAAAATTATTGTGAATAACCAGAATGTCCTGGCCTGTGTTGGGTATTATTGGTTGTCTGTAGCAAGATATTGCAAGAAAGATATGTGCTCAGGAAAAGAATTCATTTTCAAACAAGAAAAATTATGTAATTATAGGTGAAACATTCATATTATTGTATCATTAGTTTACAAGCTTAATATTGCAGATTTTAAGAAACACTTCCATGTATTACAGAACAGATTTCAAAATATGGAACTCAAATAATAAATTCTTGTAATTTCTTGGTTTCACATTTTGATTCATCAATTTATATTGCTGAGAAGGATTATGGTAAAAGTGATCCATACCTATAATGGGAAAAAGATACATTGTGAAAATTATGGCAAGAAATATTACACCTTGCACTATTTTCCTTGACCCAGAGCGCTGACTGCCAGGGAATGTGGTAAGGAGTATTTGCTGATTTTTATGAGCCATCTATTTTTGCATCGGACTTTGAAGTTTATGAAGTATTTTTATAATCTCATTTGATATTTCAATTTGACACATGAAATAGAAAGGACAGAAATGACACTAATAGGAAAAAAGGTTCATGCTAAGATTAAATATATAAACTTTGGTGTTGGACTGCCTGGATTCTAATTTTTGTTCTTCTAGTTCTGTGACTTCAAATGAATTACTTAACCTTTCTGAGTGTCCTTAACTGTAAAATGAGGGTACTTAATTAAACATCAGGATTGTTGTAAGGATTAAATGAACTATATACACAAAACATTTAGAAGAATGCCTGATACAGGGAATACACTTAAAACTTTTTAACAATTATTAGCAGTTATGTTCAGAATAATGAAATTGTAACCCAAATAATTTATTAAAGATTACATAATGAGTAAATGTATGCTCCTAAAGTAGACTCAGAATCCCCAGGCCTCTAATTTAAGGATTTTCTTACTTCCACAGTCACCTGTGTTTGAATAAATTAGTATAAATACTTATTCGCTGATTTTCAAACTACAAATTTATCTATGCTACTAAATATGTACCACATGTGTGGTATTTGCTATGTAAATTACATGAAAGTACAATAAAATAAGTAATACAAAGGTTTCTTTATGTTGCATTTGCAAGACTGTGGCACATGTAGTACCATTTATGTATGTACCACATGAAGAGCTATTACTTGTACTCACCACTATATGTTTCTCCTCATTTCCTGGGTATATGAGAACTTTTATTTCCTAGCGTTCTTGATAATTGGCCACATGGCTAGCTCTAGTTAATGGACCAAGTGCAGAAGGAAATCTGCATTTAAGAGCTGATCTGTGATTTTCGGGGCTTTATGTCTCTTACCACAGAAATAATAGATGCACGTATTGAGATGGAGTCCTTTACTATGGACACAGCTTGAATTTCTCAGCACTTGAAGGAGGCAGATTGGCCTGAAATATCACCCAGATCTTCAACCAACTTTATATAAGGAAGAAGTAAACTTTAGTTGGATTAAGACATTGAATTTTGAAGCCTATTTGTAATATAACATAGTCAATCTTATCTGTTATATTATATTTTCATAAAACTCTTTGATTAGCCAATTTACATCTTTCTTCAGCTCAGAAAAGCTTTTCCTTTAATTTCTTTTTTGGTAATTATTTTTGTTTTATTTCTCTTTTTTTTTTTTTACAAGATAGTAGAGAATATAATTATGTTTTGATTTCTGGTATATTTAGATTCCCTATTCTGAATTTTATCATCTTTTAACTCATAATATTTTAAAACTTTCACTTAATATCCTTTATTCTTAGATGTATCTAATTTCTGTAGTTCATATTGTTAATTTCTTCTCCCTGCTACATAATAGTACATAGTATGTATCTGTCATCTAGCCATTTGCTTAATGATGAACACCAACATTGCCTTGAACACCTTGCTAAGAGATATTCCTATGTATCTCCTGTAGACTAGTGGGGAATTCCTCAGCTTCCTATACCTAGGAGTAGGATTCTTGGTTTGGATAGGTGTTTAATTTCACTACAGTATTACCAGAATTCTCATCAAAATGGTCATCCCAGTTGATACATCTCCCAGTAGGTGAAGTATGAAGGTTCTGCTTCCTCATATTTGCTAAAAACTGATGTTACTTACTTTTCAAATATTCAGCACTATGATGTATGTAAAGCAAGACATCATTTACATTTCATTTTGGATTTCTATGCAAAATTGATCTCCTCTGTATATCCTTATTAGCTATTTGCTTGTTTTTCTGTAAATTGCTGTTTCATATCTTTTGTTCCTTCTTGTTAATTTGAAAGCATATGCATTAGTTTTACACATTGCATTATCTCCCAGTTAACGTTATGTGGATTTCTTCAATTTAAGTTTTTAAAAATCTTAACTTTAATTTTTAGGAATCTTCTTATCCTTTCTCTTTGAACTTTGCTGATATGATTTTCACAATATTTTACGTAGCTGCTTTCATTATGGTTTATAATTTGGCAATGAACTTTCTTAAATTTAAAAAATCTCTTCAGGATTTCATCTTCTTTTCCCTTCATGATTATCTCTGCTATATTTTTAGATACACTATCGTCTATAATTCAGTTGAAAAATGCTAACTGGAAATCTTCTCTAACACTTATTCTGTTTCCGGAAATATTTTTCACAGGCGAGGTATTTTCTTTGATTTTAAAAGATAAGTCACTATCTTGCATGTCAGTCTTTTTTCATAGTTCTAATTATTTTTCTTTTTAAGACGCTTACAAGTAAAAAATGAAGTTCTTCTTCTCTAATTCTGAAACTGTATGTTAAAATTTTGAGTTAAAATATCCCACTTTTTAAGCTTACTTTCTCCTATCTTTATTTTTCCTTTATAAGGTGAAACTCTCTGATTTCTTACCTTTTATCACTTCCTCTTTATATTAATTTTCATCATCCACCACTCTTGACAGTACTTTCTAATTCCTTCTCTTTAGTCAGAACATGCATGTTACTACATCTGTCCAATGACCTGCCCTGTGCTGTTGTACTAAAATTGTGATTTCCTAAATATCATATTTCAACCTCTTCATTTTATGTAATTGTGGCCCTTTTCACTGTTTAGCATGCTTACATTCCCACTTCTTAGTCCCGTTCCTCATTTGAGAAGCTTTTTTTTAACCTCTTTTAATGTGACTACTTCTCTTAACTTGTTATATAGCTTCCTGAATCTACTCTTTCTTTAACATTCGTTTCATTATAACTGTTCGTTATCATAAGTAACTGTTTGTTACTTAACTATTACCACTGTTAATCATACAAGGTCTTTGAAGAAAAAAACCCTGACTTTTTCTTCATTCATCAGTGTATCACCCTCAAGACGTATCTTATTGCTGGACATGTAATTGCTTTCCAATAAATGTTTGTTGAATGAGTAAATAATGATTGGATGAGTATAGGCATACAAACTTCAAAATGTCTTTTGATTTGCATTGGTTTAAGTCTGTTTCCTTCCTTTATTTGGTAAGCTAGGAAGAAATCACATTATTCATTGTGAATTTCTTTCTAGACATGTGAAAATCACATTTAGAAACCAAATATTCCAAATGGAATAACGTAGTGTTCATTAATAAAAGTCTTTTCAGAAGCACAGACATAGACAACCCCCTCATGCTGCAACTTTTGTAGCTAACCTCCTGTTTAAGTCTTAATTATTAATTTATTGTTGAAATCTCTCTGATATAATAGATTTCCCCCCTTTAGATGAAGGAATACAATCTATGTGGCTATTCAGTGGTGTGTAGAAAGCATTAAACCCTAATGTTTTAAATAGAAATATAATTCCTATCAAATATTTTTTAAACATTTAAGAAATGGAAGCAAATGTATAAAGCAAAATAGGACTCCAGATTTTGTGTTGCAAAGGTTTATATCTCTTGAAAAGCTATAACCTTTTGAAACTAAATCCTTTCAAGATGAAAATAGTGAGTTGTTTATTTTAAGAAAACTCTTTTGAAATCAATGCAATATGATACCCAATTTGAAAATATATAGTGTATAATGCTTGTCGGCATAAATTCCTCCCAAGAATGCTCACAGTTCAAAGGAATCCCTTAGGGGAAGGGTGTAGTAATTGGTAAAAAGACTTGGTAGAGACTATCTCTGATAGTAAAGAACACTTTTTCTAGTATGAAAAGGAAACAACTAATTGAAAAAAAATGCTGTGGATCAAATCACAGCCTATCCCAGGATAACAAAATTTAGACTGGCAGATAAACTGGAAAGTGATTTTCAATTTGCTATATATACTACAATTTAGATTGAAAGTATGTTAAGCAGTGAATGGAGTTTGACTGTCTCCTAGAAAGAGATGCTGCTATCCTCTGTACATTTTAAGTGAGCAAATGCCCAATTTTCCCACATTTATGAAATCTGGTTTTACTATATAATCATATATGTGAGTGCTGTTCTTCACTTAATCATATGATTTGGGGCCAATGAAATATTCAATTTAAACCTCCTGACATGAGGCAACCAGAGGCAATGGAAACAACTCTAGAATTATAGTCAAAATATTTATGTCTAAATTTCTCATTAGATCCTTATTAGACTTCAGTTATTAGGCTCTTAGTATATCACATAATCTCTGTTAACTCCAGTTTCATCCTGTAAAATAGTACCAGAAATACTGCCTGGCTTTATGAAGGAGATTACATTTGTGAAAGTTTTTTTTTTTTTTTTAAGATTTTATTTATTTATTTGAGAGAGAGAGCGAGAAAGAGCATGAGAGGGGAGAAGGTCAGAGACAGAAGCAGACTCCCCGTGGAGCTGGGAGCCCGATGTGGGACTCGATCCCGGGACTCCGGGACCATGACCTGAGCCAAAGGCAGTCGCTCAACCAACTGAGCCACCCAGGCGCCCACATTTGTGAAAATTTTAAGAAACTACAAAATATTTTAGAAATATGATTGTTTATAATTGTCAATAATTCATTTGACTTTTTAAATTTATATTAATTTGAGTTAGCTAAATACAACATTCTTTTGTATTTTATATACAGATTAATTAATTGTGGGAATGAAAATCAACAAGTAATAGAGCATACTTAAGAATTTTAAAATATATCTGCTTTATCAAGCTGGGAGCATTCGTTGGTCCGAAACTCTATTATTTGATTCCCAGACATGAATTTCCCGAACTAGCAAGGAAGACAGATTAAAGGCATTTTCGCTAAGTCTTGCTAACAGGGCTTTTTTGGTGATTGTTTCTTAGTTTTTGGTTTTGTTTTGTCAAGCAGAGACATTGAAAAGCAACTGTTACCTCTTCATCACCACTATTTCCACAAATCAAGACCATTTGAACATCTTCCTCCTCCCTCAAATAGGAATATAATCTCAAATTGAAGGAGAATCTGGACAGCATGGTATAGTGTATTTGAGAAAGAGAAAAGGGAAAAAGGAGACTATGACTCAGAATAGTTAATTTTAGGAGATATTGTGGCACAAGAAGATTGAGAGTTTTGTAGCAGGAAGAAAGCAGGTATCAGAAAAGAGAAAAGCTTCCCACTATTACATTGATGAAGGAATTTTTTTTAAGATAGGAAACAAAGGGGGTGAGGCATGAATTGATTTCAGTAGTTTATAACCCAGTTCCTAACTGTGACTGGCAGGACAATTTAGATTCTACGTAGATAGGATCCCAGAGATCCAACTAAATGTAGGAGTTTGATTACATTTTTGGTTAAATTGGGAAACTTTCTTCACCTCATTTCCTCTAAAAAAATCTTTTCAAAATAAGATCACATTGAATAGCTGGCTCTTTTGCAATATATTAAAATTCATTTTTGTTTACTATATAACTAATACATAATTATAACCTGTCAGAGATAGTTAGATGTTTTGTCATTATTTGAGGCAGTTACCGTGTGTGGTAGAAAGGGTATACTGAAATGGAAATCAGGAAACTTATTTTCTATTCTCAACTACTAATTGATTGATTTCATATAAGTTACTTGATCTTTTCAGAATAGAATTTTGGTAATATATGCATGCAAAATCCATACTTCACAGTGGATATTTTTAATAATTTTTTATTAACATGAACTTAGTCAAATCAAGAAACTCTGAAAGTTGGATTTGATTTTGAAAGTTCCTACTATATCTAAAGTTCTGTGATCATTCATTCATTCAATACTTGTGGTTTGCTTTCACTTTAGTATATAGAAAGTTCTGTTTGCCTCTTTCACTTATGTACTAACAACAGATTGGCCAGTTGGCTTTTCTTACCACTCCCAGAGACTGTTGTTCTGGGAGAACATTTGTTCTCAGTTATGATAGAACTCAGAACAGTTCTGATAGAACATTTGTTATAAATTTTTACTGTCCTTATCTCTTTATCTGTCTATTCTAGTTATAGACTCACATGTATTGGGGACTTTTTAAGATGGTTCAAAAATATGACCTACCGGGCGCCTGGGTGGCTCAGTTGGTTGAGCGACTGCCTTCGGCCCAGGTCATGATCCTTGAGTTCTGGGATCAGGTCCCACATCGGGCTCCCAGCTCCACCGGGAGTCTGCTTCTTCCTCTGACCTTCTCTCCTCTCATGCTCTCTCTCACTTTCCCTGTCTCTCTAATAAATAAATAAAATTTAAAAAAAATATGACCTACTACTTTATATATCTTGGGGACACTAACATGTTTTCTGACTGAGCTCCATTTAGAGCTGTTTATCCAAGGGCTTTTAAAAATAAATATAATGTAGAAGTACATCGGAACACTTGGGTGGTATAGTCAGCTAAACGTCCAACTCTTGGTTTCGGCTTAGGTCCTGAACTCAGGGTTGTGAGATGGAGGCCCAACCCAGGCTCTGTGCTTTGGATGGAGTCTGCTTAAGATTCTCTCTCCCTCTGTCCCTCCCACACCTCCCCTCCCATCCCACTGCATTTGCTCTCCCTCTCTCTCCCTAAAAATAAATAAGTCTTTGAGAAAAATTAAAAAATAAAAATACAAAAATGTAGACGGACATACACACATGAAAGCACATACACTTGTGTATATATGTGTGTGTGTATAATACATATATTAATATAATGCGTATTCATGCATATATCTATACATACATACATATTGGCATTTCCTTTCCTAAAAAGTGACTTCTCCAATATTCTCATTTTATGTATGAAGATTTGAGGCTTACAAAAGTCAAACAATTTTTTTAAAGTTACATAAGCTTATTGGCAGAACTAAGAATATAACTTATTTACAGGAACCAGTCTGCATGCTTATATGAAGTACCATTTTATTTGGAAAGAAAACCCTTTTATGTTGCAGGTTGGAATAGGTACAGAAGAGCCAGTAAGAACATTAATTTTGTTTAATTATATCAGCATTCACTTTATTTTGTGCTATATAAACAGATTAGGGATGAAACAGTCTGTGGATTGACTATTGCTACATAATGAACCACTTTAAAACTCTGTAGCTTAAGGGGCACATGGGTAGCTCAGTTGGTTACCCATCAGACTCTTGATTTTGGTTCAGGTCATGATTTCAGGGTTGTGGGATCAAGCTGAACATTGAGCCCCATGCTCAGCGGTGAGGCTGCTTGGATTCTTTCCCTCCTTCCCTCCTTCCTCCCTCCGCTTCTCCCCCCATTTGCACATGCTCTTTCTCGCATAAATAAATAAATAAAATCGTTAACAAATAAAAACTAAAGAGCTCACTGGCTTAAAAGAACACCCACTTATTTAATCATGATTCTGTGATTATAAATAAATAAATAAATAATGAATAAAATCGTTAAAAAACAAAAACTAAAAAACTCACTGGCTTAAAAGAACACCCACTTATTTAATCATGATTCTGTGGTTTGGCAATTTTGTCTGGGCTAAGCTGGGTAGTTCTTTTGCTTTTGACTAGGATCATTCATGCCTCTGTGGTTAGTTGCTAGATTGGCTGGAGGCTGGCTCATTTAAAAAAGGGCCTCAGCTGCATGATTTGAAAGTACTTCATGTAAATACATATGATCCTAGGCTTGTTCACATGATTGTCATGGGGATCCAAGAGTAAGAGTGGAGGCATGCAAAATTATTTTGAGGGACACATTCACAACTGGCCTGTTATTTCTTCTATATTTTATTGATCAAAACAAGTCATAATGCCAGCCCCGATTTAAGGGGTGGAGAAATAGTAGAAAAGTTGCTTTTCAAAAAAGGAGTGGATACAGAAAGGGATAAAGGATTATGATCATTTTTGCAACTTGGTAGGAAGAGCATTTTTGTAAGTACCACATAGGTTTAGTTTCATGGCCTCACTGAGAAGGGTTTACATAGATTTATTTAATATATTTATATTCTTTTTGGTACATTCTGGAATATACATACATATACCAAGTCCTGGCATAGATGCAGAATAACTGGTGCTGAGTATGCAAAATGATGTAGCCAGCATGAAAAACAATTTAGCCATTTCTTAAAAAGTGCATTTTATTAGATGTTTATCTAACTATCAGTTAAAAACTACCATTTTCCTGAAGCTGGAAAAACAGAATTACCGCCATGGTGCTATATTACTATTGGTACATATGTTTTATTTTGTTTTTTGGAGGTTGTCTATACTAATGGCATCTCTGTTAGAAAGTATCAAAATTCGAACAGCTATGATTATGTTACATGATCCAGGGAAATGCACAGTGTCCGACATTTTTCCCACATCTTGCTTGCCTACTTTTAACTCTATGGTATGTAGAAACAGGAAAATGAAACCAAAATAAATTAACTAATTGAAATACTTTGTCTAGGGGGGTGCCTGGGTGGCTCAGTTATTAGGCATCTGTCTTCGGCTTGGGTCATGATCCCAGGGTCCTGGGATCAAGCCCCACATCATGCTCAGCGGGAGGCCTGCTTCTCCCACTCCCACACCCCCTGCTTGTGTCCCCTCTCTTGCTCTCTGTCAAATAAATAAATAGATAGATAGATAGATAGATAGATAGATAAAACCTTTAAAAAAAAGACTTCAGAATAGAGATTGGGCAAAACTACTACTCATGGACCAAATTTGAGTCCATTTTTTGGTAAAGTTTTATTGGAACACAACCATACACATTCAATATCGTATTACCTATGACTACTTTTGCATTTCAATGACAGAGTTGTATAGCTGTCATACTGACTATATAACCCACAAAGCCTAAAATATTTACTACGTTGTCCTTTACATAAAACATTTGTGAACCTGGTAAATTGATTTGTTCAACAAGCCTCTTAAATAAATTAATTTAACAATAAAAAAAACACTTTTTTTTTTTTTAAGCAGGGATCAGAGCTGGATGGGCTTAAGCCTTTTTTTTTCTTTTTAAAGATTTTATTTATTTTACAGAGAGAGAGAGAGAGAAAGATCAAGCAGAGGCAGCAGTAGAAGTAGAAGCAGGCTCCCTGCCAAGCAGGGAGCCTGAAGGAGGGCTTGATCCCAGGACCCTGGGATCATGACCTGAGCCTAAGGCAGAGGCTTTAACCCACTGAGCCACCCAGATGCCTTCCAAAAAAGCCTTTTTTATAACTTATGCATTATAAAAACAGAGTCAGAGAATCTATGAAGTAAATTTGCTTTAAACAATAAGATGATAACTTAATAAATAGTATATTTTAAATCAAATCTTCAACTTGACACAATTAACCCATTGACCCAAAAAGTCAATGGTGGGATCAGAAGAAAAACAAGAAACTGATGTTAGAAAAATATGGAATTTATGAATCAAAAAGAAAGTAGAATGTTGAGCTAGGATCATGAAACAAACAGATATAGAGATTTCTGCAGTTTGGGCTGAGTATTTGTAAGTATATTTATGCTTAGTATGAACAAAACTTAATATTAGTTATAAATATATGTTATAATGAAATAATAGAAGATATGTTCTATCTTAGCTCAACTGCTAAAATTACTAGGCTAGAAACAGTTGGCCAATATTATCTTACCAAGGAGATTATTTTGCCTTTTACAATAGGACAAAGTTTCTTCTGTGTGCTAACAGGTAGGTTTGATTAATTCTCACCAGAGGAGCATGGCATAGCTATGTCTGGACATTCCATTTCCAGAAAATAATTTATACAAAATACAACGAAGGGATTCAATAAAGGATTTTTTTTCCAGTTTTTGCATTTGACTCTGTCATGACATTTTTGCTTAGTATAAATGCTTGTTACTTTGAACTATTATTGTCAGAGATTGGAAAGCCTATCTTCCTGAACCCTATCAAGAAAGGAAAAGTTATAATTGGAAATCCTCAGAGTTTGTCATTTTGAATTAAAAGAAAGGTATGTAGGTTCTGGGGATGTAATATACAGTATTGTGACTATAGTTAATAATACTGTATATTTGAAAGTTGCTAAGAGGTTAGCTGTTCTCTTCACATGGAAAAAGTTCTCTTCACATGAAAATAAGTGTAGCTGTATGAGGTGATGGATGTTAACTAAACTTACTGTGGTAATCATTTTGAAGTATATTCATATATATCTTCTTCAACTTATGATGAGGTGTTACACTTCAATAGATAGGTTGTAAATTAAAATATTATTAATTGAAAATGGCATTTAATACACTCAACATAATGAACATCATAGCCTAGCCTCACATACCTTAAACGTGCTCAGAACACTTACATTAGTCTACATTTGGGAAAAATCATCTAACACAAAGCCTGTATTATAATAAAGTACTGAATATCTCATGTAATTTATTAAGTATGAATTTATTGAAAGTGAAAAATAGAATGGGTATCTGGGTACAGAATAGTTGTTAAGTATATGGGTTGTTTATCCTTGTGATCATGGGGCCGACTGGGAGCTACGGCTCACTACCCCTGGCCAGCATCACCAGAGAGTGTCATACTGTATACTGGTAGCCTGGAAAAAGACCAAAATTGAAAATTCAAAAGAGAGTTTCTGCTAAATGTGTATTACTTTTGCACCATAATAAAGTTGAAAAATGTATGTCAAACCATCATAAGTTGGAGACTACCTATATATCAAATCATTATGTTGAACCTTAAACTAAAACAAAATTATATGTCCGTTATATTCCCAATAAAACTGGAAAAGTTTTATTCCAAAAAAAAAGATCACTTCATGGGAAAAACCAGCTTAATATTCACTTGCTTTTCCCTCATCTAATACATGGAGAATCCCTGCCACTTCAAAGTAGTCAGTAGTTCAGGGGCAAGGGCTTTGCTGGCAGAAGGCTAAAGAAATGGTGTAATATCTAATTTTACACATTTTATGTTGGGTAGAAAATAAAAAAGAATCTTA
>CM052807.1:91784579-91902411 GCA_028533885.1 Nasua narica | reverse complement strand
CAACAGATGAATGGATCAAGAAGAAGTGGTATATATATTCAATGGAATACTATGCAGCCATCAAGAGAAACGAAATCTTGCCATTTGCAACAACGTGGATGGAACTAGAGGGTATTATGCTAAGCGAAATAAGTCAGTCAGAGAAAGACAATTATCACATGATCGCTCTGATATGAAGAATTTGAGAGGCAGGGCAGGGAGTTATGGGGGGGTGGGGAAGAGAAATGAAACAAGATGGGATGGGGAAGGAGACAAACCATAAGAGACTCCTAAATTCACAAAGCAAACTAAGGGTTGCTGGGAGATGGGGGGGTAGGGATATGGACATTGGGGAGGGTATGTGCTATGGCAAATGCTGTGAAATGTGTAAGCCTGATGATTCACAGACTTGTACCCTGGGGTAAATAATACATTATATGTTAATAAAAAAATTAAAAAAAAAAAAAGAATCTTATCAAAATTGTCCTCTGCATCTATTGAGATAAAAAAGTGTTTCATATAAATCTATTAGTATGGCGGGTAACATTTGAAATGTTTCTAATATTACTCTACTGTAGAATACTGGGGTAAACTCAATGTGATAATGTTACATTCTTTTGTTTATTAGCTCCAGCATGCTAAGATTTTGTTCAGGATATTTGCATGTATACACAAGTAAGATGGATGTATAACTTTCCTTTTTAAAAATGCCTTGCCAACTTTTGTGTCATTATTCTGACTCCATGGAATGAATTAGGCATTTTATTATTTTTCTCTGTTCTCTGGAAAAATTTTCAGAAGTTGGATTCATGAGTTTCTTTAGAATTAGTCAAATTTGCTCATAAAATCTTAGGCTTGGTATTTTCTTTGTGCAAAGATTTTTAACTATGACTACAATTCTCAACAGAGGACTATTCATGCTTTGTATTTCCTCTGGTTATATTTTGATAAATTATATTTTATAGGAGTTTCCAGTTATTCTGAGTTTCCAAAATTATCCTGTAACATCTTTGTTGGCACTCTTATGTTTTTTAAAGATTTATCTATTTATTCGAGAGGAGGTTGCAGTGGGGGAGGGAGAGAGAATCATAAACAGACTCCACGCTGAGCACAGAGACCAATGGGGGCCTCAGTCTCTCAACCCTGAAATAGTACTTGAGCCAAATCCAAGAGTTGGACACTTAACTGACTATAGTACTTAGGCACCCCTTTGGCATTGTGATTTTTTAGATGAACACTAACATGTCCCACTGAGATTACCCTTTAGGATTAAAGAACTTGCCTAAGGTGCTTCTCCACTTGCTTAAGGTACTGCCATGAGATAACCCTTAGCAGGCAGCCCATTTTAGAATTGGCTCAGCAGAAAAGAGATGCTTCAACCAAGGCCATGTACCCTTTATGGGACATCCTGAATCCACTTACTGATCAACTTATGGATATAAAGGTGTTTCCCCTCAGGTGAGCGAGGGACTTTCTAGAGGATCATTCCAGCTTCAGGTCTCTCCAGAAGGTACCTAAGGCATTTGTTACAGCCACATAGAAGTCCAGATTCTCCTTTGGCCCATTTCTGTTTCATTGCCTTCCCATCCACAGATGACAGTCCTAGGAACACTCCCTAGGAGAGCCTTCATCGGTTAATTATCTCAGAATGTACTTCTCAGTATACCCAGCCTGCAAAATTTGTCCCAGAAATGGTCCAAGAAAGGAGATGCTGAGATTTGTAAATTGGATAACATGCTGGTTATCTGTCTGACATCAAAGAGTTAATCACTGGAGGTTGGTAGCCTAGTGGTCTGAGGAATGATAGAATGGCCCCATCGCTTATACTCCCCACACTAAAAATGAAGCACAATGTTTGGTAGCTCTCTTAGGAGTCTAGAGGCAATATGTGCGACATTTGCGAGTAATATTCCAGCCCATATATTGGGTGACATGAAAGGCTTACAGCTCAGAGAGGGGACACAGAATAGAAAGGGCTCTGCAGCAGTCCAGACTGCATTATAATCAGTTTTCTTGCTTAGGCCTTATAACATAGTAAACCTGTGGCATTAGAGGTATAATGGTGGGAAAGGATGATATATGGAGCTTAGGGCAAGCCACCTGAGACCTGAGAGAGGAGACCCTAGAGTTCTAGAATATCTATAGCAGAAAGTTATATGCTTTTTAAAACATATGCTTCTGGTGTGTTACTGGGCCTTGGTAGAGATGGGGTGTCTGATTGTGGGGCACAAAATAACCATGAAACCAGAATTGCTAATCATGACCTGGATTTTGTCAGACGTTACCAAGTCACAGGATCGAGCAGGCTCAGCAGAAATCACTGTGAAACGAAAGTGGTACATCCAGGATAAAGGATTAATAGGGCTGCATGCCACAAATAAGATGCAGGAGCAGGTAGCCCAGATCCCCATGTCACCTCTGTCCTGACTCCAGGTGGCTTAAAGCCTTAATATATCAACAGCAAAACTGAAATTTTAAAAGAAACTGGTGGTAATTATCTTTCTGATCTTGGTCAGGAAGAATTCCTGAGATGCAAATTAGAAAAAAAAAATGTCTATAAGGATGACACATTTGAAAAATTTAAAAATAAGAATTTTTTATGTATAAAAAGATGCCTTGAAAAAAGTGAAAAGCCCCAATTTATGAGAACATGTTTGCAACATTTAACTAATGGCAGATTATTATTGAGACTGTATAAGAAATTTAAAATCAGTAAGAAAAAGTAATAATCCAAAAGAAAAGTTGGCAAAACACATGAAAAAGCTTCTTAGAGAAGAGAAAACCTATTTGGCCTCAAATCATAAAAGACTCAAACCTCATTATTGTTCATGGAAATGCAAAACAGACAACAAAGAGATGACATTCTATTGGCAAAAAATAATAAGCCTGACAATATTGTTGGGGAAAATGGGGAACAAGCATTTCCTTATCCGTTGCTGATGAAGGCTTAAATTTTTGTACAACCATCTTTGAAAAATCTGTAAGTTGATCATTCATATTTCCTACAACCTAGCAACTCATTTCCTCGGTCTATCCAAAATGGCCTTTTATATATGTGTAGTTGGAGAGATACACAAGAATGTCTAAGCAATGTAGTTTTTTAGTAGCAAATAAATTGGAAAAAACTCAAGCGACCATCTTCAAGAATAGGGGTAAATATGTTGTAACATAGTGGTGAAATGGAATGATAAGTTACAATTATAGGAATGAAATCATATGAATGAATTGAGCAATGTAGTTTTCAGTGAAAATAAGTCTTGAACGATTTCAACCATAATGATACCCATTTCATAACATTTAAAATAAACCTAGACTAAACTATTTATTCTAAACAATATTTTATTTAGGCTTACATGTGTATTTGATAAAATAAAATAAGAAATAAAAAAAATCTGGACTATTGGGGAAGAGGCAGGGGTATAAGAAAGGAAAGAAACCTACAGGTCGGGTTATTTTTTTTAGTTCTTTGCTTGGGTGGTAGGTTCTCAAATACTCATTTTACACAGAAAATAAATTAGTCAATGATATTAGTTTTTTCTGGCTGTGTAGTTAATTACAACAAATTTAGTGGTTTAAAAACAACTGCTTGTTAGTTTGCAGCTCACTTATTTTTATTTTTTTAAAGATTTTATTTATTTGACAGAGAGAGAAAGAGGTCACAAGTAGGCAGAGAGGCAGGCAGAGAGAGAGGGGGAAGCAGGCTCCCTGCTGAGCAGACAGCCAGATGCGGGGCTCTATCCCAGGCCCCTGAGATCATGACTTGAGCTGAAAGCAGAGGCTTTAACGCACTGAGCCACCCAGGCGCCCCTTGCAGCTCATTTAAATTAGAAGTTTTCCCATTGTGACTGATTACTTTTGTCAGAGTATCATGAAGCTGAAATCATGTATCATCTAGGCTGAATTTATGTATACAGGCTCTCGTGAAAAAACACTGCTTCCCAAATTTTTCTTGCTGTGTGGTTGTGGGATTGATGTCCTCCTTTCCTTGCTGGCTTTTAGTTGAGGGCCCTCTTATTTACTAGAGGCTGCCTGCATTCCTTAACTCTTAAAGCTACCAAATGCTCACTGAATGCTTTTTAGGCTTGGAATCTCTAATTTTCTGTTCTGCAACCAGGTGGGTAAATTTGATTTTTTTTTAAGATTTTATTTATTTATTTGACAGAGAGAAATCACAAGTAGGCAGAGAGGCAGGCAGAGGGAGAGGAGGAAGCAGGCTCCCTGCTGAGCAGAGAACCTGATTTGGGGCTTGATCCCAGGACCCTGAGATCATGACCTGAGCTGAAGGCAGAGACTTTAACCAACTGAGCCACCCAGGTGTCCCAGAAATTTGAATTTTAAAGGATTCATGTAATTAATTCAGGCCCACCTAGATATGTCCCTATTTCAAGGTCAGCTATGCGCTATCACATAACTTAATCACAGGAATAAAAATTCTTGACATTCATAGTCTGACAGATTATACAAGGCATGTACAACACAGAGTGGGAAATCTTAGGGGCCATTATAGAATTTTGCTTCCCACTTTAATAAACCAATAAAATCAACTAAGAGACCAATAATTATGATTAATGCAATTTGTGCAATAAAGTTTCACTCAAAGAAAACAAGGAAATAAAAAAGATTTTGTCATCTATTATCTGATTGATGTCTGAGCCTTTCTATGAATATTTTATTGAGTTATAAAGTTTAAGATCAAGAGTTGGATGCCCAACTAGCTGAGCCACCCAGGCACCACAAAGGTTAAGGTTTTCTTAAGTATGAGAGAGTTTCCTTTCAACTTTGGCTAAAACTTCCCAAGTAAAAATGATGTTTGATTTAAATCATTAACTTCCCTGGGCTAGTGTGCTAATATGTGAAATTTGTTGTGGCTTCCTCTAAAATACTGTGAGTCTAATACTCTAGAGACTATTTTTTCTTTTTTTTTTTAAGAGATTATTTTCTTAATTATCTTTTTAAGTATGTTTTAAGTTATCAAGCGCATGAGATGTGGCAATAAGATGAATCTAATTCATTAGTACATCAAAGCACTAAAGATCTTGAGCTCTGGAGCCTGACTTTCTAAGTTCAAATACTGATTCTGTCACTTATTAGTTGGATGGTCTTGGAGAAGTCATTTAATTTCTCTATGTCTAAGCTTCCTTATTTACAAAATAGAAAAAATGTTTTATTTTCTGAGAAATAACACTGATACTCCACAGAAAGAATGTAACAAGTCATATAGACTTTATAAATACTAGCTATAATGATTATGCTCATAATCACTTTCATCATAAAGCTTTATTTAAAAATGTCCTAGAGCAGCATGTCTGGGTGCTCGGTGTGTTAAGTGTCTGTCCTCGGCTCAGTCATGATCCCAGGGTCCTAGCATCAGATTCTGCATTGGGCTCCTTGCTCCATGCGGAGTCTGCTTCTCCCCCTGCCGGTCCTCCCACTTGTTCTCTCAATCTCTTTCTCTCTCTCTCAAATAAGTAAAATTAAAAAAATAAAATAAAAATGTCCTCGTGCACAGAAAAGCAGTGTTTTAGCCTATTCCTTTAGCCTTTTCAAAAGATGCAAAACAAAAGATAGCTTACTCAATGTGTCATAAACTTAATTATATCGTTTGTCCCTTTTATCATTTTTTTCCTTTTATCATTTTTTAATACTCACATGCTATTAAATATATGTTCTTTTTTTTTTTATTTTCTTGGCCAAAAATCCCTTTCCATTTCTTTCGCTGACTTAAATCTCTTTAGTTGCTGTCTGATGTTCTTAAAGTAAATTCATTGAGGTTTTGCCAAGTTCTTTTTGCTTTTTATACTTTTTGAGATTTTTTTTTCATTAATGTAATATATGTGAACTGACAGGCTATTTGTTGCAATCTTGCTCATTTTTCTATCAATGGCTTATTCTTTATTAAAAGGGAATGGGAAATTGAATGAACTTGTGAAACATTTACATTTTGTTTGCCTTTTATACCTCTTTTTATGGAGAATTTTAGTATACTTCTCATTTTAGTTTTATAAGATATTTTGATAAAACTCCATATCATTTTATAGTAAAACATGAAAGAGAACACTTCACCATTGAAGAAGTCAGCATTTTCTAAAAATCTTTTGTGCCTTGATTTTTTTAAGGTTTCATGAACCCAGAGTGGCAGCATTGCTTTTGGTTAGTTACAACACAGTGATGTGTTTCTTTTTTTGTCAGGAACTGTGGATGTGACAACTCAAGGGAGTAAGTGGTAAAATCAGAATTAGAGAAACCAAGCCAATTTCCTGCATGAAATTACATGCCATCTGCTCAACATTTAGGTCAAAAAGCACAATTTAAAAAATAATGAAAAGAAAAAAAAAATGTAACTCATTTATGCAAATGAATTCTCATAAAAGTAACTGAGTAAATATAAAATAGAAAACATGCATTTCAGGAGTTCTTTCTTTTTGACATAAATATTGACAGCTCAATTCTAGGACTTTAGAATTAGAAAGCAAGTTATCTTTTATAGGCATTGCTTAGAATTCAGTGCTGTAGGTGGAGTTTGGTGCCCTGTGGGGTACTCACCCTTGAGAAATGGATGCACGTGCATAAAGGATGCAGATGTGGTGGCAGGGTCAGCGTTATTTGGGTTTGAGGGAGACCTTAGTAATGGGACGAACAGTAGAATTCTGCCATTTCTATTAAGGGCTGAGTGTGGAGAAGAATGTTGCCCAAGTGGGTTGTGAGATGCACTGGCAGCTGGGAGACTGGAAGAAAGTATAGAGGTTCTTGAAGACTTTCTACAGTGGAAATTACCTTTGTCAATATGTTAGCAGAACTAAATGGAATATACATTGGCAGAAACATATTAGTATTCAGGAACAGGGATCATCTGTAGATAAGCAGGTAGAGTTAACAAGTAATGACCAACCCTAACCCTTTAGGAGGAGTGTATAAACTGGTTAATCCTTTCCTATTGATGCCATCTCACGTTTTGATGCTAAGTGACACAGGCGGGAAAAATTAAGAGAATGAATCTGTCAATAGATTTCCTTTCATTGTGTCCTCAAATTCATTCTAGCCCAGTAAGCTAGAAGAGAGGAAAAAAAAAAAAAGAAAAAAAAATCATTCCTTGGTAGTTAGATTTAAAAAAAAAAATTTTTTTTTTTTAACTTGTAAAGCACTGAAGAGTTGTCATGCTTGGAAAAGTGTTGGGAAAAACCTCTAGGGCAATGCTGTCTCATAGGAGTATAATGAGAATAACAAAAGTGATCCATATGTTTAATCTGATATTTTGTAGTAAGCACATTAAAAGAGTAACACAAAACAGACGAAAATAATTTTTAATTTATATTTTATTTATCCCAACATTAAAAATTTATCATCTCAAAAGATAATCGGGGCACCTGGGTGGCTCAGTGGGTTAAAGCCTCTGCCTTCAACTCGGGTCATGGTCTCGGGGTCCTGGGATCAAGCCCCACGTCGGACTCTCTGCTCGGTGGGGAGCCTGCTTCCCCCTCTCTCTCCGCCTGCCTCTCCGCCTACTTGTGATCCCTCTCTCTCTGTCAAATAAATAAATAATATATTTAAAAAAAAAAGATAATCAATATGAATTATTGCTGAGTTATTTTACCTTCATATTTGTATTGTTTTTGAAATCATGTGTGCATTTTACCTTTACAACACATATCGGTTTGGACTAGCACATTCAGATGGTCAAGAACCACGTGTGGTAAGTGATCACTGTATTGACAGTTTATCCCTAGGGAATAACCAGCCTATTTCACATGTGGAATTTATGACACAAAGAGGAAAAGAGATTTTGCCACTGCTACTCTTAGCCAGTCACTAGCTTAGGCATATCTAATAAGCATCTAATTTTTCCCTACACTGCACAGCTAATTAAACATACTAGATGAATTGAAAAGATATTCTATTATGTCATCATATGTTTGCACTGACAGAGTAAAAACACGTTTTAAAAATATAAATTATTTAATTCATGATGGACAGAAAGATGATAACTACATTTTACAGACAGAAAGATACTTTATTTGCAGACACAAAATGCCATCTCATAAAGATTTCATTAGTGATATAATTTATATATATTAAAGTCTATTTTAGTAAAATCTGAAAATATTTCATTCACTCACTTTTACCAACATATCACATAAGATAGCAGATTTACTTCTGTGTTATTGAAATATTGTCTTTACCTAGGGGATAGTCCAAGTAAGACTCTGAGTGATAAGGGACAGAAATCATTTCCACTGAGCTTAACAAAGAAAATGGACATTATTTGCCATATGATCGGGTTTTATGAAATGCATAGGATGCTAATGTTAGTATGTGGCACTTTATAGTTCATGTGACTTGTGGGCAATTTTTTGGCCCATTAAAAGACATAGATACACAGGTGGAATCTCTTTTTGGGCCCATCCTGCTTACTTAACGTGTCATGTGTGGTCATTACACAGAGAGCCAGGCATTTTCCCTTATCTAGACTGTCAAATTCTTCATGACAATGATTATTTCTTATTTTAGGAGTACAGATACTATACTACTTAGCCATGGAAACATACTTTTAAGCAAATAAAAAAAAAAGCTTCATTCTAGATATAAACTGTTCTATAAAAGGTGAGGATAGGTCATATTTATAAACAGTAGATAAATACCAACACAGGAAACTAATAAGCAATAATAAGCTGCATAAAAATAAATACTTGCCCACTAATATCTATCCTAATTTCTTTCTCAGATTTAGAAATATACTATTTGTATTTTGTATTTTTTACCCAGCTTTTAAAAACTATTTTAAAGTGATTTTGCATATTTCTCCAAGTGTTGATCGTATTTGTTTTTCTTGTATAGATAAGTGTATTTTGGACTATCTTTTGTATAATTTGGCATATATTTTTGTCTGGATTTGACTTTTATGTTTAGAGGGGTAGGGAAGGCTAAAAAGTTTTGAAGGACAGATATCAGAGTCAACTGCCCACAACATACCATGTGCATAAGTAGCACTGCGAATGGGTCAGAAAATAAGAAGCAGATTGGCCCTCATCAAGAATATTTTGAAAACTAATTTGTTATTCTATTCTTTATTTTTTTTTAACTTTTATCAAATATTTCAACATTTAATAACCCACAACTGCTGGCAATTAATACACTGGAAAACAGTTTAAGGAGTTCAGTGTTAGGCTCTAGCTCCATTTTACTTTTTTTTTTTTTAAAGATTTTATTTATTTATTTGAGATAGAGACAGTGAGAGAGAGCATGAGAGGGGAGAAGGTCAGAGGGAGAAACAGACTCCCCATGGAGCTGGGAGCCTGATGCGGGACTCGATCCCAGGACTCCGGGATCATGACCTGAGCCGAAGGCAGTTGCTTAACCAACTGAGCCACCCAGGTGCCCCCATTTTACTTTTAATAACATTCTTCTTCAAAACTAGAGACACTAGACATCTTGTTAAAGACCCAATTTTCATCCTATTTATAGGAACAAAACTCATTTAAACTAGAAGATCCCTGTGGTTCTACCTTTAATCCTCATTTGGGGAATTTTGTTTGGTTCTCTACATTTACACTGACCTCTGGATTGTGCTTATGTACTGAGTTATCCTAGCAAGGATCAACAATCTCAAACCCCAATGATATAGCAGCTTGCATTAAAGTTTATTGAAAAGGCATTGTTTTGATGTGTTTAAAGGTAGGTCAACTTAATTTCCTTTTATTTCCCTCTGAAATAATTATTTCCCTCCCTCCTTTATATGCCCTCTGAAGAAATTCTATAAAATTGAAAAATTTCATTTTCTCTCATCTTTGCAGTGCTCTTTTATTTTCTTAATTTTAATGATAATGTTGAAACATAGACAACAAGATTTCCTGAACATTTCTCAAATTCTCCTCATCCTGTAAGCTACAGCCACAGAATTCTGCTTTCCCTGTCCTCTGCATATGGTTTTCTATTCATAGTTTGTGACTGTTTGAGACTGAGGGGTGAGTACTCATTGGGTGTGTCCCATTCTTCCTCTGTATAATGCTGTAACATACACTGTGAGGCAGATAGCTCTGTCTCAAGTGTACATGTGTAGAACATATCACATTTTCAGAGTTTAGTAGTTTGCCACAGGTATCACAAATAGTGAATCTGACCAGTTCTCACCATCTCTGTCACTCATCCATATATCCTATCTTGGATGCAATAGACTTCTTGGCACAGAATCTAGGTTTAAATGCTTTAAAATGTAAGCCAGGTAAAATAATTAGTCTGCTCAAATCCCTTAAACAACTTCCCATCTCATTAATAGCCAGAAGCCAAAATCTTTACAATGATTTTCATGATCTGGTCCCTCACAACCTTTCTGAGTATGTATTTCACTGCTTTAAGTTGCTAGCGAATAATATGCTGAGCTTCTTTGAGGCCTGACATTGGAGAGCCAATATATATATACAGAGCAAAGAAATGTATATCAACTTGTACTTTGTGGTAGAGTTTACTAGTTATCTATGGTTAAATAACATATTATCTGAAGACTGAATGGCTTCAAACAATAATAATTGTTTATTATCGCCCACAGTTTTGTGGGTAAGAAATGAGCAGCTTGCCTGAGATGTTTTGGCAAGGGGGATCTCTCGTGAGGTTGCACTTCCATCTTGTGTTGACCAGTGTTGGAGTCATCTGGAAACTTGACTGAGGCTAGAGGATTTGCCTTCAATGAGGATTACCCACATAGATGGGGAATTGGTGCTGGCTGCTGTCAAGCCAGCATTGTCTTACTTTGCTACTAGATGGTCTTCCTCACAAGACTGCCTCAACTTCCTCACAACATGGTGTCATGCTTCCCCCAGAGCGAGTGATCCATGAAGCCAATGTGGAAGATGTGTTTTTTTGACAATCCCTTGAAACTTTCACATAACTATTTCTTTTTTTTCCCACATTGCTATTTCTGTATTATTCAATTAGTCATACCAATAAACCTGATTCATTGTGGGAGGTCATGAATACTAGGAAATTAGAGTCATTAGGAATTATCTTTGCAGCTGGCTACCACACATAGGTTAAGTCTTGAATAAGACTGTATGAAACTTTGAACTTTTCTGTTAACCTGGTTTGTTTGGGTTGACTGTTACATCAGTTTCAACACATGGAATCCTAACTGGTACCTTGGAATCCTAACTGATTCATTGATTGAGAGGTTTAAGAGCTTTCAATCAATCACTGGGTTAACTTAAAAAATCAAATTATTACAAATAGGAAGATCTTTGAGTGTTCATCCCTTCAACTATGAAATAAGAGATGACTAATGATTAATCATTAGATAACCTTTAGGATAGTCAGACTTATTTTGCCTAAATAACAAAAACTGATACAGCATGATTTATACTAATTAAAGATGGTATAAGGCTTTTAGTTTGTCTGAGCTCTTGTTAGGATAGTTGAAGTTAGATTCCTGTAGGTTACCTGATAGCAAAAGTTGGAATGCAACTCTATGGCCTAGTTATATTAGTTCTCATTAGGATGTTAAGTTTTGAGTAGTTTTTCAGAATGCTTATTCTTATGCAAATATATCTTATCAGCTTGGGGAATGGAGGCTTGATTTTTTTTCATTTCTCTGTTGCTTTTTGGTAGGTGTTTATGTTATACACTGGTTATTATACTGTCATGAATCTTCTAAGACCTTTCTCTACACTGGTTCAATATTGTTTTATCACTGTAAGACAAAGAAGTTTATTTTTAGTGAATTTTTAGCACAATACTCAGTTTTGCTATAAAGCTGTATCTATTCCTTAATAGATGTCCTTTCTTTACATGTCAAAGAAAATATAAAACTTGTTATGAAGCAGATAAGAAATACAAAGAAAAAGAATAAAAAAGGAATGATTTTTACTTAATATTTACCATCTTTAATTTTTTAATTTATTATTTTTTATTTTTTTAGGAACTTATATTCAGACTATTCACAATTGAATGAGCCAAACCTTGTTAATTACTCTGGCATAAAGACTTAGATTTTGAGATTTAAATCAACTAGATGGATGAATACTTTATAAGTATTAATTTTAAGAATGTGATACCATTTTTAAAATCCTTTTGCAGACATTTGAAGTACTTTGTCCATTTAATATAAGGAAATAATTTTTTAATTAAAAATTAAAAAAATTTAAAAAAATATAATGAGCTTTAAATGCTACTCTCTGAATTCCATTTCGTTTTATTTTTGTCCTTCTTTAAACCTCTATATTTGGTATACTCCTTTATGCATTTAATTTGCTTGCTTTTGTAATGCAATTAAGATTTTGGCAAATTTACAAAAGAGGCTAAGAAATTGCTGTGAACACAAAGGCAGACATAAAAAGGAAATAGCCATTTTGGTAAATTTGATAGCAAGAGAACTAAAAATCTATCAAGGTTTTCTTGGAAAAAATGGATAGGAGAATGTGAGAGGTGCTTTCAGCCAGCTCTAATTGAAGATGTACATAAAACAAAGAAGCTCTAAACCATCATTATGACTCTTTCTATTTAGCAGCAAACAAATACATTGGCAGTAACTAAACAGGGGCATATGTCTGTGAAAGATAGGGTATATATGAGCACTTTCTAGAATTCCGTGTAGGAAGAAATAGTAGAAAAAAAGGCCATTTAGCACAATTTAGAAATATCCTATGTAAAACAATACTTTTGTTAGGAATTATATTTACAGCAGCAGTCCTTGGCCATATTATGAAGTTGGTGAATTTTTGACCTATATTCATGTTTCTTGCAAGCTTCTCTACATCCTGCTTTTACTCCTAGATCTGTGGTATTCCTTGCAATTTCTCAGTTAGAAATAAAACTAGACATGACTTACCACTTTCACTTAGAGCCAGATGAGGGGGTGAGCCAGCCATCCAGCTAGTCAGCTGTCAGGAGTCCCTATCCATAAAGAGCCTTTTAACATTAATAAAGTGCTAAGGCATGGCTGGCAATGTAATTGGATGAAGAAACTGTATTTATGAAAACTACGATAAGGGACAATTTTACACAGCGAACTTGCATCTTTTATGATTTGCCTTCCAGGGAAGATGACTCCAATAACCACTGGGCTTTTGTTTAGATGTAGGGGATCTGGGAGCTTCTGGCTAGTACCAAATGTCTTTGAGTAATGGTGTGAGGCAAACTCTTTGATTCTCTTCTCTTGTCCCACTCAAACTCTCCTATAAATAAATATTTAAAATATATTTAAAGAAATATAGTTTAAAGTGGTTCCAAACTTTAGACTGCATTTTGGGCTACCATATTTAATCCAATCTTGTTTAATTTTGTGGCTAAGCAATCTCCTCATCCTCTACATCTGGCACTTTATGTTTGTTTCCCTGTTTTATTTTGTTTCCTTAGCATTCATCACTAATGTGCTTTGTACTATCACAAGTTTCAACCTAGATGACATTTCCTATGGAAAGCTTTCTTTGGCGTAGCTAGTTGCCTCTGCTCTTTGATCTCCCTTTTGACCCTTAACACACTGGCTTTTCCTTATTGAAATCCTTTTTATCTGGTGGTAGTAAATTCTAGTTGCATCGTCTAACTACCTTACAGAACCATATACCCTGTGAAGACATATTTTATCTTGTCTACTTTGTTCACTATTTTATCCAATTATTATTATTATTTTTAAGATTTTATTTATTTATTTGACATGGAGAGAGAGAGAGATCACAAGCAGGCAGAGAGGCAGGCAGAGGGAGAGGGGGAAGCAGGCTCCCCACTGAGCAGAGAGCCCGATGTGGGGCTCCATCCCAGGACCCCGAGATCATGACCCGAGCCAAAGGCAGAGGCTTTAACCCACTGAGCCACCCAAGTGCCCCTATTTTATCCAATTATTAACATGGTAATTCTGCTTTTAATATATTTTATCAAATAAATGAATGATTGTTCCAAATAATAGAAGCTTCTTCTGGCATGAACTTTTAGATTTGATACTTTAGAAATTCACAATCTGTTCAGATTGCTTATTGGTTCTCTCTTGTGGCTGCTATGGAAACATATACCTGGGTTGTTGCCTATAAGAGGATTAACTCCACGCTGGAAATGCCTAGCTGTACCTCCTTTACGTTTGGCTTTCTGTAGGTCTTCCCTTTTTCTTTGCCATCTGAATAATGGCATTTAGAATGCCATGATCAGGTGAGGGCTTAGGACAGAGGTTTTAATATGGAGTTTATGAAAATCTTTTCTGTGGTAAACAGAAGAATACAAAGGATGGCATTTCCTGATGATGATAAATTTCTGCCACCACACCAACCGAGAGGTGTACTTTTTAAGTTCATGTGATGGACTGTATTTCAACAGGACACCACCCTGAGAATTGAGACTCTTGTATGGAATAATTCCATTATATATATTCCTCAAGAATCTGTGACAATGGTAGGTATCTGGTTGAGGACTAAAGATAGATTTTACGTGTTTCTTCCGATTTATTTTTTGCCATAATGTAGTACTAATACTAACAAGGCCACAAGAGCAATATGAATTAAGACAAAAGTAAATAAACAACAATAAAAAAAAACCCCAAAGATGACAAATTTGAAGAGGGTCAAGGATGAGAACGTGAGCCCAAAGAGCAGTCCAAAATTATGGCTCTTGTGGTTTGAACTAGTAGAAAGGCCAGGGGAAGGAAAACGTATTTATTAAAGGAACTGACTGATAGGTATAAGGTAACATTCTTCTAGAGTGAAAAGAATGGGGAGGGGCTTCACTGAAAGACTGTGGATTTATACCTTTTACTCATTTTTTTAGATGAGATACTCTCTGTTTAAGAACTATGGAGGTTTTTAGACAAAAGTTTTTTTTTATTTTTTCATTTTAAAGAGGTAAGGCAAAATTTGTGGTAAATGTGGTAGGATCTGGGAGAGTGATGATGATGATGATGATGATGATGATGATGACTGCTAACAATAAGAGTTTATTAGGTACCAGGGATTTTATCAAGTGGTTTATCTGATTTATCTAATTTAATTTTAAGAACAATTCTCTGAAGAAGAATTATTATTGTCCTCATTTACAAATAAATAAACTGAGTTACAGAGAGGTTAGATTAGTAATCTCAAAACAAAGGGCAGGACCAGGATTTTAAACTAGGCAGTGAGATTCCAAAAACCAGTCTCTTAGGCATACAAATGTGAAGCAAAGGACATTCTAAATATAGGAATATCATGAACAGAGACTGAGGGTTATCAGCTCAGACTTTTTGCTGTGAGCAGAGATTGTATACATTCAGTTTGAACATGAGAGGGGAGAAGGGCAGTGGTAAATGAAATTGAAAATACAGGTTTGGACCAGTTACAGAGGACTTGTCATACTAAACAATGTGTTCTTTTTGTTGTGGAATGTAGAAGTGAGAAGGAATTCTCCAATGGGAAAACATAAATTGATGAATTACCAGTGCTAAGGGTATTACCAAACCTAGTAGTCCTCAGAAAGGCAAATATCCATTGTAGAGATATAGAGACTTTTATATTTTTAGAGGCCATTATGAAGAACACAATCGACATTGCTTTTCCTAAAGTTTAAAAAATAGAACTTCAGGATAATAAAACTGGAGGTACGAAGTTCAAAGATGTTTAGGGCTATCATATCAGTAACTCCTCAGGTACTGATAAGATGAAATTTCTTTAAACATTTTGTTAGAAAAAAATTGTGACAGACTTTGAAATGGTTAAAAAGTTCATTAGGTGTCTTTGTAATAAAATATTGGCCATTATCTAGTAGATCCTTCTAGGGTTATCTTATTATATATGGATCTGTACTTCTAATTACCTTTGAGATACTTTATACCTTTATAAATTGTAGAAAGTGATAGTAATGCACATGGTTCTTTTTTTTAATGCACATGGTTCTTATCTGTAGAAATGCAGTTGAATTTTGTCTGGTGGGGATATAACTTTTTATTGCCTTATGTATATTGAATATATATATTCGGTAATTCAGTAATATATTGTACCATGTAACAAACTCATTTCAGCTTTCTTGATTGCATATGTGCCTTTTTTTTTTAATTATTTCAGTTTTTTTTACATCTTACTGGTTTCCTTATTAATTAATATGATAATTTGTAATGTATATATTTTATGTTTGCCTAAGTCATGATTTTTCCCTTAAAGACTTTCTTTAACATTTCTAACTACAGTTGACCCTTGAACAACATGAAGCTTAGAGGTGCTGAACCCCCACACAGTAAAGAACCCATGTATAACTTTTGACTCCCCCCAAATTTAACTACTATTAGTCTACTTTTGATTGGAAGCCTTACCAGTAACATAAACAGTTTATTAACACACACACACACACATATATATATATGTGTGTGTGTATCATACATATATATACATACTGTATTCTTACATACATACATAGATGCATACATACTTACACACATACATACATACACATACTGTATTCTTACAGTAAGTAGGCTGGAGAAAATACAGTGTTACTAAGAAAATCATAAGGAAGAAATAATGCATTTACAATACTGTACTATATTTATTTTTTAAGAATCTTGTATTAGTGGACCCACACAGTTCAATCCTGTGTTTTTCAAGGGTCAGCTGTATTTAACCTCTAGATCAGTGTTGAAAATTTTCTTACTTTCTATATTATAACTCCTATTATTGCTATTATTACTGGTTGACTTACCCATAATGCTTATCAGTAAAACATTTAAGTTAAACTGAAAATAATGACAATATTACTAGCTGTTAATGTTCATTGTACATTGGTTTCAGGGACATTTCCATTCATTATTTCACTTAACTCTCACAAAATATAGTGGGATAAATATTGTTATTAGAATACCTATTTTACACATAAAGAAAATGATGCTTTAAGAGTTCAATAACACCATGTAACAAATAAATATCAACTCCTGCTAAGTAAAAATTTTGTGCTCTAACAATCAGACCATATCCTTTTTGTAACTTAATCTATAAGGCACATTCTCAGAGCAGCATCACTATTAATAGAACATAGTCCAGTAATGAAAAATGAATTCAGAATAGCTCATTGTATATTCTTACTTTACTCAATACAATACACTCATAAACCCACTACAATAAACCAATGTATTTTCTTCAATTGCAGTGTTAGAGTTATTTCAATTACAAGGGCAAAAAAAATAATTCAGACTGGCTAAAATTTAAAAAAAATGAAAGAAAGAAAATTTTGTTCATTACACTGAAAAGTCAGTGGAGTCAGCTGCTCCATTTAATGAACCAGTTGAAAGAGGTAACAGTATTTTGAGGATTTTCTCTTCATCTCTTGCCTCAGTTTCTCTGTGTGGTTTTATCCTCTTCAAATTAAGAGGGCTAGCTCCATGCCCCAGGGAAGATAATTGCATGCAGCTTGAGCTTACATGTCTTTATAATCCAGAATAGGAAAAGGCATCTTTGCTGATAGTTCTAGGAGAATAATCCAAAGAAGGCTTTTGGTAATATATTCCACCAGACTAGATTGTCAAATCTGTTTCTGATATATTTCCAGTTTATCCAAATTACATGAGTAATTTTCTTTCCTAAGGATTAGCTGACAGATGTGGATAACAGCAGTCTCTTATTCTTCCATCTCTCCATTTTCTCCTCTATTTTCTTTTAATCCTGTGTGACAACTTTTCAAATAACCCCTCTAATGATAGTAGAAATTTCAGTGAAGAGTAAAACAGGAAAAAAAATATGAAGGCAAAAACAGTAAAGTATTAATACATAGGAACCCATCCTACTTTATTTTCTATGTAATGGGGATACTTTGAGATTCCATTTCTCTTAGAATTTACATCCAGGAAGGGAAGGTCAAAGTTGCCATGGTGCCAACCGAAAAGCATTAGAGAGAGAGCATTTATTTTAGATGGTTTGGACTTAAGAAGTGGCATTAAGAGCTGTGTTGACAAATCAAGGTTCTGCTTTTGATTTGATGTTAATGTTTTCAAATCAATTCTTTTATTTTTAAATACTTTTTTAAATGACTCAGCCCTTACCTATGTTCCCAATATCAAAAGAATATCTAAAGTCTGTTGTAGGTTGAGTAATTGGCTCTAGTTCATTGATGTCATAGTAGGTTAATTATCACCTTCCTGTACATTCAGCTCAGACCCTTCAGTATTAATAAGTATTTCAGCATTTGCAGTTCCCTGACACAAATTGTTGTCTGTATTAAATGATGTGAGGCTTATATATTTCTAATACTTCTGAGCTAAAATGTGGTGGACCTAAGCTATTTTCCCTCACAGGGAACCCTTGCAGACTTTAAATCAGGTAAGTGGTGTGATCAGTGAGATATTTTAGGCAGAATAGTTTTGTGTTTGTGAGAGGAATGCAATGGAGAAGGGGAGGCTGAGTGTTAGGAAAACTAGTTAGGAGACCACATCAATAATAGCTAAGAGGGCATGTTATTTGCACTTCTATTTTTTCAGGGAGACTGGAAAAGAGGGATCAATGTAAGAGATGTATTGGAAGTAAAATTGACAAGACTGGACAAGTAACTAAATGGGGTTTGGGTGGCAAGTATGTCAAAGACAATTTTCAAATTTTGAGGTTGGCTGACAAGGATAGATGGTGGTTCCTTTCATTTTGACACATAACACAGCTCCCTGTCTCAGTCTTTGAAGAATTTAAATTATAGATATTGAGTAACATTCTCTAGCAGAGTTCAGATTGGGCATTTCTGTGTATAAAATTCTCATGATTTTCTATTACTTAGGAAAAAGATTGTATCTTACTTTTTGATGGCATATCTGTGGCCAGGAGTTAAATATACACACAGCATTCATGCAAATAGAAACAGCATGAATTAACAGCAGGAGTACTTTATGAACAAGATTCTTAGTACATTTTTGTTAGAAAGCAAGTAATAAATCAGTTTTGTAGAAAACCTTTGTCCTGATATAACACTTACCCTCAAGGTAATGAGGATGATTTCCTCATTTATTACTTGTCTAAGTTCCAACCTTTGTAACTTACCCTGGGTCAACTTACAGTTCAGGTTTCAGTGTGATGATTTATGTATCATATTATTAAATATTCTGTGTAAAATATACTTGTACTTAGTATCCCCTAATGCCATTTTAGCTAGTGGTTTTTTGTTTTTTGTTTATTTATTTTTTTACTCAGTCTTTCTTTACATCTGAAATTAACGTTTCTAGCAATAAAAGAACAAAAGGACTTTTTCTTTTCCTTTTGGCTCTTTAGGTACTACAGTATTTCTCTGTAGGGTAGGAAAAGGAAAAAACCTTACTTTATACTTTTGCAGAGATGGAGGGCCAATTCTCAGATTAAGATTTAAATCCTTGGGTAGTTTCTCAGTGTGACCTTCAATTGACCTTTGGCCTGTGAATTCATGAATGGAGCCACAGAGGTATCTTTGAAATAATTAAATTAGCTATGACTATAAAGTGAAATATAGATGCTATATTTAGATAACTCAAGCAAAAATGTTTATTTCAGGTGCACTAGCCTAAATTAGGAATCTTTCAATTCATTTCATATTCATAGATTTTAGTCAGTTGTTCTAACAATACTGTAATTTTGACATGATACTACTAATAATGGCACTTGCCATGTATTGAGAGCTTACTGTTTGCCCTATTCGTATTTAGCAATTTATGTATCTTATGTCACTTAATGCATATAATTACTCAATACTTTGGTATTATTTTTCTTTTACATTTGAAGTGACTAAGGCTCAAAGACATGAACTTGCTCATGGATATATAATTTTCAAGAAACAGAGCTATTTTATGTAGTGTCAAAAGCTATACTCTTGACCACTATAGTAAAATTACTTGATAATGCCTTTATTTTTCTGATTACTATGAGTGTCCAAATTTGTACTTTAAATGAGATTTAAATGCATTCATTTATTTTCACAGTGTTTCTTACAGATTATCCAATGTCCTATTTTGCTTCTTCTGGTCTATAAATGACTATTTGATTCATGCAAGTAGAGATGCAAGTTTTAATAGAGGAAATGAACATGTCAATAAAACTGTCTTTATTCTGCATTGAAAATTTCAACTTCAAAAAAATAATACTATTTTAATGGGAATTTATTGACAGGAATGATACATTATTGGTGGTTAAAACAAATGTCACTTCTATAAAGATAATATTAGAGGTGGTGCCTTGACAGTGATCTGTCAAGTGTTTTTACAAATGCTATCCTTTCCCAGGAGAGAAGAGAGAAGCTTCTACATTAACTCAAAAAACTTTTAGTTTGAAATATTAATAATTGGCATCACAGTGAGTAAAGATTGATAAGTGGTATTATTTTTCATGAATTTGGGCAATAGTGTTATCCATGCCTAACTGTTTGGTGGACTAGAATTATAATACTCGCCCATCAAAGTTAAGGCTCTCAGTTATCCCCTTCCAAGGATCACTTCCCACTGATGAAAGTTGAACTGTGCATATGAAGGATGGAGTTGGTGCTTCTCAATTGCCTATTATTTACTTCACTGCAGACCTTTGTATTTCAAAAGTCATTTCAGAATAAAAGTTCCATGAGCTTGGAGGGGCCTATTTTTTCATAGATATTTATGGATAATTTCACTATAAAACCAATATCTGCAGAGTTAGAGATTGAGTAAAGATTTCAAGTGAAATCACTTGAAAATATGTATTGTGTGTGTGTGCGTGTGTGTGTGTGTGTTTGTATGTATGTGAATGTATATGTGTTTACACACCCATAATAAGTCTCTTATATTAAATTATCTGGGTTTGAGATACTGGTTTTAATATATGGTGTTATGAAAAAAAGAATCAAATAATCAAATGGAGATAAATCATCTTGAAAGTAGTCTTGCCTTAACATTTATTCAGTGCCTACTTGAGCTTGATACAGAGAAAATTAAGTAGATATGATCATTGGCCTACAGCACATAAGCCTTAATAAGCATAAAAATGAAATAAAGATGTAAAAAGGCATACACATTATTATAAACACATCTAAAGGAAAAACCAGGAGAAGAACTAAAATGATAGACAGTAAAATAAAATGTGCTATAATTTCATCAATGTTCAGACAGGCAGAATATTATTTGGCAGTTTTATAACATGACTATTCTATTTCTTGCACTGATAAAGCTTTTTTAGATAAGATACAAAGAGAGTCTGCCTTCTTTAAGTTTACAGAGTTAAAAATGGCTTCATAAGTGTGGCTCAGTGGATTAAAGCTTCTGCCTTTGGCTCAGCCCCTGATCTCAGGGTCCTGGGATCTGCCTGCATCTGGCTTTCTGCTCAGCAGGGAGCCTGCTTCCCGCCTCCCCTCTCTGCCTGCCTCTCTGCCTATTTGTGATCTCTCTCTCTCTCTCTCTCTGTAAAATAAATAAATAAATAAAATCTTAAAAAAATGGCTTCATAAATTATTCTTACTTACCTCCTAATGTCATTTGAGGAGTTATTTTCTAACCTTGCCCTTTTTGGTGGCTATTCACTATTTCATTAAAAAAATAATAAATACGTATAAACTTTCTGTGACTGAAGTACAACCTGTTTTGTGGTTCAGTTGTACCAAAACTTGTTTCTCAATTTGAGAGAAAGTGTGTCTCTCTGAAATTTCTGTAACTGCTTTAACTTTCTAAAATAATTAACTTTCTAAAATAATACAAAATATTGCTATTCACAGAAACCTATAGATAAAAGATAACTAACTTATTTCTTTTTACTTTTCTGCTATACAAATTTAAATGTGTATTTTTCTTATAGCACATATTTTTAAGAGTGCTTCAGTGACCACCATGCCATTATCAATGTCCTTTTCTGAAAGCAATCCCAGGATTTGGCATAATGCTGTACATATGCTTTGAACAGAATGTAATTGACGAGAAATGTTTCTTCTTGGCAATGGGCTTGAAATTCTCATCAGTTTGAATAATTTGGTATTCTGATGTATTTCTCTAAGGAGGATATAATCCTAAACTTTGTAATAGGATATAAATAATTTTGGGAAGCTTATTTTCCTCAAGTCCTAGAACATTATTTTAGCTGTATTCTGTGATTAGAGAGAAATGAATGTATATTTGTTTAAGTCACTGTCAGTCTGAGTTTCTAAATCATACTGCTAACAAAGACTCTCCCCTAACAAAATCAGTTAGACCCTTTTACGCTCTCTTCTCAGACTTGGTTGTCTTGCCAGGCTGGCATTGCCCAGTTTTAACAAAATTCTGCTAAGTCAGTTTAGCAAGAAGTCCCCCACTCTTGATATCTGATGACTCTTGGTATCTGATCAGGTTCCTCATCCCCACCTTTGATAAGTGAGTGTTCCACCTGCTGTCAGTGAGAATCTTATTTTCACTTTAGCAAGAATCCTCTGTTCATGTCTTTTAATACTTTTTTGTCTATTGGCTCCTTCACTCTGTTCCTTGGTTACAAATCCTCAGCTGTCTTTGCTGTATTTAGAATTGAGCCAGATTTCTCTCCCTTGTTATGATAGTTTTGACATCATTTGCAACTTTCCTGAATAAAGTCTCCTTTACCATTTTATCAAGTATCAGAAAAATTTTTAACACTACTAGACCTAAAATGTTCTGTCTCAGAAATTAACCTTTGAGGACTCAGTGAAGATCAGGTATCTAGATTGATTTTAGAAGAGCTTTTCTCTTTTGTATTGACTGCTTTACCATTATCTGCATTAATGGGACCATTAAGCCTGTGGGGCCCCATCAATAGGAAATAGCTTATTATTTTACAAGAAGGTAAAGAAAATAAGGTAGGATACAGACATGTTTATTATCTACTTTCCCAATAAGTAAGTTTCTCTTCTAAGAAATAATTGTTTGAGAGTGTATTTTGATTGTCCTGGTACATATTGTGGAGGTTACTAGGAACTGAAAATGCACAGAGAAAAATATGTTATTTCTGTTTGTATCTCAGACAAATCTGGGACATCTATTCACTTTTTTCAATTTCTGAACTTAGTTATCCCATTGCTCCAGCTCCAGAAATTTCCCCTCCAACAAAATTATCAACCAAAAGCCAAATTGTTTGGTTTTGGCTCTAAGCCACAGATTTATAGAATTCACTGCACCTTTCGGGATTTCTTTTGTGTTCTCTCTTTTTTCCCCTTTGGTCTTCCCAGCTTTTGATAGATACAGCCTTTTATTTGATCTGGGAAAATCAAAAGCCTGGATCCTGGCCAGTATAAGTCCTGTAGGGTAGATATTTAGGAGAATTACATGGAAATAATGCTAGTGGGTCAATGAAATGAAAATACAAAGTCAATTTTAAACAAGAAGGTTCTGTGTTAATAAATATCAGTATCATTAAGATGTCAGAGATTCTGCTGGGAAATATTTACACTTTCTAGAAGAAATTGTTATTTTAGCACTAGACATATTCTACCAATATTTTAATTTTTAAATAAAGCATGGAACCATAGCATGTAAAGATAAATATATACTATAACAGATTAAGGAAAAGATTTAGATAATTCTTTGGACAAGATAACAGATCTAATTATAGATTTCACTAATTATAGAAGAATTAAAATAACTCTGGGAAAAAAAGAACATTTGGAGATATACATTGGGACCAAATTCCATAAAGATGGTGAGTTTTAGAAAAAAAATTCCTGTTTTCCAACTAATGGTGGGAAAAATTAAATCTAGTGAGTAAAGTGTAGACAAAGTTTATTATGGATTTTCAACAGTGGCTATTGAATTTTTTTTTTAGAAAGGCTTTGTAGAAGAATGCAGAGAATATTTGTAAAGTAGAGGGAAAATGTCTATTTCTGAATGGCTTACAAGATTAGAGGACAGGATGAAAGGAGTATGAGGAAGAGAGGGAGACTGAATAGCAGGCTTATAGTAAAGAATTGGGTTGTTGCTGATGCTGCCCTGATCATTTATTTCACACCACTTTGCAATGCAGTTTTAAAAGTCTGGTTGCCAATTGTGAAAGAAGTGGAGAACTGAAGCACTTAAATAAAGCTGTTTCTACAAATGTATTACTAGCTTGAGTTATCTAGATAGTTCAAGCTTTGTTGTTTGCACATGTAGATAATTATTTTTGTGTTCTTGAGGATAGGCATGGGAAAGACATTTTTTAGCTTTGTCTTAAATATGTCTGGTGTATGGAAAATGGCTTTTTGTAAAATAACTCTTCTTTACAAATGATTTCCAGGCAAAATGCTGTAATTCCCTGCTCCGCTGCTTGTGATATGGGACCCGCCCATTCCATGTTATCCTGAAGTCTTTGTTCACTTCAGGGATCTTGTTGATTTCCCAATCCCTGAACATATGCTTTCACAAGAATGCACTCTCTGTGTTTAATTTCATTTACCTTTGTGTAACTCACTACACACACAAGACATTTCTTTCCCAGATACAAATGCTGAATGTCTTATGGATATATATGAGGCAAAAAAATCTTTGGGGATGTGACTTTCATTTTGAATGAATGAATGGATGGATGGATGAATGAATGAATGAACAAATGGCAAAATCCCAAAGAAACCAGAAAATAGAGAATTGGCAGATTTGTGGGCTGTGCTGTCGACACTCTTCAATTCCTTCAGGAATTATAAGCTACCAGCAAAAATCCACTCTCTGAATATATTATGATCATTATTTATTCTCTTTAAACAGATCAAAGTAAGGAAAATATTTAAAATGCATATCTAATTATAATTGTTCGTTATCTTCCATCTTGACCTGAATCTTCACATTAACCCTCTTACCCTGACAGAGAGGAATCAGGAAACAGACTTTGTTTCATCTAGTTCTCCTTGGATCTCATTTATTTCAATTTCATTACTAACAAGACAACATCTGTGTTGCCTTCCCTTTTACCTTAGTTCTTAAATTCATCTTCAGAAATTGTATGAGGAGGTAGTTGGAGAATTTCTTAGCCGTTTCTTTTATTCTGTGTCAGTGTATTCAGGAATAAATATCTTCTCACCTATTTTTAAATTTTATAAATTTCTTGAACCAAGCAGAGCATTCTACCATGTGATGACTCTATTCTGGTTAGTAATTATTTTGAAAGCACCTTAGGTTGCATTAATTACATTTGCCATAGAATATAAAAATTGTCACTCATGAGAATATTTAAAAAGATATTTCCATTTCAATTTTTTTACATTTTGGTTCTACAGTTACTTTCAAATTATTTCAGAAAGTAAAAAAAAAATTAAGAATGTCTACCAAAGGTCAGCATTATCTTTGATTTACAACCATGTGTTTGCAGAATCTAGTAAGTGGTGATATTTCATGCTTTGGGCCTTTGCAGGTCATATGCTTAGTCAGAATCACCTCCCTTCATCTGTACTCCTGGAAACCACTAATAAACTTTAAAATTATCTTCTCTTTCTTCCTGACATTCCAAAAATAGTACTGACTATAAGAAAACTTATACAAACTTCTGCATGAAATTTGATGTATCTGTATTTCTATTAAATGATTAAAGTGCTGCCTAAACTCATTCCCTCCACCTGTTCTTTGAATCCCATCCCTTGTCACTTATTATTTCAGGACACTGCTTCTGCTGTGTCCCCAATAACTTCCACTGTAGTTTTCTGCTCCTCTTTATAGCAAAACTCCTCAGAAGAGTTGTCATTATTAGCTGGCTCTACATTTTCTATTTGTATCTCCTCCTGAATCCATTTCAGTTGGACTTTTTGTCAATGTATTACATTGAAACAGATCTTTTCATTGTCATGTATAAACTTTAAATCACCAAATTCAATGGCCATGTTACCTCAAAGCAGTCAAGCTATTCATGGTATTTAACCCATTTGAATCATCTTTCTTTTGAAAATCTTTCCTTAGATTTCTTGCAGGACATAATTCTCTCAGTTTTCTTCTTAGATAATTGGCCACCCCTTCTCAGTCTCCTTTTCAAGTTCCTCTTGTCTCTTCACTCCTTAAATATTAATGTGTGCTGAGACTCCAGCTCTCAGATCACCTTTTGGCCTATTTATATAAATTTTATCAGATGATCTCATCCTGTTTCATGTCCTTAAGTACTGTGTACCCATTGACAGATCTCCCATTTCCATTTCTAGTCCTGACTTTCTCCTGAACTCTCTAATTTATATTAATTTGATATATTTCCACTTAGATGTTTAATGGATTTATTAAGCTTAAATTTTCCAAAATCAAACTCATAATTTCTATGTTCCAAACTTGCTCCTCCCAAGTTTCCCCTCAGTAAGTGATAGTGAAAATCTACCAGTTAATTAGGACAGAAAGCTTAGAATCACCCTTGATTCCTCTTCTTCTTTAATAATGCGTACCTAATCTATCAGCAAATCCATTCTGCACTACCTTCAAAATAATACTCCAAATCAAACCACTTCTAATCCCCATCACTGCTACCCTACTATAAGACATTGACCTTTATCACCTGGATTATTGCCATATCTTCCTAACTCACACTTCTGTTCCTATTTGTTATGTTATTAAAATTAGAAAGAAGAAATGACAAAGAAAAGTAATGTGTATATTAGGTGGATGCTAATTACACTTAAATTGATCTAAGGTATTTTTATTTTTGGAAGTAGAGTTTGGCTTTAGTTTTTGTTTAAACTATGCAGAAAAAGAACAGCAGAAATCTGCATAGGGATCTCCTTAAATCTTTGAGTACTAAACCGTGCATGTGAAGGATAAGATTCCATAGAGCTATGTGAAGAATGAAAAGTGGGGAAGAATCATCATGATGAAACTTCACACTAAATAATTATCAGGAGCAGGGCTGAGAAACTCTTGAGTCTGGTCAGTCAGAATGGAGAGAGATCATGTTGAGAACTCAGGAAATCCACAGAGAAATTAGGTCATGACAAAGAAGTAGAGCTAAAATAGATAGAGGTACACAAAAGAGGATTTATACAAGTGGTAAACATGTTGGTAAATATAATAGACTTTATTATATTTTTATTTTTTTAATTACTCTGAAAAATTATTATATATTTGAAGCAAAATAATAGCAATGCGTAGGGGGTTTGTAATATAGGGAGAAGTAAAATTTATGACAGTCATAGTCAAAAAATGAGATTGGAGACTGATAAGTTAAATATGCATATTTTGCCTAATAGAACTTCTCATAAAAGGTGATTAAATAAATAACAAAAACAAGATTTAAAATAGTGTCAAAATACTCAATCCAAATAATGGAAGGAAAATAAAACAAAACAAAGGAACTATGAGATAAATAGAAAACTGGTTGCTAAGACAAACTTAAATCTGACTATATCAATAATTATATTAAATGTAAATGAACTAAACATGTCAATTATAAGGCAGTGGGCCTCTGAATGGATAAAACATTATGATTTCCAACTATATATTCTCTTTAAGAAAAACATTTTAATTGTAAAGACACAGATGATTTCAAAGTAAAGGGATGGAAAAGACTATATTGTGCAAACTCTAATAATAGAAAAACTGAAGGGGTACCTAGGTGGCTTAGTCAGTTAAGAGTTTGACTCTTGGCTTCAGCTCATGTCATGATCTTAGGGTTGTAAAATTAAGCCCCACATGGGTTTCTGTGCTCATTGGCGAGTATGCTTGAGATTTTTCTCTCTTCCTCTCCTTCTGCTCTTCCACTTGCTGATACTCTAAATAATAAATAGATAGATAAAATCTTTAAAAAAAATAAGAAAGCTGAAGTGTCCATATTAATATCAGACAAAGTTGACTTTAGTATAAGAAATATTATTAAAGATTGGAGACATTTCCCAATGCTAGAAGGGTAAATTAAGAAACATAATAAGCCTAAATGTCTATGCATAGAACATAAAAACTTTAAACATGTGAGGCAAACACTGATGAAGCTGAAAGACACAGATAAATCCACAATTAAAGCTTGTAATTTTTGTTCTCTATCAGTAATATAGCAGATAGACAGAAAATCAGAAAGTGTGTAGAGTACTTGAACCACACTGTCTACCAATTTAACCTGATTAACATTTATAGAACACTATACCCAGAAACATATTACTTTCAATTGTACATGGAACGTTAACCAAGATAGACAATATGCTTGGCCATAAAATCTTAATACATTTAAAAGAGGAAATAACTTAGAGCATGTTCTCTGAAGGCACAAACTTAAGAAATAAATAAAAAAATATATCTGGAAAACCCCAAATATTTGGAAACTTTACACAATAGTTCTAAACAACTCATGGGTCAAAGAGGACATTATAAGGGAAATTAGAAGGTATTTGAGACTGAATGAAAATAAAAGGACAACCTATTAAAATTTGTGGATTGCAGTGAAGGCAATGTTTTGAGGAAAATTTGTGCTTTAGATACTTATATTGGAAGGGAAGTTTGTGATCAGTGATCAAGGCTTCTGAGCTCACACCTTAAGAAGCTCAAATTATAGTAAATTTAACACAAAAGAGTATGAGGAAAGAAAAAAAGACAAAAATAAAACTAAAAGAAAGAGAAAACTGTAGAAGATGGAGAGAATCAGTGCAGTTAGTAGCAGTCAGTTTGAATGACAACACTCAAGCTCCTCAAAATAAAGGTCACAAATGTCCAGTATATTAATATACAGCATGTGAAGTTTATGTATCATTAACCTTCCTTTGATTTTGCCTATATGTCATTTCATTTAAAAGGTTATAACACCGGCAGATGCTAAAATCTTACAGGAAAGGAGATACTACTTTTATGATTCCCAGATTACATTTTATATTGGATTCGAAAAATAAGTGGCAATTTTGGGCCAGATGATAAGTGGTATTTCTACAGATGCAGGAGACATTGAAGAGAAAGGAGAGGGTGAGCGTGTGACAATGCCTGCTGGAGCACTGCCTTAGCATAGGCCCAGAGAAAGGTGGTCTCTTTATGACCTTGGAGGGTTGGCCTGGACATGATAACCTTTCCACAGTTTTCTGGGCATGAAATTCAGAGCTCCTGTACAGCATGTGCTACAAGGTCTCTTGTCCAAGCCCTCAGTACCTGGACTTCCTCTACCAGCCGGGTGCCACCTGCTTAAGCCGCTCCCCATTTGGCCTGTGCACTCCAAAGGCCTCCTGTCCATACCAGCACCTGGACTTTCATTGCATGTTCATGCCATCAGTTGCTGATCCTTTGCATTCTGGAGAGTGTTCTCTTGGTGCCCAGCAATCCAGAGTAGCTCTGGCCTGGCCAAATCAATGGTAGCTGAAACATGCCTTCTCTAAGAGTTCTGATTTGACTTCCTGTAGGTACTCTCCCTCAGCAGTAGGGTGCCATATTGCTTTCTTATATCTCATAGATATTCTTTTCTTATAGATTAACCATTCATTATAGAAAGTGCTTCCTGTTTAACCTACTGTGGAGTTTGTAGCTCCTGCCTGGACCTGGACTGGTGTGATGGATAAATGTCAAAGTTCATATAGTAATTTCAAAACAATCCTTTTAAAATTTAAATTTAGTTTAGATTTTGAGACCTCTTAAGTATGCCACCATCCCTGCCCCCACACCCCCAAAATCTAATCAGAATCTCTGGCATGATTTTGCTATAAGGGACATATTTAACAAATGTAGATATAAAAATACAGCTATGACATTTGGTGGCCATGGGACTAACATTGTATAATAATGGATATTTTTCTCACTTTTTATAAAAGTCATCTTTAAGATGAAGCTCATTTATAAATCATCTAAGGACCTTGAGACACTCAGATTTGTGAACCTGAAAAATAAATATTTTTCAGCTTTCCTAGTTATCTCTGATACCTATATAAGGAAAGACAGTTTTGTTAAAGTTTATAGGCTGAATCTGACTGTGTGCATTTTTTAAAAATAGTATAGAACTTAACATAAGTATTCACTTAATTCACATGGACATAAATATTGCCAAACGATGACAAGAACAATGTTATTCAGTGTTGCCTGCAAGCTAGCAATATTAGCATCATCTAGGTGTTTTATGGAAATGCAAATTTTCATGTCCACACCCAAACCCAGCCCCTAGGAGTTGGTGTTTCAACAAGTCCTCCAGCTGATTCTTAGTCCAAATTATAAGAAGCACTGATTTAGAACATCTCAAATGTGGGAGACGCCCGTCATTGTCTCCTAGATTTTTAATCAAGTGGTTTTGTATTCATAAACCTCTGGAATCTAGTAGATTTCTAATAGAAAGTCAATGAAAATTGAGTTAAACAACTTTTCACTGTCCCTGGATTTTGAAAGAAAGAGTAAATGAGTATCAATAAACAATTGTGAAGAGCTTATGTTATGTGGTTGAAATGATATGTCCCAAGAGCAGACTTCTTTACTCTCTCAGAAACATGTTTAACTAATGCCTTTGCTGTTTGTTTTCTCTCCTCCTCTTTACTCCTTTTGTTCAACATCTCCTGTATATGGAGAAACACCATTCACCACCTGGCAATGAAAATGCCACTTACTTTTCTAACCCAAGTATACAGTGTAATCTGGGAGTCATAAAAATAGCATCTCTTTCCCCATAACATTATAGTATCGGTCAATATTACAACCTTTTAAACCCAAAGACATATAAACAAAATCAAGGGAAGCTTAGTGATGCATAAATTTCACATGCTGTGTATTAATATGCTGGACATTTTGGGGCTGTTACTTTGACAGGGCTTGAGTGTTGCCATTCTAGTTGATTCCTACTTACACTGACATGTCATTACTTTTCTTTAATTAACACTTTGGGATTTGGGGGATCATGTAGAAATCACATATTCTGCACAGTAAGCTCCCTTTAGCTCATTTATTTTTGTGTCTAAAGTTTTTTGCTTTATGTGTGTTTTGTTTACGCTGAAGAGATTAGTTCAATATGCAGTAAGTGATAGAGAGGAGAGAGTCCAGTGTTACCATTTCTAACCTCTCACATTCTTCTTAGACTTAATGTTAAAAGCTGTATTTCTTAACCTTGTAGAGCAAAAGATAAAATGTTGTGTGTCTGCCAGGCACATTGAAAATAGTGTAAATTAGTTATGCAGCAAAACTATTTTCCAAATATGATTTCACTGTATGGTATTACTTGTATTTGCATACTTCCCAAAGAATGATTGTTAGTTTGTATGAAATTTTATAGTATTAGCCTCAAAATGGGAAAATGCAGCAAAATTATAATTATATGATCACTAACGGCAGTATTTCAAAGCAATATTTACTGATAGAACTTTGCTGTGCTTCTGCTCAACCATAATTCATTCACTCTTTCAACAGAAAATGGGGAAGGCTAATTCCTTTGGGAAGCAGAATTTATCAGGCAACATGTTTTGTACTATAAGGGAAATAATAACAATGCTCTCTGTACATAAAGCCCTTTTCTCCTGAATGAAGCAAAGTGGTTATACATAGGTTGTGCAGAATCCTCGTAGGATCTCAGTGAGGAAACGACCAAATTCTGGGTACGTCTACTGTAAATATCTGGGTCACGAAGAGCAAAATGGCAGGCAGACCCACCAAGAAAATACTTGATCTTCTTAAGTCCAGGTTTAGTACACTGTTCATGTTATTTTTAATTGTCTGGTAATATGAAGGAAATGTACATTGAGTTGGAAAGTTATAAAAATTAATTATATATGTTGCATGGATAAAAGTAAGAGTATTTCTGTGCCAGGCAAACAAACTAGAAAACTCACCTCACTCTTACTGGATCCAATGATTAAAACATTGGAGTTATTTATGGCTTAATTCTATCTTGAATTGGAACATGTTCAAAAAATTTCTGAAATTGTGTAATTTTTAGAATTAGGAGATAATCATTTTTTAAAATAGTTTTTGAAAGATTTATTAATTTTAGAGAGAAAGTGTGCAGGGGGAGGGGCAGAGGGAGAGGGAGAGTGAGTCTTTTTGTAAAAGATTTATTTATTTATTTATTTTAGAAAGAGGAAGAGAGAGAGCATGAGTGGGTGGGATAGAGGAAGAGGGAGAGAAATCTCAAGCAGACTCCATGCTGAGAACAGAACCCGAGTGGCAGCCTGATCTCATGACTATGAGATCACAACGATGAGATCATGACCAGAGTGGAAACCAAGAGTTGGATGTTAAACTGACTGCACCACCCTGTTGCCCTGGTAATTAATTTATTTTTAAGATGAACATAGTGCTTGGTACAGGGTAGGTATTCAGATCTACAGAACAATATTCAGAAATACTGAATGATGTAGTCAAGGTCTCATAATTGTTTGTGATAGTTCCAGGACTCCTATGTCATACCCAGGTGCTCCTTCCTTTAAGGAACCATCTTGTTAGAAATTAACTTCACGAAATGAATCTATGAAGAAGCTAAATGCGGAACATCAAAACCATTTTCATAACAAAGCCATACAAAAGAGTAAAGAGAAATGAGAATTGGAAATTTATTTTGAGATTGTAGTGAGTGAAACATAAGCAACAAAATAAGTATTTCTGACAACTAGATATGTATACTTTACATTATTTGGTTTGAAATGTTAAAAACCAATTGATTTTTTTTCTGATTTATTTTAGTTCTCAGTGATTTTAATTCATTCCAAATGTCTTATATTTGATTAGGAATTGGCAATAGAGTCTTGTAAATTAGTTTGAAATTTTCTACTACAAAGAATTTTGATTATTTATTTATAAATAAACACCTGTTTTATTGAAGTGATTCTATGATTCACCTGTGATTTATATTTTAATAATATTTATTAGCTTTGAAATATGGGACAATGTAAGCTAAAAAAAACTTACAACACCCCATCCAGATAACATCATTTTAAAAAATACATGTACATCATTTAAAAATTCAGTGTAAAAGCTTTGATATGAAAAATGATATCCTTCCTTTAAAACAAAACCATAATTAAAAGTTTCTTATGTGTTCTTTAAGAATTTTTTCTATGCTTATACCAGTGTCTACAACATCATATCTGTTCTTACAATGAAGAAATATTCATCCTTCCGGGTATCGTTTTCAATTTTCTAAGATCTGATTCTTTTGGGGCACCTGGGTGGTTTAGTCTGTTAAGTATCTGCCTTCAGCTCAGGTCGTGATCCCAAGGGTTCTTGGGATGGATCTCCACATTGGGCTCCCTACTTGTCAGAAAGCCTGCTTCTCCCTCTCCTTCTGCCTGCCACTCCCCCTGCTGTGCTCTCTTGCTCTCTCTGTCAAATAAATAAAATCTTAAAAAAAAAATCCAATTCTCTTTATCAAGGGAAAAATGCACCCATTTTAAGTATATAATCTTACGAATTTTCTTATATAAATTTGTGTAACCATGTCCACTATCAAGCATTTCCATCACTCCGAAAATTTCCCCCATGCCTCATGTTCATGAATCCCTTCTCCTACTAAGGCACTGTCACTACAGATTAATTTTTCTTCTTCTAAGGATTCAAATAAATAGGATCATGCTGTATGTACTTTTGTTCTGGGTTCTTTAGTTCTTTATCCTAACACCATTTATTTAAGAAGCTGTCCTTTCCCCATTGCATATTCTTGGCTCCTTTGTCATAAATTAATTGACAATATATGCATGGAATTATTTCTGGACTCTATTCGGTTCCATTGATCTATATGTCTATTTTTATTCCAACACTATACTGTTTTTATTGCTATAGCTTTGTAGTATAGTTTGAAATCAAGAAGTACAATATCTCTAATTTTGTTCTTCTTACTCCAAATTTCCTTGGCTTTTTGCAGTCTTGTGGTTCCATACAAATTTAGGGTTGTTTATTCTGTTTCTATGAAAAATACTATTGACATTTTGATAGGGATTCATTGAATCTGTAGATTGCTGTGGCTAGTAGGGACATTTTAACAGTATTAATTCTTCTAATCCATTAACAGAGAATATCCTTCCATTTTTTGAGTCTTCAGTTTCTTCAATGTCTTAACGGTTTTCTGTGTACAGGTTTTTCACCTTTGTTGAATTTATTGCTAGGTATTTTATTACTTTTAATACAATTGAAAATTGAATGGTTTTCTTAATTTCTCATGTTGATAGTTTGTTGTTAATATGTAGAAACATACCTCATTTTTGTATATTGATTTTATGTCCTGCATCTGTACTGAATTTGTTGACTAGTTCTAATGTGGATTTTTTTTTCTTTGGTGGAATTTTTTTGTTTGTTAAAATTTATTTATTTATTTCAGAGACTGGGGAATGAAGAAGGAGAGGGAGTCCCAAGAAGACTCAGTCATGCTGAGTGTGGAGCCTAACTCAGGGCTTAATCCTATGAACCTGAGATCACAACCTGAGCCAAAACCATGAGTCAGTCGCTTAACTGACTGTGCTACCCAGTGCCCCTTGGTAGAGTTTTTAGAGTTTTCTGTATATATCATGTTGTCTACAAATAGTGACAATTTTACTTCTTCCTTTCTGATTTGGATGCCTTTTATTTCTTTTTCTTGCTTATTTGCTCTGGTTGGACTTCCAGTTCAAAAGTATGTTGATCCAAAGTAGTGAGAGTGGGCATCTTCGTCTTTTTTTTTTGATCTTGGAGGAAAAGTTTTTAGCTTTTTACCATTGAGTATGATGCTATTGCAGAACATAGATACTTTTTTTTTTTATAGGTGAAGACATTCTCTTCTATTTTTAGTGTGCTAGATTTTTTTATTGTGGATGTGTGTTGAATTTTTTTCAATGTGATTTCTTCATCTATTGAGACGATCACATGCCTTTTCTCTTTATTTTGTAAATAATTTGATAAAATATTGATTGTTTTTTGCATGGTGAGCCAACCTTGAATTCTCAAAACTCTCCTGGACATTATGTTTCATCCTTTCTGTGCTTGCTAGATTCAATGTACCAAATATTTTTAAAAGATTTTCTACATTTGGACACCTGGGTGGCTCAGTCTATTAAGTGACCAACTCTTGGTTTTGGCTCAGATCATGATCTCAGGGTTCTGAGATCCAGCCCTGCCTTGGCTCTGTGCTCAGCAGGGAGTCTGCTTCCCTTCTCCCTTTCCCTTTTCCTTTATCCCTCCTCCCCGCTCCCATGCACACACTCTCTCAAATACATAAATAAATCTTAAAAAAAAAAGATTTTCTATATCTATGTCTATAATTCTCTACATCTATGTCTACAAGGAATTTTGGTTTATGGTATTTCTTCCTTTCCTTTTTTTTTTTTAATGTTTTTGGTTTTGTTACCAGATTATTATAAAGTAAACTCGGAATTATCCTTCCTTTATGTATTTTCTGGACAAGTTGCTATAGGCTTTGCACTATTCTCCCTTAAGTGTTCGAGAGCTCTCTGCAGTACAAGCATCTGGTCATGGAATTTTTTTTTTAAGGGATGTTTTCAGTTGCAAATTTAATTTCTTTATTTAATATAATACTTTTAGATTTTTAAATTTCTTCTTGTGACAGTGTTAGAAATTTGTTTTTAAGGGTATTTTACATTTTAGGCTATTTTTAAATTTTGTCATTATTGAATTCGGTGGCATAAGATTGCTAATATAATCTTGGATTCTTTTTAAGGTTTGTAGGAGCTATAGAAATAGCTATTTGATTATGGGTATTGGTGAGTTGTGTTTTCTCTTGATCAGTCTAGCTAGAAATTTTCAGTTTTCATTGAAATATTTAAAAAATGGACTCAGTCAGCTTTGTTGACTTTTTTTCTATGGTTTATTTACTCTTTCACTGATTTCTATGCTAATTAAAAAAATTCTTTGGGGTACCTGGGTGGCTCAGTGGGTTAAGCTTCTGCCTTTGGCTCAGGTCATGATCTCCAAGTCCTGGGGCTCAATCCCAGGACCTGGAGATCATGACCTGAGCCCAAGGCAGATGCTCAACCATCTGAGCCACCCAGGTGCCCCTCTCCCACCACTTCCAAATATTATTATTTTTTACCTTTTTACTGCTGTGATGGTAGGTTTTATATATTAACTTGGTTAGGCCATAGTCCTCAGTTATTCTACCAAACAGTAATTTAAGTTTTGCTGTGTGGGTATTTTGTAGATGTGGTTAACATTTACAATCAATTGACTTGAGGTAAAGGATATTATCCTTGATAGTCTGGCTAGGCTTCATACCATCAGTTGAAAGATCTTGAGAACAAAACTGAGGTTTTCCTGAAGATTAAACTCCCCCTGTGGACTACAGCATCTGCTCTTGCCTGAGAATTTCCAGCATGCCATCCTGTCCTACAGAATTCAAATTTACCTACCTAGACTCCATAATTGCATAAACTAATTTTATGAAATACATCTCTCTCTCTGTATATGTATGTGTTTACACATATACGTACATATACACAAACCCATAAACACACATATGTATATATATATATGCCATATACATATACAGACAAACATATTTGTGTATTTTTTTATTTCTTTGGTGAACCCTAACATGGATTTTGTTTCTGAGAGGGTTTCTAGAAGGACAGAATCTTAAGGCTGAGTTTCTTTTTTTTTTTTTTTTAAGATTTTTATTTATTTATTTGACAGAGAAAGAGAGACAGCAAGAGAAGGAACACAAGCAGGGGGAGTGGAAGAGGGAGAAGCACGCTTCCCACTCCAATGGGGGGACCTCAATCCCAGGGCTCTGGGATCATGACCTGAGCCAAAGGCAGATGCCCAATGACTAAGCCACCCAGCACACCAAGGATGAGTTTTTTAATTGGTTCTGGGTTTTTAAAAATTTGTTATCTAATATGATTAGATTCATAGGCATTAATGACTCTCTTTCCAGTAGTTAAGAGGACATTAGTAATCTGTGATATGAATGATAATAGAGTTAAGTGAAATATCATTGGATATTACTAAGCCAACACTGTTATGGACTGAATATTTGTATCTCCCCTAATGTGAGGGTATTTGGAAGGTGGGGAATTTGGGATGTAGTTAGGTCATGAGGATAGAGCTCTCATGAATGGGGATGAGTCCCCTTAGAAGAAAAGGCCAGAGAGCTAGCTTGCTGTTTTCCCTCCACATAGAGATTTGCGTAAGAGGACAGCATTCTGCATTGCGTAAGAAGGTCTTCCCTAGAACTCAACTATGCTGTCACCCTAATCTCAGACTTCTAGATTCAGAACTATGACAAGTAAATTTGTGTTGTTTATAAGCTACCCAGTCAATGGATCTTTGTTACAGCATCCTGAACTGACTATGATAAAACCTGTAGAAGGCAAGCTGACCGTGTGCTCAAAATTAAAAGCAGAATTTATATATCTAAATTTTATATAAAATGCATAGCATTTGTATTTATAAAGTCAATCTAGAAGAATAATAGGTCAGTTGTACTGAATATAAAAATATTACAAATACAAGTTAAAAATAAGTTATCACCTTGTTCATTTTCTTATTTTGTTATTTATTTTAATTACCCTGTGTTGTATTTATTCTTTGTACTTCCTTTAAAATGTCAGATGACTTAAATTTATTCGTTTCTATTGTTCAAAAGGGATCCCATATTCAGCCTGCTTCCTCTGCCATGTGATAATATATTTTTAAAGCTGAATTTGCAATTTCTTCATACTCTTCAATTACACAAGCACAGTAGGAGAGTTTTTATCTCAAGTTTCCCTCCAGGTTGAATTACCTCCAAAGTGTAAACCCAAAACTAATGACAAATAATCTGTTAGTGTATGATACTTCAGCATGCATATAATATGTTACTATAGGTTTTAAAAATAAATTTGCATAAACATTTGTGGAATGACCCAAGCTTTATCTATGGTTCACAGTAGTTCTGCAACACATCTTTTGTTGTAAATAATGTCTTAGGACCCTCCCTTCCAATTATAAAATACACTGATTCTAAATTTTAATTTTTAAAATTAAAAAATTCTAAATTACAAAAATAAATACAGCATGGTTGGTAACTACTCACTGATTTGTTTTATTTACCACAATTCCAGCTTTACAAATAATATGTAGTTTTTATATTGAACTTTTACATGAAGATTAGACCCTGCATTTTCTAACCAGTAGAAATAGATGAGGGATTTAATATGACAGGTGTTGATTTAGTAGGCTCCAGTGGAGAGTGAATTTTCTTCTTGACCGTGTGCCTAATACTTTTGGAAGGCATTGAGCATTTGCCTGAGGCTTGTAAACATTGAACTTTTAGTTCAAAATGCTAGAATATATATTATGCAATTCTTTATGTGTGTTTGATTTAAAATAAAAGAAATTCCTGTAGAACTTTTCCTCATTAATCTTCCCACTTTGATTCAACAGACTCTGACTCAGGGCTGAAATTATGTGCTGACATAAGTAAACATAATTCTTGAAAACTGAGGGTAACTTATATTGACTTTGCTCTCTACTAAAGAGAACTTCCCACAGTTAAACACACGTGTTAGTCCCATTCATATATTTTTGTTGTTTCTTATTCTACTATTATCCTGAGGAATATAGCATTATTTTTATAGTTTTAATAATGAAGAAAGGTTTATTTGAAGGTTAATATGACATATTTTAAAGATCAACAATAACCATCTGCAATTTCTTTTACAAATATAAACTAATTTTAACTAAAAACAGATTCACTGTATTTTTTGCAATGGAGGATTTCCATCTTATGCACATGAGCCAAATCTGTATCTCGAAAACTCTGATCATTTTTTTCATATATCAGATCCAATTTTTCTTTATCTTCTGGACATTTTTATGTATATTCCCTACTGGGCACAAACCCAATTTTGATTCTTCCCACCTCAAAACTACTTCTTTCTCCTGAATTCCTCTGTCTATAAACTCAATATTTTCTCAACCACCCAAATTTGAAAACTTAGTTATTTCTTCCTCCGTTACCACCTCTCCCCATCCAATTAGTTGTGATGTCTATGCATCCTAACTCTGCCTTTTAAATCTAGACTTTTCCTTTGGATGCCTCCTCCTGGCTTTCATTACTTTACACTTAAGCTATTTAAATAATTTATATTTTCCTTCTTATATAACTTTGAAATTGGTGCCAAATTGCTTTCAGCAATGTTCAGTTTTGATATAATTTTTCTGCTTGAAAAATGTCAGTTCTTTCCCATTGCCTACCAAGGGGCACCAGGTCAGGCACAATCCCTTGGAACTGTTTCTGCTTTTTGGTTTTAGTCTTTATAGAAGTTTCAGAGAGGGAATGCCTAGGCAGCTCCTCTTACCTTGTCTTCTTACCACTCAGTTTTGTCTGGAGAATATTTGCATAGATCTATGGTCTGCAGATAATAAAGCTATAACTGGTTAATGTAAAAACAAACAAAATAGAGAGTGGCAATTGCTGATTGTCTACAACTCTGAAGTAAAGCTGTCATGTAGATGGTTGAGATGCCTGAGCAGAACATGTGATTTTACCCAGAGACTAATCAGGGATTTTTAAAAAATATAGTTAGAGAGAAGGAATTTCTGGATTGGGTAGCAGCTAACACAAGCATGCTCTTTGGAAAAGAGTAATATTTAAAAAAAACAAAAAACAAAACAAAATAGAACCCTCTTTTTTGGTCAGGGAATCTCATTCATCCAAATGGGCTCCTTTGGATAGAGAATATGACCACAAGAGGGGGGTTTGTAGTGGCAGCTCTCCAACCTTTTGAACAAAAACACATCTGGTAGTAAAGCCAACTACAATGCATTATTATTCCAACACTTAGCTTGTCAACAGATACCTATTTTATAGAATACAACCCTAAGACTCTTGAAGATTCTCCATAATATAGCCTAATCATTTTTTAGATTTATTATTTATAATTTCTTTCTTTTTTAAGATTTATTTATTTTAGAGGAGAGTGGGGGAAGAGGCAGAGGCAGAGGGAGGAGAGAGAATCCCAAGCAGACTCCACAGCTGAGTGCAGGGCCGACGCAGGGCTTGATCTCATAACCCTGAGATCATAACCTGAGCCAAAACCAAGAGTCGGATATTTAACTGACCATGCCACCCAGGTGCCCCTGTTGTTTATTTCTTTACAAATGCTGTGTATTCTAGCTTTGCTTAATTATGTTTCCTTACTTTTCTTGCTTTACCTGGGCAATATTCCTGGGGTGTGTGGTAAGCCATTTATTTGTTTGTTTTAACTTTTCAATATTCCCTGGTGTGCGATAAGCTAATTATTTATTTATTTGTTTGTTTAAACTTTTTTTTCAAGATTTTATTTATTTATTTGTCAGAGAGAGAGAGCACAAGCAAGGGGGGGAGGGGCAGAGGGAGAAGCAGGCTCCTGGCTGAGCCCAATGTGGGACTTGTTCCCAGGACCCTGAGATCATGACCTAAGCCAAAGGTAGACGCTTAACCGACTGGGCCACCAAGGCCATCCTCAGTAAGCCATTTAAGGTGTAAAGGACAATCTCACCATTAGGTATCAGTATATGAAATATATTTCAACTTAAAAACAACAGAAGCAATGTTTTGAGGAGAAAAGGTTCAAGCCATGCCCATTCTCAGAAGTCAGTGGGGAATTTAATCTTTTCTTTCCATAGCCCATCAACTATAACCTGTATCCATCCAACTCCTAAGTCCAGTGAATCCTGTACAAGTAAAATCCAAATCTAATTTTTTAATCTCCACCATAAGTTTGAGATTTATAAATTACTTTAATCATCTTCCACAGCATTTTATCTATCAGTGCTTTTTTGACTTTTCATATGTAACAATATAGCTCCTTGAATCAAGAGCCATTTTGATTCTAATATATATTCCATGCAGGGCATCTTGCATATTATAGTTTTTCAATAATGCTTATTGAATTGAATGTAAATAAAGGCTTTTAACTATATCTAATAAATTATATTTTAATAAGAAAGGGAAAAATAAGAAAAGTTTTTAAACATAAAATATTATGTGACAAACCTCAAGATTTATAAAATTTGGATTCAGATTTATAAATACGCCCCTATTGAAAACTTCTTTCTCTCATTTTTTCAAAAGTAACAACAACCATAATATTAAATATAGTGGCTGCAAAAGTGTATCTTAATGTAAAATATAGTGTATTTTCTGACTAAGGATAAGAATAGAATGCCTGAATATATTTATAAACAATTTATTGAAAAAAAAGTTATTTATTCTTATGTGAATATTATGAGTCACTGATATATCTTCACTAAGATTTATTTATTTATTTATTTTAAGATTTATATTTTAATAGGTAAAATATTTTAAAACTTTTAGTTACAAAACACTAAAGGATAAATAAGTTTCCTTCTGGAAAATACAATGAATACTGTGTGAAAAAGATATCTACATAAACAGAAATTACATGTGCATAACACAAACATATTACTTTGATACCTGAACGATAAGAAGATAAAATAAGAATTCTGGAAAATGCTGAAAGTGGTCAGTTGAGTTGGTGTAAATGAAACTTACTAAACATTACAATTTCATGTTAATAAAATTGAAGAAAACTTTGGGAGGATCTGTATGAACTTATGGCATATGTTCCTTTCAAAATTCATAATGCTTCTGAAAAACCAAATTAGCAATCTACCTGTTGCTAAAATCCAGATGATTTTCTTTGTTGTGAGACTGAAAGGCAATTGAATTGATGATTGACTCCGACACACACATTACTACATGACAGAAAGACAAATTCCAGTTTGTGGAATTTGAAAGAAGTGATTTGTGCCTCCCTCTGTGCTTATCCAATCACTCAGAGATGCAGGATCTATGAAATCTCCTGGAAAATGCCACATAGAATGGGATGTAGCTTTCATTCTTTCCTTAAAATTATCTGCTAGGATTAAAAAGGAGGGATTTGCTAAGGCAGACCAGGACAGAGGAAGAAAAGGGTTAGTCCCCTTTTAGCACACAAACTAACTGGCAATATTATTTTATTAATATTTGGCCAGCTATGGGTCTTCCACTGTCCATATGACTCCTCCACCATTCCACCCACAATCCACTTCTTTAAGAATAAATAAATAAAATATTTTAAAAAAATACCTAAGAATGAATGGGTCTCAAAGTTGCTGAATGATTGAAAACCTGTACTACAGTCAAAGATGAAAAAGGCTAAAGAAGTAAAAGCAAAAGTAGAGACTCTTCTTAAGGGAAGAGAGGGTTTCCTAGTGACTAGAATTAAAAATGTCCTCTAGCTGACATGAAAAGACATGTTAAAGAAAGGCTTGAGCGAAAGGTAGTCAAATAGGGAAGAGGACCCACATGTAAAATGTCAATCTCCTGAAGAGTCCATATAACCTACTTCCAATTCTCCTAAATGCCACCAAATAAACTGTCCTCATTCATGAGGACATGACCTCATTCAGCCTAAGCCAAGCTTATCCCATACTTAACCTTGCCACCTTGGTATATTTTTGGGGAGTGCTTCTGAAGTGTGTGGGAGGGTATGGGTTGCCAAGGCTATATATTCATAAGGTTTTGGGATTTGGTATTAGGCATAATTTAATTGATATAGAAATTTGATTAGTATTGGGTGCAGTTCATGTCAGAATTGCTTAGGATAGGTGGACACAGTGAGGCAAGAAATTAATTGATGAATAAAATATGTTGATAAGCAAGAGGCTTGCCCAGTTCAGTTATTTATGACCCTAAGAGAGGGATTATTTACCCTAAAGAGAAATCTGTTTTCTTGAGGGAGCATTACTCGAGCAGCATGTTGTTCAGAGAATGTTTTTCAGAAAGTTCCTGAAATAAACAGTAATGTTTGTCACAGATTTATCTGCCTGGACTAGAACTTCCTTCAGTAGCAAGGTCTTGTTAATGCCAGCTGCTGAAATAGTTTTTTATTCTGTTAAGTTGTGTGGATGAAGGGAAAGTGTTTTCAACGTGGATTAGAAGATTTCACTCAAACCTGAATTAAGGCCTATGTTGGACATTATCCTCTGCTCTCTAATTATTGCAAACATGTATAGACATAACTTTTTTTTTAAAGATTTCACCTATTTATTTGACAGAGAGAGAGAGATCACAAGTAGGCAGAGAGGCAGGCAGAGAGAGAGGGGGAAGCAGGCTCCCTGCTGAGCAGAGAGCCCGATGCAGGGCTCGATCCCAGGATCATGACCTGAGCTGAAGGCAGAGGCTTTAACCCACTGAGCTACCCAGGTGGCCCCTGACACTGTTGATCAAATGCATTAAACATGTATTCCATTTCTAGGGATATTCCCCTACAAGCAATCAGAGATGTGTAACAGATTTATGTTCAAGAAATATCATTCCAGAATTGCTTATATATAAGTACAGTTCCAGCCATCATACTGCATTCTAAGAAGCAGAATAAAGATCTGAATGATGAGGAAGGGGCAAGGAATATGCACCAGTTGTCTGTTAGGAACAGTTGCAGGAAGCATTATCTTATATGATACTGTCTGTCCAGAGTCACATTACATGAGAGGCTGGGAAATGTTTTCACTTTAGGCAGCCATGTGTCCAGCTGAAAATCAGCAATTCTATTATAATGTGAGAGGGGAAGTCTCTTTTAGCCTGTTTCACTGAGCAAATGAACTCCAATTTGTCTCAGTCTCTCCAATCTACTCTAGTCTCTCCTTAGAATAACTAAAGAGCTCATTAAAGTTTCTTCCAAACAAAAAGTTGTTCTTTTGTTTAAAAATAACCTGCTAGCATCCTAGATTTAGATGGTTGTTGTCAGCTTATTAAAAATAGCCATTGTTTTTTCCTTTTGTGAGAATACATGATAGAAAATGCAATTCTGGAATGTTTTGCTTTTATTTTAAATGTTAAACACATGTGGATGTGTGAATGAATTCAGGAAATAAAGCAAAATTTTAACAATTATTTTTTCTGTATAGTAGGAGAATAGATTATTTTTAACTTGTTTTAAAAAACTCCTTGTTTTTAATACATTTTCTAACTGTTTAAAAATAAGCATAGCCAAAAATCAGAAGAGAAATATTCATTTCTACCTATAATACCAAGAAATAAATCCCATTAATAAATTGATTAATCATTTATTCTATGAAATATATTTAGGTATTTTATATTTCATGTACCAAACATTATAAACAAATAAACTATGGTCCCTATCTTGAAGGTACTTGAACTCCACTGGGAGAGATGGTAACATGCACCCTCCAGTTACAGTGGAATGACTTCAGTGCACTGGGTAGAAGCTTGTATAGAATGATAATGTAGCGCTAAGCAGATTCACTCTCCCCAAACTGAAGAAACTGGGAAAAATATTTAAGCTGAGTCTAAATATTGAAAAGGTGGCTAACAGCACAGGAAGTTGCCAGGGTGAAGCTGTGAAGGCTATAGTTCTAAAAAGGTATCCTATTGCAAGAACTGCACATATATTGATGTGACTAGTAAAGAGAGAGAGAGTGTGTGTGTGTGTATGTGTGTGAAATAGAATAAGAATAGAGAGATTTGCAGAGACCCTGAATATCATGATGTGTCATCTCAAGAAGTCTGAATTTGTTGTGAAAGGTTTGTGTAGAGATTGAAAGGTTGCAAGCGGGTTAGTGCTGTCATAAGTTTTGCATTTTAGGAAGTGTCACATCTGATGCCCCTTTAATGAGTGGTTCAGGTCTCCAGGTAACATTAAAAATATACAGAAGAAATCCAAACTCAGGCCAATGAATGTGTTTAGTTGAGAACTTTATAATGTCCACATAGTCCTGTATCTTTAGTCCATGATATGACAGTATGTGTTGCCTTCCTTGAATAGCCAAACTATGAACTCAGTATCCATATCACTTGTTTCCATTTATATATTCCTTTTAACCAAGTTTGAGCTAGTCTGTGCACAGCTTTCCTACTTCTAGTTCAAACCCTTGCATGACTTGTCTTTTAAACCCTGCATACTAACAACACAGCACCGCTTATCTCTTAAGTATAGTACCCATCTACCACATAGGCATCACCATACCCACAGCTTATCTCTTAAGCCCAGCACTGTATAAGCCTTCATTTTGCTCTCCTGCACTTGTTCTTTCTTTCTTAGCCCTTTTCACTGCCTAGGGAAATGCAATAATTCTGGGGGCACCTGGGTGGCTCACTAGGTTAAAGCCTCTGTCTTTGGCTCAGGTCCTAATCTCAGGGTCCTGGGATTGAGCCTGGCATTGGGCTCTCTGCTCAGCAGGGAGCCTGCTTCCCCTTCTCTCTCTGCCTGCCTCTCTGCCTACTTGTGATCTCTCTCTCTCTCTCTTTCTATCAAGTAAATAAATAAATAAAATCTTACAAAAAAAAAGAGAAAATACTATAATTCTAGATGGGAACCAAAGGTCAGCAGTGTGAATGTAGCATGCAGTAGGGCAAAACTGTAAGCAGGCAGAGCAATTTTACAGACTTGACACCTGAGGATATTAAATTGGAAGATTGGTAGAATACACACAGTACCAGAGGTAATATTTAAAATGGTTCAGAAATACCAAGGTGTTTTTGTTTGTTTGTTTTTCTTTTATCGTAATTCAGGTGAAAGATGCAACATTTTATCATGGTTCCATGGAGCATGATGCTAAGGAGCATCATAGGGCTTTCAAGGTGTGCAAGCTAAGTAATCTGTGGAGCTTTGCAGACCTTCCTCTCTTGCCCATGAGAAGCCAAATAAGCAAAACCGAACAAAAACTTGTAACAACATACATGATCACTTAAGAGTATTTCCACTCTTAACCATGGTATTATTATTTATGTTTTTTTTCCCCAAATACTTTTGTTTTTTTTCAGTGTTACAAGATTAATTGTTCATGCACCACACCTAGTGCTCCATGCAATACATGCCCTCCTCAATACCCACCACCAGGCTCGCCCAACCCCCACCTCCCTCCCCTCCAAAACCCTCAGTTTGTTGCTCAGGATCCACAGTCTCTTATGGTTCATCTCCCCGTCCGATTTCCCCTATTCACGTTCCTTTCCTTCTCACAATGCCCTCCATGTTTTTCCTTATGCTCCACACGTAAGTGAGAACATAGGATAATTGACTGTCTTTGCTTGACTTATTTCACTCTGCATGATCTCCTCCAGTCCTGTCCATGTTGATACAAAAGTTGGGTATTCTTCCTTTCTGATGGAGGCATAATATTCCATTGTATTATGTACCACATCTTCTTTATCCATTCATCTGTTGAAGGGCATCTTGGCTCTTTCCATAGTTTGGTGATTGTGGCTATTGCTGCTATGAACATTGGGGTACATGTGGCCCTTCTATGTTTTGCATCTGCCTCTTTGGGGTAAATATCCAGTAGTGCAATTGCAAGGTCATAGGGTAGCTCTATTTTTAATTTCTTGAGGAATCTCCTTTCCTTTAATTTGAGGAATCTCCATACTGTTTTCCAAAGTGACTGCACTAACTTGCATTCCCACCAACAGTGTAAGAGGGTTCCCCTTTCTCCACATCCTCTCCAACATTTGCTGTTTACTGTCTTGTTGATTTTTGGCCATTCTAACTGGTGTAAGGTGGTATCTCAATGTGGGATTTTTTTTTTCCATGTGGTTTTGATTTGAATCTCCCTGATGGCTAAAGATGATGAACATTTTTTTCATGTGTCTGTTAGCCATTTTTATGTCGGCTTTGGAGAAGTGTCTGTTCATGTCTTCTGCCCATTTATCAATGTGATGATCTGTTTTGTGAGTGGTGAGTTTGAAGAGTTCTTTATAGATCGTAGATATCAGACCTTTGTCTGTAGTGTCCTTTGCAAATATCTTCTCCCATTCTGTGGGTTACGTGTTTGTTTTGTTGACTGTTTCCTTCGCTGTGCAGAAGCTTTTTATCTTTTATCTTTATCTATTATTTATGTTTTTTACATGAATAACCTGATACTCAGAGAAGTTAAATAACTTGTGTAATTTCACACTGGTATAGTATGATAGGATCACAGTTATAATCCTGACTCTAAAACCTGTGTTACTTTATTATAGATATCAGCAATTAAATAGTGTTCATCAACTTTATGAGATATTGTCATCCTTACCTGATAAAAATAGAAAATATTTATATGCAATTGACCTGCTAGAGGCTAAACATTAATTGGAACCTCCTCCTCCAATTTTAGTTTTGGTTTTTACAAACATTGGTGTTTATAGAACTGTTTCAGGCATACTGTGTAAAGCCACACCTAATAATATGACTCTAACAATTCTGCTTCTAAATATGTGTATTACTATGTCCTTGTCTTTAAAATTATTTTGACATTTTAGGCAACCTTTTTTCATTTTTCAATACTTAAAACTATATAGATTTGAATTCTCTGAATATTTAATTTAAAAAAACCCACAACTTTAAAATATTTCAGTTATGTTGGACTAGTGCTTTTCAAACTTCCCCAACTAAGAGAAAAGAGGAGAATACAAATAGCCCTGGATGTTTGTAGGTAGATCCCCAAGAGGCTGACGATAAATGTGAAATTTCTTTATGGTCTCATGTTTTATCCTAAAATATTCATATGGGGTTACATCCATTATATATCCTTGCTTATTTTAATAGAATCGAATTTAAATTATTTATTGTCTATAAAAATTCTCCCTATTGTTTTGATTTATGGACTTGATTCCATTGCACTAAAAATAAAAACATTGTACTAGAAATAATAGTCATAGTGTTCCATGTGGTGGCTGATCTGCTTAAAAAAGAATTTCTGCTAAATAAAGTGACTCCATGAACAACAGCCCTTTATCATTTAGGTCAACAGAGTATTGTATTGAATTAATTTACCTTGCGATAGCTTTTGTCACATTTTTATTTTATTTATGCAAAAGAATAACAACTCAGTTAAATTATCAAAATCCCTGATATGCCGACCACCTTGAGTTAGCCATTGTATACCTGTACAGAGGAGCATTCTCAGAATCCTTAGAATATGACTTGTAGTTCAGGAGAAAACCATTCCTGTTTGAAAAGCTCTTACCTACATCCTTAATCCCAGGAGAGTCTGGGCCTGTGCGGAAGGACATGCAGAAGAGATGAAAACAAAAATTATTTAATGTGAAGTATCTGAGTGTTTGTTACCACCTGAATGTCATAGGCAGATAAGATGACTCGATAAGATCCCAAATCTAAGTCAAAGTAGTAAAGGAATTTAAAAAAATATTATTAAGAAGAATCCCAAAGTCCAGAGGGGAACACATTTCCAAAATTTGAGAGTTCTTACAGGGTGAGATAAGTGAAAACACAAGGCAATAAGCTGAGGCACAATACATAACTGATATTAATGGAATAATTGAGACTCTATGTCCCTTATAAAGACACAAAGGTAGGATAGCTTAGACGTTGCTCAAAAGGCCAATTTAAGTGTTTTTGTTTATTTGTTTGTTTTTGTTTTTTATATAGTTGAGCCCAGAAACGTAAATTGGCTAGACTGAGCTGTCATCTTGCCAAACAAATGAAACCGCCGTTGATTAAATGGTGAAAAGTCAAGAAGTTGTAAATGGTCCCTTTTTTTCCCTGTCATTTTTCTTTCCTGTTCATTTTATAGCCATTTCATAATCATACCATCACAATGTTGGCTTCACTCTCCACCCTCCCCATCTGTGATACTATAGAGGAGTTAGAGGTCACGTTTTATTCTATGTGACCATTTTTTTTTCTTGACCATAGATTATTTGGTCATTAGCCGTTCTCTTACTCAAGGAAAGTCAATTCATAAATTATGCCCTAAGGTGTACTGAAAAGAGATAATTTGACTCAAACACATTTCTTTCTTAAAATTTTGTTTTTTTTAATCTAGTTTAGTTTTGTAAACTAAACACATGTTTTGTGTACCTTATTTTTTTTTTAAAGATTTTATTTATTTATTTAACAGAGAGAGAACACAAGCAGGCAGAGAGGCAGGCAGAGGCAGAGAGAGGAGCAGTCTCCCCGCGGAGCAAGGAGCCGGTGCGGACTCCATCCCAAGACGCTGGGATCATGACCTGAACCAAAGGCAGCCGCTCAACCAACTGAGCCACCCAGGCATCCCTGTATCCCTTATTTTTGAGGCCCCATTAATTTCTTACTGATTTCTTAACTAATACTTTAGCACCAATTAGTGAATTTACACCTGCTTAACTGAGAGCTTATGTGTCTTCATCCTGTGAGAAAAATGTGATAGTTTGGGAAACATGCCTAAATTTAATACATCTTAGTTAAATATACATTTTTTGACAAACTATAAAGGTCTAAACTGGTTGTGAGAATGCTTACTATCTGTGGAGGTATGCTAGCAGATGATTTTCTAATCTTTAGAATGGAAATATTGAAATCATAGAATAGACTTGCTGTCTTTGCTCCATAAAACACTGGCCTACTTTAAACAGATATGAAAGAAACTGCTTCAAAAAAAGTCTAAGATATTTTCAGTGCTATTAACTGTTATTCTTAAACTACTTAACATTTTTATCTTAGCTATTTGGCTGCATTGCCTGGAATAATCACAGCAGTTAGTACTTGGCCATACCAACAATCAAGTTAAAAAAGAAAGAGAAATGAGAACTCTCTACAGTTGTAAAAGTAGTCTAAAAGGTAGGCTAAAAAAAATCCAAAAGACTTCTGTTAAACTTTATCTGAAAAAAACGGTTTATTTTAAGTGAACTTCCCTTCACTTTTCCTTTCTAAAAACCTTGGTAATTCATGGCTTTTCAAAAGCTGTTTTAGTTCAGAGGTAAGACGGAGAGGCTGCACACCTGAAAGGAAGATGACCCAGGTACAAATGAAAGGTGGAGCACCACAGTATGAGAATAAGCAGATGGCAGAGATCAAGGCCTCAGGCATGGTGAAGAAAAGGGGGAAAATTACAGAGGGCATGGGGACTAATGCCTCAAGATTTCAAAGATGTTGCTTTCATCATGGTCTACAAGAGAGGAGGAAGAAAGGATTGATGTTCAAAGCATCTCAAAATTTTTGTTGCTCATAAAACCCTGGTTTCTATCCTTTGATTTAACTGTTAACAGCAGTGCATTTTCAGGATTATGGAGGACACTTAAGATCACAAACTCAATATTACTACTTTAAGCTTCTTAGCACTTAAGAAATTGAAAAATTTTTCAGAGGAAAACCACTGACTTCTGCATTACTTTAAAATACCTGACACCTCCCATTTGCTAATAACCTCGTTTGGTACATAAGAAAAACCCTGGGACAGGAGTGAAGGTAAATAGTATCAAAAAAGAAAGATGGTGGGGTGAAAAGAGATACTAAGAAGGTACCCCTTGCATGTGCAGAGTTAATATGTGTCAACCTTAGAAAGTGAAGGCCAGGAAAGAGACTGGCCTCTGCTTCCCCAATTCAGATCATCAAAAGGATAATATTCATTAATATTATACTTGGAAGTATAAAATTAGTTCCAACTCTTGCTACTAATATATCCTAACATAGCCAGTCCTTGATATTTGACTTATTTCACCTGTTTACATCCTTCTTTCCTCCTTACTAATAGGATAAGTTCTAGCATAAATTAAGAATCGTAGAAAGGCACAATGGTACGAGTCGGCCATTACCAGGTAAACCTGGATGCAATCTCTTCCTTAGGCTTGTGGGTAGGAAAAATTGAGCATTTAGGAATAGTATTGATTTTAAATAGAACTGGTTGGTATAGCTTTCTTTTGCCTCTTTTGGAAGGTTTCATGAGAAATAATGGGAACTGAGGTATCTTTTTCTCAGAGTTAATACCTTTGAGGACCAAGCAAGATCCATGTGAGAATAATTAAATTAAATAATTAAAGTAATGAGAATGTTTGACATACCTATGTTGTGTCTCTTTCAGCAGATAGAAGTCCAGATAGTTCTGCTGCAAATACAACATGTATGTACCAGAGTCTCAGGATCCTATCTGAGATTGCTCAGAAAACATTACCATGATGAGAAGTTGCATGTAGCTTAAGAGGTTTAGGGTTTAGGGTTCCAATTTGAACAGGATTGACGTTCACTTCAGATCTCCCCACTCTCACTTCATTTTACTGTACCTTACATATTTTATCAGTTGTTCTGCTACTACTTTTGTCTGTGTGTTTTATCTCTAAATTGGGAAAGAGAATTGAATGATGGCTTTGTTTTCTCTTCAGTCTTTGGATCACTGAAGTAAAGGAATGGAGAATAGAGGAACACATTTTATTAATAATTAACTAATAGTATTACCATCTATCCTTCTCTTTATAGTAGAAGAGACTCCATTTTTTGGGGTTTGTCCGTTTTATAACTTAAGCACCAGTTAGTGTTCTGGAGTCTGTTTTGTGAATTTAATATTACCATTTTTGTGAATAGCTAGGAGTTCTAGTTCTCAGAATCCCCTTCCCTGCATGGTTCTAGGTCACAGATAACCAAGAAAACAACTTATGCATGATTGGAAAAGTGGAACTGAAGTAGAAGCCATTACTCTCACTTTCTTGACATGGCATCAGTAGACTCCAGCATCTAGCTTGTGCTCCCGACTATTGGCCCTGATAACTAACACAAGTCTTAAGGTAATTATCAAGGGCTAAACTGCACTTTGTAGAGTAAAAACTTTCAAAGATCTCTATATGGCTTCTTCTCTCCCCCATCTCCTTAGTACTATCACTTACCAGCCATATATGCATTATATCTGGGATTTTCCTGTAATCTCTGATCTGTCCATGCAAACTGGTGCTTTAATAGCTCTCTGCTCCTTTAATATCTTTCTTTTCCAGAACTTAACTTCTTCAGCTACTCTCATATCTGTGTACACTGTAATTCTTATAACAAATTACCTGTTCATGCAGAATTTTTTGTGGCTCTGGTTTCTTGGTTAAGCCCTAACCAATAGAGATTTTAGGTTATCAGTTCTGGGGGGGTAGAACCTTATGCTGTGATTCTGGAATTGGTTCTTTGATTAGATTTGAAGACATTAATAGTTCCTTTGCCAGTAGTAAGTGGAATACTGAAGTCCATGGCAAAAGTTACTTAAAGTATCACTTTAGTTATTTGGAGTCAAGTTCCTAGAGGAGGCTAGGCTTTGGATCACCACATAGCTTCTTCTATTAAAAATTATAGTGGAAATTAAGCGTGTAAGGACTGTGGGGTTAGTTTCCTAGAAGTACATTAGAAAAGTTGAAAGAAGAATAATTATAAACTCCGTGCTTTACATTCCCATCTAAAGACCAGAATAAGTAACTAGCAAATTTCTATTTGTCCTGAAAGAAATCCTTATCTCCTGTAATCACAAGTTTAATATTTATGAAAACCAAACCAAAGTGTCTTTCTGTGGGTGGCAAAATTATACTGTAAATTAAAATTATAGCCTTGCAGGGTCTCATGTTAAATTTAAGGTATTGATCAGGAAACAGTAGCATTCAGAACATGGAATTGGGAATATAGGGCAGATTATGATAAAGTTTGGTGGTCCAAATTTGGAAAAATCACTTCTATAGTCCACCTTTGCAGGAGTTTAGACAGCTCTTGCCTAAATAACCCGTAATGACCATTTGAAGTAAATAAATAATTATTTGTTGGGTAGAGTAGGCTGAAAAAAAATGTCCCTTGTTGATATCAGGTCCTAATCCCTGGTGCCTATAAATGTTACCTTATGGGGGGTGGAGGTCTTTATACATGTGATTAAGTTAAGGGTATTGAGATAAGGAGATAAATCAGGATTATTTGGTGGACCATAAATGCTATCAAAACTGTCCTTATAAGAGAGATGTACATTGAGACACCATACCACACAGAAAGAAGAGGAGAAGGTAATGTGAAGACAGAGGCAGATATTGGAGGGTGTTATCACAAGCCAAGAAATAATGAAATACTGAAATTCACCAGAATGTGGATTCCCTTAGATCACCTTTAGAGGGAGCAGGACACCTTGATTTTGGCCATGGAAACAAAGTTTGGATTTGTAGCCTTCGGAGTTGGCAAGTAATAAGTTTCTTTCATTTTAACCCACTGAACTTGGGGTTATTATTGTTTTTAAATTTTATTTATTTTTTAAAGTAGCCTAAGGAAACTAATAGGGTAGAAAATGCCACATTTCCTCAAGATACTCTCCCAGCTCCTCTATGGTTTCTAGACCCATAGGTACACTCAAAGTCTGCTAGGCTTCAGGAGGTTGGATACACAATGTTATTAGGACCATATATACCAAAATAAATGTGAAACTTGTACATCCGAAGAGGAATATGAGAACATATCCTAAAGGTGTTGGATTGGGATATAAGGATGTGATGTTGGACTGGACTGAATTCATTGATATGAGTACATTTAACTAGAAATTCCATATTCAATTAATTAACTTGAGAAACTCAGAATAGATCTAATAGTTTCCTAGACTGGTTTACCGGAATCTGGACACAAAGGTGAATGATGCTGAATTTATTTGACATGTCAGAATTTTCTTGATATTTGGCAGAGAAAGACATACTCTGGGAGATTGGATGCTAGGATGTATTTACTATGTATGACCTGCTCTCCTATTCAGTCTTCTTCCATTCCTTCTAGGAGGGCACAGAGTCTTTTGACAAATGCATTAGTAAGGGTAGTACAAACATCCTGGAGGAGCTCTGTGGTGACTCCTATTAGTAGGTCAACAATGACAGTGGCAGAAGTTACCATGAAAATGGGCACTTTCTTTAGGATGTAAAGGCAATCTGGCTATGATGTCTGTCACCCCATTGATTGCCAGCATTGATAATGGCTGATCTGGCTGGCTAGGTGGGTGTCCCCTTCCTCCCTCATGGCTCCATGTGTGTCCCTCCTGAAGCTGTGCCATCAGTGGAAGAAGAAGACCTTCCTGATAGAGGAGGACCATTCTTTGGTCAAGGGTATGCAAGTAGCTCTGCTACCTGCTAGAACCTCCAGACAAGCTCTCAGGGTCCATTTGTGGGAAAACGTAGACTCCAGATACATTCAAATGAGGTACTATATGTGGCAGTCTGCCATTCTTATAAATAAATAAATAAATAGTAAATAGGCACTCTCAGTTCAGTCAGGATGATGGAATACTAGAGTGGTAGTTAACCTGCTGTGATACTGTAGGCATGATTCTCACATGGACAGCAGAACCAAGAGAGTTGATCAGAATGGTTTGACCTTTAGAAATCTTTGGCTTTGATGAATTGATTCTGATTCCTCTACTAATGAAATAGACAGGTTGGGGCACCTGGGTAGCTCAGTTGGTAAAGTGCCCAGTTCTTGATTTCAGCTCAGCTCATGATATCAGGGTTGTGAGATCAAGCTCTATGGCCAACTCCACACGCAGTGGGGAATCTGCTTGAAATTCACTCTCCTTATTCCCTCTCCCAGATAAAAAAATCTCAAAAAGGAAGGAAGGAAGGAAGGAAGGAAGGAAGGAAGGAAGGAAGGAAGGAAGGAAGGAAGGAAGAAAGAAAGAAAGAAATAGATGGGCAACCTACTATAGCCTGTATATTATTTTATTTGATTTGTATTTGATTTCTACTTGGCCTTATTTAATTTGAATGAACAGAAGCCAAACTCTAGTTAAAACAAAACAAAATAAAAGAATAAAACCTTTATCTAACACAAAATAGAGTTAAGGACCCTTGACCAATATGCAGACTTGACCTTGTAGAGAGATTCAGAGCCACTTGAAAATCTTTTATTTTGTTGCATCACCTTCTTACTGAATAAAATACTAATGGTTAATTCTGAATCTTAGTGTGTAAATACAGGATACCAAAAAGGAGGATATGAGTCCACATAGAGAAAAACTCACATTCAAGTTGTCTATCAAAAGAAAACAATGGGAAAAATCCTTGTGAGATGTACAGGTTCTGCTTGGAGAGGAACTAGCAATACTCAAAGATAAATAAAAAGACTTACGGGATGTTTTGTATTTTCTTTTGATAAAGGGGTTACTGTACTTTTTGTTTTTATGAAGAATTGTTGCACTACTTTAGTGGAGCCCTGATTTTGCTATTGTTTTACCTGGAGTTAAAGATGATTAAAAGATGTGCCTATGCGGGTGCCTATGGGTGGCTCAGTTGGTTAAGTGACTGCCTTTGGCAGATGGCTCAGCTCATGATCCTGGAGTCCCTGGATCGAGTCCTGTATCCGACTCCCTGTTCGGTGGGGAATCTGCTTCTCCCTATGACCCTCCCGCCTCTGTGCTCTCTCTCTCATTCTCTCTCCTTCAAATAAATAAATACAATCTTTAAATTAAAAAAAAAAGATATATCTATGGATACTAAGTTAACAAGAGGGTGGATTGTGCTGGATTGTGTTTTGCTAATTTATCATTGCTACTTCTACACAAGGCTAGGAAAATATTCCCAGAATTCCCCTTACTGGTGTCAAGCTAGTGTTGACTAAGAGAGGAATTAGCATGAGAGTGGAGGATATAAGAATAGCAGAAACCATTGCTTTTGGAAGGTTGTTGGCAGGCTCCATTTTCCAGATCATCTCCCCATTGCTAGTCTACTCAACAACAGTGGCTTCTAGCACTAGAGTACATTTTACATAGAGATGACAGCCTCAGAGACTTCTCCATGACCTCTCTCTATGGGTCTGCCTCAGCAGCCAGAAGATTATGACGATAGGAATTTTCCTGCAAGTTCTGAGTGGCCCATTCAAGTCAGTGTTCAGGCTGTGATGATAAGTGACTTTGTTTCTCTAGTTCCTATTTTTTAGACCTCAACTTCTTCATCAATAACTTCCCTTTTACTATAGTAGTTTTTACTCTCTCTTTTCCTGACTGAATATTGTCTGATACAAATAATATCTTAATAATATTTAATGATGCTGAATTTCTTATTTATGCTGTTATGCTCTGAAAGTTTCTATATAGACCTTTATTATTACTTACTCATGAAATGCAATCCATAATAAAACCACGCCCTGAAAGTGGTTGCCAAAGAATAAATTGCTCCTGGGTAAATAGAAAAATGTATCTCTAATACATTATATCTATATTCTCATAGATTAATTAGGATTTTCTTAGTGACATCCTGAAAATGTCTACTAATTTACTAACAAGCCTTTTACTACTCTAGTAAGTGCCATGATTTGAAATAGTTTTCCTAGTGATAGAAAGTGTGTGTTAATTTGAAGGTAAAATGTTCACTTCTAAGACTGTGGATTATGATAGAATTCAGTAGTAGATTTTTATCTACTTATAAGTTCTGTTACTAATTTTTTTTTAATATTTGAAATTCACCCTACCACCATCACCTGACTATTCAATAAAAGAATTACTAAAGCACAAGGCATTTACTGTGTTTTCAATAAACAAATAAGCAAATAAGTAAATCAATACTTTTGAAAATATTAAAAATTACTATAAAGTAGGTTTTCCCAGATGGCCTGAAGTTACTTTTTTGTTTTCCTTTTTAGAAAGCAGGGGGCCTTAGACTCCCTGATCTTGACAAGACAACTTTGCTTATCTTTGATATTTTCATAATGCTAGCCATATTGTATTTAATGTTTTTCTTTTCTAAAACTAGCTTAGAGAGTAATATCTACTACAAGGGTCATGACTTTAGAAGATGCGTGAAGTGAAATGAGTGGCACAAAACAGTAGGTAGTAAAGCATCATACAAGTCAATGAACAACAAGGTCAATTGCTTCATATCTACTTGTGGTTGAACACAGCTGGAGTGAAAAAAGTCATAATGCTTGACTGGCGTTGTGCAGCAGTGTAATGTGGGATAATAAAGGAGCTGAAATCATCAGTTTACAAAAACTGTTAGTCTGACTAGGCAAACACAGAAAGAAAAGGCAAGTTGTCAAAAAGAAAGATCGAGTAAAATTCATGTGATAAGCACGAGGATGGAATACAAAAGCACATGTCCCACACTCCTTTTGAGCTGCAGACCCGGAATACTAAAGTTGCTGTTAAGTTCTGATTGAAACTCATTTTGAACTTCCTTTGAAAGCAGTGTCTCTACTGTCTGCCACTCTCAATTTTCTGAGCAAAAATACGAATTTTGTATATAGTAAAATGAACACAAATGTTATTTGAAGAATAGTCATAAAATTTTACCTAGTAAATGCTATGGTTATGCTAATATTTCCTATAGCATATAACTCAGGACAAACCTCAAATATCCAGGATTTTGTGGTGAGTTTTTTTTTCTCTCTATAAAACAGGTTATATGAACACATGCAATTAAGTATACATAAATCAGTGTAAACTTTAGGGAAACAAATATGTGAGAAAGATTATACGGTGTTAACATCTTATAAAAAATAGCACCTACATTGAGAAAGATATCAAGCTGTCAAGACATTGCCCTTCCCTTTTCAGTAGTTTCCAGAGTATTTAAGGACATTACACATTTTGACTTCTTAACCATGATTTAGCCCTGATGAGCAGAGAAGCACAGTGCCCACTGACATCAGTGAGAATTCATTTGTACTACCAGCTGAAATAAAGTATTCAGGGAATGCTTTTTTCTAAACCAAAGTACTCAGAGGGTGTATGCATTTTTCAAGGAGTCACTGCTACCCTGTACCCACAATCAGTGCTCTTTGTTTGTACTTGTCTGGGGCTGCAAAATCAATTATAGGAACATTAAAATGGAGCAGTGCTCAGCTAATGACGCATAATGTCGGAGGTGTAGCTCTTTGCTTTTTTCTTTTTTACACATTTGCTTTTTGAAGTGAAAAATCAATTAAGATGACTAGCAAAACACACCACAGACATTCTCAAGAAGTCTTTCCTTCTCTTTAATGTGTTTTAGAGAGCTTCCCAATCATTAACTAAGTCATATTCAGTAAGTCTCTCATACTAATTGTCTCCTTTTCACCTTTATGGGTGAGACAATTGACTTTCATTTAGTAAAATGCATTTGTCATTTCGGAGCCATTTAGAAAATACCGTGTAGGTGGGCATCTGGCAGTTTAGGATCTCCGCTGGAAAGAGATTCTCAAGTATAAATATTCAATAAAACAGGAGAGTTGTCAAAATATATTCTTAGTTTATAACCACAGATCGGGCCTGGATTTCTCATCTATATTTGTAGGAATTAGATGTATTAGGGCATATTTCCTATTTTTGGAGTGCTATGTAAAAGAAAAAAAATTAAAAACACAGATCACCATAAAGTATGGAATATTACCATCTCCCTTAGTCACCCCCCCCAATAATTAATGGAATGCCATTCATTTAGGGAAAGGAAGGATCACAATTGGGTAGAAAATAAATGAAATGGTAGCTATTTTTGTTTTCACGAAAAATGTTCAGTGATTAGACTTTAAATCTTGTTTTCCTGCTTATAAAGTTAGTGTCCAGTTTAGATAAAAAAGAGAATAAAATCAATATTTTGGTTAGAATAAATAGCAAGTCATTAATTAGCTCTTCACACTGTGACCAATGTATTAGTAATAGTGCATCTGCTATGCACAGATAGTAAAATGTGATATAATATCAACCTAATTTTCCATTTATATTCATAATTTATACTTATTTTCATTCTATTTGTTCCTTAGCTAAACATAATTTCTTTCCAGCTCTGCAGTTTTAGTCTAGTTTTCATAATTTTGTATAAATAGCCACAGTTTATACAATATGAGTTGTGTTTTAATTTCAGGTTGATCACTCCAAATACAGGTATGGCTATGGTCTCTCTCCATCTTCCTATTTATCACCATTATATATTTAAGGCTGATTTTACTATAAGAATGTGTTGTCAATGGTTTTCTAGCAATAAGATGTTCCAAACTTTACCTATAAATGATCCTTTCTCTTTGTACAGCAGCCAATTAATTATGTTTGCTATACAGGCATTTAAGGTATCAGGACTGTGGAGATAGGGAAGGGAGAGAATAGGAAAACGATTTATAAAACCTCTGACTTTGGATTTCTATCAGTAAGGAGAAGCCTGCACAGAAGCAGGTTCCCAGAGCTAGGGGAAGTCTAGTTTACTTAGTGGAGCAAAACTGGAACCTCTCAAAAACTTTCTTTAAAACTGATTTTTCGTTTTTGCAATAACATACTGTGCATGGTCTCTAATGAAGCATTTTAGATGTAGTAAGTTAGAAAAGGTTTCTGTCCCCTGAGAACTAACAATCCCGATAGAAAAAGTTACATCTTCCTTTAGCTCCTGGGATGGGTGATGTGAGAAAAGCTTTGTTGTTCTCATTCTGTCTTGCAACACAAGCTAGATTTCTGACAAGCTGTCAAGCTGCCCAAAGGTGTGCATACCCTTCTTCCCTGTAGATGACACCTTTCCTAGCATGAATTAAAATGGAAAATATATCGAAAACCAGGATGGAGAGAATCGGGATGAGATAATTAAGGCCTTTTTGATCATCTAGTCCTTGCTGAGGGAAGAGCTCAGCTATTTAATAGGACTTATTTGAAATGCTCTGCAGTGTGAATCATAGCATGTAAGAAGGGAAGTTCTTATCTGGAACTGCCTTGTGCCATTTGAAAATTTTGTCCCTGAAAATTTGGAACTGAGACGTAAAAGGTGCTGGCTGAATGACTTGATGGAATGTCACCTTCAAGGTTTTTTGTTTGTTTTTTGCTTTTGTTTTTTTTTTTAGAGTAATGTGTCTCTGAATAATTTTGGCCTTTTGAATGGATTTCTGATATTTTCTATTTTATAGCTTCTCTTTTCCTTTCTATAAAAACAGCCTCAGAAAAATCTGAATAATTTCTTATTTTTTCCTTCCAATCCCTTTTACTGGGTTAATGCCTTTTTATTCCACTGCTTTTAAGGTTCTTGTTATCATAACATGACTTAACTCTAATTGGAAGAATAATATATGTATAAAAGTGTAGATATCGTGTAGTGAACATTACTGCAAAGAATAAATATCTGAGCAGAAAGGGAAAAAAAAAGTTATGTGATATGCTGTTTAGAAATGGCATTTTGGGTATTTCAGGACTGATCGAGGTGAGGTTTTTGAGGCACTCGAATGAGCAATGTGTACTTTGGAGGGCTTCAAAGGGGGAAACATGGAGTAGGACTTTGTTGATCTCTAAAACTGATCTCATTCTAGCCTCATCTGTGTGGTTCCTGCAGCAGCCAATTAACCTATAAAGAGTAGTGACTCCTTTCTTATTTTTAAGACTTAATAATGGCTCCATAATAATTTTTTTTAAAGATTCTCTTTAACTCAATGAGGCAATGAAAAGCTTAAAAACTCTCTTTTTCAAGTCTTAGAGTTGTGATCTTTATTCACTTCAATCACTGTGCGTTTTTGGTTGTGTTAGCTCCTATATGAGGGAGGCTGGATGTTTGAGATCTGTGTGTCACTTCTGCGGCTGGTACTACAGCTCATTTGTTCCTGTGCACACCTCAGGAACCTTGAACTTGACTTTGCCAGTTGACTGTTTCTTAATACATTTTAGTTTTGGGGAACACACACACATAGAAAACACTGAAATTGAATTCCTGTTCTTTTAGAGGCATGTCAGGTAGATGAAAAGTGAAAATATAAGTTCTATGCACTATTAATCTGTGTGTATTCTGTGAAAGTACTATTTTAGATATGTACTTCTGTGTACTTTCTTTAGGAAAAGAGTACCTTTTTTAGGTGGCAGCATTATATAGACTGAGAAAATGATATTCACACATTATCATTCATTGTCCTTATGGACAAACTTACCAAATAATGGTCGGTGTCTTCATCCTCTACCCCATTTTGGCTTGGCAAATCTGTCTTATGATTTCTTATACATGGCAAATCATTCTACACCTAAACAGCGTAGTTCCTAGAAATATTTGGAGAAACTTTTTCACTTAAGGAAGGTCCCATATTTTAGGGCTCAAGACCAGCATTAGGGCTATCACACACCTACATGTCCGTGGGCTTTTTTCCTTGTTGTCTTCACAGACGTGCATTTTTAATGGCAGGGAATGCAAATACTTTCTCTGTTTCCATGGTGAGGAAACTGAGACACAAGCTGGGCAAATGGCTGACACGTGTTAGTGCCAGGACCAGATCTCAAGTGTTCTGCGCACAAGTCATTGTCCATATCCAGAGAACTTCCTCATTAATTTTGGTCAAGTAATTGAGTAGAAATAAATTGTTATTATTTTCCAAAGGCAAAACAAACAACAAACCAAAAGCAAAACAAACAAAAACCTCTAAAGATCTGATGGAATCTGCCTAAAGATTGTTAAGTTGAAGTTACTATAAAAGTAAAAATACACACTAACACTTCATTGTTTAATATCCCCAGTGTCTTTATGCTAGACATCCTTAGCATTATCATTGCCTAACTGGATAAATAAAATGAGTACAGATGTTTGTATTCGTCCTTGTAAACTAAAAATTCTCTCCAAATCCAAAAGGCTGATCTGGTGAACAAACACATTTTCAAGTCCCTCAGAAAGCTTAAATTGTATTGTTAGAGGCAGAGTTACTCCCCCACTCCCATAATGAAGCCCGTAGTTCCATTTATAATTTATCAATTCCATTGTATTTCGGTAAATAAATAGCCAAAGAGTTAATACAAATGAAAATTGCTTTTAAGCTTTGCTGAATATTTAAACAGCTTTTGATGAAGAACATTGAATGCAAATACGGTATAAAATTTGCAACATAAATTAAACTACCAAAAAGAAGTCTTTAGGCTATAATGATAAGTAGATCTACATACATTTTAATTTGCAATGACAAATAAATCAAGATATGACAGCAGTAGCCCTTATTTAAACATCTTTTACTTACAATTTAAAAAAACAAAAAGTATTTTTCTAAATATTAAAAAAATGCTCTTCCTTATAAATATGTTACTCCAAATATTATACACATGGAAAAAAGAAAAAAAAACCCAAACAGAAAACTAAAGTCCATATAGTCAATGCCAAAAATAAATGATGACTTAAAGTCAGTAAATAAAACAATTTGAAGACTCTATACTTTTAAGGAATCTCAGAATCTTACAACTTATTACAACTGTTCCCAGTCAAGAATGACCTTTATAAAACTCTTTAAGCTAAATACAGTAATGTCAGGTTCATGGTGAGAATTTCCAGTAGTGACAGCCAATATTCTTCTGTTCTCTTGAATCCATTATTTCAAAATATTTTTTTAAAAGGATCATATTAACCAAACTGTAAAATATTGAAATGTCTCTTCTTTGAGAAAATTTAATTTTAGTGTCCTAGAAAGGACACTAAAATTTTTTGTGTTTTTATCCATGATGAAAACTAGCAATTATTGTGATAGACATGACTGTAATCAAATTTCTAATTTTATATACAAATATGCTGGATTTGTTTCTTAACTATTTGCTAAACATAGTGTTTAGCTTATTTCTTTTTTTTTCTCTTCGACTTTCTTTTTTTTTTTTTAATTTTTTATTAACATATAATGTATTATTTGCCCTAGGGTACATGTCTGTGAATCATCAGGCTTACACATTTCACAGCATTTGCCATAGCACATACCCTCCCCCATGTCCATATCCCTACCCCCCCACCTCCCAGCAACCTTTAGTTTGTTTCGTGAGTTTAGGAGTCTCTTATGGTTTGTCTCCTTCCCCATCCCATCTTGTTTCATTTCTCTTCCCTGTTTAGCTTATTTCTAAGGAAGATTTTAGTAGTTAGCTGGATTCTGATCCTTGCTGGAACACTTCTCTTAATGCTTGTTTGCCTCCTCTATAATGTGGGAATGAAAATAAAAATGATCTTACAGATTTGTTGTGAGGATTAAATTAGTTAAGTGCCCAACAAATAATTTCATTTGTTCCTTCAACATATATATTTTAATTACTTTCAGAATTCTCTTCTCTGAAACTATCATTTCATTTTCCTCCATTTTCCAATGCATAACCTCTTCAGGGAAGTTCTACGCTCAGATCCTTTCCTACTAGTGCTTATTCATAGAACTCTCTCCCTCTGCAGTCCAGCATCTGCCCCTGTCACCAAAATCAAATTTTCTCATGGATTTCCAACTTTGCAGAGTGTCATTGTTTCAATCTTTATGCCTTTTGCCTGCTTTCAGATTACAGTTGACCCTTGAACTGTGTGGGGTTAGGAGCACCAGTCCCCTGTCCAGTTGAAAATCAGCATATAACTTTTGACTCCCCCAAGACTTTAACTATTAATAGCCTACACTTGAAGGCTTACCATAACATAAACAGTCAGTGAACACATATTTTGTGTTATATATATTAAGTACCATTTGTTACAGTAAAGTAAGCCAGAGAAAAGAAAATGTTAAGAAAATCATAAGGAAGACAAAATACATTTATAGTACTGTATTTATTTTTAAAAAATCACATATAAATAAACCTGTAGAGTTCAAACTTGTGTTCTTCAAGGGTCAACTGTATTTTGCTATCCACTACTTTTTCCCCCTTTGGATTGATATTTTATTTAAGCATAATTAACATACAGTGTTAGTTTCAGGTATACAATATAATGATTCAACAATTCTATACATTTCTCAGTCCTTATCAAGAGCAAATGTCTGTTACTTCCCTCTCTTACTACCCCAACCAGTGATAACTTCCTTTTGGGAGCTAGAGTTTATATCCTGGAGTTTCGAGGGGCATGCTGCCCATGGATTAATAGTTAAGAATGTGGGCTCTAGAGGGAAGGTACCTGAAATATATACCAGATCCACTATAATCCAGCTCTTTGTTTCAGTTTTCTTCTATGTGAAACAGGAACAATAATAATATCAACTTCATAAAACTATGATTATAAACAGAATAAATGTAAATAAAGTGCTAAAAACAGTGTCATATATAAAACAGTGACATTAAAAGCAGTAAAAGAATATACTCTTCTTCCCATCCTTTTTCCTTCTCCTCTTCTTTATTGTTCTTATGTATCCTACTTCTTAGGATAGCACATTATAGTCTTTACCTTCCCATTTTTATCTGTCCCTATTTCCATTACAAATGTATACATTTTGTGCATCACTTCAAGGATTTACTGGGCATCAGCGATTTAAAGAGGGAACATTTATCACTTTTCATATTATCTCTTTATAAAATCATGTAGGTACTTGATGGGTTAATATGCTAGCTGTCTAAGAAGTACTAAAATCAGTGGACTAAAATTAAGCTTAGGCATTTTATGTCCAATTGTAGGCTTGCTAGAAGGATATGTACAAAAAGGCAAGTATCTTTTAAAACACATCTTATACATAGTTGTTAACTGTAACTTGTTTACTACTGTTACTACCACCCCCACTAATACTTTCACCACCACCCTACATGGCATTTATATACTACTTATGAAAAAAATAGTAAATGCTATCATTTATTGACTATTGACCTAGGCTATAAAATGGCCCCTCAAGGTGTCTATTTCCTAATCCCTGGAACATATGAATATGTTTACCTCATATGGTGAAAGAACTTTGCGGATATGATTAAGACTCTTGAAATGGGGAGATTATCTTTGATTATCTGGCTAGGTCTAATATAATCACAGGGGGCCTTATAAGAGAGGGGCAGGAGATCCTATGACTGAAGGCCATATGACAATGGAAACAGAGATTTGTTACTGACTATGAAGTTAGAGGAAGGTACTATGAGCCAGTGAAAGTAAGGCATACAGTTCTAGAAATCAGAGAAAGCAATGAAAAAGATTCTCCTCTCAGAGCCTCCAGAAGGAAGGCTCCTGGTATACCTTTTGGTTTAGCTCAGTGAAATTGATCTCAGAATTCAGACCTCTAGAACTCCAAGAAAATAAGTTAATGTTGTTTTAAGACATTATTTTTGTGGTAATTCACTACATTAGCAATAGGAAACTGATAAAACCATTTCCTATGTTTAAAGGCTTTTGCTGTGACCTTGGCATGCATAATTTCAACACTCAGTAAACCTGTTTTGGCCCAGAGAAAGGGCAGCTGGTTTATTACCAGGTCTACCCAGTCCCTTTGTGTTTAGGAAGTGCACACTTTATACAAATGTACACAGTAGTCCCGATTATCCAATTCTAGCTTCAGCAACAGATTTTCAGAGACAATATGCTTCACATAAAAATAAAGCATGATTTACTCAAACTAGAATTTTATTTTAGGGTAGATAGGTTATCCTTTAACCACACCGATCTCACTTTTATCTCCTAATATTCAGCCTGAGAAATTAAAGTTCTAACCAAATGTATTTTTTGATAGCACAAGTAAAGGAATAGAGATATCTTCTAAGGTAGCTTCTGGATAGATAGACATCATAGAAAAAGAGATAACTTGACCAAGAATTAAAAAAATGCCAAAACTAGGACACAAACCTGCAAACTTGCACATATGAACAGCCCGGCTATTGGATAACTCCAAAGGTAGCAGAATTCCATTATGAAATTTGTAGAATGTTATTATGTCATGAAATATACATCTTTTACATTTTCCTTTTGACACATGCAGATGAAGAAGTTCCTGGTGTGATTGCATTTATGAAAAAGTTGATGGCTGGGTGTTAAAATGTGAAAAGTGACAGCAATTTTTCAAGCAGGAGAAAAACCCTTCAGAATACTAATGAGAAAAGACAGTGTGAATATAGACTTGGTAGGCATAGCTTTTATTTTCTCATCTTATCCTTGACAAAAGCATCACATCCTGAAAATGGTACCTACAATGGGTAAGGAAAGACCAAATTGTATGTTTCTTTGACAGAATATTGCATGCAAATAATGGGCTTTTTCTACAGCCTTTCCGTTTGCATTAGTTTTGAACAACGATCACATGCAACTCATGAATATTCTGATTTTTCAGTGCATACCAATGTATGATTTTTGTAAATGGTCACAGGTGCAAATTTTGCATGAGCAATCACAATTACTGCTGTGATTGAAAACACTGTGCAAGTAAGAGATGGGAAGAGGTGATACGGTTTTGTAAATGTTTGAACTGCAAAGACACTGAATTTGGTGTCTAAAGAAGACACATGAAAAATTTTAAATTGTCTGGTGCTTTTATACAAATTTTGGAGGAATGTTCATATACATGCAAGAGAATACATTTCAATAGTTTTTCACTGGCAAATGAGGATGAAATTTATAATAGGTAAGGATATTGATACTTCGACTACTAGATTTACTCTGAAGGAAGCCAAACAGACTTGCATCTGGTCAGTACTAATAGGCAAGACCTTCAAGAAAAAAGCAGTAAGAAACATTAGACTGATTGGAGAACCCATTAAAAATGTGCATAGCAGGTAGGAGATGCCTATCATATGGACAGGTACTTCTTTAATAATTTGGCATAGAATTTCTTCAGTTTATTTCTAGATATGATTCTTTCTGAGAGAGAAATGTTTCTTATTTAGTGCTTATTTATTTTACCAAGGAATTATTTTTGTATTTTACTACAGTTGCAAGGCAAACTTTTACAATTACAAATTCTGTTGTACTTGAAATTATACTTTTTCTTTAGTAATATTAATAACTGTATATTAGGTGGTATAAACCTGTAGTCAGCTGTTAGATGCTTTCTCTGCATTATCTCTAATTCTAATAAAAATTCTTTAATACAGATATTACCTAACACTCATCTCAGTACTATTTTATGTGAATACTTCCTGTGCAATAAGTTCATGACATAATGTTAGGTGGCATATTCCTGTTTTTAGCATTTCTTGTTTGAAATAAAATACAAATATTCTTTTGAGACTTTTCACTTATCAAAAATGATAACATGTATCAAGTAGTAAGAAAAATGAAATAATTCATAATTTCTTGTCAGCAGATATCATTGCCCTTTATTTTGCTTACATGTCAGTCCTTGGGAGATACTTGCTTCTATATTTTGACTGTACATTTACAAATTCTCTAGGAATTCAGTGTGATATTTCAATAAGCTCCCAACCTATGCTGGACCTATCTTTTGAGAGAGAAAAATTAGTGCTTACTTTTTGTGGGTGACCAGGAGTTTCCCTTCATGCTCCTGTTTAAGTCAACTGCAATCTTTCCTTTCCTGTATTGCTGCCTCACATCACCCCTTTCCCCTTTGCTCAGACTCCTGTGCCCCTCGTTTCTGGCTGCTTGGAAGCCATTTAACCATACCTCCTAGTAGATGCTCCCTTAAGTTGCTCTCCATTTTAAGTACAAACCCTCTCTGAATGTTTAGACTCAAAACAATGAGTAGAGAGTGACAATATAAATTTGTTTCTTAGAAAATATTTCCTTTTATTGGCAGTTGTTCTTTTATTTTTTTTTTCCTTCCACACACTAAGATTAAATGAGTTTTCTTGCTTCATCAGTAGCAGTATCATTTTAAATATCTTTCTTGCAACTTTTGTTCCTTCCCAAATCTAGACTGTATTGATTCTGGTAGGTCTCATTAGAAAACCCACATCATCTTTCTATTTGTAGTTTTTCTGTGGTATTATGTTATTCTCTTTATTTAACAGATAAGGTAGCTTGTTCAGAAAGTTTCTCATCTGAAAAAAATAGAGTGATAAATTATCTAACTTGTGGGACTTTTGAGAAAATTAAAGAACTCAATAAATCTTAGCTATTTATGTTCATTATTAAGGGCATAGGTGAACCAGACAGTAAATGACAGTGTTGGTATTTGAGTGGTTTCATTTCTACCATAATTTTCTTTTGATAGAAACTAAATTATTTTTAAATATAATTTCTGATGATACAAAACTTTCAGGGAGATAGGATAAGATGAACTATAGAGCAACCATCTTCCATATATTTTAACACATTAATTATGAAACATTATAAATAAAATAAGGAAACAAAAAATGTGTTGGAATAAAATCAGTACAGAATAACATTTCAACTGTTTAACCCTAAGATGGACTACTATTGATAAAAAATGTTATATGAAATCAGGCTTTTCACTTGTTGCCTTTCTTTTGTTATTGTAGTCAGATTCAGTTACTACAATGAACCCATGTTTGAAGTTAGACCTGATGTTGCCACTTATCAGCTATAATCTTAGACAAGTTTCTTTATCTCATTAAGCTTAATTTCCTCAACAGTAAAATGGTGATCATTAAAATAGATCAGCATTTACTGAGCACTTGGCAAGTGTGTTCTAACTACCTTAAACGGACTGGCCCACTCAGATTCTCGTGATAACCTTTCAGGGCAGAGGTGTCAACTTTAGACACACAACCCTAGGTGCATGATGAGGAGATTCTTATTAAATAAGGAAAACAAGAATTTGTGGATGGGGCAAGGGAATTGACAGCATGAGATATTTCAAAAATTTCTCAGGTGAACCCAAAGTGCATCTCAAGTTGAAAAACATCCAAAGAGTCTGGAAGTTTTGCTTCTGTTTCTATTTTTTGAAACAGTTTCAGGAGAACAGATATTATTTCTTCCTTGAATATTTGGTAGAATTCCCCAAGGATTCCATCAGGTCCTGGACTCTTGTTTTTTGGGAGGTTTTTGATCACTGCTTCAATCTTGTTACTAGATACTGGTCTATTCAGGTTGTTAATTTCTTCCTGTTTCAGTCTTGGAAGTTTATAGGCTTCCAGGAATGCATCCATTTCTTCTAGGTTGCTTAACTTATTGGCACATAGCTGTTGATAATAATTTCTGGTTCTTCTTCTCCAGGCATCTTAATGTTACTGTGTTGTCTTCTCTCTTCTTTCATTATTTTGGCACTCTCATCTTTAAAAACCTGAAATGTCATCTATTCACCAGACTTTCAAATGTGTATCTCTACCCCAATCTTTTTTCTATCTTCAAGACTAGAATATCTATGTACTTACATCTCTATTATATTAGATACTAGTATATACTTCTAACTCAGTGTATTCCAGATGAAAATCTTGATGTGCAACCTCACCATGCTTTCCCTAAATCTACTTCATCTCAAAGCATTTACCATGTCACTTGATGGCAATTCCATCATTCTTGTATACTTAAGTCAAATATCTTAGAGTCATCCCTCACTCTTGGGTTTCTCTCACACACTTTATCCCCAGCCCATAAGGAAATTATGTTTCCTAGGTCTTCAAAATGCAAGAATAACCTGCAGGACATCTCCTTAACACTTTCAGCACAACAAGCAGCTCTTGATTTTTAAGTCAAACTTTAGGGAATGTATATATCTCTCAAGAGAGGCTCACATTTTTCAGATGCATTTTACATAGGAAAAAATTATATCCATATCCCCAAAACCCAGTTCAATAAAATGTTAAACATTTTTTAAATGTTTAACACTCTAATAAAATATGTTAACAAATATTTTAACAGAACATTTTTAATTAACAGTTTAACAAAATGGTGTGTGAGGAAACTCTTGAATACATTCCAAATCCAATTTATAGGATGTCAGAATCATGTGGAGACATTTAAAAAAGAGTTTCAACAAAAAAAAAGTGACCCTTCAAATTTTTCTAGTGCTAAAAAAAAAAAAATTTTTTTCTAGTGCTAACCAGTGAAATTATGACAAAACACATTTTTGCCAACATCTGTATTATTTGGTAATTACAAAACAATCTGCACCCTGACATAATAATTACTTAGTATCGTTCTTTTTTTAATTATATTTTGGTTACTGTGTTTTGGTAATACATTAGGTTTTAGTAATTTAAATTAATGAGAAAGAACATTTTGGGTAGGAAGTCTGACTTTCAGGAGTAGGTCACTTATATTAAGAAGGCATTAGTCATATATCCAGAATCTGACCACTTTTCAACACCTCCACTGCTTCTGCCCTGGTATGAACCCCCATTATTTCTCATTGGGATGATTGCAGTTAGTTTCCCAGTGGGTCCTGCTGTTTTTTTTTTCTTTTTAAAGATTTTATTTATTTATTTGACAGAGAGAGACAGCAAGAGAGGGAACACAAGCATAGGCAGGGGGAATGGGAGAGGGAGAAGCAGGCTCCCTGCTGAGCAAGGAGCCCAATGTGGGGCTGGATCCCAGGACCCTGGGATCATGACCTGAGCCGAAGGCAGGCGCTTAATGACTGAGCCACCCAGGCGCCCCGGGTCTCACTGGTTTTAACCCCCTTACCCCTTCATGCCCTGATACCAGTCTTTCCTCATGTTCCTCCTGTGCTCAAAACCCTGCAGTGGCCCCTCATGCTAGTTAAAGCCAAAGTCCCTATAATAGTCTACAAGGACCTATATTATTTACCCCTCTATCCCATCCTTACCACCTGGTTCTGTTCCACATTTTTTTCACTTGGCTAACTCTGTTCTAGCTTTCTAGCTATTAGAACTTAGAACTTCTCGTTCCTTTTTTTTTTAGAACTCATTTCTGAAATACTCCCTACCCATTCACATCTTCACATGCTCTCCTGTTCTCTGTGCGTAGAATACTCTTCTTCATGGTACCCTCCTGTATAACACTTACTCCTGTCATGTTTTTCTCAAATCTCAGCCTCACTGTGAGGCTTAGTCTGAGTAACCTATTTAATATTGCAGTTTACCTTTTCTCCTAAACCCCACTCCTCATCTTCCTTAACCTATTTTTTCCTTAGAGAATTTAACATTCTCTATCATGTTCTTTAATTAACTTATTATGTTTGTTTGTTTCTATCAGCTAAGGTGTAAGCTCTATGAGAGCAGAAGCTTTTTTTTGTACATTGAGGGATATCAGATGTCTTGAATAGTGTCTGACACACAGCAATGGTCAATAAACAATTGTTAAATTAATGATAGAATTTATAAATGAATTCTTTCCATTTGATAGAGTATCAGCTGCTTGCTACTCTTCCCCACATCCTGGATCTTTGTGTTTATCCTTTCTGGTTTATTACTATCCTATTATCTCTTCTTTCCTTATTATTCTCCTATATGCCAGATTTGGCTTTCTTTTTCTTTTTTTTTTTGGTCTTCCTTTTTCTAGGATGGTTATTCTGAATACATGAAGACTGAGCTATTTTAAAGTGGGATGTTCATATTTATTTTCAGATAATTCAATTTCCTAGGTATTTGTGTAGAACTCAAATATGAAAAAAATCAATCACACTACACATGACTGTTCAAAGAAAATTTCTCCTTAAAATAGTTTTTCAAGTGGAGAATCATTTTTCTTAAGAATCTTTTATAAATTTCGATGATAATATATTTAGTATCTTAAAATAAAGGTATATATTATCCCAGTTAGTTAATATAGAAGGAAAGTACTCTTTAGTCCTTCAAAAATTTTGGGCATGTGATGTAGGTCTAAAAAGGGGGCATTTTTGAAAGAAACCGATTTTGAAAATATTGCTGTCTGCAATAGTAAATGATGGGCAGAAAGTTCTCTCAAGCAAAACCATCAATTAGAAACTAAAGAAACCTGACCCAATATGGCAGAAGGTTTTGACTTCACCTTTAATAAACTAATGTGGCCCTACATTCTTAAAAAACAAACAAAAAAACCATAAACATGGAAAGTAAAAGAACACTAAACCTAGACATCATATGGGGAAAAAATCATTGTTTTTATACAGCTAAAATTCAGGAAAATTATTTTTATTTCACTGCTCAGATGGCTTTGAGGTAAGTCTCTGGAGTTAAACGTGATTACAGATTTACTTTTTCCCTTAATGTGTTTAAATTTAGAGTATAATAGAATATAAAATGGACAAAGAAATTACCTTATGATAGAAGAGATAAAAAATCTCTTCTTAGAGGCTAAATGAATTTCTATATATTTATGTTTTCAATCAATATTTGTTGAATGAATCAGTGAATAATGAAAGTGTCCTCATTAAGAAACCAGTTGCTTGGTAATATATATTTTAAGAATTGTATTTGAAACAATAATATCAATACAAATTACATTACAAAATGTCTGTCTGTTTAGAAGGATTTCACTGTAGGTGGATTATTTGATCTACCTTTTTCAGAATGTAATGATGCTAAGTGGAAGGACAGAATGAAAGGCTTGTGAGTATTTCAGGTTTGAGACTATTAATGAGAGTCCTTGGAGAAAAATCTGTTTTATTTTGTTTATTCTACAGATATTTATGGAACACATACTATGTGGTATACACTATGTTAATAGTTGGGGTGCAAAGCTGGAATGTGAAGGACTTAGTTTGAAAGAAGCCAAGAACAGAGAGCAGACACACTTGTAAACAATAGTAATGAATGTGGTAAGGGAAGTATGCACATGAGTTATTTTAGAGAGGGAATACCAAATCTGTTTGAGTGATTTTGTTATAATTTCACGGAGGAAGTGTTATTAGCTTTAAGACTTGAAAGATAAGTAGGAGTTGCAATGTAAAGAGGGAAACTCACATTCAGAAGACAGAAAGGCAAGCAGTTCAAAATGCTCTTGCCTTAGAATGAGAGACGTTAAATTGCACAGGTGAATGGAGGCCATGGATTCTTGAAAATATTTAAATATAAAATAAGCTGTGATTAAATAACTTTAAAATGACTTTCCTTATGTAGCTAGAGAATCCAATAAGTTAAAGGCAGCAGTCCATGCTATAAAAGAAGTGATATTCACATGGCATATAAAAACAGTTAAACTACCTCTGTATTTCTATTTATTTTTTGTATTTTTATTGAAGTATGGTTGACATAAATATTATATTAGTTTCAAGTGTACAGCATAGTGATTTGACATTTACATGCATTACAAAATGATCACCACAATAAGTCTGGTTACTATCTGTCACGTTATTACAATATTACTGACTATATTCCCTGTGTTGTACTTTACATACTTGTGACTTAACTTATTTTATAACTGGAATTCTGTACGTCATGATCCTCTTTACCTTTTTGCCCATCTGTGGCAAGGCAAACAGTGCTGGCAAAAGTAGATGGAGAGTGTTAGAAATGATATCCTCTGGTCAGCTAATAGGAGAGTGCTTCTTTTTTTTCCTCACAAAAGTACCTACAGATCCCTTGCCCACCAGCACACACCCTAAAATTAATCAGTAAATCTCCTGTACATATGACCCAGGCACTTAACAAACTGCTGCCTCCGTGCCGGTTCTATGAGTGAGTGGGTTTGTGCACAAACCTTTAGAAGCAGGGTCTTGGTGTTCTAGAAGTCCTTTAGCTCTCTCAGAGTTAAGCATCTCTGGTTTCAAAAAGCCAGGTGTTATGAGGGCTCATCTTTCCAGTGTAGATTTTCCTGGTCTGGGGTGCTGGATAAGGGGCTCGAGCCCCTCACTCCTCAGGGAGCACCTCTACATTTGTGATATTCCTCCCAAAATGTGACTTGCCACATCAGGGTTGTGGGTTCTGGCCAGAGTGTGCCTTGTTTCTCTTACCCATCTCAGTGTGGCTTTTTCGTCACATCTTTAGTTGTAGAAGACCTGTTCTGCTAGTCTTCAGGCTGTTCTTAGAGTTGTTCTATGAATAGCTGTAGTTTAAGTATGCCTGTGAGAGGACGTGCACTCAGGATCTTCCTGAGTCATCTTCATCTGTCTAAACTATCCCCTTTTCTTATTCAACATTCTGTTTAAAGTAGAAAAAAAATATGTGTACTATCAAAATATAATTATAAGTAGTATGAATATAAGTAAAATATAAGTATAGTACTATACATATTAGTTGTATAAATGAAGTGTAGGTGATATGCATTATTTAGGAAGTACCTTTAAAAGCACTGTGTTTTTTAAAATTATTTTCCTACAATAGATATTCTTTGATTAATGCATGCCTCCTTTCATTAATTCTATTAACATTTTTTCTTTGCTACATGCCAGGCATTATATCAGAAGAGATGAATTACTCCATAGAAGTAACATCGATTTTAAATATTATACTCAAACTTCCATATCCAATGAGGGTTTATCTTTAAGAATCTGTATACATACTAAAAACTGCTGTCTTTTCTAAAGTTATTTTGTAGTTTTTTTTTTTTTTTTTTTTGGTGGGGGAATTGCCACAAAAAGAGGTTTTAAGCTGTGCAACCAAATTTAGTTTTCATTACTTTGTATTTATTCCTGACCCAGACTCTAATGTTTGTCCTGATCATCAAATTTATTCCTAGTGCTTGCCTCCAGATGATTCTGAGATGTTTTCAAAATTAAATCAGCTCTCAAGGGACAGGTATTTTTTTACCATCATGGATATTTAAGTACATGTGCTATAGGCACAGAGAGCAATTCCCAAGGAGAAGTTACCTAAATATTTTGAGTAATAATATTTCTGTTAGAATAAATAAGTAGCCTCTTTAAGTGAGTACTTCAAAAGGAAAAAAAATCATCAAAATGTCCAAGTATTTGTGTGCTTATTAAAATTAATCAATTGCATTTCTTTGAAACCAGACTCAGTATGTAACCAGGAAGAATTTAAATTCAGTAATATTTCTTTCAAACATACTGCCTGAATTTAAAATAAATGTATCAGTTTTGAAGTTACTTTACTATAAAAAGCTAAGTCCTGACATGTGTTAAAAATTGTTCTTGGTTTTTATAAAGGTAATACTTAGTAATTAATAAAACATTAAATTTAGAAGTGTAGCAGACCAGTCTTTTTAGATTTTGAAATCCTTACATCTTATAATCAGCATATTACTGCATGACATTCAGTCAGTAATATTTGGCCTCTCTGGGACCATGACAGTAGCTTCCTGATGTTAGTGAAAATTAATTTATTAATTAAATTGTGCCTGGTAAGTCTGTTATTATTATGTCAATTTCTTCACATTTCTACAATGATAGAATGAAGTTTGATATAATATAAAAAATCAAATCACTTAAAATTCTATCACAAGGTTAATTTGATTTTATAGGAAAGATAATTTCTATTGATAAAAGCAAAAGCACAGTCTTCTTATGACAGGTTGACTTACAATAATTACCATTACATTTTTTTGTTAAATAAATATTAAATTCCAGAATTCACTACTTCAGTTCTTATTCAAAGGAGTACCCATCTTTGAAATTCTCCTTTTAAGGCAAGCATATCAAAAGGATCGTGGAAAAGCCACAGATGTGTCTAATCAAATGGAGAGTATAAATAATAAACAAAGTCAACAGGAAATTTTTTCGCAGGAATGTAAAGAAAATCTCCTGTGTGTCACTGATATTTGCCGAAGTGTGACACATAATTGGAATATACAATTGGAAGACCTGTCTTCCTTTTAAAAATAATTTTAATAGAATAAAGGGAGGTAGCAATGCATGTTAGCTGAGTATCCTACTCTAAAAAAAGAACACATTGAAGGTGGAAGTTGGGGTAAATTAAATAGAAGATATGAATGAAACCACAAAAAGAGCTATCACAAAGTTTAGATATTAAACAATGATGTGGCAGTGAACTTTTAGCTATCCAAAAGAATGAGAAATACCATCTTGCTTAGAAATTTCCTCTTCAGGGGCACCTGGGTGGCTCAGTTGGTTGAGCATCTGCTGTCAGCTCAGGTCTTGATCTTAGGGTCCTGGGAACGAGCCCCAAGTCAGGCTCCCTGCTCAGTGGGGAGTCTGTTTCTCCCTCTCCCACTGCCTGCTGCTCCCCACTGCTTGTGCTCTCTCTCTGTCTCTCTGTTAAATAAATAAATAAATCTTTAAAAAAAAAATTCCTGTTTGCCTTGCTGAATATTTCAATGATGAAGTGAACAAAGCATTTAGGGGAATTGCTATACTGAATCTAATTTCCATTATTAGGAAAGAACTGATTTGTGATAGATGAAACATATAGAAAGTGATATTATGATTTCAGAGTCCATAATAACCAAGGAATAGTATGTTGGATATATCAGTCATGAGCCCTACATCATTGATTCTCACACAGGTCTGTTCTTCTAATCACTTGAAAGATAAGGTAGCAGGTAGGTCTTCAGGTGCCTCTTCAGATGGATTGAAATCAGAAAGTTTGCAAATAGAGAAAAGAAATCTGTACGTCTAGGGTTCTTACAGATAATCCTGCTGGGGAATCAGGTTTCCTAGATAATTTTTAGGGCAACTGGTAGGAGTTTTTCTCCCAGATCGAAATGGTTTACCTTTAATTACTGGTGCTTCGGCTCCACTAGGCTTTCTGGGAGTTGCCCTGTTCCTTTGGAGGCAGAAAGGGTTGCACTGAGAAGGGAATTGAGGATTAACCTTTTGGATATCTAAAACAGAGTACTCATAACAAAAAAGATAGCTTCCCAATATCATGCAGGCCTTGGTTTTTAGGTTCGTGTTTTGTTTTGTTTTTAATGAGAGTGATAGACAGTAGAGAAGAAAATTAATCTCCCTTTACCTAACTTTCAGGAAATCAGACAAGTGTAGCCTAGCACAGGAAGGCTATCTGTTATATTTCAGTGCAGTTCTCTCAGGCTTTTACCTAGAGGAAATCTTTCCCACGTCTGGCAATTGGCTGGCTGTCAGTCATAGTTTTCTGCATTGGGAATTTTCAAAATTTTCTGCCTTTTATGTGTTTATTAGTGGAAGTTGGAAGAAGATGCATCAGGGACTGCCAGCCTGATCCTATTTTAAACCTAACTTCTGCCTCATTGATTCTATGTGACGGATACAATTGTTTTGCTTCCATTGTCTCTGTCTTGAAACGCCCTACGAATCAACAAGGAAATATAAAGAAAGGAACAGAACTGTGAATATTCTATTCATTTATGTAAATTTTGGTCCCTGTAACAAATATGAAATAAGATCTTTTGACTGTACTTTAGAAGCCTTAGCTAAATGAGTCAACAATTACAATCCCTTGAACGTCACCATCTAATAAGCTTAGATTTTGCATTGTTGACTAAAAGTTTACAGGATATCTCTCTTACATTATTTTCTTTGAAAGCACTGATTATTCACTTTTATTCCCTCACCAAAATGAAGATATAGTGATATCTGGGTCCAGAGAAGTTAAATAACTTGTCCAAGTCCACACAGTGAACAACTTTGTGTGTAGTTGTGTCTGCTCGAAGCAGATTTTTCCTTGATATTTGAGAAACGTTAAACCAAATTCTTATTGGATGGAAAAGCTATATTTTGATCACAATATGCACATATATTTCTACTATTGAGTTTTAAACAAACGTAAAACTCAGTCAATTTTTATAAGTATTAGACTTTATAAATTAAGTAGACAGCAGTTTCATGAAACTTGGGCAAATTAATTCTGTCAAGACTTCTTGAGATCATAGAATGTCACTACAAAAGGAGTACATCTTGTTTCTATCTGCTGACATTTAATGTATGCCTTTGGGGAAAAAGCAGATGACTACAGGCTGTAGTCTCTTAAGGAGACTGGAAACTTAATGGTAAGTCAATTCAAATACAGAATTTCACTATACTCAGTATAACTTATATTATTCTTTGTCAGAGTGGTATTTAAGCAGAGCTATATGAACAATTGCTCCCTACCTGTACTAGAAATAATTTTATGAATTCTTTTCCTATAAAAAGAATAATAACAAATACCTCATGTGTTAGTGCAGTTTCTTAAAGCACATATCCACAGTCAATATCGATGAGTTTTAAAGATAAGAAATTTATTTTTTAATTTTTTTTTAAAAGATTTTATTTATCTGACAGAGAGATAGAGAGTGCAACAGGGGGAGTGGCAACAGAGGGAGAGGGAGAAGCAGGCTCCCCGCTCAACATGGAGCAGGGGCTGACATGGGCTCAATTTCAGGACCCTGGGATCATGACCTGAGCCAAAGGCAGACGCTTAACCGACGGAACCACCCAGACCCCTGTTTTTTAAGTTCTTAATTATAGCCAGCCAATTAAAAAAGAAGAATTGGACTTAAGAGAGATTCATTCTATATACAAGATACACAATGTCAGTTCCACATATGAAGTCAATTAATATTCTCCATCACATCAATAGGCTAAGAAGGAAAAATTACATTATATCATTATATGTAGAAAAAAACATTTAAAAATCTCCAATAACCATTTATGATAGAAACTCTAAATAAACTAGGAATACAGAACTTTTTTAAAAAAAATTTATTTATTTGAGAGAAAGAGAGAGAGCACAAGCAGAGGAAAGGGGCCGAGGGAGCAGCAGATTCTCTACTGAGCAGGGCAGTTGCAGAGTCAATCCCAGGACCCTGGTATCATGTCCTGAGCTGAAGGCAGATGCTTAACTGAATGAGCCACCCAGGTGCCCTTATAGAACTTCTTCAAATTGGTAAAGACTATGTACAGGAATGCCTGTATGGCTTAGTCGGTTGAGTATCTACCTTTGGTTGGATCATGATCCCAGGGTCCTGGGATAGAGTCCCTCATCGGGCTCTTTGCTCAGCGGGGAGCCTGTTTCTCCCTCTGCCTCTGCCTGCTTGTGTGCTTTCTCTCTCTCTCTCTTTCTCTCTCTCTCTCTCTGACAAAAAAATAAATAGGCTATGTACAAAAGTCCTACAGCTAACATCATACTTAATGATGAATGAATAATGAAACTTTCCCACTAAGATCAGTATAAGTCAAGGATGTCGCCTTTGACCATTCTTTTTCTATATCATACTGGAAGATTTGCTAATACAGTAAGACAAGAAAAGGAAATAAAAGGAATACAGATTGGGAAGAAAGGCAATAAAACTGTCTTTGTTCATGGATAACATGATGGTCTTTGTAGAAAATCTGAAAAAACAACAACCAAATTCCTGGAACTAATCAATGATATAACATGGTTATAGGATATAAGATTGATATACAAAAGTCATTTTTTTCTATGTTTCACCAGTGACCAAGCAAGATTTGAAATTAAAAACACAATACTATTGCATTAGTACCACCCCAAATGAAATACCTAGGTATCAATCTAACAAAATTAGGAAAATCACAAAACTCTGCTAAATGAATCAAAGAAGAACAAGATATGGATAGATATTCCATTTTTATAAATAGGAAGACTCAATGTTATCATGATGTCAGTCCTTCCTAATTTGATCTATAGATTCAGTATAATCTCAGTCAAATTCCTAACAGGCTATTTTGTGGATATTAAGAAATTGACTGTAGAGTTCACATGAAGAAGCAAAAGACCTAAAATAACCAATGTAATTTAATTTTTGACAGAATTTAAAGGAGAAATTTAAGGGAAGTTTAAGGGAAATAAAAAATAATAGATATAGATTTCACTTTCAGTAGTGGGTATAATAACTTTTAACAAGAAAAGATTAAGATTAACAAGAAAAAGATTAACAAGTTTAACAAGAAAAATTAGACTTGAAAAACACTATGAATCTAGTAGACTTAACAAATATCTAAAGAACACTGCATGCTACAACAGCAGAACACACATTCCCAAGTGAACATGGAACATTCTCCTGGATAAGTCATAGGATTTGACATAATAAAATTCTTGATAATTAAAAAAAAATTAAAATCATGAAAAGTATTTTCTCTGACCTCAGTGAAATGAAATTATAAATTAACAGAAAATTTATGAAATTCAGAGAATGAAAATACTTTCCAGTGAGTAAAAAAAGATACCGTGATGAAAATTAGAAAATACATTGAGTTGAATGAAAGTGAAAACAACAATATACCAAAGCATATGGGAAGCAGCTAAACCTGTGTTTAGAGGAAAAATTATATTTGAAAATGCCTATATTTTAAAAAGGAATAATTTAAAATAATTAACCTAATCTTTCACCTCAAGGAATTGGAAATAACAGCAAACTAAACTCAAAGCAAGCAGGAACAAACAAACAGAGAGACAACTTTTACTGAACTAACCAAGAAAAAAAGAGAATAGACTCATACTACTAAAATCAGGAATGAAGGAAGACATATCACTACAACCTTACAGAAATCAAAAGGAAATAAGAAAGTATTATGCCACAATTAAATCACTTACATGAAATGGTCCAATTCTGACAGGCACAAATTTCTGATGCTGAGAAATACAAGAAAATCTGAATAAACTTTTAACAAGCAAAGAGGTTTCATTTTAATATTGAAACTTTCCACAAAGAAAAATACATTCCCAGATGCCTTCGCTGATGAATTCTACCAAATGTTTGAAAATTAATTCATGTCAATCCTTCACAAACTCTTTCAAAAAGAGAAGAAACATTTTCAGAAATAATGTCAATATTACACTGAAACTAAAACCAAAGACATCTGAATGTAGATGCAAAACTCTCTATAAAATAGCAAACAAACTTGCAATCCTACATAGTGTATTCCTATATCAAGGAATACACTCCATGATCAATGGTGTTTATCTCAGGAATGCAAAGTTAGTTTAATATCTCAAAGTCAATTTAAGTGACATACCATTTTACTAGAATAAAAGTTGAAAAGAACTAGTCATCTCAATAGATACAGAAACTTGGTACAAAATTTATCACTTATAGTAAAGCTGGTAATAACCCAATAGTTTAGGAATAAAAGGAATTTCCTCAACCTAACAAAAATACAAGAATACAAATTAAAAATAAATAAATAAATAAATAAATAAAAAACAAAAAAACAAAAAGTGAAAACTATCCAAATACCCATCAACTAATGAATACATAAAATGAATATGCTATTGAAATATTATGAAGCTGGGCGCCTGGGTGGCTCAGTGGGTTAAAGCCTCTGCCTTCAGCTCAGGTCATGATCTCAGGGTCCTGGGATCAAGCCCCACATCGGGCTCTCTGCTCAGCGGGGAGCTGCTTCCCCCTCTCTCGCTCTGTCTGTCTCTCTGCCTACTTGTAATCTCTCTGTCAAATAAATAAATAAAATCTTTAAAAAATATATTTTGAAGCAAAAAGAAAAAAAAAGTATGATTACAAGGTATAACATGGATAGACTTTGAAAGTATTAGCTGAAAGAAGCCAGTCACAAATGTTCACATGTTGTATGATTCCATTGATATGAAATGCTCATATTAGATCAGTCTTTAGAGACCAAAATTAAATTAGAGCTTGTCTTAGAATGGGAGATTTGGATGGAGATAGGGAGAGTGCCTTTATGGATACAGAAATTTTTTGAGGATTGATGAAAATGTACAAAAATTAGATTGTGATGATGATTGCATAACTTTACGAATATACTAAAAATCATTTGAAATGGATAAATTCTGTGGTATGTGAATTACACCTTGATAATACTATTTAAAAAAAGGTAAAATCTCAGAATAGTACAGATGAATGATGAGTTAGACAATTATTTTGAATTCATTCATTAAAAAATTGGGTTATGTAGTTCATCAAAACTGTAGAACATCAACTATTGTTCAGCAGTAATAATTCCTGAAGCATAATAGATAAAAACAACTACAAATTTTAAAGAAATAGCAATCAGATAGGCAGGATACTAACAAACAAGAAAAGATGCCAGAAAACATAGTGCAAAAGGAAAATAACAACCTAGGTTTCCAAACTAGCCAAGCTAATATTTAAAAATAAGAGCAAAATAAATATATTTTCAGGCATACAGAGACTTAAATGTTTTTACAGAATTTTCCCTGAAGAATTACAAAAGGATATTCTGTATCCTTGGTATTAAGCCAGAGAAAAGAAACTGCATTAATAAAGCAACAGTGAACCAAAATATCGGCAGATGATGAGCAATGAATCAATGAGTCAAAAATATAGTCAAAAATAATAGTCTCAGAAACAGAATAATGAGAAAAACATGTCTTGTACTTTGGGTATGTATATTTGAAACAAGGTGGAAGTAGAGTAATAAATAATAGTAAGGAAGTTGTGAAATAAGGAAGTTTGAAGAGAAGCTAAAATATACTATTTTCCTTACTTTACTGAGAGGGAAGATAGACCTATCTTTATGTTTTCTTAATTTGAATTAAATATTGCTGTTAAGAAATTTAATGGACTTTTCTAGTAATGTCACATAATTCAGAATGACCTTATCATTGAGTTCAACTGAAAAAGCTGGAAACATGTTAAAACAACACTAAATGTAAAAATTCCTTAAAGGCATGAGAAAATTAGCAGTATGAAAGAATCACTGGACAAAGAAGACAGAAATCCACAGTGTTCATTCATGTATTTCTTCTGTGAAGGCTGATTCCACTTAGAGGGAGCCAAAAGGTATGAGAAACTGATCTGCTCATCTAGCAACCTATTGGGCTATAAGGACAAAATCCAGACCCACATTTTCTTCTTTACACCGTACAGAGCTATACTCTGAACAGAGCAGAAAGAAAGAAAAGCAGATTCTGACAGAAACTTCAACTACCTGTGGAAATGTAGCTAAATTTGTGTTGAGAGAGACATCTGTTAAAAGAAAGAAGAGCTAAACAGTAAAGCCTCCATCATGAGAATACAGGAACTCGACTTAGAGAAATATATTCTAGAGTGCTGTTTTTCATTTTCTTCAGAGTACAGCCCACAGTAAGCATTACATTTTACATGGAGATCTACTAGCATGTGCATGTAAATGTTAAATTGACATGTGCTTCATGAAATACAGCTTACACTTAAGTATGTGTTATATTCTTATATCCATTATTTTATTTTCTTCTACCTTTTAAATGATGAGAATGAACAACTAAATTAATTTTAGAACCTACTACTGACTCACAGCTCAAAGATGTAAAAACATTACAACAGGGGCGCCTGGGTGGCTCAGTGGGTTAAAGCCTCTGCCTTCGGCTCAGGTCATGATCTCAGGGTCCTGGGATCGAGCCCCGCATCGGGCTCTCTGCTAAGCAGGAGCCTGCTTCCCCCTCTCTCTCTGTCTGCCTCTCTGCCTACTTGTGATCTCTCTCTCTCTCTCTCTCTGTCAAATAAATAAAATCTTTAAAAAAAAAAACAAAAACATTACAACAGAGAATCTCTCAATCAGGGGCATTAGTAAAGAGGGATCAATAAAAATAATTAGAGAAGATATTTTTATTAGAAACATGTTATATTATATCAACATAAGAATTAACTATATACTTTAAGGGGTTCATTTCATTGTGTATGTTATACCTACAAATGATTAAAATATGGTATAAAAATGAGAACCAACTCTAATAAGATAGATTTTCCAAACTTATAAGGCAATATATTTGAAAATTTCAATGAAATGGATAGATTCTAGAAATATATAGTCAAAACTGAAGCAATAATTAGAAGAATATTCAAATGAACCCAATGGTCCTGAGATTTAAATTAAAATATTAACAATAACATTAGTACTTGTCCTGTCTAGATGTTATTCACAAAAGGTTTTATCTACATATCGATCTTACATCTTTCTATTTCTCCCAAAAAAAAAGATTATGAGAGAGAGAGAGGGAGACAGCTAGGAAATACTTTTTATGAATCTGTAATATTACTGATACCAAAGCAGGCAGGAAATTAATATTATAATGCAGTTGTAATACAATAAATTGCTGGCAAATTGCCAGTGAGCAAATTAGTAATCCAACTGTGTATTCAGACACACACATAAATACACACGGGTATTTCACGAGCAGTTGATTTTATTCCAGAGATAATATGAGTGTTCAAAATAAGAAATTATCAATGTAGGGCACTGTATTAATGGACTAAATGAGAAAACTAAACCTCAGCATGGCTTTCCTGGGGGCAGAGTATACTTCCCAGTACCATTGACTTTGAGTTCAACAGAGACATCGATGCCTTGCGTGTGAATGGGCAGGAAATGAATGTGTTTTAAACTAGTGAGAATTCAGAGATGTTTATTCAACAGCATTGTTGCAGAACAGTCTAATACAATGAACAAATTATGGGGTATACATAAGTTTGATTACATTATAACAAGAATTAATGATTTAGATTTTTAAACTGCAAAGAGGATAGTTCTTAGAATAGACTTTTTCATTAAAAGTAAGAAACTATCCTTACAGCAAAATATGTATCAAGTATATATTTCTGGCATACTGATACAATTAATCACCCATTTTGTTGATGCCCGTCAGGAACTTGTTTATGGGAATGGAGATAGGAATGGTAAAATGAAGTGTAATAAGTGAGGTTTTATACAGAATAATGGAAATAGTGTGTCATGAATCATACTTGAGGTCCAAATTAAACACTCATAACAAATATAGCAAAGTACTAACTGTAATTAATTCTGGGTCTTGGAAATTTAGATTTTTGTAATATTATTTTTTTAATTTAGTGTGTTTTTCCAAGTCTTTAATAAAATCAAACTTCTTGCATTCTCAAATTGCATAGGCATTTAGACTTTCTTCTCTTTATCTCATACCGCCATACATTCATTGCTTATGTTTTTATTTTTTTTTAAGATTTTATTTATTTATTTATTTGACAGAGAGAGAGGAATCACAAGTAGGCAGAGAGAGAGGGGAAGCAGGCTCCCCACTGAGCAGAGAGCCCGATGAAGGGCTCAATCCCAGGACCCTGAGATCATGACCTGAGCCAAAGGCGGAGGCTTTAACCCACTGAGCCACCCAGGTGCCCCATTGCTTATGTTTTTAAATATATTATAGTTCATTATATTATTTTCCTAGTCTTAGTATTTTGTCACTGTCTAAAATCACTTAACAACAGAGGGTCTGGCAGTATCACTTCCACAGAATATGTTCTTAAATTGAATTAAATGTATTGTCCCGATACTTTTCATTATATATATATATATTTGCAGTAAGTTTTTTGAGTCAAAGAAAAAAATTATTTTCTTATGAATATAAATTTAGCAGGTGTTATTTTAAAAAGTATATTCATTCTTTTCTGCCATACTGTCATTTGTCTATTCATGGCAATATGGATATACCTAACAATCATCTCATCCAGGTAACATCGGCTCTTTCTTACAACCCTCAAAATAATGAAAACTCTTTGAGGTGCCTTGTTCACCGTTGTACATTCAGAATCTAAAGATGCACTTGCCGAGCACTGAATACATACTTGTTGAACAAATTAATTAATTTCCATAGTTAATAATGACAAAAATAAACAAGACTAATACAGTAGTTTTCAGTGTAGAAAATTGTCAGTAATGTTGATCCTCCCAATACAGTTGTCCTAAGGTGATTTTTATTGTGACGTTGCAGTGGAGAAGATTGCATGCCCGGAAGCCCAAGTAACTTGCTTGAGGTCATTAGGTTAGTACTTCAGAGATCTATCATGTGATTTCATGTCTTCTGATACCAAGAGATCCATAAATAATTTAATTATATTTTTAGTTTTACTACACAAACCCCCAAAATAATAAGTAATGCAGTGTTAGAGAAAATATTACAAAACCCATTTCCAGCTTTATCCTCTGTCCTTTGGTTGTCCCTGAAGATCAGATTGTGCTCTTTTTTAGGCTGTTGGTGGAGATGAGCAACAAAGGATTTTAAATTGATTAGTAATGTGATTGTAGAAAGTTCTGTGATCCTCCATGACTTGTTAGGCCCAAAGGGCTAATTTCAACTTTGGGGGGAATATATATATGTATTTTATACATACTTTATATATATACATTATATATTTATACTTAGAAATGTAATAAAACCTAAATTGGTTAGAGAGAAATTATATTCAAATAAGAGAGAGATTAGAAAAAATAATTGAACTTTTTTAAAAGAAAATTGCTTTTTTATCCTTAAATATAATGCCAATGCAGTTAAGTTTTTTTCTTCATTATGAATGTTAGAATCATACCATAAAAGTCATGTTTTTCTTGTTATATGTAGAAGAAATAGTAAGATCATAGTGCATACATGTTAATTATTAATATTTTAATGCATTTGCTATTTAAGCAATTGATCATACCTAAAATATTTAAATAGCACTTTTAATGTTACTCATACCAAATATTATAAATATTACAATATGATAAATAAACTGATTAAGAATCTATTTAAGGCAACTTCTATCTTAAAGATATAGAGGCCTCAGTAACTGGTTTAATTTGTAGGTTTTTAATCTGAGTGCTGTATATCCCCAGAATCCATGGATAGAATTTAGATGATCTACCAACTGGATGCAAAAATATTACATCTTTATTTTCACTGTTCTCTAATTAAAATTGAGCTTTTCTCCAATCAGGAATTTTGACAAAAACCCACAGTAGTGTTAGCAGTATTACTCAAATAATTTGATACCTCATTGTTACACATAATCTTGAAACATTACTTCTTTAAAATTATGGTAGTTATAAGACCCACCACAAAATACAGATATTTAATACATTAATTATGAAGTGCATACATTATTTTGCTATATTATAATTAAGCTATTTAATAGCATTTCAATATAATTATTTTTTAATAATTTTGTATATTTTATTTAACGCATGTAAATGATTATTCTGATTTATGATAGGTCCTTAAATTTTACCAGACTGTCCAAAAACTGAAACACTTTTTGGGGGATTATATTTAACTCAGAAATATTAACATTTGATAGTTTAGAAATAAATATATAAAAATTTATATATATATTAAAGTAAAATTATATATTTGATACATGTTAATTATATTTTTTCTTAATATTTTTACAACTAACATTATAGTGTGCATCCATGCTCACAGGGTGACTTTTAGGAAATTTCAAAATATGGTAGATAAGTTGACCAGTGTCTGCTGTTAGGGGATTTACTTGAGTTTTTGTTTATTTGTTTGTTTTCTTTTTTTTTACAAACAAACTCAGTTGGCTGCTGAGTTTTATATAATGTTGGAAATGCCTGGTTGTGGAGACTCTGTGGATGAAAGCAGGCATGTTTCATTTGTAACACCTCGAAAGAATGGTTGTTCTAAAACTTTGCAGGGACCAGAAATAGTTGAACAGAGACTGCAGATATTTATTTAGTGGAAATTGACAGGACTATTTAATGAGTTGGGTCCAAGGGCTATATCCCAAAGTCACTATAAGAATTTCGAAGATCTCTGTGAAATGTTATTTATTCAACAGAAAAGGATGGAAGTAGATTGAAGAGAACCAGATATTTCAGTGAAACTGAGAGTTCTTCTAAGAGCTGTTTTTCTATCTTCTAAGAATAAATTATCTATTTTCTGAAGTCTCAATAAATTTTCTTTTTCCTAAAGTCTCAAACAGAGAATGGATGGGGCAACATCAGTGAGAGTGTCTTTGGGGATTTTTCTAATGATAATTCACTCTGAGCAGGACCTCTACATTTTTATTATGTAATGTTTCTTATCATGGCACAGCTTTGCAACTCTACTGTAGTATAGCTTTGTGTCTTCATATAACCAATAAGAATCCATTTCTCTCCATGATCTGAGTGCCTTAGTGTCTTAATATATATGGGAATTCCCTGGGGAAAAATTTATTACTAAATGTAGTAATACTTTTCATTCTTCATACTAAAGAACATACATAGTTTCTTCATACTAAAACAAGATATATATTTTTCTCTGCATTTTTTGCCAGTATGATCAACATTTATTTGGGGGAAAACAGCCACCAATCATCACCAGTAATAGAACAGTACACACACACACACACACACACACACACACACACATTCTCCCACAAACAAACAAACAAAACACATTTGCAGGGCTTATCATGTGTCAAGCATGATGTTACATTCTGGAGGTACACAGTGCCAAGGGTATATTACAGTTCCCTAAGGAACTAATTTTGATTACTTTATAGTAGACACTCTGATATTATCCTGCCCCCACTCCCTTTTAAATTTGTAATTGTATTGGTGTATGGGCTTGCCCTTTATTCCTTTCTTGGTCTATGATCTCTATGTTGCTGATTTCATAATAATGGTACAGTTCAGGATGTATACTAAAGAACCTGAACTCTTTAAACTGTAAGTTTGCCCTTCATCTGAATATTACTTATTGTATACTCATTGTGCAGTTCAAGATATACTTCTGTCCATTGTTCTTTCTGTAGATAGACAGTTTGATTCATTCTCAGGTTCCATCCCTTTGTGAAGACTAAAGGTAAGGTGTTTTCTTTCATGAGGAGGCATCATTGTCTGCTTATCTGTATTCTTGTGACAGTTGTAGCTGTAGATGTTCAATGCTTAGATCCATTAATTGATTGCGGCTTCAATGATATTCTACTTCTGTGATTTAAAAAATTTATCAACTAGAAATATTTTTATCAAGTGGTACTTCCTTTAGTTCAATTATTTGATTTTCCAGTGTTATAGTTCATATAGATAAGGTAGGACATGCATCCTTAATTTTTTCTCTTTATTTCCAATTGTCAAGTTAATGAATGAGTTCCCTTATTATTCTTCAAAATAAAAACTCATTAATTTTAAAATTTTTGATGAATTTCAATTCATTGCAATACTTTTTCATACTGATGCTCAAAATTTTCCATCTTTGACCATGTGGTACCTTTTAATGTTAGCCCTGATATATTTTTGACATGACTCTAGCAATCTGTGATTCCTTCTTTGCTATCAAAGTATATGACAAGATCGTTCATGGTAATCCTATACACTTACTGCTCATTCCTGGAAGTAGACATTTCCCTAAAGAACTGATTTCTTTTGGTGGGGAATGACGTTTAAAATCTGAGTCTTAAAGATACTTGTTGCTGTTGGATTGCTAATTTCATTGCTAGTCCTTCCCAATGGACAGAATTTGGCTGTGTGTGTATGTGTTTATGGTAATAAAGAACAATGCAAGTAAATTTATGTTACTACGGAATTAAATTCAGGATTACAGGGTTTACCCTTAACCTCCTCTGTATTACATTAGTATCTCTTTTGTTGTACCCAGAGAATACTCATTCACTTATATGCAGGGGATGATACAATTAGAAAATCTCATGATCATCCATTTACTTTATCCCACATCACAGAGAAAGCAGTTAACACTTTTTTTCATAGGCTCTCCGCATTCTCTACCCATAGTTCGTAGTCGACTGTTTATACCTTGCCAGAACATATAGCCATTACTCACTATACTGTGTCCCTTTTAGTTTTCATATGTTCTAAGTTCAATGAGTAATTATATATTGTGTGCTCATACCAGCCTTTCATGTTGATTGTTTGCAGTCATGTTGATTGTCTTCAGTTTGTTCTGTAGCGGATTCTTTTAAAAAGAATCTATAGAAATAATAATCTGTAAATTTTTGGTAATAAACGCTCAGCTGTACTCTTTGGAGTTCAGTCAGAAAGAGGGGCTTTGAGTATATTTCTGGATATAAAAATCTTTGACTCACATTTTTTTTTACCCCTTTGGGTATCTTAAATATATTGCTCTATTTATTTTATGGCATATTGCATTACTTTTATGAAATCTGATAATAAACTACTCTTTTCCTTATCAGTCATTTGCCTTTTCCCCCTAGATCTCCAAAGGAATTTTTGTGGTTAAAAGTCGAGTGACTTTACAAGAATAAAATAATTTGGTTTTTTTATTATTCCAGGTTGATATTCTTTGTTATATTGAACATTCTTTAAATATATAGTTCATTTGTTTAATTTTGGGAACATTTCTTGAATAATTTTTAGCATTTGATTTGTTCTTGTATTTGACTTTCTTCTTCAGGGACTACTATTATAAATCTTTGCTTATTTGAACATTGTTATTTTCTCCCAAATCATTCTTATATTTTTCTTCCTTTTGTTTTTGACTTAAGAAAATAAGGTCCTATTTTTACTCTCCAGTTTCCTTATTATTGTTTTTATTTGCCCTTTTATTCCCTTTAGCTTAGTCTTCATTGATGAAAAGATTGTTTTATTTTCTTTTCCAGAGGTTTTTTTTCTAGATGAAAAAAATTCTATCAGTTACAGTTTTCATTTTAGTTGTTCGGGGTTATGTTCTCCTGGTATGATGTCATTGTTTATAGCAATGCCATTTTGTTCCATATTCTCTTTTCTTCGTCTAGGTTATGCCTGCAGTGTTTTCCTGTGTTTATTTTCAGTGTTAAATTATATTCACTGAATTTTAGAAGGAATTATGATACATGATAATTTTTTTTGTAACTTCAGCCAGTCCCCTTTACTGTTGTTTTCAAATAGTCTTTGTAATTTTGGCAAATTACATTTTGAAATACACAATGTTGTCTCTCTTACTTTTATCCATTTTCTTCATCTATATTTTCCCTTTTCTACTGTTTTGATTCTGTTCCTAGGGGATTTCCTTTTGTGAAGAGTCTTTCCTGTGGAGGATCTCTGGTTGTCAGTTTTGAGATTTTGTAGGTTGTAACCTGCTTTAGCAACTTTATTGCTTTCATTGCTAAGGACCGTGGCACTTAATGCACATTGGATAACTGCTATACTATTATTTGTTTGGGGAGTTGGAGATACTTAAACCCTGCACATCCACTACCACCATCTTCTTAGAATTACCCCTGGAAAATTCTTGGTGTTTTTAGGTGCTACCTGGTTAGCAACTAGAAAGCGTTTGTTTTGCTGCTTCAGGTTGAGTTTGTTTGTTTCATTGTCTGGTTGGGTTTTTGGCAGAGAATTCCTGACTTTTTCTCACTCTGCCTTTGCAGGGTTTGTGTACCTGTGTTAAAATTTTCTGTTTCTTTGAATGAACTCTGACTGATACTATTATAATTTTTTTAAGATAGTATTTGGAAGAAAGAGGGGCTTTGAGTATATGTCAGAAAAAAATCATAGCAAGTTTTTGGTGTTATAACAAGAGGTAGAATTAAAATTCTAGAAAACCATAATAAGGATTTTATTGATGAGACTTGTATAGTGGGGAGTTGAAGTGCCCTTTCTTTGTTTCCCTTCTTTGGAAAAAGTTAGAGGTACTAATTATGTAGAGTTGGTTATTTAAAAAAATGTATAAAAATATTCTCAGCAACTATGGAAAGATTCAAATAACAGGGCTTATTTTTTTTAAAAAGATTTTATTTATTTTATTTATTTATTAGGAAAGAGAGAGAGAGTGAGATAGAGCATGAGAAGGGAGAAGGTCAGAGTGAGGTCAGAGTGAGAAGCGGACTCCCCATGGAGCTGGGAGCCCGACGTGGGACTCGATCCCGGGACTCCGAGATCATGACCTGAGCCGAAGGCAGTTGCTCAACCAACTGCGCCACCCAGGGGCCCTAACAGGGCTTATTTTGAGCATGGAGTGACTTATTTATTCAGAAGTATAAAAGATTTTAAACTATTTCAAATCTGTGGTGGATTATTGATTTAACAGAAGTTTCTTGATCCCCTATTCAATGTTTAATATATATAAATTAAGTATTCAAATTAATATGATAAAATATTTTATAGGAAGAACTTTCTTGTCATTAAAACCCATGGTATTGGGCGCATGGGTGGCTCAGGTTAAAGCCTCTGCCTTAGGCTCAGTTCATGATCTCAGGCTCCTGGGATCAAGCCCTGCATCGGGCTCTCTGCTCAGCGGGGAGCCTGCTTCCTCTTCTCTCTGCCTGCCTCTCTGCCTACTTGTGATCTCCCTCTCTCTCTCTCTCTCTTTCCCTCTCCCTCTCTGTCAAATAAATGAATAAATAATATCTTTAAATAAAATAAAACCCACGGTATTTATTTAAATGTTAGAAATAATAAAAGCATTAAAAAGAAACATTGTTGCTATGTTATTTGTATGTGATGTCCCAGTGTTTTATAAATTAAGCTTTTAGAAAATAAAACCAGAATTTGGTAATTGGAGTTTGAGAGACCAAAAAACAATGACCTTTACTTTCCCCTCCCATGTTCTGAACTACTTGGGAAAATAAGTGAAAACAGACAGGCAAATGAAGATACATCTTTTTTTTTTTTTTTGAAGATTTTATTTATTTGTTCATGAGTGACAGAGAGAGAAAGAGAGAGTCAGAGGCAGAGGGAGAAGCAGGCTCTCCATAGAACAGGGAGCCTGATGTGGGATTTGATCCCAGTACCCTGGGATCATGACTTGAACTGAAGTGAGATGCTTAAATGACTGAACTACCCAAGCACCAAGATATCTTTTTTTCTTACTGAAGATACTGATACAGGGGAATAGAGGCAACTGACAATAATGAGTTTCCTAATACTAAATGCCAGATTTATACAGATTTACACACAGCTAACTTCACTGTGGTCTTGTGGCGCATCAGGCGAACTACTTCCAAATATTGATAAGCCCAAACTAGCCAATGGGCTGCTTACAACCAGACACAGTTACCAAAAAAGGAAAAATCCCAATATTCCCATACCCCCTTACCTTCCTCCTTTAAAATCAGCCCAAATAAATAAATAAATAAATAAATAAATAAATTTTAAAAAATGAAAAAATAAAAGCAGCCCTTACCCACTGCCTCCTCTCAGACATCTCTCCTTTGCTGTCCTGCCCTCCACTCCCTTGCCATGTATTCAATAAATGTCTGTTTCCTTTGTTCTGCCTTGGGTGAATCCTTTTTACCAGTCATGCCACTGGCTTCCATCCAGTCCTCACCCCACATTTGGGGGCTCCATTCTGATCAGATCAGGAGAGATGCCACAGTCTGGTCTTTGCTCCTGTAAAATTTGTAGGAGGGAGGAGCAGAAGAGAATGTATGTTGCCTATGGGTTAATTGGGCTCCAAAATGAAGGAAGAGGGAGGGCTGAGACATAGCGCACTGATCATAATCTTAAACACACTGATCAGATAACTTGCATTACCCTGAGAGAGCATTAATAGGTAAAGGAAGAGTGTTATTGTAATGTTACCTTAACAGAAGGAAATGTCAGGTGTGACAGTTTCACCGGATTTAGACTTTAAAACAATATAGCATCCATATTAAGCATTGATCATTTTGAAGTTGAATTTATTTGTAGTTGAATTTAGAAGGATTGAGAAATTAACTAGATGAATGATGTTTATTTATTTAATGCTTAAATTTATTTGCTTTGGGAAAATGATTTAGTTTCTTTTTTTTCCTTTTAAGAAGATATCAGAGAGTTTGATTGGATCTCAGAGAGTTTGATTGGATCTCTCTTCCTTCTGTATTGTTTTATTTTCAACAGAAGTATTTCAAAACTTTTTCATTGACCGTGAATCAATTTACAATGCTTAAAGTGAGAGCTTAATTAACAGATATTTGTTTTGGGGTTTTTTTAGATGGTGTTTTTCCTTCTCCAGTAGAAACATATATTTTTAAAAATATGGTCTGACTTCAGAATTTTTATCTTCTAAATAACTGCTTCAGGTTTTTCTAAGCTCTGTAAGACTTCAGATCTTTCAGGGCCACAAAGAAATGATGTGACAGGGGCACCTGGGTGGCTCAGTGGGTTAAAAGCCTCTGCCTTCGGCTCAGGTCATGATCTCAGGGTCCTGGGATGGAGCCCCGCATCGAGCTCTCTGCTCAGCAGAGAGCCTGCTTCTCCCTCTCTCTCTGCCTGCCTCTCTGCCTACTTGTGATTTCTTTCTCTCTATCAAATATATAAATAAAATATTAGAAATGATGTGACAGATATCAGAGCTCTTTATATATAAATAGAAAAACAACAACAGCAACAACCCCCCCACCCATTACCAGGTAGTTAAAGGGCTTTGAAAAAGACCTTCATAGCATTGTTTGTTGACATCTTAATTTTATTTTTTTCAGTGTTCCAAGATTCATTGTTTATGCACCACACTCAGTGCTCCATGCAATACGTGCCCTCCTTAGTACCCACCACCAGGCTCACTCATCCCCCACACATCCCTCCCCTCCAAAACCCTCAGTTTGTTGCTCAGAGTCCACAATCTCTCATACTTCGTTTCCCCCTCTGATTTACCCCAATCCACTTTTCCTTTCCTTCTCCTAATGTTCTCCATGTTCCTTATGCTCCACAAGTAAGTGAAACCATATGATAATGACTTCCTCTGACTTATTTCACTCAGCATAATCTCCAGTCCTGTCCATGTTGATACAAAAGTTGGGTATTTATCCTTTCTGATGGCTGTGTAGTATTCCATTGTATATATGGACCATATCTTCTTTATCCATTCGTCTGTTAAAGGGCATCTTGGCTCTTTCCACGGTTTGGCGATTGTGGCCACTGCTGCTATGAACATCGGGGTACATATGGCCCTTCTTTTCACTACATCCGTATCTTTGGAGTAAATACCCAGTAGTGCAATTGCAGGGTCATAGGGTAGCTCCATTTTTAATTTTCTGAGGAATCTCCACTGTTTTCCAAAGTGGCTGCACCAATTTACATTCCCACAAACAGTGTAAGAGGGTTCCCCTTTCTCCACATCCTCTCCAATACTTGTTGTTACCTCTCTTGTTAATTTTGGCCATTCTAATTGGTGTAAGGTGGTATCTGAGTGAGGTTTTGATTTGGATTTCCCTGATGGCTAGTGATGATGAACATTTTTTCATGTGTCTGTTAGCCATTTGTATGTCTTCTTTGCAGAAATGTCTGTTCATGTCATTTGCCCATTTTTTGACATGATTATCTGTTTTTGGGGTGTTGAGTTTGAGGATTTCTTTATAGATCTTGGATATCAGCCCTTTGTAGTGTCATTTGTGAATATCTTCTCCTATTCTGTGGGTTGCCTCTTTGTTTTGTTGACTGTTTCCTTTGCTGTGCAGAAGCATTCTTTTTTTTTTTTAAGATTTTATTTATTTGACAGAGAGGGAGATAGATCACAAGTAGGCAGAGTGGCAGGTGCGGGGGGGTGGGGCAGGCTTCCTGCCGAGCAGAGAGCCTGATGCGGGGCTTGATCCTAGGGCCCTGAGATCATGACCTGAGCCAAAGACAGAGGCTTTAACCCAATGAGCCACCCAGACGCTCTTATGCAGAAGCATTCTTAACCACCTGCAGAGGTAGGCATCACACAGCATCCTTCCTGACTGCCCATGGTAACACTTATGTAAATCAGATACCAAAGATACGTTCCACTGATATGGAGCTTACAAAGAGCAGAGACAGCTAGTTCTTATGCTATTACTATTTGCCAATAGAAAAATAAATGTCCCAATTAATTTCTTTACATGTTGGTGGCTTGAATTAATTTTTGAATCCCAAAGATATCTGTGCTATTATTTAAACACAATCCCAGGAAGGAAAAATTGCTTCTATAGTGTTCCCATTTCCATGAGAACAAGAGCTTTGGTCCCATATGTAATTTGAACAAGATATTCCAGGATAGAGCTGAAGAGAATATGGAACACACTGGTTATCCTTCTTGCCTCGTGCATCTGCCTTCTCTGATTCAGAATTAAGGAAACTAGAAGAATATATGGAAAATGATGGTTCTATAACTTAAAGTCAAAGCATTAAACCAAAATCATCTTAATAATTCTAATTCCCCTTTTATACCTTCTACTTGAATCTTCTCCACTCCCCAATATTGCGTACTTCATTTTCTCAAGAGAAACTTTTCTTAGTGCCATAATTAGAATACTATAGATCATATTATAACATTAACTAGAATGCTGGCTTATATTAAATGTAATCAAAGTGGAATATTAAATGGAAATATTTATGTCTGTTTATATACTTTTCTTTAACATTTGTATAAAATTAAGAATAACATGTAGATGAGTTCTTTATGGATTCATTCAACCAATCCTTATTGAGAACCTCACGTATGTCAGGTACTTTTTTTGTCTCCATGGTTGCAGTAGTGAATAAAACAATAAAAATCCCTACCTTCCAGGACCTTCCCATTTGTGAGATGAAATATATACTGTAGAAAAGTAATAAGCAAAGTATTTGCTATGTTAAAAGATGATGAACAGGGATGCCTGGGTGGCCCAATCGGTCAAGCATCCACCTTTCACTTAGGTCATGATCCTGGGGTCCTGGTATCAAGCCCTGCATCAGGCTCCCTGTTCAGGGGTAGTCTCCTCCCTCCCCCGACTTGTGCTGTCTCATTCCCCTCTCTCTCTCTCTCAAATAAGTAAAATCTTTTTAAAAAACGAACAGCTTGAAGAAATATGCAAAGCAAGTGGATAGGAACAATTGGCAACCATCCATAAGCCCTGCTGAAAAGGTGATCTTTATGCAAAGATTTAGGGAGGAAGTAGGCAAGATTTATAACCATCTTAGGGAAAAGCATTTTAGGCAGAAAGAACAGCAAATATAAATGTGGGAACCTGCCTCACAGGTTCAGAGAACAACGAACAAATGAACAAATAGTGTGACTATTGCAGATTGCTTGAGGGTGAGCCTGTTGCAAAATGAGGCCAGCAGAGATGAAATGCAGGGAAGCTGCAGGTCTCATGGGGCCTACTGGGCACACACCACACCTGGGTTTTTATGCCATGTGAGACTGGGGGTCAGGATAGAATGGGCATCACAGAAGGCTTTTGAGTAAAGAAGCAATGTATTAGTTCTTTTTTTAAAATTATTTAAATTCAATTTAGTTAACATATAGTATATTATTAGTTTCAGGGGTAGAATTTAGTGATTCATCAGTTGCATATAACACCCATTGCTCACTACATTGAGTGCCGTCCTTAATCCCCATCACCCAATTACCCCTCCCCTCACCCTCCTCCCCTCCAGCAACTGTCCATTTGTTTCCTAGAGTTCAGTGTCTCTTATGATTTGCCCCCCTCTCTATTTTCATCTTACTCTATTTTCTTTCCCTTCTGTTACGTTTATCTATTTTGTCTCTTAAATTCTGCGTATGAGTGAAATCATAAGGTATTTGTCTTTCTCTGATTGACTTCTTTGCTTAGCATAATATGCTCTAGTTCCATCCAAGTCATTGCAAACAAGATTCCATTCTTTTTGATGGCTGCATAATATTCCAGGGTGTGTATACATACACACATACATGTATATGTAGGTATGTATGCATGTATATGTATGTGTGTGTGTATGTATATATATATATGGCACCTTATATATATATATGGCACTTTATCCATTCATCTGTTTGTTGATGGACATCTGGGCTCCTCTCATAGTTTGGCTATTATGGACATTGCTGCTATAAACATTGGGTTGCATATACCCCTTTAAATCACTATGTTAGTATCCTTCAGATAAATCCTTACTAGTGCAATTGCTGAGTTCTAGGGTATCTCTACTTTTAACTTTTTGAGGAACCTCCATACTGTTTTTCAGAGTGGCTGCTTATAGATATTTGCAAATGTCTTATCAGATAAAGGGCTAGGATCCAAAATCTATAAAGAACTTATCAAACTCAACACCCAAAAAACAAAAAATCCAGTCAAGAAATGAGAAGAAGCAATGTGTTTTCACTTATGTTGTGAAAGAATCATGTTCTCTGATGTATTGACAAGAGATTATAAGAGGGCCATGGGTAGAAGCTAACAGTTTCACTGACCACATTTTCCCATATGTTACATATAAATAAATTATTTGGGATTAAGAAAAAAAATTTGATCCATACCTAATCATCTGTAGTAGGCCACATGGTTGTCCCCCAAAAGATTTATCCACATCTGGAATTTGTGAGCACTGCTTTGTTTGGAAAAAGGTCTTTGTAGATGTAAATAAATTGAGAATCCCAAGATGAAGAGATAATCTTATTTTATCTGGATACCTCTAAATCCCATGGCGAGTATACTTATGAGGGAGACACACAGAGGAGAAGGTGAAGGAGCCAAAGTCCAGGAATACTGGGCCATCCCCAGAAGGTGGATGACACAAGGAACAGATTTTCCCCTAGAATCTCTGCTATCCCTTTGATTTCAGACTTCTGGCCTTCAGGATTGTGAGAGAATAAATTTCTGTTGTTTTAAGCTACCCAATCTATGATAATTCATCATGGCAACTGTAGGAAAATAATATATTATCAAAAATTAATTCTTTAATGGGTGAATTTTTTAATTCCCACAAATCCCATCAATTTATATATATAGCATATAATATCTTTAATATTTCAAATATCCCCACTTAGTGATGATTATTTCTGCTGGATGCACAAAAAGTGGCCAAATTCCTGTGAAATTTGCGCAAGTTATTGTATGACTCCACTCTGTGTGTAGTTGAGCAGGAAAAGAGAGCTGCAGAAAGGTGACATGGTGAGGAGAGGGTGAAGTAGGAAACCAGTAAGCCCTCCCACCATGTGACGAGTCAGGATGTATGAACTCAAGCCTGGTGGCACAAAAACACCAAGGCTTGAACCATCTTGTAGGACTTGACCCAAGAGGGAAGCCTTCCAGGTTTGAAAAACCCAGAATCAAGAGACTATGTGCAGATTTCTATTGAGGGTAGGTGAAATGGTCCAGAAATGTCAAATGAGTTGACAGTTCTCTTCCTGGAGAATATGCAGAGGGGATACCTGTCGAACACATAAAAGCCCACTTCTGTGCTCCATATAGCAGCTGACTATCCAGTCTGCCACATAAAAGGCACCAATAACCAGAAAGTGAATAAGGTAAAACCACAACACCTAGTAGGTTTAAAATAAAGGAGAAATGTCTTTCATTTTCCCTGATTTCTGCTTCACTGGCCTCAACACATTTAAGGAGGTCTGCTGTATAGGAGGTGGGTCCGTCATGGTTACATCAAAGAAACAGAATCAGTAGAGAGATAGGTATTAAGAGATTTCATGTGAAGAATTGGTTTATGTGATTGTGATGCCTGGGTAGGCAATTCTAAAATCTGGAGGTCAAGCTGTCAGGAGGGGTAGACTAAACTCATAAGCATAAGCTGAAGCTGCTATCAGCAAATGAAATTTCTTCTTAAGGGAAGCCTAAGCCTTCTTCTTATAGGTCCATTCAGTTGTGTGAGTCAGGCAGTCCAGATGGTCTAGGATGATTTTCCTTACTTAACATAAACTGATTATAAACTATGTACAAAACACCTTCACCACAGAATCTACATTAGTGTTTGGATAACTACTGATTATAGACTCATGAGCTGACACCTACAACTGGGCCATCACAGGGGGAGGGAAAAGTATAATTACCATTCCCTCACTCAGAGTAATATAAATGGTGGACATAAAGGTGAATATACGATTGAAATTTTAAACTGCATTAAATTGTCCTAATCTTTTATTTTACCTAAAAATGGCTTGGAAATTAAGTCGTCTGCCAAACACAGCCTTAAAGGATGTAACAAATTATTCAAGTATTTATTCAGCAAAGATTTATTGAATATGTGCTATATGCCAGACCGTTCTGGGTGTTTTGAATGGATCGCAGAACATAACAAAGGTCCCTGTGGTCATGGATATAACATTGCAGTGGGAGAAGACACACAATAAATCATAAATATAAATAAGTAAATTGTATTCTGTGTTAAAAGGTAAAAAGTGCTAAAAAAAAAAAGGAAAAAGTGCTATGACAAAACAAACACATAGTACAAGGTAAAGGAAATCTGGTATTTGAAAGGGAGAGCTGTTTCATTTTCAAATAAAGCAGTCAGGGTAGACCTCAATGAAAGGATAGGACTTAAATAAAACCTTGGGAGTTAAAGAAGAACATTTCAGGAAGAAGGAAAGCTATGCAAACTCCTATGAGAGGAGCATGACTCATTTTTAAGCGAGAACATGGAGGTCAGAAGACAGTAGAAGAGAGCAGATATGTAGCCAGGACAAGCGTAAGGGGTGGGTTTGAGATGATGTAATTAGTTTAGGCCATTGTAAGATAATTGACCTTCAATCTACTACATGGTTTTGAGCAGGCAATGACACTGGCTGAAGGCTTCGATTGGGGAACACTATAAAAGATTTTGTATTTGTCTCCCTCACTGCCTACTCCCCACAATTCGGGGTACTGTGTAAACTGGTTAAATCCACATGTTGTAGGCAAGGAGAAAATCAACAGTTACACAAGAATTAAAGATATTTTAGCCTCCTAATCTTCTCAATTTACTATTATTTTTTAAAATTTTAATTTCAGTGTAGTTATTAATTAACAGTATTAATTAATTTCAGGTGTACAATATAATATTCAACAGTTCCATTTAGGGCTCGTCCGGGTAAATATACTCTTAGTCCCCTTCACCTAGTTCACCCATACTCCACCCACCTCCTGTAGTAACCATCTGTTTGTTCTCTATAGTTAAGACTCTTTTTTGGTTTGCCTCTCTTTTTCTTTCCCTTTGCTTGCTTTCTTTCTTAAATTCCACATAGGATGAAATCATATGGTAATTATCTTTGACTGACTAGCTGATTTTGCTTAGCATTATATTCTCTAGATCCACCCATGTTGTTTCAGGTGACAAGATTTTGTAATATTTTTGTAGTTGAATAATATTCCATGTATATATATATGTACCCACATCTTCTTTATCCACTCATTTAATTGATAGACACCTGGGTTGTTTCCATAGTTTGACTATTGTGAATAATGTTGCGGTAAACATAGAAGTGCATACATATCCCTTCAAATTAGTGTTTCATATTCTTTGGGTAAATATCCAGTAATGCAATTGCTGGATCATAGAGTAGTTCCATTTTTAATCTTTGGGAGAAACTCCATCCTTTTTTCTATAGTGGCTGTACCAGTTTTCATTCCCACCAACAGTACACAAAGCTTCCTTTTTCTCTATATCCTCACTAACACTTCTTGAGTTTTTGATTTTAGTCATTCTGATAGGTGTCAGTTGATAATGCCATTTTGGTTTTGATTTGCATTTCCCTGATGATGAGTGATGTTGAGCATCTTTTCTCAGGACTCACATTTAGATCCTTAATTCATTTTGAGTTTATTTTTGTGTATGGTGAAGAAAGTGGTTCAGTTTCATTCTTTTGCATGGAGCTGTCCAGTTTTCCCACATTTGTTGAATAGACTTCTTTTTCCCAATGCTTATTTTTTCTTCTTTTGTCAAAGATTATTTGACCATATAATTGCAGATTTATTTCCAGGCTTTCTGTTCTTTTCTATTGATCTCTATGTCTATTTTTGTGTCAGTACTATTTCAGTTACCACGGCTTTGTAATATAACTTGAAGTCTGGAATTGTGGTACCTCCAGTTTTCTTTTTCTTTTTTAAGATCGCTTTGACTATTCAAGGTCTTCTGTGGTTCCATAAAAATTTTTGGTTTGTTTGTTCTAGTTCTATGAAAAATACTATTGCTATTTTGATAGTTATTGCATTAAATCTAGATTTCTTTGGGCGGTATAGACGTTTAACAATATTTATTCTTCCAGTCCATGGGCATGTGATATCTTTCCAATTCTTTGTGTCATCTTTATTTTCTTGCATCAGTGATTTATATTTTTCAGAGTACAAGTCTTTCACCTCTTTGATTAAGTTTATTCTGATATTTTATTGTTTTTTGGTGCAATTATAAATGGAATGGTTTTCTTAATTTCTCTTTCTGCTGCTTCTGTATTGGTGTATAGAAATGCAACAGATTTCTGTACATTGATTGTATCTTGTGACTTTACCAAATTCATTTATCAGTTCTAGTACTTTTTTTAGTGGAAACTTTAGGGTTTTCTATATATAGTATCATGTCATTTGCAAATAGTGAGAATTTTACTTCTTCCCTATAAATCTGGATGTCTTTTATTTCTTTTTGTTTTCTGATTGCCGTGACTAGGACTTCCAGTACTATGTTGTATACAGGTGGTGAGAGTGGACATCCTTGTCTTATTCCTTACCTTTGGGTAAAAGCTCTAAGTTTTTCACCATTAAGTATGATATTGACTGTGGGTTTTTCATTTAAGGCTCTTCCTGTTGAAGTATGTTCCTTCTAGACCTACTTTGTTGAGGGTTTTTATCATGAGTGGATGTTGTACTTTGTTAAATGTTTTTTCTGCATCTATTGAAATGATCATATGGTTTTTATCCTTTCTCTTATAGATATGACATATCATGCTAATACTTTCACACATATTAAACTACCCTTTCCATCCCAGGAATAAATCCTATTGGATCATGATATATGATTTTTTATTTTTATTTTCCTTTTTGATATATGATTTTTTAGAATGTATTGTTTGATTCAGTGTGCTAATATTTTGTTAAGGATTTTTGCATCTGTGTTCATGAAAGATACTGGGCTGTATCTCAGATACTGAACTGTTCTCTTTTTTTAGTATTTTCTTTACCTGGTTTTGGTATCAGGGTTATCCTGGCCTCATAGAATAAATTTAGAAGTTTTTCTTCCTCTTGTATTTTTTGGAATAGTTTGAGAAGAATAGATACTAACTCTTCTTCAAATGTTTGTTAGAATTTGCCTGTGAAGCCATCTACTCCTAGACTTTTGTTTTATGGGGATTTTTTGAGCACTGGTTGAGTTTTGTTGCTAGTTATCAGTATGTTCAAAATTTCTTTTTCTTCTTGCTTCAATTTTGGTATGTTACAGATTTCTAGAAATTTATCCATTTTTTTCTGGGTCATCCAGTTGGTGGCATATAATTTTTCATAATATTCCCTTATAATCTTTTGTATTTCTATAGTGCGGGTGGCAATTTTTTCTTCTTTCATTTGTGATTTTGTTCATTTGAGTCCTTTCTCTGTGTGTTTGTTTGCTTATTATTTTGGCTAGAGGTTTATCAATTTTATTAATCTTTTCAAAGAAACAGCTCCTGGATTCGTTGATCTTTTCTATTTTTTTTTAGTTTCTGTATCATTCATTTCTACTCTAATCTTTATTATTTCCTTCCTTTTGCTGGGTTTGGGTTTCCTTTGTTCTTTTTCCTAGCTCCTTTAGATTTAAGGTTAGGATGTTTTTTTGAGATTTTTCTTGCTTGACATAGGCCTGTATTGCTGTAAACTTCCCTCTTAGTACTACTTTTGTTGCTTCCCAAGGATGGACTGTTGAGTTTTTATTTTCATTTATTTCCATGTAATTTTTTATTTCTTCTTAGATTTATTTTTTGACACATTCATTGTTTAGTAGCATGTTATTCAACCTCCATGTATTTGTTCTCTTTCCAGATTTTTTCTTGTGGTTAGAAAAGATTTTGGTATACCTTTGATCTTTTTGAGTTTGTTGAGACTTGTTTTGTGGCCTAATATGTGGTCTGTTCTGGAGAATGTTCTATGTGCACTTGGGAAGAATATGTATTCTGCTGCTTTAAGATGGAATGTTCTGAGTATGTCTGTTAAGTCCATCTGTTCTATTGTGTCATTCAAATCCACTGTTTCCTTGTTGATTTTCTGTTTGGATGATCTGTCTATCCATGTAAGTAGAGTGCTAAAGTCCCCTACTATTAATGTATTACTATTGATTATTTCCTTAAGGTAGTTATTAACTGTTTTATATATTTGTGTGCTCCTATGTTGGGTCCATAAATATTTGCAATTGTTATATCCTCCTGTTGGATTCTACCCTTTATTATTAGTGTCCTTCTTTGTCTCTTTGGATAGTCTATTTTAAAGTCTATTTGGTCTGATATAAGTAGTGCTATCCCAGCTTTCTTCTGACATCCATTTTCATGATAAATATTTCTCCCTCCCCTCACATTCAATCTGCATGTGTCTTTGGGTCTGAAATGAGTCTCTTGTAGGTAGCATATAAATGGATCTTGTTTTGTTTTGTTTCGTTTTATGCATTCCATCATTCTGTGTCTTTTGATTGGAACATTAATTTCATTTACATTCGAAGTATTTTTAATGAATATGTATTTATTGACATTTTGGTATTTGTTTGTGGTTGTTTTTATAGTTTTTCTCTGTCCCTTTCTTCTCTTCCTCTTTTTCATGGTTTGCTGGCTTTCTTTAGTTATGTACGTGGATCCCTTTATTTTTATTCTTTGCATATTTATTATTGGTTTTTGACTTGCAGTTACCATTAGGTTTGTATACAACATCTTCTGAATATAGCAGTCTATATTAAGTTGATTGTCACTTAAGTTTGAACCCATTCTTTACTCTTTTCTCCCCACATTTTAGGTATATGTTGTCATATTTTATATCCTCTTATTTTGTGAATCCCTTGACTGATTTTTACAGATAGACTTATTTGTACTGCTTTTGTGTTTTCTACTTTTCTTAAGATTTTATTTATTTATTTATTAGGAAAGAGAGAGAGTGAGAGAGAGAAGGTAAGAGTGAGAAGCGGACTCCCCATGGAGCTGGGAGCCCGATGTGGGACTCGATCCCAGGACTCCGGGATCATGACCTGAGCCGAAGGCAGTCGCTCAACCAACTGCGCCACCCAGGGGCCCTGTTTTCTACTTTTCTTACTCTTCCTTATGGTCTTTCCTTTCCACTCAAATAGTCCCCTTTAACATTTCTTGTAGGGATGGTTTAGTGTTTGTGAACTCCTTTAGTTTTTGTTTGCCTGAGAGACTATTTCTCTTTCTATTCCAAATCATAGCTTTACTGGATGGAGTATTCTTGACTGCATTTTTTTCCTTTTCAGCATTTTTAATATATCATACCACTCTCTTCTGATTTGCAGAGTTCTGCTGAACTGATAGCTTTAAGGAGTTTCATTTAAATATAACTGTCTTCTTTTCTCTTGCTGCTTTTAATTTTTTTTTCCTTATTTCTGCTTTTTGTCATTTTAATTACTATATATCTTGGAGTGGACCTCCTTACGTTGATTTTGTTGGAGAATCTCTGTACCTCCTGGGTCTGGATATCTGTTTTCTTCCTCAGATCGGGGAAGTTTTCAGCTATTATTTCTTCAAGACAGTTTTCTCCCCCTTTTTTCTCTTTCCTTCTCCCCCTCCCTCTCCCCCTTTGTCCCCTCCTCCTTCTCTTTCTTCTTTTCTTCTAGGATCTGTATAATGCAAATGTTATTACACTTGATAGAGCTGCTGAGCTCCCTAAGTATATTCTCATTTTGCATATTTTTTTCTCTCTCACCTGCTCAACTTGATCATTTTCCATTACTCTATCTTCCAGTTCACTAGTTCATTCCTCTGCTTCCTCTACCCTGCTATTCATTCCATCCAGTATATTTTCAGTTTCATTTATTGTGTTCTTCATCTCTGATTGGTTCTTTTTTCTCTCTTCATTAAGAGTGTCACTGATATCCTCAAATCTTTTCTCAAGTCCAGTGAGTGTCTTTTTGATCATTACATTAAATTCTCTAGCAGGCATATTACTTATATTTGCTTTACTTGTCTCTTGCTGTGGTTTGGTCCTGTTCTTTCATTCGTGATGTATTTTTCTGTTTCCTCATTTTATCTAAAACTTTGTCTGTTTCTGTATAATAGGAAAGTCTGTTTCATCTCCTGTTCTTGGAAGTAATGGCAATATGAGGAAGAGGTCCTGTAGTGCCCTGAAGCCTGGTGTCTTCTGTTTTGTAGAACCTGGTGCATTAGTCGGTGTCTCCTATGTGTTGCATGTTCCCTTTTCTTGTGTCCTGGATGCTTTTTCCTTCAATGCATTCATCTGCAGTGGCTCTCTTTGCCAGTTAGTGCAGAGTTTTTGTTTCTCAGCTGGGGTAGGCTATACAGTTTTCACAAGGTATATGTTGGCCTGCTAGGAAATTAGTCCTGCCTTAGCATTTGGGAGGGGCTGGCCTAAGCAGATCCATAAAGTAGGTGGAGTACCCAATTTGAACAAAGTGTGTCCTGGGCTTCTGAAGGGCCAACCACTACTGCTGCCACCAGCACTGCAGCCACTGCTGTCACTGCAGCTGGGGCCAAGACCTCAAAAAATACCCAGGTCAAGAGTCAATAAGTGTTAGGCTAGTCTTCTAGTGGTGGATACCTGCCATGCTGAGATTAAGGTAAATATGACTGGGAAGGACAGATCAGCCAAAATGTGGTGGGGCAGGACTTGGTGTAAGCAAGTTAAGAAGTTGAGTGTCGATGCTGCACTGGTCCCCGCAGGTGGTTGTTCATTATGCTGGGGAAGGAGAGGGAGATGGTGCCTTCCAGCTCCTTTGTTCATGAAGAAGTCCCTCAGCAATTATTGCCCCTCCAGGACATACTCTGAAATGAGTAAACTACTCTGTCCCATATATACCAAGCATTTTTGAAACTGCTGTTTCTATACTGTCACTCCGTGGGCTCTGTCATGCTGTCTCTTTAAGGTCAGGAACTCAGCTTCATATTGTCCTTTGGACTCTCTCAGAACTGAGCCCACTGATTTCTAAAATTCTAGGCTTTTTAAGTCCCATTGGTTGTAACTCACAAAATTTGGCCCCTTTTGCTTTCAAAGTCAAATGTTATGTGGCTTCATTTTGCTTGTGCAGGCTTCTCAATACGATAGTCTGTTTCTCTTCCCTCTCCATGCCCATGGCTCTCTCCCCACCATGGATGGTGGTGGTCTGTTTGGCTCCCCACTGTGTCTCCACCCTTTCTGCCCTCTTCAATGTGTCCTCTTCTCTACCTTTAGTTGTGGAATTTGTTCTACCTGTATTCAGGTGGTTTTCTGGGTTATTTAAACCTATGTGAGTGTTATTTAGTATCTATGGGAAGAGGAGAGCTTAGGATCCTCTTACTCTGCCATCTTTCCAGTCTCCCCCAAATCATTTCAATTTAATTCTTGTATAGGATGGCACAACAATTGAGTATCTAATAGACTTTAAGTGTTTAATCAATACTAGACACCAACGTTGGTTATACTCACAAGGTAAAGAAAATGTACCTTTTGAGTATGATGGACACAACTTTCCTTTAAGAAGCTGTCATAATATTTATAGTAACTATAATTCTGCCTGGATAGAGAGAAATATACTGCAGAATTAAAAGATGCTGAGGAAAAGTGGCATATTTGGATTCTTTATTTGTGCAAAGACCCTGTAGAGTTTAGTTGCAAGAGGAATTCCCCCACCTCTCTCAGGTTCATATTGTATCTCTAAGTGTCAGCATAGCAGTGGCAAGGCTGCTGTAGCCTAGCTGGTCGTTGACCTTGAGGGTACTCAGTATAAGCCAAGGAGAGTATCAAAAGGTGGAAGTAGGACTTAACGATTTCATCCCTTGCATCTTGCTCTCTGTTTCACCTGTGACTAAGATGTCAAGTTCCTATTTTCACTAAGCCATCTACAGTGTAGCAGACAGAGCTTGAGGATGTTTAATTGCTTATTTGCAGAGTGTCAAATCGTGAATGTGTGCACAAACATGTAAACGGGTTATGGCATCTGAAGGGCTTGTGAGGTAGGTGGGTGAATTCCACATAAATAAAAGCAAAAATTGTCTAAGATCATTTCTGTCATTGCAAATCAATACCCTCTCCATTAAACTGGTTTAGAATTATGAACTAAATTAGAGGTTTTAATGTGCTTTTAGGGTTTAAGGGCTGTGGTATACCTCTGCACAGGTGTTGTTTATTTACCTGCCTGGCAAAAGCTTCTCTTCCTGATAGATCTAACAGGATATTTTAGTCATTTAACATTTTTTTTTTTTTTAAAGATTTAGTTTATTTATTTGAGAGAGAGAGAGAGAGATTGAGAGAGCGCATGAGAGGAGAGAAGGTCAGAGAGAGAAGCAGACTCCCCAGGGAGCTGGGAGCCTGATGTGGGACTCGATCCCAGGTCTCCGGGATCATGACCTGAGCCAAAGGCAGTCGCTTAACCAACGGAGCCACCCAGGCGCCCAGTCATTTAACATTTTTAAAGGAGGTCAGCTTTTTCCAAAAATACTCTCTAGGAAATGACTTTTTTGGATTTTATGTGAGGAGGGAAGGGTCTGGCTAAAATAATGAGGAAACCAAAAGCAAACCTTCACAATTGAGCCCTTATCTTCAGTAAAACATGGTTAAAACACAGTGCAGGAAATATAATGGCTGATATGTTTGTGTTCCAAGGATAAAGCATTTTTTTACATGTGACCACCTGCTTGACTTTATGAAAGTCTTTATTTATATTATTTAGAAACTGATGTAGCACATGTATATAAGCTTACAGTGGGTTGCTCACTAAGAAAAGAAGTAACTTAAGTTTTCTGAGTAATCAGCATCTCTCTTCTTAGGTGATAATTCAGATTGTTTTTAAATGATTTCTTGTTTTGGATTATAGAATAAATGCCAATCTTGAAACAATTGTTGTTAAGCATTGATTTCTCCTTGGTCAGGAAAGGAAAAAGAAACAAAGAGAATCATGAAAAGGACACCAACATAATAATCATCAGGATTGTGGTTGGAAAAAGATTTGAAATAACTGCAACCTATTTTTTTTACCAATGTGATTTGAATTACTGGGGGAGAAAAAGGAATTGTTAATGCACTATTGCTTGAGTGACGACCCATGTATGGTGCACTCAGTTCTATCTCAGGCAGACTGATTAAATGGTGTTTGTTCTTTCAGCTGTATGGTACTTGGGGATGTCATAAACCTTATACAGATACTAAGCCTTCCATCCCTTTTCACTGCCTTTCCCCCACAACCCCAAAAATGAAATGCTAAGTTCTGTCACCTGGGGGTAAATATAATAACCACAGCTGCTGATATTGCCAGTGGCAGGAACAGAACTGGATCAAGGAAAATGTGACCCAAAGTACATGACTTTAAACTCCAGTTGTGACAGCTAATGTAATCACTGCCGGAGGAAAATGAGTCCCTTGACTAAACTCACCCTGATTTGTTATCTGGCTAAAAATGTCTGGTGGAGGGAAAAGTAAACATTTGTGGGCATGCTTGGTTGTTGTACATAAATTTGATGACTGAGACTTGATAATGACTCTTGAGATATTATAGACAGTGAAATCTTACATATACTTTAGAATATATTACCTGTTGATAGCGTAACCATTAAACCTTAGGTTTTTATGGTATAAATAAAGACAACAGACAAAGAATTAAAAAAAAAAAGAAGAAAAAGCAACCCTAACACTTTGCCATACTTAATAACTACATTTCTGAAAGAAATGTAACTCATTAAGATTACAGGCTTTTAAATTTTTTTACGGGAATACAACCAGAGGGCTTTCTTAAGCATCAGCCTGTGATCAGTAGACCAGGCTTTGTGATTCTCAGGGAAAAGAAGAGATAGCATGTGATCCTTCTTGGATAAAGGGAAGTGAAACTTGAGTTAGTAAAGGTCAAAAAGACTATTAGAAACCTATGCTAATAATACATGATTGAAAACAGTTAACATTCAATCAAGGGGTTAGGCTCAACCATTTTATTGAGACTTTTTTTTTCTACTAATAGTGTTATCTATACATTACAGAGGAGCGGATTTCCTCTTTAATGTATAAGAATTGTTTCTAAAATCTGAATTTTTACATCAAATGAACATGTTTCCATTTAACTCTGAGTAGTTCCTGAACTATTATTATATTATAGAGATTCTGCAAAATAAAATATTTTTTTGGAATTTAGAGTTAGTGGTTCTGACTGGTCAGTGACCAGACATATCTATAAAGAAGTGGGCCTGACTTTTCTTGTGAAACCTGTAATTTTATTTAGAAGTCAAATAACTTTTCTTTTTTTAAGAATTTTTCAAGCAAGGGTTGCATCGTTGGAAAAAGTAATGATTTCCTGAGTTAGTTGCTTTAAAGACCAATATTCACTTGGTTGAATAAAGTCTGAGATGTTTTAGTTCAATATTCAGAATGTACTTGTTAGCCTACTACCAGCCATAATTGGCTAGATTCTGAGTCAACAGTAATAAACAATACAGCCTTTCATAACATTATTATTATCTTTTTTTAAAAAAGATTTTATTTATTTATTTGACAGAGAGAGAGATCACAAGTAGGCAGAGAGGCAGACAGAGAGAGAGAGAAGGGGAAGCAGGCTCCCCGCTGAGCAGAGAGCCCGATGCAGGGCTCAATCCCAGGATCCTGAGATCATGACCAAGGCAGAGGCTTTAACCCACTGAGCCACCCAAGTGCCCCTATTATTATCTTTTTTATTAATTAATTTTTATTAAAGTAGACTTAACATACATTGTAATATTAGTTTCAGGGATATAATATAATGATTCAACAATTCTATACATTTCTCAGGGCTTATCAAGATAAACATACTCTTAATCCCCTTTTAAGTTCCCTCTGCAACCACTGGTTTGTTCTCTGTATTTAAGTGTCTGTTTTGTTTTTTTAAAAAAAGAAATACATTTAAAAAAATTAGAATCTATAATGTTGCAAAGTCTTTCTTAATAGAAGGTACATATACATGAATTACATTTATTCAACAGATAGGTATTGAGAATAGCTCTCTATAAGGTATTGTGTAATAGGTAGCAGATACCAAGATAAATGAAGCATGGTCCCTGACCTCAGGAAGTTTAAGGTCTAGAGAGGGATATATTCCCATAACTATGATGGAAGGTGGCACAGAAAATGAGATGGTGGACTTAAAATATAAAATAATGTATTTCATAATTTATTAAAATCTGCATGTAGGAAGGAAATGAAGGGGATAATCACATCCCTATCTTTTAATTCATCTAGTTGTGAGTTTTCTTTTTATAAAATGATACTGCTCAGGATGGTATCATTTTATACCACACAGGATTTGAAAATTGTCTTGTGATACTCCAGCAGGAGGGGAAGAATTGATTAGATTTAGAAAAGACTGATATTCCAGATATCAAACATAAGCTTCAAAATGTCATTCTTAATGAGTGCTGTTTACATATATTTCAATGCTGCCAATATTTTCCTTAGTTTCCTGAAGATAAAAATTTACTTCTTTTACTGAAGGATCTGTGATGTTGGTGTAATAATACCTATTTTCTTTATCAAGAATAGTGTATAATAGGTAGGTGCAAGCCGAATTACCTAGAACCTGCCGATCTTATTTCCACCAAAGAACTCATACTTTTGCTTTGACCTGGGCCTGGAATGTTTTTGTTTTTGTTTTTGTTTTTTCAAAATTCCAGTCTTTCACCTCTCTGCTCAAATATCATCTTCCTAAAAACTGTTTGTGAACTCCTACTGAAACACTCATCTACCTGCCATATCAACTCTAATTTCTTTACTTTGTTTCATTTTTATCTTAGAATTTCTTAAATTCCAAATCTGTATTATTAACTCTTTTGTTTACCTTTTAATTATTTCTTGTTCTCACTAGAATATGAACTCTATTGAGGCATGAACTGTATTCTTACTGCATATGACATATATCAGTCTTCATCAACTATTAGTATATAGTATATGTATTTATCTGGTTAAAGTTAATAATCTAGGCTGAAATTCAGTTGCATGTGGGCAACTAACTACCCAGAAATTCTTAATCTCACACATCTTTCAAAACCTCACGTCAGCATTTTATTAAGAGCACAAGTTTCTTCCCAGAAGGAGGTTATGAATCCATTGACACACAAAAAATATTTTTTCCCAGATCAGGTTAAAAATCATTTTTCCAAGACAGAAGTAGGGACAGCCAGCCACTCACTATTGGCATATTTAGAATGGGTGAGGCTGACCCATTGTCTAGCATGAATTTAACAGGTTGGTCATGATCTAGAGCTGTCCTTCAGTTTTCTTACAGACCAGATTTTGTATTCACACCAGAAATATATTTATCTCACAGGTATGGACTTTCTTACTTTAAATTAGGAGGCCAGACACTTGTATTATTTGGCCAGCACATTTTCTCTCAGGAAGCATGCTTCTGGGAAATCAAATGATAATCAGATAATCAGCCAGAATCAGAATAAGAAGTTAGGTGATTCATGTGTTTGCTGACATCGATTACTGATCTTCTGATGTATTCATTTCTATAATATAGATATTATCGCTAAAGCTTACTTAACTCATTAATGAGGGAATTTGCAAGATTAGAAATGTAGTTTAAAGGAAGATATAAACACTGGGATTTAATGTAGTCAGTTAAAAAATCCTAAATTAGATAAAAACTAATTAATGTACCATAGGACAATAAACCCATAACTTTTGCTGTTATTTTTTTCTATAGGACACTTAAAAATCATTGAGTATTATCAGTTTCCTTAATTATGACATACAGGTTTTCCCTCCAAATCAGTATAAATGGTAAATCAAAGTGCCATTCTCTAGTATCAGATAATTCTTGGGTAGACTTACTAGAAAATTAAAAATTCACACGCACCCACAAAAATTCACACACGGGAAAGTGTGAATACTTTCTTCTCATAATATGTTTTGTGTATGTGTGTGTGTGATTTCCCTTTTCCATGCTCCCTAGTCTTGCTATGCCCCTTTCTGATGGACTCATTTCTTTATAGTGTATGTTGATACCATGAAGCAGTAGTCATGGATAACTCTCAGTTACCTGGGGGTTGAGAACGCCATTTAGTCACTTTTAATTAACTAGGCAAACCTCTCCCTTTAACATTTGACTTACTGCTTTTAACTCACAGAAGATGATTTTAAAGGCTTTAAATTCTTGGGAGATAGTTCATTTTAACTCCCAAGTACTTAACACAGGATTGGATACAGCCCTATGGTAAAGAAAGTCAGGATCGATATGGGAGAAGACCAGTAAAATTTTTGAGGGTAGAATTGGACTAAATATGGTTCTGATATTGGGCTTAGGGAAATGGAATCAGGGGAACATTAAGGGAAAATAAAAATCTGGAGAGGAAGATGATTTAGGAAGGAAGTTAGGTTTAATATACTTTTAAATAACCTATTTCTGAAGATGGCATATAAAAAATAATATATAAGTATAGTTATGACATTCAATAATGTATGATATCAAAGAAGTAAGGAAACGTCTCAAGTTTTCAAAGGAAAAAAACTGCTTAGGTACTAGTCAGCTTCAGATAACTATATTTGATGGTAGTGGGATTGGGAGTTATTTCTGTTTCTTTATGCTTTTATTTGTTTTCCAAGTTTTTTATATGGATATGAATTCTTTTTTTAAAGATTTTATTTATTTATTTGAGAGAAAGAGAGTGTGAGCTGAGAAGAGGAGCAGAGGGAAAAGGAGAAGCAGACTCCCCGTTGAGCAGGGATCCCAATGTGGGGTTCCATCCAAGGACCCTGAGATCATGGCCTGAGCCGAAGGCAGATGCTTAACCAACTGAGCCACCCAGGTGCCCTCTGGATATGAATTTATTAACTATGGAAGACAGAAGTAATAAATGTTATTTTTTTTTTTTAGGATTTTATTATTTGACAGAGAGAGCGAGAGAGAGGGGGAGAGGTCACAAGTAGGAAGAGAGGCAAGCAGAGAGAGAGGGGGAAGCAGGCTCCCTGCTGAGTAGAGAGCCCAAGGCAGGGCTTGATCCCAGGACCCTGAGATCCTGCCCTGAGCAGAAGGCAGAGGCTTTAAGCCACTGAGCCACCCAGGGTCCCTAATAAATGTTATTTAATAAGACTTACTTGAGTCTTTTTGATGGAGCATGTGTCCTAAATATGGCAAAAGGAAAGTCTGTTTATTCAATATATTTAAAAGTACTCTGTATTTGTATGAAACTTGTCCTGTGTTTGGAAACATCATTGAGACCCTTCAGAAGAAGATTAATTGTGAGAGAAACACAAGTGATTTTATACATATATTTTATACACACGTGCAAATTTTGCTTTCATATGTGTAATGTGATAAACATATTTTTTCAAATGTAAAATGTAGTAGAGAAAGAATATACATTCCTGAGATATGGTGGTAGGTTTTGATTTTGATGAAAAATGTTAAAATACCTTTTATCATGCAATATTTAATCTTTAATAAGTAGGCTCATAAGTTATAGATTCATAATGAAAGTAGATTATTTTATTTTTTCTCCATGAAATTAGAGATGAACATGCTTTTCCCCATGCCATATTTCCACCTTCATTTGTAATCATCTGTGTATGTTATTTTTCAGTTTTACATTTCCACATAAGAAATACAATTCCTAAGACACAAATAAGATGCTCTAATACAGACTTAAATACTTTCAAAGAGGCAAGATCCAGTAATGATGAGAGAATAAAACTATTTGTATATCTGCTTTAAGCAGTACAAACAGATAGTCATCTGATGCATTCTAGTAAAGTTTCTAAAAAGGTAGAGGAAAACTGGAGAATTGATTACCTACTGGGTAAGGGACATTTGCCATTGAGGTAAAAGAGACCAATGTGATCAGTCTTTGTAGGATGCTGTGCCTGAAGCCCATAGAGGTGCCTCGAAATCCTAGCTCCCAGTGTGGTAGTATTTGGAGATGGGGCCTTTGGGAGGTATTTAGATTCTGATGAAGTTACGAAGGTCAGGACTACATGATGGCATTAGTGTTCCTATTAGAAGAGAAAGAGACCAAAGTTCTTTCTCTCCCTACCTTGGAAGAACAGAGCAAGAAGTTGGCTATTTATAAGCCAGGAAGCTGACTCTCATCAGGAACTGAATCTGCTAGTACCTTGATCTTGGCTTTCCAGATTCCAAAACTATAAGAAATAAATTTCTGTTATTTAAGCCACTTGGGCCATGGTATTTTGTTTTGGCAGCCCAAGCTGACTAAGAAGACATCTTGAATCCAAAATTAACCTTCAGCTCAATTCTCTATGACCTTCAGCTCTGTTCATTCATTTCTATGAAAGTGTAGTCTCCTTATTATCATACTTAAGACTTTATAACAAGCCCCCCCCTTTACTGGTGCTTTTTGGCATAAGACCAATTTCTTCAAAACAACACAAAATAGTTCTTACTAAAAAATGATATTAAATTCCAATTAAATTAAAGAAAATTGTTACAATCTCATCCTACAGGTATGTTAGAAGTGATCTAGAGACTGAATTAGTATAATTACAGTCCAAACCTAAAATAAAACAGTTTGTAGAAACTTCCTTTTACATTTGACACAATTTTCTTGGTCTAATTACCTGAGCTATTGTTTCAAATGTCTAATAACTTTATGTGTGTGTAAGTAGACAAAACCTTAGTAATGCTGAAATAGTTTTACCAATTTGTCCAATAAAAATAATATTCTGGCTTAACTTGATTTTAAAAAGTCAGGTGGCTATAGTACTTTACCTTTATAAATATATCAGAATTATAATATGCAGCTTATTGAACTGCTCACAGGTGTTTGGCAGAATGATAGCAGTTCTCTTACCGGAATGAGGTACAGAGTAACGAACCAGGGACAGCACAACCTGGCAGATTTTCTGGGATGGCAGAGCATGTCAAAACAACAAAAATGCCCAAATAGTCATGAAGCTTTTATAAAACTATATTTCTCAGAAAACTTCTAAAATGTTCTTAGCTCTGTATTTTTTAAAAACAAAATGTCAAGCAAATAAGATTTTTCAAACAAAATACACAATGATAAAAATACCAGCATTTGCATGGACTAGCAAGGTATGACCTTCTTTTTTAGCACACTGTAGAACTTTTAAGTACCTGAATGATTATAAGAAGGATGTGATAACAGTTTTCTCCTCGGAAACTTTAAAACCCTTGCATGTGAAACAGCATTTGACAAATCAGTATTATTATGCTCTCCTTATCAGGTTGTGCCAGGTTGCTGCTGTCTCCTATCTTCTCTGAATGGCACTGGCTCTCCCCAGTCTGTCTACTCCTAAATACATCTTGTAATAGTTAGCATTACAGATCATCTCATCTCTGTTACAGATGGCCCCCAAACCAGTCCCCATTTTGATTCCTATCTAAAGCCTCCAGCAGCTCTTAGCAGAGTGTCTAGCCCACAGTGGTCACTGTATGTATTTGCACACTGTATGATGAACATAATTTTTTGCTGGGTAATTTTGCCAACTCTGTAAGAATCTTGACTATATTAATCAGATGGCTTATAGTCAACCCAGATAATCTTTCTATAAAGTTGTTTTATGCCTCTAGGTTTAAGGTAATTTGTTATATAGTCCTAGCAACAGGAATGGAAAATAAAATTAAGTTCCCTATTAAGGAAAGGCATAATTGAAATATCTCAGTGTATATATGTATATTTTAAGGGAATTTTCACCCTGTCAGAGATAGATACTGTAAGTCTATTTTCCCTGAATATAAGTTAAAAGCACTTTTCTTGTTGAGAGTAATACAAAGATTCTTAAAACTAATTACATAATTATGTATATCAACAATAGCTGCAAGCCGTCATGGTGATTAGAATGTCAATGCAGTATTAACTTCACTGCTGTGCCATTGATTAAAGTGAAGGAATGGGATAAGCTATTACCGAAGGGGCTGGTATATAAATTATTTGAAGGTGAACACTGGGAACTGATGTAGGAAAGATGATGTTAGGGTTTGAAGCCGACAGCCAAGAAGGAATTCTTGAGATATCTTTGGTGCAAAAAGGTGATGTTATTAAAGCACTGGGACAGGACCTGTGGACAGAAAGAGCTGCACCAGGGTCATGAGGAGGGGCCCATTATGTACTTTCAAGTTGGGAGGGGGCTAGGGATAGCATAAGTCTCAAAGGAATTTGGGAGCAAGTCTTCCAGGACCTTGAGGGGCTAGCTATTTTGGGGAAAAGGTCATGTATTACCATCTAATAAAACCTTAGTCCCTCCAGATGTATATCGGTGGGCCATATGCTTGGAGTACAATTGCCAACACATATCTTGGGGGGTTTAGAGATAAAGGAAGTTTCCAAAGGAATTTTTATATGTTAAAGTAGACTTATAGGATCTAGGTTGCGGCGGGGACAGTTAGACTAGAATTGCCTTTTGCCCTTAGCAAAGTGTTAACTTTGAGGTTATTGAGGTAGCCGAGTCCCTAGAGGATTGTCATACTGCCTGTTTCAAGGACTTGTCGATGGGCTGTAGGTAGTAAGGAAATTTAATAATTTTTCTTCTGCCTTTGTTTCCCAGTCAGGTACCTCAAATATATATTTGTATATGGATATAGATACAGATCTCTTGCTTACTTGCTTATGATTAGATATGACTCAAGTTACTTGGTAAAATATGATCTGTTGCTACAATGAAAGAATTCAAGGATTTGGAGGAAATCCAGATCTGCAAAATGTGAAATGAAAAGTCTTAAGCTTAGCACTGATGTTAACTGACATAAACACCCTAGAATTTATGCATCCTCACAAGAGTACCGCTATAACATAATTCATCTTGACACATCGTGAACTGGTCAAATTAAATGCACCAAACAGAAGCAGTTACAAGAAAAGCAATATACAACCTAGTTAGTCTCTTTTGTGCTAGGCATTTGTGCCATTAACATGAAAAAGATCTTCGTCCTATATAAGAACTATTGCAGTTGTTTTTCCACTGAATTTTATACTTTATCAAATTGATTTACAAATATTCATTCTTTCTGTATAGAAGTTTATCAGTCCGTTGTATGACCACATGAAAAATGGACCATGCTTATTTCATATATTAACTTGAAGTAAAATGTGGTAAAGGAAACAAAACTTTTCTGCCAAAGGCATAGCTGTTTAAAATATTTACAAATAAAATATAGTATATCATATATTAAAACTCCATTAACATATTTAAAGGTTGTTAATTTATGTGGGAATAAGCAGTAAAATTGATGCAAATTATTTTAAAAATGATGATATGATTTAAACTTAATATTCTTTACTATTTTAAATTTTATGTAGTGTAGTGAATTTGTTTTTTCTCTTTTATAAAAGGAAAAATTCAGTCGTTTTTTGTTTTTTCCAGTTATTTCTTAAAGCCAGAATTTCATTTTTGTAATATTTAACACAACTTTGAGGTGTTTTTCTAATTATTATTCTATAGGTAAGTAAATTTCAGCACTAATATTTAATGTTTTGGTATTTTTGAGAATATACTGTGACAGGGTATTATACATAGTTCTTAATGTTAACTTAGTGATTGAATATGGTTCCATCAAATTATCTGTATCTTTGAAGTCAGTTGAAGTTGCTCTGTTCTTTCACACACACACACACACACACACACATACATACACACCCCAGACACACACACACACAGCCACACCAGCATGCACACACTAATAAATTGTAGCATCCTGAGCCACATCTTTGTTCAATGACCTTCCCTGGGTTTTAGTAAATTCTCAGGGGCATATGATTTCATGGCACATTTGGCTTTCAAGTTTCTGATGCTGCTGAAAATCCTTTCTGTCATACCTCCTGAGGCTGTTCTTATCTCTTTTCTCTGCCTTCACTTGAAAGTCAGCCCTGTTTCCCTTGTTTACACAAAAGCAACATAAAACAAAAACCATCAGAAAACATTTGCATTTTGTGATGGTCTTAACCTGAGATTTCAGATTAATGAAGGGGTTTACTTTGCAGCAGTGCCAACAACTTAGAATTAAAAGCAGATATCACCATCCTTAAACAAGAGTTGGGTAATCCATTAGGAGGAATTATGAGACACCTTTGATGAAGTTTTAGAACATAAGTGAGGTTCAGTGGGGTGGAGTCCGGAGCCGACGACCAAGAAAGAATTCTTGAGACGCTTTTGGTGCAAAATGGTGGTTTATTAAAGTGTCTTTGGTGCAAAATGGTGGTTTATTAGAGCACGGGGATAGGACCTGTGGGCAGAGAGAGATGCTGCTGCTGCTGCTGCTGCTGCCTCAGGGCTGTGAGGAGTGGTCCTTTATATACTTACAAGCTGGGAGGGGGTCAGGGAGAGCATCAGTCTCTAAGGAATTTTGGAAGTAAGGTTTCCAGGACCTTCTAGTCCTTGAGGGACTAGCTGTTGTGGGGAAAAGGTCATTTATTACCATCTAATAAACATTAGTCATGAGACCCTTCAGGTGTATCTCGGTGGACCATATGCTTGGGGATGATTGCCCACATTTATCTTGGAGGGTTTAGAGATAAAGGAAATTTCCAAAGGAATTTTTATATGTTAAAGTAGACTTACAGGATCTTGGTTGGAGTGGGGGTGTAGGTCAGGCTAGTATTGCCTTTTGCCCTTAGCAAAGTATTAAGGAGGAGACAGTTGAGTCCCTAGAGGGTTCACTCTACCTATTTCAAGGACTTGTCAGTGGGCTCTAGATAGTGAGGAAATTTAATAACTTTTCTTCTGCCTCTTTTTCCCACATCACCTTTACCCATAGTATCTCCAGATTTATGCCAGTCTGACTGGGCTCTCTCTCCTCTTTTCATTCTCTTCTTTCTGTATTCTCCACTTGTCCCCAAGCCCTA
>CM052807.1:91741625-91784079 GCA_028533885.1 Nasua narica | reverse complement strand
CCTAGAGGGTTCACTCTACCTATTTCAAGGACTTGTCAGTGGGCTCTAGATAGTGAGGAAATTTAATAACTTTTCTTCTGCCTCTTTTTCCCACATCACCTTTACCCATAGTATCTCCAGATTTATGCCAGTCTGACTGGGCTCTCTCTCCTCTTTTCATTCTCTTCTTTCTGTATTCTCCACTTGTCCCCAAGCCCTAAGTATTTATTTATTTTTATGCACATAAAAGTATTTATTTTATGTAGAACAATTCACTTCTTTTAAGCATATGACCTAAGTGCAGAAGTCATCCATGCATTCACTTATGATCTTGTAGTGTCAGAAGAAGCTTCCAAATAATCCTTTTTTCAAGAGTACCTTAGAGTAGATCATTTGTATGAGTAGAACATAAGCAATAGAATGAATAATTGTCACTTGTCCAGTCAGCCGCGTTTATAGCACGGTTGGAGGGCAGTGTATACACTTCCATTTATATGTTTATTTAGTGAACAATTAATGAATTAATACTTGTTCAGTTATAAAGACAGGTGCTAGGAATTCAGAGTTGAATAAGATCTAGCTTTTCTCTCCAAGGAATTCAAGAATTCTTCTGAAAAAATAGAGAGTAGAGGTAATTACAATTAATGTGATGAGTAAGAGATTCAGGGCAACATGCAGCAGAAAGGGAAACAGAAACTTGGATGGGGCAGAATATACCTACACGGATGCACTGAGGTGCAGATCCAGTGGGGAAAGTGTATCTTCAGGGAGACTGCTCAGAAAAAAAAAAAAATTGTCCATCTAGATGATACTGATGAGGGAGGGAGCAAAAGGCAAGCTGAGGACAAAGCAGAAGCTGACACCCCACAACCACCACCACCCATGAAATATATATGACATTCCTCATGCACTCCTGGCTGCCCTAAAGCTAAGGAAAGGAAAAACAAATAGTTAATTTATAGAGGTCACAATCCTGCCAGTCTCTCTCAGTTTACAAATGTTTTAGCAATCTACAAGAACAAAGCATTTCTATCAATGGCCTAGCTTCCAGAAGGAAATGTAGGTACAATTAAATGTCCTTATAACCTGCAGCCCATTGACAGATACTTGAAGAGGGCAGAGTGTAATGTTTCTTCAGAAAGCTCCCAACTATCTTCATGTTAATGCATTGCTGGAGGAAAAAACAGAGGAAAAAACAACCTTAACTTGACAATGGCAAGACTTCTGGTATCCTGTGAATCTTCTTTAACATATGAAAATGCTTTTGAAACTTCCCTTTTCCTTACCTCCCCCACCCCTTAGTATATAATCAGAGATCCTTCATAACTCCCGGGCAGCAGCTCTTTCTGCGCACCGGTCCTGTCCCCCTGCTTTTTTTTTTTAAAGATTCTTTTTTTTTTTTTTTTTTAAAGATTTATTTTATTTATTTGAGAGAGAGAGAGAACATGAGAGGGGAGAGGTCAGAGAGAGAAGCAGACTCCTCGTTGGGCAGGGACCCCGATGTGGGACTCAATCCCAGGACTCCAGGATCATGACCTGAGCTGAAGGTAGTTGTTTAACCAGCTGAGCCACCCAGGCACCCCACTGCTTAAATAAAACCTCCATTTTGCACCAAAGATGTCTCAAGAATTCTTTCTTGGTCATCAGCTCCAGACCTCACCCCATCAAACCTCACCTGTATTCCCAAATCCCATCAATACATAAGAATGAGATGGAATCAGTAAAGTGAGGGAAGAGGACTTAGAAGATTGCAAGGCATAGAAAACAATTGAAAAAATTGTTGAGAAAATGCTTGAGTATTAGATATAAGGGAAGGAGTGGCCAGAGAAAGGGATGAAGGGGTAGGTTAGGGGTAGTTATAAAAAGTGTGTTAGCCATTAGCCATTAACCATTCTTTAAGTTAAGAAAAAATACTGGTAATTTTGAAGTGAAAAAATAATTCAGTGACTTTTTTTTCTCAATAAAATGTTTACCTTTATTAGAATTTAAAGATTTTTTTAAAAGAAAACTATAAATGGGATGTATTTTTTTAATTCAGCCATGCTTTAAAACATGTTAAAAGTATTATTTTGAGAAGGAAACATTTTTCTGCTATAAAATCTACCTTTTATGACCAAACATAACTGCCCCTTAAATATGAATAGAGTGATTCCATTTAGAAAACCACTTTAAAATAACTCAGGTCTTTGAAAAAACCAGGCGTCTTTGTGAACCTTCCTTTAGCTTTCTGGAGTGAGTTTTTAAATGGAAAGTGACCTCTGAGCTATGAAAACTCAAAACTTCAAAAAAATTCTACAAAGCCAACATTTGCATAAGAGGAAGTGGAAAAAGCTATGCAGTAATTTTCTGCCCTAACACATTCTAGTGACTTTCAAATTTTTTCTCATTTTACAAAAAATGTTTAATTCATTCCAACTATTATTTTCAACTTCCATCATGAATTCCTCTGAAATTATTTTATTTGGAGCAAATTGCTCATAAATTCTTTTATGTGGATCTTTTTAAAAACTTTCAGTTAGTTTTAGGATTAGCAATGGTAAAACTAATGCTGGTCTGCATAAATAACTTGAGGATAGTCTTCATTCTTCATTCAAGTGCTGACATATTTGTATGGAAAATGAGGCCAGGCAGCCTTTCAAAACCAGCTGCTCCAGCAACCAAAGCTTCGAGCAGAGATTGATCAAACTATAGCTAAAAAGTCATAGGTGCCAAGAGGCAAGTGTATTTTAATGAAAGAAGTTTTATTTCAGTGATCTTTTCTCTAGCACCTGTAATGCCTCATAATGCTTAGTCTCTCTTTACTAGAAAGCACCTGTTTAAAAGATGTGCCAAAGTATAAATACTGGAGCACAAAAAATGCCTTTCAGAGCCCAAAGCCCATGTGGTAATGCAACAGCTGGCGGTAGAATCAGTGATCTGAAAGTCATTTGGAGTTTTAAAATCTGCTTTTATGGGGAAAATGGGCAAAGTTAGAACAATAAACTGACTAAATGCTCCCTCATAGGGCCAAATTTGACGTTTGGGCTGAATAGGACAGATTTACTGCCATTACCATAGAAATTAAGCTGGTGGAATTTTGGGAAAAATATTTTTTATTCCCTCTTTATACCTGGATAGATTTTATTCCACCTTTTTATCTGGGTTTTATTCCTGTAGAAGTAAACATATTTTCCGTATTTTATATTTCTTATTCATTATTCAGCAAAAGAAGAAAATGCATTTGAGGAAGCATTTTCCTGATGCATATATTTGCCTGTTATAGTTCTTTGCCTTTGTGAGGTTCTTCTTCTTCTTTTTTTTTTTTTTTAATTAACATATAATGTATTATTTGCTCTAGGGGTACAGGTCTGTGAATCAGCAGGCTTAAACATTTCATAGCAGTCACCATAGCAAATACCCTCCCCAATGTCCATAATCCAGCCACCCTAGCCCTACCCCCCAGCAACCCTCAGTTTGTTCCATGAGATTAAGAGTCTCTTATGGCTTGTCTCCCTCCTGATCCCATCTTGTTTCATTTCCCTCTCAGCCCCCATGACCTCCCGCCCTGCCTTTAAAATTCTTCATATCAGAGAGATCATATGATGATTGTCTTTCTCTGAGTGACTTATTTCACTTAGCATAATACCCTCTAGTTCCATCCACGTCGTTGCAAATGGCAAGATTTTGTTTCTCTTGATGGCTGCATAGTATTCCATTGCATATATATATATATATATATATATATATATATATATATATATATACCACCTGTTCTTTATCCCTTCATCTATTGATGGACATCTAGGTTATTTCCATAATTTGGTTATTGTAGACATTGCTTCTATAAACATTCGGGTGCATTTGCCCCTTCGGATCACTACATTTGTATCTTGAGGGTAAATACCCAGTAGTGCGATTACTGGATCATAGGGTAGCTCTATTTTCAACTTTTTGAGGAACCTCCATACTATTTTCCAAAGTGACTGCACCAACCTGCATTCCCACCATCATTGTAGGAGGGTTCCCCTTTCTCTGCATCCTCATCAACATCTGTCATTTCCTGACTTGTTAATTTTAGCCATTCTGACTGGTGTGAGGTTTATCTCACCGCAGTTTTGGTTTGTATTTCTCTGATGCTGAGTGATGTTGAGCACTTTTTCATGTGTCTGTTGGCCATTTGGATGTGTTCTTTGCAGAAATGTCAGTTCAATCTTCTGCCCATTTCTTGATTGGATTATTTGTTCTTCAGGTGTTAAGTTTAGTAAACTCTTTATAGGTTTTGAATACTAGCCCTTTATCTGATGTGTCATTTGCAAATATCTTCTCCCATTCTGTCAGTTGTCTTTTGGTTTTGTTGACTTTTTCCTTTGTTGCGCAAAAACTTTTGTTCTTGATAAAGTCCCAATAGTTCATTTTTGCCCTTGCTTCCCTTGCCTTTGGTGATGTTTCTAGGAAGAAATTGCTGTGGCTGAGGTTGAAGAGGTTGCTGCCTGTGTTGTCCTCAAGGATTTGATGGATTCCTGTCTTGTGAGGTTCTTCTGACAAATTAATGAGGTTATTTCACCTTACCAATAAACACAATGAATTGTGAATCTTTGAAGCTGGAATCAACTTTTAAATTATATTTTTCAGTGTTGTTCAAGTTATTCCAGGATGACAGACATTGTAGGGATGTATGGGTGAGTGAGGGTGACCAAGAATGACATAATAATATGGTTCTGGACCATTACTGCCAAACTGTTCAGGATAATGAACTTTTGGAGCAGCATGGGTCATGCATTTATCAGTCTCTAAACTAAGGGAAGTTTAGTGCTACACTAAATAAGTCCACGAACAGCTGAGGTCCACAACTGTTGTTACTAGTCTGCAAACAGATTCAGGGCTTGTGCCAGGAGGAATATCACCTACATAACTGAGAATACTCTTTAGTTCACTTGTGTGTGTTTTTTCTTTTTTTCAAAGCAAGAATTTCTTGATGTTGTTGATTTACGTTTTGATATAAGCTCTTTGTCTCTTTGTGTATGTCACATGGCTATCATTAATTAAGTTAGGCAGGATCAAGTGATTTATAGACCTACTGGAAAGAAAGAAGCCATCTCCAGGAGAAAATAGGAGATACTGAATTCAGAAGAAGTAGAAAGCTATTCATGACAGGTACCACCTCTCAAATAAACTACGCATATACCCCCCAAAAACAAAATATAATCAAATAGCCATCAAAAGACATAGAGCTTCCTTAAATACCAACTTGAAAAAGCTATATACTCTATGACTTCAATTATGTAACATTCTAGAAAAGATAAAACCATGGATATGGTAAAATGACCAGTGGTTGCCAGGGAGTGGGGTTGAGGAGACATGAATAGGTGGATCATAGAGGATTTTTAGTGATAATACTCTTTATTTAGTGGTAACACTCTGCATGATACTATGATGGATACATGCCATTATACATTTGTGCAAACACGTAGAATGTACAATACCAAGAGTGAACCCTGGGATAAACTATGGACTTAGGTGATTGTCATGTGTCAGTGTAGGTTCATCAGTTGTAACAAATGTACCACCCTATTTGTGGATGTTGATAATGTGGAAGCCTGTGTATGTGTAGGGGCAGGGGAGATATGGTAATCTCTGTATCTATCCTTCAATTTTACTGCAAATAAAAACAGTTCTGAAGGGGCGCCTGGGTGGCTTAGTGGGTTAAAGCCTCTGCCTTCGGCTCAGGTCATGATCTCAAGGTCCTGGGATCAAGCCCCACATCGGGCTCTCTGCTCAGGAGGGAGCCTGCTTCCCCCCCTCTCTGCCTGCCTCTCTGCCTACTTGTGATCTCTCTCTTTCTCTGTCAAATAAATAAATAAAATATTAAAAAAGCTCTGAAAACATAAAGTTGTTTTTTTTTAAAGATTTTATTTATTTATTTATTTATTTATTTATTTATTTATTTATTTATTAGAGAGAGAAAGACTGAGAATGAGAGGGGAGAAGGTCAGAGGGAGAAGCAGACTTCCCGCAGAGCTGAGAGTCTGATATGGGACTCAATCCCGGGATTCCGGGATCATGACCTGAGCCGAAGGCAGTCGCCCAACCAACTGAGACACCCAGGCGCCCCTGAAAACATAAAGTTTTAATAAAAAAATACAATCAGCTCAAAAATAAAACAAAACATGTTTTTTATGCTACAGGTACTTAAAAAATACTTTAAATTCAATTGATATACCCTGAGGGGGGATAAAGGTGTTATAATTTCTGTGTTAAGCCTGAGAGAACCCATACTGCACAGTTTAGTTCAATGTTGAAAATCATAAAGCTGGCATTCCATAAAATAGGTATGTCCATTTAGGACTCCAAAACTCATATTCTTTTTATTATAACCCTATAAATTAGAGGTACCATTGTTTTGGGATTGGAGAAGAACAATGGAGAGGGTCAGGGAAGGTTAGAGAAAACTTTCATGGAGTTGAAAGTCACACTAAGTCTTTAGGTGTTGGCTAGTTATCAAGGTAAGGAATATGGCTGGAAAAGAAAACCCTCTGGGCAGAGGGAAGAACATGAGTAAGGTCATAGAAGCCTCCCTTTTTAGTGTTGTCAAAGCAAAATTGCACTGGGCAGAGCTAAACAAGCAAGAGATATCTTACTCAGGCTATTGCAATAGAATAGAGAGATTGAACCCAAATTCCAGTGGCACAAAAGGCAAAAGTGAGCACCTTTTGAACTCTTTAGTGAGTTCAGAATTATAGGAAAAGTACTATAAGGTGTTAAGAGTGAGATTGGTTAATGGGATATGTCTAGCACATAGAGTTATTCCTGAGTTTACAAATGTTTTTCTCTGTGATCAGGCCATCTGAGCTTGCTAATGGACCCAAAGATCCTAGACTCCTTCCCTCCCAGAGACTGAGAAATAGAGGTGCTGTCTCCTTTGATGTTTCCATTTCAAAGAGATGGCTTCTGAGTCCCTGAGAAAGATACTTGCTGGGCTGTAAAATTGGCAAGAGGCTTGGAGAACATTTACAAATATTTCAAAGGGACAAAGAAGAAATTTACATTTACAAGTTTTCTGAAGTAAATGCTCTAAGTAAAGGAAAATCAAGGGGCTGTGGTGAAGAAGAAATCTGTCTAAAGTTTAGTCAAGTTGAGGGGAATATTAAAGTCATTGTGGTACATCAGAATCACTAGGTTAAGAAATATAGAGCTCCAGGTCCCGCCCCCAGTGATTCTGATCCTATATTCACCTTTCTCCATAGTTACTTATTTAAAGAATGATATTTCCATGATGTTTGAAAGTATGTGGCAAAGGGTGTGAGATAAAACTGGAAGTGAGAATAAACTAGGTCATCTAGGACTTTGTGTATAACACAAGGTTGAGTTTTATTATCTAGGTCAGAGTTCTACAAAGTATGGACTGCCTGCATCAGAATCACTTGGAAGGGATACCTGGGTGGCTCAATTGGTTAAGAGTCTGCCTTCTGCTTGGGTCATGATATCAGGGTCCTGGGATTGGGCACTGGGGTGGGCTCGCTGCTCAGCAGAGATGTCTAGTTGTCACCATAGAACCATAGTTCAGAACCTCTATGGTAGCAGTGGAGATCTGGATTTGACGAGTTCATGTTTATTTTGTTTCCTTTGGTTTATTCCTGCATAGTGAATACCATAGTATACATTAAGCTGTAACTTAAGTGTTTCATTATTTTATTTAAACAAGCTGCATAATAACTTTTTAGATTGATGTTTTACAATTTACTGAATGGCTCTCCTATCCTTAAATATTTCATTTCTAAATTTCTTTTTTTAAGGAATAATGCTTTAATAAATAAATTTGTATATATATATTTTTATATTACTTCCTAGTGAGATTCCAAGAAATAGGATTACTTAGTCAAGGCCATAAATATTTACAAAATTCTAGATTTCTAAATAATTGTCCAGGTAGGCTGTATAAATTTACACCTTCAATAACAGTGTACTAAAGAATCAATTACACAGAATTCTTGAAGACAATTAGCATTATACTCACAAAATATTCCTTCCTTCCTTCCCTTTTAAAACTAATTTATTACGTGAAATATAGTATCTTGTTTTTACTTGAAGAAATTCATCTGTCTACACTAGTGGAGTAGCATTATTGTGTTCTTTCAGCTACATTTATTTCTTTGTGAATTTTAGATTCAGATTCTTTGTTTTACTTCTGTAGTGTTCATCCTTTTGTGTTGTTATTGTTGTTGTTAATGTTGTTCTCATTGTAATTACTCTCTAGGCCATGAAGACATTGACATTTGCCTAATGTAATGTAGTGTATTTTTCCCCAAGTATTCTGTTTATTTTTGTTACAGTGGTGGAATTTTGATACACTGGTTGTTTTTATTTCTATTCGATCTGTTTTATCAATAATTACTTCCTGTTTTCTGACTTGGGGATATTACATCATTTTCTTTCTCAGCCTACGTTTCTCCTTTATCTTCATTTGGGCATCTTTTTCTGGGAAGGGGTGGAGGTAGAGGTGGAGATGGTGTGACTTTTTGAAATAAATGTATTCACTTGTTGAAACACACTACCAGTGTTGCCTTGTGATACCATCAGTTACACTGCCTTCTAGTATGTTGTTTTCCATGTGTCAGTCTCAGTAAAAAGCAGGATACCAGTACTCTTAGATAGGCTGTATATGTTGGCCTTCTGAAAAGCAATATCTGTATAACAGAGGGACAGCTGCCCAATTTTTTCTTTGGCACAGACCCCTAGGATTCTGATCAGGGGCAAAATGTCGGAATGGGGAAAGACATCAATTACGATCTCTCAGTTTCCTTTATATGGTACAAAGAATATAACTTATATTCTAATTTCAGTTTTATGGATGTTGCACTTAGTGGAACTTATTTCTAGAATCTGGCAAATGACTCATCTTTCAGTCTTATATTTGTTATGTTTTATTTTGCTTTTGAAATCTTCATCTATATTTTAATGGGAAATTAAAAGAAGCCGATTTATAATTATTAGTCAAACATGATTTTAAATGGAAATTTGTTTTATTCATCTTTATCTGACCAGCAGATGGGCTGTCAGAAGATTTTTCTCTTTCCCTATTCTCTTAGTAGATGTTTAGTCTTGCTCTCAATCTGAAACTAAGGAGGTGGTAACTGAGAACAAGGTCTCTTTTTTCTTAAAAACAGTAAGTCTTCAGCTAGTATAGCTTTGAAAGAATTAAACAAATCTTTTGTGCTACCTAGTTTCTCTCTGGCCCTGTCACCTCTCTCTTTCTCTGTGAGTTACTTTCTCTTTGTGATTATTTAGTTGCCTAAGATCTCATGCCTTCAAAAGTAAGAACAATGAGTTAGAGTGTGATATAGCATAATTTTTCTTCCTTACAATTTACAGAGATTCCTATTTTGATCTTCACACATTGTAAGCACATGTATACAGATTTACTGCTTAATAGTAGCAATTGATGTAATTTGAGCAGTATTAGAGCAAAGATAATTACTACAAGTACACACACACAAACACTTAAAGTGGTTAAAACATCTGCCTGATTTTCCTCACAGTCATTTTTTTTTCGTAGAAGAAATTATCTTCTGTTGTTTCAAAGCATTTGAGGATTGAGGTGTTCTGCTTAATTGAGTATGATGGTTAAAAAGAACATCTACAGCTGGATTGCCAATTAAAAAAATGGGCCACTGTATAATTCATACAGAATACATTAAACATAAACATAATGTTTGCCGAAACCATCATGTTCATCATTATGATTTTCCCCAGTCATTTTAATGTAGTAATTTAAATACTAGGAAACCAGAAAGTAATTTCTATAGCAAAGAGACATGCTTATATGCTTAAGGCCATCAGTATCTGTGAACTAATGCATGTGGACCATTTAATGTGTTTCTCAAAATGTGCTCTGATACCACCTGCATTAGAATTATCTAAGATGACTTTTAAAACATAATTTCCAGGATGTACTAGGGACAGTTTTTCACTAGCAGCCCAGGTGATTTTCAGGTTTAGGATATCACTGAATTTGGGTTGAATTTACATCAGTAATTCATATGAATCATAATTGCTTAGGTCTCTTTTGCATCCCTTATGTCAACTTTTGAATAATTTTGACATTTTCAGTCAGTAGGATCTTTAGTCTTGTCTACATAGAGCCCTGAGAAGCAAATAACTAAATGAGAGATTTAAGAATTGGTATTTAACTTTATTAGTTGTCTGAGCACTTTTATATTATAGTCTTTATTGTAGGGGGTGAGCAGTGTCAGATCAATTCCTAGGTGTATGATAATACCTTTGGCAATACTTGTGCTGACTTTGGTTCCAGCTGCTTATTGTGTTTGGTGCTTAAGAATTTAATTTTTTTGCAAGAAAGTACAAGGCTTATGCTCTATATATGAATAAATATAAATAATTTACATTTCTTGAAGGCAGCTTTAATTAAAAATATATCTGAGTAAACTGAAATTGATATAATAATTCTCTATTTTTTAACAATGTATCTTCTTTGGAATTATTTACATATCATTGTAAATTTTTACTGGAATAATTAACTTTGTCTCTGTTGATCCTATAATCCATGTAGTTGAGATGAGCTTATTAGTGAATGGTTTAATTAATTTAAACATGATACCAATAAGGCTAAGTTTCTGGGTTTACTTTGTATTCAAGACAGTGAGAATTTAAACAAGGAAGAAAGAACTGTTTTACAGTTCTATGGCTATAGCCTTATCAATACATCATCCTGAATACATTTAATATACATATGTTAATTGTTTATGTATCATGAAAATTCAGATTATTAGCCAACACGTGCTAATTGTTTATTTCCTTCAAAATTGTAAATTTAAGAATGACTATTTGATATAAAATCACTGCTATGTTTTTGAACAGAATTCTCGGAAACCAACAGAACACATATTAAATAAGAAAGGAAAATCAGAAGTCAGAATTACAAATACATATGCATGTTTCTATATAAAATACCAGCAAACTAAGTCCAGTTATACATTAAAACACACACAGACACAATTTAGATTTAAATCCATGAATGGTTAGATGGTTTAACATTAGAACATTAGTCAGTATTATTTTGTAGAATACTTTGGAATAAAAGAATAAGAAATTATTTGAAGAATATTATAAAACCTTAATTGAAGATATAAAGACCTGAAAAAATGGAAATAGATTTCATTCTTGGTTGGGGAGACTGAATTTGAAAAATATTATTTTCCAAAACAACAACAACAAGAATAACAATAAAATAATTCAAAGCAATCCAAGCTAGAATCTCAATACCCTTTTTATTATCTCTGTTTTTCTCCTTTTAGAATTAGGTAGAATAAATTAATATTCAAGTGAAGAACAAATTCAGGATATCTAGGAGATGATGAAAATGAGAATAATGGCATAACTTCAGAACTTACTTTAAAATCTAGGCAATCTGGTCAATACACTTTTGGTGTAGAGATAAGAAAATACTTTGGTGTCACAAAAGAGAGAATCCAAAATTAGAAATAATTATGCATTTTCCCTGACTTCTGATTCAGTTAGACGCTCCTTTATTTGGAATTGATGAAAAGATTCACAAGAAACACTATGTTCCAAATTTATGTTGCTGAATCAAGGATACAGCAGGCAGTAGAGTGCCTAGGGAATCAACAACTGCAGCAGGAGATTTCACAGTTTGTTAAACTCAGCTTACTGGCCATTCCACTACTTGGAACACACTTGGTTATAAGAACTATGTTGGAAACTTGAATGGAATAATTCAGTTCAGGGGGCTACCAACTCCATCCTTACTGATCTTTGTACTTTGTAATTTGTACTTACCACGTATTTTCTCTGAGAAAACTTGTCAACTCAATTTCCTCTAATTGAAGCTGTAGATCATTCATTTAGGCATTTCACTATTGACAATTATGATGACCAGGTATAATCTAAATATGCGTATTTATCTTAATTTAGCACATACCAGGCAAATCCAAGATCATACCTACAGACATCTCTGGGTCTAGGAAGGGTTTCTCAGTCATTACTACTGATACTGATAATGTACTGATACATTAGATAGGTAATTTTTTGTTGGGGGTTGCTGGGGCAGGGATGTCCTGTGCATTGTAGAATGTGTAACAGAATCCCAGGGCTCTCTCCTCAGGCTGTGGTAGCCATAAATGTGCCCAGAGGGCAAAATCACCCTTATTTGGGAACTACTGATTTGGCATAAAAGTTCTATTAACAGCTTACCCTTACATTTTTTTTATAATAGAAGTTAACATTTGACAAAGGTAATGGTTTAATTCATTAGGAAAAGGATGGATTGCTTAATATATTGTGCTAACATAACAGACTATCTGGGAAAAATGAAAGTGGACTCATTTGCCACATAAAATGCTAAAATGTAGAAGGACCATGTAATTAAATATTAAACATAACAATCAAAATACTGTGAAAACTATTGGTAATAATACACAAAATATAAAAGTAAGAGAAATCTTTCTAATCAAGACTGGAAATTCATAGACCATTAAGAGGAAGGATTGACATATTGACCATATTGTGATTTTTAAATCCAGCATACCAAAAACACAGTATACAAAGTCTATATACAGATCAAACTGGGAATAAAATATTAGGATATTGGTAACAAAGGGTTAATGTATATAACATACAAACATGTATTTAATATACAGATTGACAAGAAAAATACAAATGTACCTGGGCAAATATGAATAAGGTTTTTAGAACAAATCCAAAAGGCCAGCAACCTTATATATAGATACCTAACTTTAGCAGTAGTTGAGTACATGCAAATTAAAGTAATAAAAAAGTATTATTTGTACTTTCCATATTAAAAATTAAAACAGTAATTAAAAACATTACTACTATGATTTTATAGGATCATATCTCTATGGATTTGGAACAATGAAGGTTTTTTTTTAACATTCCATTAAAAACAAATCATAGGGAAATGGAACCAAAATACCTTCGGCACTGCTTCACCTTTGGATAAACCTATGGTACAAATACCATGACTATGGTCTTAAGGTCTCCTTAAATAGTTATATTTAATATGGGAAATTGGACAATAGTATGCTCTAAGACAAAAGTTACCCTAACCAACTAGAGCCAAGGAGGAAAAAAGATACAGAAAATGTAGCAAATGATATGAACAGGTATACACAGAAAAAGAAGCTTTAATGGCCAATCCCAATGATAGAGGCATTTGACTTTACTAATAATTAAGAAGATACAATATAATAGAATATGGCAAAATATTTTTCTTCTGTCAGTGTTTTGTTTGGGACAGATTATGCTCAGAGATGGAGAGCTGACAGAAGAAAAATATTTTACCATATTCTATTATATTGTATCTTCTTAACTTTGCTAGGTTTTCTACTGGACTTTGTAACTTTTCATTGTTGATTTGTGTGCATTCCTGAATTTTGAACGCTGACCTTTTTCTTGCTATTATTATATATTCTGTAATATCTTTTTTCAATTTCTATCTTTTTAAAACTTCGTGTTGTCTTTTATATAATTTTAAAATTTAGTGTAATAAAATTAATAAGCTATACCATTATGATATACATTGAATGTCAAGTATACTTCAATAAAAAGAAAGATATAATTGCCCAACTGCCATCATGTAGATGTGTTGTAACAATGTTTATTCCTAAAGTGTCATCATCACTTTTGGCTGGGACTACATATTTAGTATTTCCTGTGGTAAGCTCATGTCTGTATTTTTTAATGTTTTTTCTAGGTTTTCCCCAATTTCTTAATTTAATATTTTACTTCTTATTCTTTCTTTTTTACCAGTCATCTATTTATTCTTCATGTTTTCTGTTCTATAAATAGAGCATAATTCTGTTCCAATTGGCAGTTTATTGTATATTATTAATGTAAAGGTTCTTACACTTGTATGGCTGTGCTATTGCCCGCCATGTAGTGGTATTTATATGTATATTATCTTTTATATATCCAAATGCATGCTTTATGTATTAGTTCTGAGGTTCCTGTCTCATCACTAGAGGAACAGTCTGCCTAGGTTGATACTCAAAATACCTGTATGTCACATCACATATTCTATTCAAAAACATGTTGTTTATAAAATTTAAAGTTGCGTATGTGACCTTAGGCATGGGTCATGATAATATTTGATTTATACTTGCATTATTTGGTGCATCCCTACATAGTAATTTTAAAGTGAAGGTCAAGTCATAGTACATGGATGGCACCGAAGTATTTATATATGTGTTTTGTTTTAGCACCAAATTAATAGTTTATTTTCTTTCAATATGGGTATGAAAGATGTGATACTGTTTGGTTCTGCAGAAACATGTATAACATCATACCACATGGAGGAATTGCATACAGCACCTTGTGCCAATTTACCCAGAGAGTCTTCGTCTTCATTACTACGTTAATATTTGTCTGTGCATGTACTAATACTGGTCTTCTCTCTGGGTTATCAGACTGTTTAGCTTTGATCATATTTTCTGGTCTACAGTTGTCATTATAGCAACTGTTAAACAGAAAGGATCTTTGAGACATGACTTTGCTTCTTGAATACCCAATGGGTATTTAAAGAGTTTTTGATGGGTTAGGTCCATTTTCGTATGTCTCATCATTTAAGGTCATCAAGACAAATAGGAAAAATCCTATGTTGCCAATTTAGCTTGGGATATGCAAGAGAATCATTATGCTTTTCTTTAGTTTCAAAGGTAGAATTTAGTGATTCATCAGTTGCATATATCACCCAGTTATCCCTTCCCCCACCCACCTCGCTTTCAGTAACCCTCAGTTTGTTTCCTAGAGTTCAGCTTTTCTTACGGTTTGCCTCTCTCTTGATTTTCATCTTATTTTATTTTTCCTGTCCTTCCCCTATCATTATATTTTTTAAAGAACACGTAAGACTTTAAGAATTCTACTGGGGATGTAGCAATAGATGTCTCATATGGTTAGATTGCCATGGTGAAACCAGTTAGGCCATTCTGTGACATAAAGTCTAATCTTTTTGCCATTAGTGCTATTGCATTTTGATGGGAATCCTAAGTATAGATGTTGTTTATATGGAAGTGGAGATAGTTTATAGTTTATTTCAGGTAACTTTTTGGTGGAATCAATGTGTCTTATTAAATATATAAGTTGGTATGGTGGTATTATCCTCATCATTTTCATAATAAAACAGCGATTATCATCATCATCATGTCTCCCCACCTTAGCTCATGCAAATATCCATTGCCACAGAGCTAAGTGATATAATCCTTTGGATGATGTCTCTAAATACCAATCTTGTGTCCTGTGAGTGTTGGGTTGTGGTTTTTTGCACTGTCATTTTATGCCCTGCCAACTGATAAATTGACTTCAGAGAGCATCCTGCAAGGGTGAAACAGTGCTGCATTTCTACAACTGCATCTTTTGGATCTGTGTGTACAGAGCACATATAATCTCATTTGTTTATATTTAATATTTCTGGTCATATTCCACCAGTGTGGCAGATGAAAATTTCTTCTTACTGCATGCTTGATTCTTTTAGAGCATTGAGTATTGAATTTATGTTTAAATATTTTTTGCATAATAGTTTAAATATATTTTCTTTTTTTTTTTACTAAGTAAACTCTGCCCCCAACATGGGGTTTGAACTCATGACCCCCTGTTCAAGAGTAGCATGCTCTACTGTCTGAGCCAGCTAGGTACCCTAAATATATTTCTAATATATCCTTATTAGTATGTGTGTATGTGGCCATTTTTGTAATTTATTGTAGCTATGCTTCGTCTATTGCTAAAGCCAAATATTTGCCTTGATATTGCATGAGATTTTGATGTACTGGATAAGGATTAGTGGTAGTTGTAAGAGGGCTAACTTAAGATACTTCGCTTTTGGATGAAGTAGGAGATGTATCTGTGTTAGAACTGGGTGCTAAGGATGCAGAGGGTGAAGCAGAGTTATTTATGCCATCAATATGTAGGCTTCTCTTCATTAAACAGAAGATAATAAGCAATTTAAGAACATGCAATGTCTCAGGATACCAAATGTATGGATAACTAGTCTCCAGATTGTAAATGAGCAAGAGCAGCAAGTTGACCTAGTAAATAAGTAGCCATAAGATTTGGAAAGGATCTTGGCTGCGGGTACACAAGTACCCATTCTCATATTCAGTATCTGCTCTTTTACAATAAAATGCTAGGGCACAAAGTAAATCAGGAATTAAATTGGGGTTATTTTCTCAAGCTTTTTTCCATATGTCTAATGCTGCACTTAATTCAGTAAGCCAAGGTAGAGGTGAAGAATAAAGTCAAGTACCTAGTAGACTTGGTATGTATGCTAGATTATAATACCAAGAGGCATTTAGTAGATCAGGCCAATCTTCATCCTCTGAGTTGGTGTCTAATATGATAGGGGCATTGTTTAGGATCCATGTTGATTTGGGGGAGATTGAAATGAAAGTTTCCACTGCTTCATCAGCTTCCTACGATACAAGGTTTCTCCCTTCATCAAAGGATTCCCAGTGAATAGATGCTGCTGGTAGCAAAGGATGGGGTGGGAAAGTTGGGCTTGGTAATGCTCGTGAATCTGGCGATACTGGTGATCCTGTAAGTTCTCAATTGTAATAAGGTCACAAAGGTAATGATCCGTAGAAGAAGTGGAAGATATCACCAATGGTAAAGTTGTATCCTGACCAGAGAGGGTGGCATTCCTGTTTGGAATGGTTAACAACTGCTATTGTTGGTGCTATCTGTGGAGTATCCATAGCTGCAATGAGTATCGTATCCAGTAGTGGGCAAGAGACAAAACAGTGTGTCTAGGGTCCCACACTGACCCACTCAGTAATGTTTATAGGGTTCAAGATGTGCGTAGTGGGTTCATACCTGCAAAATCAAAATAGTGCCTATAATAAATTTCTAATTATTTCTTGTTGTTATTCTTGTCACTCAAGGGAATCTATAGCTGTAATGGCTATTACTTGCAGTATTACCCTGAATGTAATTGTCCTGTATCATGCCAGGCTGAATATTAGGCATTCAGTAATGATATTGTACAAAAATATGTCTGCTGGCCAGCATATATGCAGTAAACATCAGTGTTTTTAGTGCCTGTATCCAGCGTTGATACAATAAAAGGTATTTTTCATACTTGATAACTTTATAAAGACATAATATTATTTTCTCTAATTTGCTGTAATATGTTTTGTTCTTTGGTCACCCAGTAAGTTTTATTAGTGGTGGGTGCTGTAATTTCACTGAAATTATATGTGCCATTTTGTTTTTTAATTAGCATTTATGCCTTTGACTTAGTGTCTGGGGTGCTATTAGTGGTTATTTTTACTTTTGTTTGTTGTTGAAGTATAGATTCTATAGTTGTTTTAACATTATTTCTATAGATATATGGGTTAATGACCTTGCTGCTTACCATATCACTTTAGTCCAGGTTTTCATATGTAGATTTTTACTAAGTAATCTAAGCTTTTGTTTGAGCAAGGCATTATACCTTTCAGTTGATCCAAAGGCAACTGGATTGTAAGGTATGTGAAAGTTTTTCTTTATGCCCTGGTCTTTTGCCCAATCTTGTATTATTTTTCCTGTGAAGCAGGTTCCCTAGTCTGATTCTGCGGTGGATAGGATACCATAGCAAGCAAATCAGATTTCCAGTGTTCTGATGGTGAATTTTTGATCATTATTTCTGCAGGAGTAGGGTACTCTTATTCCTGACCATGTGCCTACAATAATGCATGTATATGGTTTACTCTCTGATATAAACAAGGGTCCTATGTAATCAATTTGTATAATTTGGAAGGATTTATCAGCCTTAACTTTGGTGTTTTGAGTAAAGATTTCCAAGCTCTAAATTTCCTACAATACTTGCATTTTAATGTGATACTATAGAGAATTTGTTTGGCTTATATATGTTTTTGTTTTCAACCAGGTTTTAGTGCCATGTATGCCTGGGTGTCCCTTTTGATGATGTGCCCATATAATACTCTTAACCCTTGAACAACATGGGCTTGAATTGCGGGGGTCCACTTTTATGTGGATTTTTTAACATTAGAGTACTGAAGATGTATTTTCTGCACTAAGAAAATAACTTAATAACTTTTTAAATAACTTTTTCTTAATCACTTTTTTCTCTAGCTTTATTATAAGAACACAGTATATATTACATATAACATACCAAATATGTGTTAATCGACTATTTATATTATCAGTTAGGTATTCAGTCAAGATAGGTTATATTTAGGGGTGCCTGGGTGGCTCAGTGGGTTAAGCCTCTGCCTTCGGCTTGGGTCATGATCTCAGGGTCCTGGGATCAAACCCTGGGATCAAGCCCCGTATCGGGATCTCTGCTCGGCAGGGAGCCTGCTTCCTCCTTTTCCTCTGCCTGCCTCTCTGCCTGCTTGTGATCTTTCTCTCTCTTTGTGTCAAATGAATAAATAAAAATCTTTAAAAAAAAGAGTAGGTTATGTTTAACTTTGACAGTATGTTAAGTTTTAGGAGAATCATAAGTTATAGATGGAATTTTGACTGCTCAGGGGGTTAGTGCCCCTAACACCTGCATTATTCAAAGGTCAACTATAATTCTATCAATTGGCATATCTATCCTTTTCTGTTTTATCATCCACTGTTCCTTTGGTTTATACATATTTTGATTAGACTCTTTTTTAAAAATATATTTTATTTATTTGTCAGGGAGAGAGAGAAAGCACAAGCAGGTGGAGGGGTCAAATGAGAGGGAGAAGCAGGCTCCCCGCTGAGCAGGGAGCCTGATGCGGGGCTCAATCCCAGCACCCTGGGATCATGACCTGAGCCGAAGGCAGACGCCCAATGACTGAGCCACCCAGGCGCCCCTAGACTCTCTTTTTATGTATGAAACATTGTGGGTCTTTTTATGATAAAGTTTAGGAATTCTAGCCTCATTAGTTTTTCTAGTGAGTTTGCCTACCTGATCATTGTACTTCATTACCATAGTGTCATCTGTGGTGAGCTGAGATATGTACGATAAATACAGAGATGGAAGTTTGTACTATTTTCTGTCATACATCCTTACCCCATATGTTCATAGTTCCTATTTTCCAATCATTTGTTTCTCCATATTGTTGACAAGATAGCTATTTTGTTAGCTACTGCCCATGAGTTTGAGAAAAGATTCATTCTGGGTTCCCTTAACAGATCTTTTAATTGCCAGTTTTATAGCTGTTAGCTTGGCGTATTGTACTGGTTCTCCCAGCCTGGTTCTGACAAAGTAGACCATCATTACTCTCTGAAGGCACAGCTCACACCATATTCTGGATGGTGTTATGGAGGCTGATTCATCTGTAAACCAGGCATTTTTTAGTTCTGTGGGCAAGGATGGTCCCAAATGCTCAATTTCTTGGGCTTCAGTAGGCTCACCCTTTAGACTCTGGCAAATACTGGCATTTGCTGAAATTTCCTCAGTTAGTGTAGAACATCTGTTGTTGGCTCTGTATTTTGTAGGCCCTCGTAGAGTGTCCTGGTGAACCTTTCAATTGGTTGGTATCTATTCTCAAACCATAGAAACTTCCTAGTTAAAAATCCAATTGGGTAAAATTTGGGGTCCAGCAGTGCTTTAGTCTACAGTGACCATGTTGCAAACCCTTATGAATATAGGCACTTTAGTTTATATTTAGAGTCCTCATTAGCTGGTGCCAATGTGTTAAAAGTTCTGACAGCATTTTTCAAATAACTAACGGCTGCCTCTGTCCAACTCCATTCCCTACTCTTCCTAGTTATTTCGTAGATACGTCTTAATATTATCCCCATATGTGGTATGTGCTTTTTCCAATATCCCAACGTCCTATTACTTTCTGAGCTTCTTTTGTGGCAAGAGTTAGTATGTGGTCTATACTGTTTATGACTGGGTCTCATATTTTCCTACCTTCAGAGGACTGAATTATACCTAGAAATTTGACTGTAGTTTGAGGTCTTTGAATCTTACCTGGATTGATTATCAATCATTTCATTCTCTGGGTGTAAGGAATTCAGTTAACTCTATTTTGACCTTACCCTGTTTTTCCAAGTTGTTATTATTATAAATAAGAATATCATCAAGATGGGAAATGATGGTTTGTGTGTGTTGTGTTTCCTGCAAGTTCTGGTTATCTTCTGTTAGAAAGTTGAGGGTAGTAGTGGACTGTTAAGGTATCCTTCTGGTAACATAGTAAATCGATATTGTCTGTCTTCTCATGTCAATGCAATCAGGGCTGACTTTTCTCATCAATTGGTAGGTATAGCAAGAACATGTCAAGTCAATTTATCACTTTATAATAAGTTCTGGACCCAGTGGTGATTGTTTATTATAGTGCCTGTATCTAAGAGTGTCCCCTCAATTTTTGGAAAATGTTTGTTTAAATTCCTATGATCTACTGTATATCTATATGATTCAACAGTCCAGATTAAGTTATTATATGTTGAAATAGTAAGAATGATAATTTATTCTTTTAGGAATTCCTTTCTGTTTTTCTGTCTCTATAATTAGTTTCTGGGTTTCTATTTGAGTTTCTATTTTTATAATTTGGATTGAAGGGTGGTAGTCTAAATGATTTAGGTCGCCTAGGCCAAGAAGGCCTTATGAGTTTGCTTCTGTTAGATCTATGTACATTAGGTGTAGTCCTGTTTTATCTATATAGATTCGTGTTAAAACTGTAGCTTTTATCTTGACTCAATTCTTCAGCTGTTCTGATCAAGTCAAACAGTTTTCCTGTGCTTCTTGCACCAGCAAATATCATAAATATGCTATTGGGTCCCTCAGGGGCACAGATTTTAGGATGGACTTTTTAATTTGTTCTATTGTTTCTGCATGTAGCAGTGAGGGTGTCTGTCTCCTATCATAAATCATAGTCAGTGGTCCTAATTTAATTATTATATTCATAGTTTCCCCTGCTGTTGTCCATGGAGATGTTAATAGGGATAATATATTACTTATCGGCTATCTTAATCTCTAGGCTGCTGCTACCCTGCCAAAGATCTTTGTATATATTAGTATAATTTTCTCCAAATACTCTAAGGTGTTGATTAAATTTAGCATTAGTGGCAATGCATCCAAGTTACACAATCTGCTCCTGTGAGGATCAGGTCCTCATTTGGACTATAAATCTAATAGCCATTGGGTTTTTGTGTCCAAATCAGTTTGTTGGAATTCCATCCTAATTTTTGTCATTTCTTATCTAGTCTAAGCTCTCTGTTAATTAATTCTGACTGCTTCCATATTATCATTTGTTGTAGTTTTATCTATTCTCATGGGCCTAACTTCTAGTAGGTTAAAGTTACCAGAGTCAGAGGTGTTATAATAATCATCATTTTCGTTGGGGTGTAGATTGGTATTCTTAGGGATAAAAGAGTCTGGATTTCTTCTTACTCTGGAGATTATGTTTTGGGATATAGCTTTCCTTTCTGTCTGCATCTATGTTGCTGATTGCTCCTAATTAGAGTCCTAGAATTTCTTTCTTATTTGCTCTTTTTACTATAGAATATAACTCACTGGGTTGCGTGATCAGGCCAACATCTGGAGTTCCCTTAATTTTAACTTTTGTCCAGACTAAGTCTTCAATAGGTTTTTAGGGATCCTAAACTCCTCTTGAATAATTTTGGTAGTGTTAATGAGTGAGGCATATTCACTGTTGTCCTTCTGCTTTTCACAACAATGTTCAAAGCATGCTTTATTATCCAGATGCTTAATAAAGTATCCCAAATCATTTGTAATATGATAAGGCAGTATTAAGATATATGCTGTGACCAACATCAGCATCCAAACTATAATAGCTCTATCAATTTTGTCCATTCATTGTCTGTTTATAGTTTCAGTAAGAAGCCATAAATGGTAAATAGTATATTAAGTTTAAAGTTTGTCAGCCCAGTAATAGGGTTTAGAAGATTTTGGTCAATTATGAATTTAGCATAATTTACCAACCTGTATCTCTAATTTGGCATGGAGAATGGTATATCCTGAAGCACTGACCAATTTTAATTATTACTGGTTTGTGTTGGGCTGCCAACCATGCCAGTTGTTTTGTTTGGGCCAAATTATGCTCAGAAACTGAGATTGTCTTTGCCAATCATTTATTTCGCACAGGTTTACTGTGGGAATTATAGTTTATAATAGTAATATTTCACAAGCCTGTAGCATATAGGATAATATATCTTAATAGGCTAATGAAGAAATAACATACTCCACACCAATGATAGGTTCCAGGAAAAGGAGAGATGAAAGAAATAAAGTCCAAATTTAGTGGAGGTGTCCCTTTCTATCTTTGGTTCTTGGTAAAGTCAGTGCCTCCAACTAAAATCTGGGCATCAGCTGCTGTCGTAGGTCTGTTGATGCTGGGCAGTTAGTGGGCAGTGACACCAGTGTTGGCAGGCATGGTGGGCTGCTGTAAAAGTTATTACTCTAGAGACCATTACATGGTTTGCACCACTGCCCATAGGACGTAGCCTTGCCAAGGCAGGAATGGATGTCCCTTCTCTTCCTGAGACTACTACATGATTTAATACCACTGCTGACCACAAATAGCCTAGCCATGACAAGAGCATGGGTTTCAAGATGTTTGGAGAGCTATTTAGATCAGTAAAGAGTAGCCTTATCCAGACCAGATACTCTTGGTAAGCCTTCACAACCTTGGTATTTAAAAATTAAATGCCCATTACATTATAGGTACTCTTCTGTTTTTCTCAGAAGAGAAAAGTCCCCAGTTACACCAATCAACAGTTAAGTTACTGAGGTGCTATTAACAGATGTTGATAACAACATCCTGACACAGCTTCCTCAATGTAAACAAATTCATCCTCAGATTCAGAACTGCACTTAAGTTATAGAAGTAGATTTGAAGTAATAACAAACCAATACACAACTTCCAGATTGCTAGAAAATTAAAAAGTTTTAACAAGTAGTGATAAGTATGTAGTGATATGAGAAAACTAGCACTCATTGCTTGTGGAAAGAAACTTTTGTAACAAATTAGAAAATCATTTCAGGAATACCTCCTGAAACTCAGAACAAATATTCTTTATTATTCAACAGTTTCACATATATGCATGAAGATCTATGCAGAAGGATGTTCATAATAGAATTTTCTATAACACAGAAAATTTAGATATAAACTATCTGTACCCAAGAGAATGCAAAAAATTCAGCTTTTTCCTATAATGGAATATTATTATCTGTGTATAACACATAGGAATCATGAATCAAGACAGATTTTAAAAAAATGTAATATTGGGTAAAAAATAAATGGCAAAATATACTATTAAGTAAATTTAAATGTTTTTGATATATACTATGTAGTATGGACATGATAGGTTTTTAATTTGAACATAGATATTCTTCCAGAGCAACCAAGAAAAAGGTATAGATAGTTCCTAAGATAGAGTCATTCATTCATTCATTCATTCATTCACTTTATCATATAGGCAACAGCATTTTAGTGAATGGTTAACAGTGTGTCAGGTACCTTTCTATGAGATATGGATACATCTTTGGAAAAAAGAACAAAACAGAACAGGCAGGACTTACCTTTTGTTGTATCTATAAAATTTTGTTCGTGTGTATGTGTGTCTGGTGTATTGTATCTTACAGGTTGGTACCTGTGCATTTCATGTGTCTGTTGGAAGTACTGTATTAAGGGATCTTATGAGATTAAGTCATTTATTTTTTAAATCATTTTGTTTTATGTTATTTTATTTTATCTTATTTCATCATGGTAAGTGTATACACACACACACACACACACACACACACACACATATACACATACACCACATCTTCTTTATCTCTTTATCTGTGGATGGACTCTTGGGCTGGCTCCATAGTTTGGCTTTTATAAATAATGCTGCAATAAACATAGGGGTGCATGTATCCCTTTGAATTAGTTTTTTGTATTTTTTTGAGTAAATACCCAGTAGTGCAATTCCTGGATTGTAGGGTAGTTCTAGTTTTAATTTTCTGAGGAACCTCTATACTGTTTTCCATAGTGGCTGCACCAATTTGCAATCCCACCAACAGTGCATGAGGGTTCCTTTTTCTCCACATCCTTGCCAACATTTATTGTTTCTTCTGATTTTGATTTTAGCCACTTTAATAGGTGTGAGGTGATATCTCATTGTAGTTTTGATTTGCATTTCCCTGATGATGAATGATGTTGAGTATCTTTTCATGTGTCTGTTGGCCATCTGAATATCTTTTTTTGGAAAAATATTGTTCATGTCTTCTGCCCATTTTTTAATTGGATTGTTTGTCTTTTGGGTATTAAGTTGTATAAGTTCTTACAATTTTGGATACTAACCTTTTATTGATTATCTCATTGCAAATATCTTCTCCCATTACATAGATAACCTTTTAGTTTTGTTGATTTTTTTCCTTTGCTGTGCAAAAGATTTTCATCTTGAAGAGGTTTCAATAGTTCATTTTTGCTTTTGTTTTCCTTGTCTCAGGAGACACATCTAGAAAAATGTTGCTCAGGCTGATGTCAGAGAGATTACTGTCTGTGGTTTTTTTTTAAGAATTTTTATGATTTGATGTCTTATATTTAGGTCTTTAAAAACCATTTTGGTTTATTTTTGTGTATGGCGGAAGAAAGTGGTTCAGTTTCATTCATTTGCATGAGGGTATCCAGTTTTCCCAACATCATTTGTTGAAAAGACTTTTTCCCATTGTATAGTCATTTCTCTTTCATCAAAGATTGACCATATAATTGTGGGTTTGTTTCTGGGTTTTCTGTCCTACTCTGTTGACCTGTGTGTCTATTTTCATGCCAGTATCATACTGTTTTATTACTATAAGTACTATATTGTTTTATTACTACCACTTTATAAATATAACTTGAAATTTGAAATTGTGATACTTCCAGTTTTGATTTTTCTTTTTCAAGGTTGCTTTGGCTATCTGAGGTCTTTTATAGTGCCATATAAATTTTAAGATTATTTGTTCTAGTTCTGTGAAAAAGCTGTTGATGCTTTTATAGAGATTTAATTAAATCTGTAGATTGCTTTAGGTAGTATAGACATTTTAACAGTATTTGTTCTTCCAACCCATGAGCATGCAACTAACTTTCTGTGTCTGTTTCTGTGTTAGGGAAGTCAGTTACTTCTTTTGCTCTTAATGATAATAGCCCTTATGAAGACAAGGTCCTGTAGTGCCCTGTATTGTGGTGTCCCCTGTTTCCTAGGGCCCGAAGCTTCAGGGAATGTCTCCTATATGTGCTGCATGTGCTCTGCTATTGAGTCTTGGCCTCTTTTTCCTCGAACTAGTTGTCTGCAGAGAGACAATTTACCAACCTGTATTTCAAATTTGGCATAGAGTATGGTATATCCTGAAGCACTGACCAATTTTAATTATTACTGGTTTGGGTTGGACTGCCAACTATGCTGATTGTTTTGTTTGGGTTTATTTGCCCATTGTGGGTGCTAGGGCCTGTTAAACTGTTAGGGCCTGCTTAGCCGGACCGACTCCATATAACCCAGGTAGCCATATTGTTGTTTACATCTAAGTGACTTCATTCTGGGAATAGACGCCCTAGCAGGCCGAGACAATCAGTTCCTGGTGTCGTTTCCGGGTACTGGACCTAGCAGGCCGAGACAGGTGGAAACATCCAATCAGCTAAGAGCCACATAACTTGAAATTTGCGGTGAGGTTTGTGGTTTTGGCCTATAAAAGATAGCCTGTAAGACTAGGCGGGGTCACTCTCTTTCGAGGCGGCCCTGACCAGTCAATTTGATTCCTGATGCTTGGTGCGAAATAAAGCTTTGCTTAACTTTCGCTTTGATTCAGTCTTGTTCCTTTGATCGTGGACCCTAACAGTGGGCAGTGTTTGGTCCCCAGCAGAGGTGAGGTGCATTTTATCAAGGTGTGCAGTGGTCTGCTAGTGAAATGAGACCTGTCCCTGCTGCTACCACAACCGAGGTCCCACACAATCTGCCGGTTGGGAGATGCACTGTTGTCAGGGTTTGCAGCAGTCTTCTGGGGGAGGGGCCCACAGTGCTGGGAGGAAGTGAGCATGCCTGGGAAGGGCAAAATTACTGAAGCACAGAGGTGGGGCTTGGTACAAGCAAGTAAGGTAGCAAGTGTCAGTGCTGAGCCGGTTCCCACATGTGGTGGCTGTTTACACTGGGGAGTGGGGGAGGGAAATGGTGCTTGCCAGCTCCTTTTAACTGGAAGGGCATCCTGGTGACCCCTATCTCTCCAGGCCAAGATCTGAGATAACCATATTACTCTCCTTCCAGTCTGCCCTGGTGTTTTCCCGACTGCTGGTTCCAGACTGTACCTGAATGGGCTGCTTGTCCCACTGCCTCTTTAAGGTGGAGACTCCATTTCCTTATGCTCTCTGGACTTTCCCAGAGCAGAGACTACCAATTTTTAAAATTCTGAACTTTATAAGTCCCACTGATTATAAAAACTGAGGAAATATGGCCCCTCTCCTTTCAAAGGTAAATATTATGTGGATTCATCCTCTCCATTCCTGGGCTTCCCAGTGTGAAAGTCTGTTTTCTGCCCTTCTCTACACCACAGGCTCTCTCCCTACCATGAATAGCCATGGTCTGTTTTGCTCCCAGACTATGTTTTCACCCTTCCTACCTTCTTTGATCTGGCCTCTTCTCTGCCTTTAGTTACAGAGTTTATTCTGCCAGTCTTTGAGTCATTTTTTGGGTTTTTTACACTGCTGTGAGTATTATCTAGTTGTATTTGTGGGACTAGGTGAATTTAGGGTCTTCTTTTTTTTTTTTTAATTTAGGGGCTTCTTAATCTGCCATCTTCCCAGCTAACTGAGATTACCTCATTTAACCATCAGTAGCTTTGTGAGCTAAGTATTAATCTCACTTCAAAATTAGGAACTAAGCCTTTCAGAAATTATGCATCTTGCCCAAAGTCAAACAGCTAATAAGCATTGGGTCTGGATTTGAACTCAGCTATCTGATGCCAAAGTATGGACTTATAACTTTCATGGGATTCTATGGGAAGAGAAGAGTTGGCAGCAATTCTTGGTCTCCAGTCCTTAGGGATGTGATAGGCACTTTTGACTTTAACTGGACCTCCTTGCCAACACTGCCTTGCCATTTACTAGCATAGAGATAATCAAGGAGTTGGGATTTATCTGGTCTGTATTGATTGCTTATTATAAATACATTTAGAGTTACGGATTTATGGAATATTGTTGGTTGAAGAACTAAAGTATGTCATGTAGGCTCTCAATCTGAATGAATACTAAAGTCTAAACAAGAAGCCCAAATCAGAGCAGCTTTCTTGTCTAAGTCATACTGCACACCGTGTTAGATCTCATCGGTTACTTTGAGATGACAAACATGTCTCAAGGCAGGAAAAGGCACTTTTTTTGAAGTCATACTTGACAGTTTAGATCCTTTAAGAAAAAGTCTATCAAAGCAAATGGTTACACTTAAAAATTGTTAATATGATAAATCTTAAATATATTTTGCCACAATTAAAAAAACACAAATATTTAGTGACACAGCTAATAGTGCTGACTGGCTGTGTGTGTATGTGTGTGTGTGTATTGATGTGACCTTTTTTTCATGTATAAGTGTTTATGCTACATGACTGTTGGTGGTGGCAAGAGTAAGCTTCCTGATAGACACCTCTTCTTTATTGATCTAGAAGTTAAAATAGCAGGAGTCTTCAGTAGTTTACCCTTAACTAGAAGGAAGCTCATACACTTCCTTATTCTCTTTCTTAACTGGTACGTAGATGACTATCAGATCTTTAACTTGCAATAAGAAAGAGTGAAGGCAATTTCACATTTTGCAATTTTTTTCTTTTTCTTTCTTTCTTTTTTTTTTTTTTGGCTGTCTGAGTTTGTCTCTTGTTTATTTGAAAGAATATTGGAAAGCCTGAAAAGGTGCATGCTTTTCAGACAGATAAAGGTTGTTGTTTTTTTTTTTTCCTCTTTCTGTTTCACAAAGTAAAAGACTAAAATACAGTAATGGAGCTACAGATCTTTAAGGTGAATCCAGAAGATTACCAGGTCAGGCTGTTTGTAATTTTTGCTTGGACCTAATGTGTGCAGATAGATAGAAAAGACCTATTTTTCTTTCACTGAGGTGGAAATGATAGTAATATCTTAGATGGATATGGGAGTGGGTGTTGATAGTGAAATGTGGAAATAAAAACATAAAGACTCTTCCATGCTGAAAATAAAGGAGAGAACAGGCTTAGACAACAAAGCTAGGCTTTAATAAATAGAGCTTAAATAATGAGCTAAACTAAAATAAATGGTATACATACAAGGACTATATAACTAAAATTTACCTAATCTCTATAGAGTTTATAATTGGTAGTCCAAGTAAGAAAGTGTTGATATTCCATTGGAGAAGGCACATTCAAATTTTAATAAGCAGAGGACTACTAGAATGAATTAATATGCAGAGCAAAATTTAAAACATAATTTTTCAGGTAATCTTAAATTTAGTATATTTTCATAATTTAAATAGAAAGGAAAACCTGATCTTATGCTTTTTAAATCAGGGCATTTTTACTATTAAATTGCTGGCATGGTATAACAGATTTCTATAGCTTCTGTGTAAAAAGGGTCAAGATGATATTGTAGAAAACATTTATATTTTCAATAGCTAGAAACGCTAGGTATTTTGGCCCTCTCAATTATCACAACTACTTTAAAACCATAATATCAGGTCTAGGAAGGTTTGTATTACTACTTACATATTCATTTCACTGTAATTATTCCTCTGTGACTTGATTATATGCACCTATATTACCTGCCTTAGAATAGCTGAAAGTCTGATTATGGTTGTGGTCAGGATGTATTGTAACATTGGCCTAATAGGACTTTTCGTCACATGAAGCATTTCTATTGCTATAATGTTGAGCATTGTTCCAACAGTGAGGTTATTTTAAATCTGTACTCTGGAGTAACAATAGTTTCTGTGAACACATTCCTGAAGATATTATCTGGTAAAAGGAATATTGTACAACCAAAAGTATCTGGGGTTATAAAGCTAGAAGATTAGTATGTAATTCAGTTACAAAGTCAATCAACCATAAGTCATAAATCCCTAAGAAAACAGGCTTAATTAGTTTGGGTGCATGCCTCGTGAACCTTCTTGTCAGGGAACTTAATTAATTTTATTTAAAAAATAAAAATAAAGCTTAGATTAGAAGCAATAAAAAATCCCAGTGGCATTTTGCCATTAATAGTGATTTTGTTGACATACGTGACCCAGAATATTATATTTTAGGATTATATATTGCTAACCCATAGTTAATATTGCAGAATCTCTTTGTCCTTCTTGTGTGCAACAATCTTAGTTCATGCTATGCAATTTTAATTCAGTGAGAGTAAAATTCTCCTTTGTAAAATATTCTTTCAAGTATAGTTGGTAATTTAAGAACATGAACCACCTTTTAACCAAGCCCTTTTGGGGGAACATATAATTTTGGAAGACATTTTCTCATTAAGTTGAAACTAGGCTACAATTCTCTTCTGTAATTCTGTCCATAGTACTTATTTTATGCTAATGTGTCACTGTTCTTCATTATTTATTCCACAGTAGATTTTAATCATGATGAAATAAAATTGACTAAAGAGGAAGAACATATGAACACAACTTTGAATGTTTATGAAAAATATCCTCATATACCATTTTCTTCTGAAAGGTTCCAGTTGCATGATCATGATTTTGATATTCCTTAAGTTATTTTAGCAATTTTTACCCAATAATTAAAACTTAGTTTAAACAACAACATTCATTTTTTCTTCTGACTAACCATTGAAATATGAAAAGAAAGTATATTTTCCACATTTTACAAGTGCTAATGAAGCCAGATATCTAAAAGTGCAAGGTAAACTTAACAGAACCTAGAAATAGAAGTTTTCATGAAATGATTTCTCATTTTTTGTGAGGAAAATATTATCTTTGTATAAAGTCTTAGCAATTGTAAATTACATTCCACACTTAAGTTCGTGTTACTCACCAAATCCTAGAAATGTAACCATCCCAGGTCTGAAGAGTAAGTAAAGTGAGATCACTTAAGTTCAGAAAACAATTATTAACAGAGTTAAATGTTTAACTCAACACAGCTACATAGGCACAAATACATGGATTTGGAGGTTAATTGTGGTAAAAAAAAAAAAAAAGAATAATTGGCAGAACACTTGGGCGAAAATTTAAATCAGCAAAAGATATATAGATAAAAACATCTTTTCTTTTTTTAAAGCATTGTTTAATAATTACCAGGTTAAATATGTGAAATTGCTTCTTTTTGCAAATTATAGACTCTTGAATATCAGAAATTTCAAATGTTTCAACCTAAGAATTAGATACCACAATGTATTATTTTATAAAGAAGAAAATATTCTGGGGCGCCTGGGTGGCTCAGTGGTTAAGCCTCTGCCTTCGGCTCAGGTCATGATCTCAGGGTCCTGGGATTGAGCGCCACATCGGGCTCTCTGTTCAACAGGGAGCCTGCTTCCTCCTCTCTCTCTGTCCTCCTCTCTGTCTACTTGTGATCTCTCTCTCTCTGTGAAATAAATAAATAAAATCTTTAAAAAAAAGAAAAAAAGAAAAAAATTCTCTTCAGCAAATATTTGTCTATTTACTAGAAATTATACTTTGAAATTTAAAAAAATTAGCTTTTAGAATTTTTCTTAGTTAAAATGAGGGGAAATATATTCTCAATATGACAGATAAGGTGACTCATTTGAAATATGTTAGATCCTATTACTACTCTATTGAAATGCCCCTTAGTTTACCATTTTATTCCGTTTTAAAAGCTGAAGTCCTTAGAATGGTCTAGAATGCCCTCATAACCAGCCTTCTCCATGTTTTTACCTTCTGACTAATCTGCTACCACTTCTCCTTTACTACATTGCTCTACCACATTGACCTTCTTGCTCTTTCTTGAACATAACAGACACTGTCTCGCTTCTCTCAGGGATTTTCCACTGTCTATTTTCTCTGCCTACCAGGTTGTTTATTCACATATAAGAATGTATTACATCTTTATTCCCTCCAGGACTCTGGCTATCATGGGGATAAGTACTTCTCTCAGTATCTAATATAAAGTAGCATACACAGAGTTATTGAACTTACTATTTTCCTTGTCACTTAGATCTTTTCTCCCTCTATTCCACTCCTATTCATCTTATGTAATAATACTTGTTTATTTGGTAATTGGCTGTCTTCACCCAATAGAATGTAAGTCTACGAAGGCGGGGACTTTGTTTTATCATTTCTATATCCTAATATCCTAGAATGGGAACTGGCATGTTGTTGGGACTTGATAAATAGTTGAGGAGGTGACTATACTGAAGAATAGAAAGTCTCCTCTCCAGGGGAAGTCCTGATATCAAAGTATTGAATTTGTGGCAAAGACCTAAGAATCTAAATTCAGAGTTTTTCTCTAAAATCTTTCCATTTTGAATTTAAATTTTAATACCTTATCTTGCTGAGTCAAGCAAGATATTCTCAGTGAAAAGATAAATGAATTTGAAGAAACTGATACCAAGAATTTGCCTTTATATTCTCAAATGACAGTAATTTGAACTGGATTGGTAGGAACCTGGGTTTGGAAAATGAACAATGGTGATAGTTTATGGTAACTTAAGAAAAAAAGTGAGTATTGTATTAAGAGGGAAGGACTGGATCCAATGCCTGATCAAGATGATCTAAATACAAGATACAAGAATAATTAAGAAGCTAGAGGAGAGAGTGTGTGCTCTCTTGTCTGGAGATATTCATTTATTTAAACAATATTTGAATGCTTGCCACATGTCAGACACATCTCTAAGTGTCATGTAATTTTCAGTAGGCCAAAAATTCTTGCTGAAAGTTTTAGTTGAAGCAGAAAAATGAACTAGTAAATAAATGAAGAAAATAATTTTGGTTGGTGAGATAACAAAAATAAAAGAAGATATAAACTAGATTCTGTTGGGATAGATTGGGTAGTTAGGGAAGGCCTCACCTCCCTAATCAGAATGCTAGAAGTAAACGATCATGAAAAGATGAGGAGGAATGCTTGCCATGCCGAGGGAACAAGATATGCAAAGGCATTAAGACCAAAAAGACCTTGGTGTGTATAAGAACAAGGTGGAGGCTGACAGGATTGGAACACAGGATGCTGGAGGTGTAAGAGAGAGACGCAGTAAGGGAGATGAGATTGGATGGGTAAGCAAGATGTGGCCCATAGAAGGCCTTGTGAGTCATAGGAAGAAGGTTTGGTTTATGTCAATGCCATTTGAAGATTTGAAGCAGGTGAGTGGCCTGATTTGTTTTTAAAACAGTTTCTTGAGCTGGTATGTGGAGATTGTAATGTTTTGCCAGATTTTTAAAGTAATTTTGGGGTAATAAAATATTTCACTTATATTAATACTTTTGGATTAATACTTCTTACACTAGAAATATGTTCCTAAATACTGGATGCAATTTTACATGGTTTCATAATTTACCTAATATGGTTTTGTTTTTCATTATAATTTTGAATTACCTGTTTATATCTTTCAAAAATTTCTTCCTTAGCCAGTCTATCCCTTCACTCTCCTTGACTCAGTTATTCTAATTGAGGATTGGCTAAAGTGGAAAATAAAATAATTGTAATTGGAAAGTCTTATTTATGTTTAGGCTTAGTTGTTATAAAATTGAGAATTTCTCTAGTATCACTACCAATCTCATGAAAATACTTTCAAATAAAGCCTTCTTATCTACATAATTTATCTATTTCTTTCATCTTTCTCTGTATATTAGTTTCCTGTAGTTGCTGTAACAATGATCACAGATTTGCTGTCTTTAAATAACAGAAATTAATTCATTCACAGTTCTGAAGGCCAGGCATCCACAGATCATTATCAACGGGGGGGAACTAAGTCATCAGCAGAGACACATTCTTTCCAAAGTGTCCAGGGAAGAATCCAGCATTACCTCTTCCAAATTCTGGTGGCTGCCAGTTTTCTTTTGATTTGGACCATATCACTTCAATCATCAAGGGCAGCATATTCAAATCCCTCTCTGTTCCTTCTTCATATCACCTTCTCCGTGTGAATTACATATCCCTCTGTGTCTCTTAAGGATATTTATAATTGCATTTAGGGCCCAGAAAATCCAGGATAATTCTCTCCAAAATCTTTAATTTAATCACATCTGCTAAGTCTGGTTTTTTTTTTTGCCATACAAAGTAACATCCATAGGTTTTATGCATGACGATATCTGTATATCGTCATGACATTACATTAAGCATGATTATATATACATATATATGTGTATATATATATATATATATATAATGAAAAAAATATATATATATCTTTGGGAAGTCATTTTCTTCAGTTTACCAGACTGTACACTATGTCAGTATATACTTATCTTTTTTTTTTGCCCCTATAGGTTGTTTGTTTTTGTTCGTGTAAAAATACTTCCTATAACTTTAATATCTTAAATGGGAGGAAGAAGATTTTTGAGAGATCGGTGGATTTCCAAAGACTGCAGTTTCATTTATATGAGAAAATTAGGAACTGTGAATGACAGTTCATATTAATAAACTTGACACTCTCATAAGAAATGAATTCTTTTCATTGGAATTTGATTAAGTGTTTGTTTTTTTAATCCTGGCATTTGTGCCCCTTGATATTCCCAGATGTCACCAGTTCCTACTATATCTCAATTTTACTATTCTTTCTTGAAAGTGGTTTCCATTAACTCACCTTGGAGTGGGCTTAAAACATTCTCACTGCTGAGAATCCCACTTATTTTCCCTGTCCCTCTCCCACTTCCAGTTCCCACTCCTCTTTGGAGTGAGTCACTACTAGTTCTGATCCCACCCATCTGCAGTAGTTTGCTTCTATGCATATTCTGGGCTGCGATTTCAATTAATTTTTTTAAGTAGATATCACCTACTTCTTATTGTTCAGCGGATCCAAAAGATAACTTTGTTGTAAATCAAGATAGCATTTATCTTTCAACATCTATTTTTTCCTTATTTTCTAGAGGAAAGGTAGTTTTTTCAGCCCACCATCTTTCACAACAATGTATCATAATCTTACCAAGTACCAAGCATATTGTCACATTATAGGATTTCATTCCTAATGGGATTGTACCACTCATGACTTCACATGGTCATTAACATGATAGAAAGGAAAGAAAACTAAGATATTTGGTAGTATTATAGAAGAGTTCACACTGGAGGAAACATTTGGGATGGATCTTGTAAAATGATGAGGCAGAGAATGTGAGAAAAGGTTTTACAGGAATAGCTAAGAGCATGTGTCAAGACAAAAATGCGTGAAATGGCTGTGTATTCTATAAAAGGTGAAATGTTTAATGTCTTTGGAACACAGAGTGAGGTAAAGTGGCAGAAGTTGAAGCAGAGGAAATGAAATGCAGTGATTTTTTTTAAATTAACCTTTTTCCTATAATTCAGTAAACAAATATCTATCAAATGCATACTATAATCCAGACAGTTCTTTCATACTGCCTGCTGCCCTCACAAGTTTATATTGATATGTCAAGACATTTGAAATTTATTACAAAAAAAGAAGAAAACTAAAATATATTTTATATATTTTCTATAAAACAGAAAAAATTCAAATTTGGTTTTTAGCAAGCTGGGTTTAATGGAAGACTGAAAAATGGTTTAAAATAAAAAGAAGCCAGTGGAATAAGTAGGAGAGGCAGATACAATCTGACCAGAAATGATAGGGTCAGAACTCAGACTCTGACAGCGGAGATACAAAGTAAAGATTATTCCCTAGAGGTGTTGGTGAAAAGAAATTTCATTTCAATTGTCTGCCAGATCTCCCTTATAGGTAGAGGTGAGTGTGGTTTAAAGATTGGACAAGTCTAAAGTATCCACCTTGGTTATGTGGGTGCAGTAGAACTCCATTTACCTGGGATCTATAAGAATGGGTGATAGGGGTTAAGGAGGACACTTATTGTGAAGAGCACTGAGTGTTTTATGTAAATGATGAATCACTAAATTCTGTACCTGAAGCTAATATTACACTGTGTGTTAATGAACTGGGATTTAAATAAAAGCTTGAAAAAAAAAAAAGAGAAGCAAATGGAAAAATATATGTTTACTTTAAATGCATTCTGAATAGAATGGTAGGCAGAATTCTAAGATGGCTTCCAAGATTTTTGTACACCCCTGCTTTTGTACATGCCCTGCATAATCCAGAGTGCAATGAATATGATGGATTTTATTCCTGTAATTAGGTTATAAGAGATGGCATAGTTGACCTACAGGGAAATTTTCCAGGTGGGTCTGACCTAATCCCTTCACCCTTTAAAAGCAGTAAGCTTTTTCTGACTGGTCACAGAGTAGGAAGTCAGAGATTCAAAGAATGGGAAGGATTTAGTGTGCCATTGTTGCCTTGAAGATGAAGAAGGCCATGTGACAAGGTTTTAATTGCCTCTAGAAGCTGAAACTGGCCCCTGGGTTGCCACCATCAAGGGAAAGGGTAATTCAGTCACATAACTGCAAGGGACTGAAATTTTGCAACAGTAGGAATAAGCTTGGAAGTAGATTTTTCCACAGGTCCTTTAGACAACATCCTATGCCTTGAGATGTCTTCTGATACTTCTAGCAGAGGACCCCTTTGTACTGTGCTAGACTTCTGACTTACAGAAAATGAATAAATAAATAGATGTGCTTTCATGCTTCAAAGTTTGTGGGATTCTGATGCACAGAAATAGAAAACTTATACAAAACTAATGCAGTACATATACAAATCAGTACAAAAACAAGAAAAGAAAATATATAATGCAGTGACTTTCCAGTTGTATTAGAAAATCCTATAGTGTTACATAATAATAATTTGGAATTTTAATTAAATTGATTTCCTTGAAAAATCCATTAAGCAATATCATGTGTAAACTGTAAAAAACATAAACAGACCAGACCACTAACTATTGAAGAAATTGCCAAAGTGTTTTTTTTTAATAAAAAGTACAGAATGGATTGATTTTAGATTAACTTTTAAAGCTTTTAAAAACTTTCTATATTTGGTATATTGAACATCTGTAAAGAAAAATTGTATTCTTCTCAATCCATTTTCTGAAGCACATATGATAGAGGCAATGGACCCTGTTTCTTAAAATCAATCACACATACTATACCTTTATATTATTAAATGTATACTATCATTATTATATGTATACTATCATATATGTATAAATTTAACATTTGGATTAGAAGCTTAAATAATATGCATTAATATTAAAATTAAAACAATTATATAAATTGCATTAAATATTTACAAACACCTTAAGTATAATTTTAGGAAATATATAACAGAACAAAGAATCAAGAAGACACAGGAGAGGTGTTTCCTACAAAAGCAGCAAGAGTATCATAAGGAATTAAAATTTATCCTGGCACAGGTGGAGGAGGTGAGGGTGGGTAGTGATAGGTTCTGATTCTAGAGAGTGAAGTTTCAAGCACATTGTGGAAAGGTTGACATGCTATGTCTAGAAGTTTGGGCTTTATCTTTCATCTTAGGTAAAGAATATACAAAAAAAATAAGCTTAATGTTGTTAAATAATTTTGTTTAAAATAATATTGTTAAATTTTTTTAAAAGGTTTCATTTTTATTTATTTGACAGAGAGAGAGAGAGAGATCACAAGTAGGCAGAGAGGCAGGCAGGGAGTGAAGGGAAAGCAGGCTCCCTGCTGAGCAGAGAGCCCGATGTGGGGCATGATCCCAGGATCATGAGCTGAACCGAAGGCAGAGACTTTACCCCACTGAGCCACCCAGGTGCTCCAATATTGTTAAATATTTTAAATATTATTAAACATTGTTAAATAAAATATATGTTTTAAGATTTTATTTTTATTTATTTGACAGAGAGGAAAGATCACAAGTAGGCAGAGAGGCAGGCAGAGAGAGAGAGGGGATAAGCAGGCTCCCTGCTAAGCAGAGAGCCCGATGTGGGGCTCGATCCCAGACCCTGAGATCATGATCTGTGCCGAAGAAAGAGGTTTTAACCCACTGAGCCACCCAGGGGCCCCTGTTAAATAAAATATTTTTGAAGAAGTATATTTTTACAGTTTTAGGGCTCACTAAGAATATAAATTCATACTTTCATATATTTATTTAAGATGTATATATTCTTATTAGATGAATAAAAGAGATTTTAGATTGATTCATTAAAGATATGAAACTAACTTAGAAATGTTTTTGGTAAATCATAAGCTAGATTTAAATATCTTGTTTTGTTTTCTAACATGTTTAGGCCAATTGCCTTATAATTAAACTAACCTTAGTAAGACCTGCTATTCTTCCATAGTATATTTTTGATGGCTATTGTTAAATTTTGACAAATGGCAAATGTAGAATATCAGTAATTCACTATGTTCCAAGCCTAAGTACTCATAATATTGGTAGATCATGAATACTTAGAGTTTCAGTAAGGCATAAATAATAATACTTAATGTCAAAATCCCCCAAGGTTTTTCATAGTCTGTATAATGCTACAGCTTAAATTAGAGTAAATGGAAATCAGTAATGTCAAAATTTAGTAAATACTAAAAACTGATTGCTTACATTTTCTTTAAAAGAAGTTATAATATGCTGCAAGGAGAATAGCAAATCTTGCCTTTGTGATATTCTGCCCTCTAAGAGGGCAGTGGAATCAGGGGAAACCATCAAACAACCAAATTGAAGGATAGTCTTCATAATTCCTGGCCATTATTCTTCAGATATGTCAAAGTCATGAATGTCAAGGAGAGTGAAAAATGGTTTCCAAAATGCAACATGACATCTTGAATCCTAGAACAACAGCACCTAAAAAGACATGGGTGGAAAACTGGGAAAATCTGTTTCTAGATCATGTCTCTGCAAGCTATGGCCCATGAGCCAATTGTGTCCAGCTCCTTGTTGTAAAAATTTTATTAGAATCTGGCTGCAGCCATTTGCAACATGGATGGACCTAGGGAGTATAATGCTAATAAGTAAGTTAAGACAGAGAAAGGCAAATTACCATATGATTTCACTCATATGTGGAATTTAAGAAACAACACAGATGAACCAAGGGAAAAAAAAAGAGAGAGGGGGTAGATACACCAATAAACAGACTCTTAACTACAGAGAACTGATGGTTACCAGAGGGGAGGCGGGTGGAATGGCATGGGTGAAATAGGAGGTGGGAATGAAAGAGTACTCAGGATGAATAAACAAATGGCCACAGCCATTTGTTTTTGTGTAGCCATTTGTTTTTGTAAAGGCTGCTTTCAAGCTACAGGGACATTGTAAAGGCTGCTTTCAAGCTGCAAGGACTAAGTTTATTATTTGGGGAAAAGATCATTTGGCCCCTGAGCCAAAACAATCACTAAGTGGCTGTTCAGAAGTTTACTTACCACTGATTTAGTTGATAGTATTATACCAATATTAATTTCTTAGTTTTGATAATTGTATCATAGTTACATAAGATGTTGACATTAGAAGCAGCTGGGTGAGGGTATATGAGAGCACTGAACTCTTTGCAACTCCTCTGTGAATCTAAAATTACTTCAAAAAATGTTTAAAAAAGATACAATGGTTCGGAGTTCTAGCTTTGAAGACAGACAAAACTGGATTTATTTATTTACTTTAAAAAGACCATTGAGAGAGAGAGAGAGAGAGGGCACGAGCAGAGGGAGGGGCAGAAGGAGAGAAGCAGACTCCCTGCTAAGTGGGGAGCTCTACTTGGGCCCAGTCCCACAACCCTGAGATCACCACCTGAGTCAAACGAAATCAAGAGTCAGAAGTTTAACTGACTGAGCCACCCCGGTACCCCCAGACGAAACAGCTCTGCAACCTATCAGCTATATGACTTTCATCCCTAGAATTTCAGTAATAATAGTATCTACTCACATAGGTTACTTGCCAGTATTAAATGTAATGATGTACTTTTGGCCACTGCATATGATAAACTCAATTTATGATAACTTACATGTAATATTGATAGTGTTTATCTACAGTATAATAAAACATAAGAACATAGAAAAATATTTTTTTCTCTAAAAAAAATAAATCCTTACCGGTCACTTACTTTCCATTTCTACTTTACAGAATGGGTTTTCTCAAATCTATTGGGATTGGTAGATACTTATGGGGGAGAGAGTTGTAATCTCTGGCGGAATCAAGAGGGAGTATATCCAGGGGGGGCGCCTGGGTGGCTCAGTTGGTTGAGCAACTGCCTTCGGCTCAGGTCATGATCCCGCAGTCCCGGGATCAAGTCCCATATCGGACTCCCGGCTCTGCGGGAAGTCTGCTTCTCCCCCTGACTTTCTCCCCTCTCATTCTCAGTCTCTCACTCTCTAATAAATAAATAAAAATCTTTAAATAAAAAAAAAAGAGGGAGTGTATCCATTTTTCATTTTGATGGAAGTTTCTGAACAACTGTGCTGTCCAAAATTAATGAATTCAGTGAGGTTTAGACTAATTCCAGAAGAAAAATATAGGAAGATGTTAAAAGAAATATACATTGATCAGTGCTCAGAAGTAAATGATAACTTTAATATAAAATTCTCCAAACAAAATTTTCTACTTAAAATAATGTAATTTTAGAACCAGTAAGATTTTTACAAACCTATTAATGTAACTCCTTAAATCCTCTCATTTTTCAGACACAAGACTTAGTATAGATCATGCAAACTGTCAACCTGAGACTAGAATTTGCCTCACTGCACCAGAACATATAAGATATGAATATATTTTGTAAATTAGACCTCAATCCTATGACAGTCATACAAATATTTGAAAATCTATCCTCAAATATTGTCATTTATATTATATTAATATTCTCCTCATTCCATTGTGTTCAGAAGAAAAGTTTAAGAGAACTTAACCTGCATGTATGTTTGATAATTAATAGCTGTCCATTGGAGACATTGTTGTAATTTGCTTTACCAGGCACATTGAATGGTTTACAAAATAACCTCATAGGCATCTGGGAGAACTCTTTGACTTTTGGGACTAATACAGGGTTGATTATATTACATGTCGACTTTGAGATTTGTTAAAACTCTAGTATTACTGCCTATAATCTTCAGTTTTACTATCTGAATGTAGTAGTCACCTTTCATGGCAATCAGCCTAAATGATTTTATTTCTGTTTAGATCTGAGAATAAATAAATGTGAAATATTGCTTTTGTGTATGTCACACTATTAGATGTCAAAAATTACAAGCCATTGGTTCCATGTGGTTCTTAAAACAAATTTTAATACTTTGTTGATTCATCTGCTCTTTGTATCTCTATTTATCATTCTTTCCAATTCACTTGTTCTATTCTATACACATCTTTTGGAATCTTAGACTGTGGATTTTCATGCTAAAACTTTTGAGAAAAATTACACCAGTGCTGTCCAAAGAGGAAAGCCAACTGAAAGCTGTGCCATAAAACTCTAACCAAAGATGGCACTTTGTTGTTCCAGAGGACACCAGACATGACATTCTTCCACAAAGAAGTCAGAAGTGGACACAATGGCTTCTCAATACAGAGGCCCAGACAACCATTAGTCTTAGTGTTACCATCATTTTGCTATCCCTACATTTAAACTATTTCTCATACTATTTTGTGTACATTCTACTTCTTTGGAGATGAGCCTGAAGACACTAATAGGTTATCACATGATTCTGCAAGTACAAGCATCAATGCAATTAAACAAATTATTTTAAAAATGTATTCTGAGCCCTGTTTTCTAGTAGACACAAAGACTATAAAGATCAACAGAATGTGCCACCTCATTTCCCTGTTCATAGCAATGGATATGGATTTAATACATATCTCATTTTGTCCTTGGAAAAATCCTTTTGGTCATAGACCATAATGCCCATTTTACAAATGGAGAACAATTTAGACATTTATTCAAGATCACTGTTTTAAGTTAATGAGCTGGGATTTGCAAAGTCTAAATGTTTCCAAAGCTTACACTTAAATGTACTTAAAAACTCTGTGCAATTATGTGATAAAAGTCCCCGCAGCCCATGCAGTACTTTCTCCTAATTTACTATTCTGTCACTCCAGCAAACATAACATTCTTTGGTAACACAGAGCTTTTCTGTAATTCTGTGAGAGAAGAGAGTCATAAAGTAAGTATATTTAATTTGGGTCCTAAGGAATGTGTAGGATTACTACAAACCCTGGTTTCCTAATCTTTACATGTTTTGGGGGCCATCTTCTCAGCAGCATCCAGTCCAGTGTTCCTTCTTGAACCATGCTTTTTCCTCTGCTTCTAGAATGCTACTAAAATTATTTCTCTCATTGTATTAACTGCTCCTTCTTCATCTCCTTTGATAGTGATTCCTTATCTTTATGACCCATAAAGAACAAAGGGATCTATTGCCTAATCTCTTCATGTCCCCTTTTTCAACTCCCCTCCTGTCCCTTCATTCCTTCTTCTGTACTCTATTCCTTTATTCTCTTCCCTAGGGATATCACATTCATTTATCTGCTCATTTATTGTTTCAAAAAAAATGTACATTGAACACCTGTTGTATGCCAGGCTTTCTGCAAAAAAACAACAGTCCTGCCCTCCTTGAGTTTATGTGCATATAGAAGATATATTTAACAGATTAATAAATAACTAAAACTTATCGAATGTCTGAGAGAGATAAGTTCTATGAAAAATTGAAGTTGAAGGGCACCTGGGTGGCTCAGTGGGTTAAAGCCTCTGCCTTCAGCTCAGGTCATGATTTCAGGGTCCCGGAATTGAGCCTTGCATCGGGCTCTCTGCTCAGCAGGAAGCATTCTTCCCCCTCTCGCTTCCTTACCTACTTGTGCTCTCTTTCTCTCTCTCTGTTGAATAAATAAATAAAATCTTAAAAAAAAATTGAAGTTGAGAAAAGTGTAAGGAGTGTGATGAAGGTGCAGTGTGGTGAAGTGCAGGTGAAGGTGCAATTTTATTTGATGTGGCAAGGAAAGGCTTCATGGAGAAGGTTATGTCAGCAAAGATCTGACTGAAGACAGTGAGAAAGACATGAGCATCCCTTCCAGCAGACACAGCAACAAGTTTGAGGAATTTATTCGGATCAAGAGGGACACAGGTATATGAGAGATTTGAGAGTCACATGGGATGGTGAAAAGATGATAGGATGAATATATTTTAAGTATTGATTGAGTTAAAGAATCATTGGAGTTAAGGTATTAGAGAGAGACTGTTAAAAAAATATAGAGATCATAGATAAGAGCACTGCTTAAAATTTAGATTCTGGAAGGATTACATTTATCAAAAATGACAAAGTCTAGAGACTAAGAGACAAATCATATATCATACTTCAGTATGAAAATAAAAGTGCAGCTGGGGCAGAGTAGAAGGTAAGATCTTTGGAGGAGAGAAGATCAAGGCATTGAGATGCCAGGGTATTGTATAAAGCACTTATGAGATGAAATAAATCATTATAAGTTGAAATATGTAAGAATTATGACAGGATTAATATTGGAGGGAGTGACATATTGAGTGCTAAATTCTTCAAGGAACAGGGAAGAATTGCATAGGGGTTCATAGAAGTCTATAGCAAAGAGAGTCAGTAAGAAGGACTACACGGGGCTGATGAGACATT
>CM052807.1:91730642-91741525 GCA_028533885.1 Nasua narica | reverse complement strand
AGGTACTCCCTACCCTGCAGTTAAAGATAAGATTTTTTGTGGAGTCAGATCAGGTTGCATGTCTGCTCAAATGTCCTAAAGCATTCTCATATTTGTAGTCTTACATATATGGCTCCTAGTTATTTTGGCATCATCTTCTACAAAATTCTCCCTCAGTGAGTTTCAATAGAACTGAACTCCTTAGTATTCTTCCAACACATCCTATAGGGCCTTTTCCATTGCTATTCCTTCTACCTGTAATGCTCTACCACAAATATCCATATGGCTCATTACCTCACACTTATTAGGTTTCTCCTTGGGTATTACCTTATTATACTCTAATCACCTTAACTAGATCATCCAGATTGGGCAAAAATAGCATCACCCCATCACTTCCTATGCCTCATATCCCTCTCCCATTTATCTTTAAGGCCCTAACCATAACCCAACAAATTGCATACTTATTTGTTTATTGTCTCATAAGTCCATGAGGGCATGTGGTATGTCTGTTTTGTTCTCTGCCGAGCACAGTATCTGGAACATGGTATTTGCTCTATAAATATTTATTAACAAATTAGTATGTTAAAGAAATTACTCAATCTTTAATATTTACCAAATATAATTGGATTGAACCTTAAACATATTTAAAATCTAAATTTTAGTAATATCACCTTTTCCTACTTTCAAATTTAAGTCAATCAGCTAAAATATTTTATTCTGAAAAATGAATTTCTTCTATTTTGGAATATATCATTCTTTAAAACATAAAGTAATAAGTTAAAATAATTATCTGAAAGTAGAGTTGAAAAACACCTGGTATTTAGACATTTCTTTTATATATGTTTTTTTCCTTTCTGATTAGAATATGATTTCTTTTCAAAATTAAACATAAAACCAGTCAAACAGGATAGCATGCAATGCTATCAAGAATAGCCCAATTGTTTCATACCAAACTCTAAGCTACATTTCAAGGAAATAAATTCAGTGTTGTCTTTGAAAGCTTATCAGCTGAAATTACCATACAAAATTGATCAGATATTTTTGCTTCAATCAAAAAGACTCCAGGGTTTATAATCAGAATAATTTATTTTCTTATTTATGTAACCTACATTGCTTTATTTCACTTTATAAAAAGAATGCAGAAAAACAGCCCTCCAAGACAAATGTTATAATGCAGTAATTTCAGGATAAAATAAGGGTATAATAGGCCTCTTTGCTTTATTTATAGGTAATACAAGTTTCTTACTATGTATTTCATTTAGCATTTTAAAAATGAATGGCTTTATTTTTTCTTTGACCCTTGTATTGAAATCTCTTTATGCTCTGAGATTTCTGTCTAATCTTAACACAGTGAGATTCATATCATCAACAACTCTTGTTAAATTGTTAGAAGAAAAGTACAAATGAGCAAAAAGATAACCACTTGTAGAGAAATGTTAGCACATCTTTTGTCAAATAACAAAGTGTAAAATTCTCCCAAACTCCTTATGTAACATTGCAAGTCGGAGCCAAACATGGTTTCTCTATAAATTAGAAACTAAACTCACAGAATAATGGTGCTTAAGAAGAAAGAAAATAAAAAGGAACATATTTATACAGGCCTGTATCTAAAGAGTGATCTTGGGTAATGTAAGAAAGCAAGGAAAATAAGGTATGAAAATCATACAATCTGGATTTTCTCCTCTTCCTTCTCCTCCTCCTCCTCCTCCCCCTCCTCTCCTCCTCCTCCTCGTTCTCCTCCTTCCACGTGTTTTTTAAACATAGTGTCTACCTTACCTATTATGCCTAGGATAGACAGAATGGATGTACATACATTTCAGGAGAAAATAACTTAGAAGCACAGTACATTTGCCAAATCACCCCATTTTAATATAGATACATTTGTCTCACTTCTCAGATTCTGCATAATTTTAAACTCAAATAAATGAAATAGCAGCTTATCCAAAGGGTTGAATATTTTCCTATCCAAACTTCGAAGCTCTTTTATCATTTATATACCATATGCTGTAGCTTTTTCCTTTAAATTATATATGCACTAGTAACTAAGTGATTCTATGGCCTGTGGTTTATAGCCACCGTTATGAGCCTTCAGATTTTTTTGGTGCCCTAAAGGAATTTGACATTTTGAATGATAGTGAATCCCGCTTTTCTCAAGGATACCTCTTCTTTGCCCCAGAGCAGAGATTATAGTTTAGAATATTTCCCTTGAGTTTTGATCACTATTCTAGAATTTGACTGATACTCAAATCAGGTATAATATTATTCCTCATCACCCAGTGAATCTTTTTGGAAAATAAATTACACTTTACTCTGCTTTTATGTGTTTCTCTTATACCCACATAAATAAAAAAAAAATCATAAAAACATTTATATGTTCGGTTAACTCACAGAGATTGATAGGTGGTTTCTAGAGGTCCATGTACAAAGAGGGAAATAGCATAAATTGAATATGCATTTTGATAGATAACTATTCTAATTGTTTTGCATATGTAATAACATTGAATCAATAAGACACCTCTATGATTAAGCAGTTATTTTTTGTTTTCCTCATTGTTTCTAATAGATACCATTCAATTTTTTTACATATGTGATGGTATTGCATGAATGACATCTCCATGATTAAACCATTATTGTTACCGTTATCTTCATTTTTTCAGATGAGGAGATAAAAGATCAATGTTAAAAGGGTTCAAACCAAATTTTGCCAGACTGACTCCTAGCATATCTCAGCATCAAGTCGATTTCATTTAAAATCCCTAGATTATTGTGATCATTTGACAATTTGCTCATCTGGCAAATATTTTATATCTTCCATTTCCTAAGGTATGGAGGGAAATACCAAGAGAAAGACTTCAAGGGCACATTGAGTAGTAATCACGACAAGCATACAAAATAGCATAATATATTTGCAACCAAGATAAATGGAATTCTTACCAATCAGACTCTCCTTGGACAAATTCATACTGAATATGACTCCCAAATTCTTTCTCTAAGCATATCATCTTCCTGCTCAAAACAAAGATGTTAGTGGCTCAGCATTGCTTGCTCTTCTGTTTGGACTCTGCTTACTTGTTTTGCTTTATTCCTTATCATCTTTTTTTTTTTTTTAAAGATTTTATTTATTCATTTAACAGAAAGAGAACACAAGCAGGCAGAGAGGCAGACAGAGGCAGAGAGAGGAGCAGGCTCCCCGCGGAGCAAGGAGCCCGATGCGGGACTCGATCCCAAGATGCCGGGATCATGACCTGAGCCAAAGGCAGTGGCTCAACCAACTGAGCCACCCAGGCGTCCCCCTTATCATCTTTTTAACAAACACTTTAGACCAATGGTCTTTAAAATGCTCATTAGACACTCAGCAAAAGAAAAACAAATTACTATAGCCCCTCATTTGCCAATATGAGTATGGTTCCATGTATTAATTGTATATATGCACTGTTATATTTAGTTAATAATTTTTTTCACAATATGTATTTTGGGTGAAGTTAATACTAAGTGTAGTTGGCATAATACATATTTTAAAAAAGTCATAGATAATTTTGAATATTTTGCTGTCATTTTTTAACCTTGTAAAATGGTTTTGGACAATTCCTCTATTTCATTTTAAATTAGCAAAGTTTTCAAAAACAGTGACTATATCTTATCTTATTTAAAAGGCAAAATAATATAGCAAGAGAATGATCCTATATTTTCATTCCAAAATTCAGCTCATCATGACCAGTTAATTCCATTCTAAGCTATAGAAATAACTTAATCTTTCTGAGTGGTGCTCACTTTTCTGATTTGTAAGTTTATTTGGAAAACTGTGTATTTGGATAATAAACTTGAAAGTGAGAAGAGAAAGGAGAGCTCTATAAAAAGAGTGATTGTATAAGCCATGCTTATTTTAAGAAAAAAAGTGTGACAAAGCCATAAATAAAATATTAAAATAGAAAGAAAGGAAATGAACAAAACAGCTTTGGTAAAATTAAAGAGCTAAGATAAAAAGAAAAACTGAATATTATAATATTGAATTCGTGACTTAGCAATCACTCATGTGCATTTAGACATTTTAAGTTTCTCGAAGCATTCCACATCATCTAGTCCAACCTCTCCATTTTATGGTTGAAGAAACTCAAGGATGAACTGGATGTGTAGGTTGTTCCAGGTCACACTGCCAGAGTTAGGTATAGAAAACTAAATCTAGGTCTCCTGAGGAACAGTTTCCTGTCTTCTGGTATATCACACTCCTTGTGTAGCAAGCTCTAAGAACTGAAGTTTAGAAAAGAACACAAAATGAAGTGGGACAAAAGCCAAATAAATCAAGAAATATATAAGAAGATAAATGGAAATTAACAGTTCACAACTGGGGATGATTTTTTCCCCAAAGGGGATATTTGGCAATTTCTGGAGTCATTTTTGATTGTCACAGTTTGGGGAATAGGGATGCTACTGGAATCTAGTGACTAGATGTCAGGGTTGCTACTAAATACCCTAAAATGCACAAGACAACCTTCAGGGCAAAATATTATCTGACCTAAAATGTCAATAGTACATCTGTCAAGAAACTCAAAATTTTGAAATCCTAGTAATTACACAGAGAAAGAGAGAGAGTGTGTGTGTGAAAATGAGAGAGAAAGAGAAAGAGAGAAAGAAAAAAAAAACTAAGGAAAGCAGAGTGAAAACAACAGGGAAATGAAAATATAATAGAAATAAGAAAAGTGGAAAATATGTAACAAACAAGACACTGTCCAATTTTATATATGCATATAAATAATTCCCTGGGGAAAGCAGATATCTTTACCTATTTCCAAGTATATCCAATTTTTCTGATAAAGGATGAAGATTTTATCTAAATAAATAATTTCTTCATTGGATAGCTGTGGGCAAAAATGTTAAATGATTTTGCTGGAGGAAAAGGGCAAGTTTAAAATGATACCCTTCGTGTCAGACTTTGCCTCATAGAGAGGATGTGCACAGAGGTATGGCGTGTTCTTCTGAGCTCTAATTATATAGGAAATGCTGTCATGCCTTAACCATCAGGATTCTTTGCTGTTCAGAGATAAGAATGTTTTATTTTTCATTTTGTGTGGTGTTTGTATCTAGGATTTGAATAATTTATTTCATTTCTTTGAGGAGAAGTAAACATGTTTTCAAGTTCAGCTTCACATCAGCTATGGCTGCCTGCATTTCAAAAGAACTCTTCAATTTTCGCTCAAATGTATGAAGATTCAGAAGCAAAGAGATGTATTTAAATAATTATAGAAGTTATGTAGCGCTTATTAAGTGATTGTGAGTTCCAGGAACCATTCTGAGTGCTTTTACATAATTTATTTTGTAGTTCTTATATATGAGGTAGATAAGATTAGTATTATATCCACTTGATACGTGAGGAAACTGAGATACCTTGAGAGTAAATAACTTGACCAGTCTCACTGAACTGTCGTAAAGGTTAGATACAAATTCAGGTATCTGGTGCCAGGGCTCTTATTCCTAATCACCATGATATATTTTCTTTGCCAATTTTGTCTGATTTCCAGGCAATTACATTTTTGTGAGAAATTTCAGGAGATCTCAATAGGTAATTCCATTTTTTGAATTTTTTTGTTCATTTTGTGGATGGAAGCTGATATTTTAAGTCATTTTTGGAGTTCAAAAATATATTTTTAAAATGCTTCTTTACAAAAATATCTGGCAGGAATTTGCTGTCGATTCATAAATGAAGAGTAGAGCCTGTGGATTGATGTTAGCAAAGATACTTCCTCCCTAATGTCTATCATCACATTATCATTTAATAAAAATAACAATAATTTAATTTTGATGGCTCTTAAAAGAGCTAGCATAGACCCCTCAGTGCCTGTTCCACTTGTTCATATCTTGTGCCTGGAATGTAGGCTTTATGTATGGAGCCCCAGAATCTATTTTAGGCAATGAGATGACCATTACAATGAATGTCCCTTACTGAAAATGACAAAGCAGAAAAGGAGCCTGACCCTGCTGATTATGGATTAATAATCCCAGCCATGGATTAAAACTATTAAAACAAGAGAGAAAATCAGACAACCTTTTTATTGAAGCTATTGCTATTGCCAGGCTCTGTCTGCTACTGGCAGATGAATTCAAGTCCTAAAACATATGCTTAGGACAATGACTTATTACCCTTTGCTTTCAACAATGATTTTTTTTCTTTCCTTTTTTTTTAAATAAAGGAAATAGGAAAGATGGTTTACTGAGCACATGTGTTTATCTCCTCTCCCCTTAATACTTACGAAATTACAGAAAATTTCATTTAAAACAAGACAGAAAAAGAAACATAACTATATGGGAAACAAAAAAGAGAGTTATGAGTGGAGCAGCATTTGTATGAAATTTCAGCAAGGAAGTAATTAGCATAAACATGATTGACTAAGAAACTGGACAAGTCAATGTACAGTCATGAGAAAGCTGTTGCCGAGGTGGTAGCAGTTCTTCTCAGTGGAGCCCTAATGGAGCTCTGAATTTAATGTCACCAAATACAGGAAGAGGCCACTGTGCAATCTTCAGGGCTATTAGAACCTTCATAACCCAGAGTCATCATCTAGTACACATCTGATCTCATAGTAAATCCTGCCAACTCTCGCTGCCAAATAAGTACAGGTTTTAATCCGTTGTCACCCCTTCACTGCTGCCATCATCATCTCATCTGAATTATTTATAGTGTGTCTCTCCTCTGTTCAAAATCCTCCATTGGCTTTGCATCGGACTCAGAGTGAAAACCAAAATCCTCCCAGTAGTCCTCCAGGTCCTAATGATCTCGCCTTTCTCTCTCACTCTTTCTTCTCCCCCTGAGTCACTCCACTTCAGCCACACAGCTTCCTTACTGTTACTTCCTTACTGAACATGCCATGACACTCCCACATGGAGGTTAGGCAATGACTGCTTTTCCCCTGCCTGGGATATTGGCTCATCAGGAAGCCACATGATTCCTTCTCCCTCTTTCTTCGGGAATTTTCTTAAAGGTCTTCTTTTCCGAAAGTCCTTTCTTGACTGCTTTATCTATAATTTTAACACTATCCACCAACTCTCCCTGTCTCCTTGCCGAATTTCTTACTATTTATCACCATTCAACTTACGAGGTATTTAACTTATTTATCAAGTTAAGTGTTTGCATCTCCTTAGTAGAATACAGAATCCCATAAAGACAGAGATCATTACATTTAATTTTATATTTATATTTATTTATTATAAGGATGCTATATCCTTATGCTAGAGCCTAACCCTTGATAGCAACCAATAAGGTTTTTTTGTGATTGAAGAATGAATACTTTAGCATTTGGGGAGCCAACTGAAATCTTCCATATCTCTGCTTAAGTAAAGAGTCATTGAAAGTAGTGTTTTGTCTCTACATCCTAAGAACATCCTCTTTAAAAACATGAATAATCTGTTTAGGAAAGATCCTGGATGGGTTTTGGGGCTCACACAAAACAAGAAAGAAATACAGTTTCTTCCACATCCCCATAATAGATATTCAAAAAATAGACAATAGAAAAATAGAAAAATTCAGAAAAAATAGAAAATAGTAAAGTGAAATAAATGAAGCTCTCCATCCACAGAGTAAAGTCTCTTTTACTTCAAACTAACAAAAAAGGGTCATTTTTAAAATAATGAAATCAGGCTTCTAATTTAATGATCATAAATCATCCATAAGAAGAGGAGAAACTGAAATCCAGTGTCAATTTCACTGAAACTACACAAGAACTAAACTCTTCCCCACAATTCTCTTGCATCCAAAATAAATTTAAGACCCACTGTGAACCGTGGAGACTGAGCAACTGCACAAGAGAGAAAGTGAGAGAAAATACCGTGGATGTGGATTAGAGAGCCAGCAAAGGATATTTCAGATGGATAAGGAAATTATTCTGAGGTATAAAACCTTAATTTCCTGTCTGTTATAATTAAAATGAGTGCCTGCATTGGAACCATGGGTTTCCTTAGAATTGGTTTTTTACTAAAAAGCAGGAAGAATAGAGGGGTGCTTGGGTGGCTTAGTCAGTTGAGTGTTGGACTTTTGGTTTTGGCTCAGGTCATGATCCCAGGATCATGAGATGGAGCCTGTCGTTGGGCTTGGCACACTCAGCAGGGAGTCTGCTTAAGTCTCTCTCTCCCTCTCCTGCCCCTCCCCCAACTTGTGCATGCTCTCTCTCTCTCTCTCAAAATAAATAAATAAAATATTTTTTAAAAAGGGCTAGAGAATAGAGCTGAATGAATAATTACCAAATGCACCATAAATGCAATGATGAGTTGGATACTTTTCTAATCAGAATATCCAGAATCAATACTCTTGGAGTAGAAAAGTAAAGTTGAAGAGTTGCTACATTTCAGCAATGTTATAGTTCTTCAATTCTTAATGATTTCTCTAAATTTGGAGATCTTAAAAACTGTTAAAAATTTAGTATTAAAGTTTTTATTTATATTTTAATGAGTTCAAAGTGTCTAAATTTAGTCAGTGGCTCATAAAAATTCCAGTATCTCATTAATGTCCAAATGACAGTAACATAAAACAGCACAGGCAAGAGGCAGAAGATCCATTTGAACTGTAGATGTAGAAATGGAGGGTCTGGGCAGTACCATTCAAGTGTGATGGCAACATAGCATTCTATCTCAAGGACCAAGTTGATCAGTCAAAACAGATCCAACAGCATTGTGTGTATGAGTGAGAATTCCCAACAGCCAGAGGCTGAATTTGGCCCACCGATTGTCTGAAAAGTGGAGAACTAACAATGCACAGTACTGTGCCTTTCTTATCCTCCCTCCCAAAAGGAAAGGCACTAGCTCTTTTGTTAAAATCGTAACCTAATGGGAAAGTCTCACCTGCCTTAGTTCATCTTTAGAGAGAATTTTATATAATTTAATGGCAAAATTTCTGTCACAGAGCTATAGTTCACAAGTGTTTTTGGGTTGCTGATATCTTACTTTTAGGAGATTTGAATTCTAGATTAGATACCAGATTCCATCCTCTAGTGATTCCAGAGAACAAGGGGCAGACCAAAGGTACCTTCCCTGAAATAAGAAATTTTTCTTGAGAAATACTAGTTCCCTGCTTATTACTCTATGTTCTTGGGGCCAATGAAATCAGAATGCATTTCTGATTTTGTTCTGCCTCTCTAAATTTTGAAATATATAGTTTCTCTGTCATTAATATACAAATATAAGTGGGAAAACAAAGCAAAGAATTTACCCTCTGAATGTAAAACCTTTCTTAAAAATTTTGAACAATTTATGGGAGATGTTAGTCAAAGGGTACAAAGTTGCAGTTATAGAGGATGAATAACTCTAGAAATCTAATGTACAGAATGATGACTATAGTTAATAAAACCATATTGAATACTGAAAATTTGGTAAGAGAGTACATTTCAGGTGCTCTTATCAAAAAAAATGATAACTATGTGAGGATATTAATTAGTTTGACTATAGTAATCATTTCACTACATATATGTACATTAAGTCATTTTTGTGCATCTTAAACATACATATTTCTGTTTTAAAAAATTTTTAAAGGTCTAAGAAATAGAATTGTGAAGTCTTTGGACACAAATAACTTAGTAAATACACTCTAAATTAAGTGGAAATATCTGGGGTGCCCGGGTGGCTCAATCAATTGTCCAACTCATGATCTCAGGGTAATGAGATTGAGCCCCTTGTAGGGCTCTGCCCCCAGTGTGGAGTTGGTTTGAGATTCTCTCTCTCCCTTTCCCTCTGCCCTTCCCCCTGCTCATGCCCTCTCTCTTTCTCTAAATAAATAAAATCTTCAAGGAAATTTTTAAAACAAAAATAAATTAATTAAGTAGAGATACCAATTTTAAGATTGTGACATGAGATGAAAAATTTAGTGGATGTTTCATGGCAGAGGGAAAGAGTGACTTCTATAATCATAAAAAACTATATCTTTGAAAAGTGAAAACAACCACCCCCTATCAAGAACAGAGTATAGTATATATAACTTTAGGACATGAATTTGCTCTATCCTTTTTAAAATGGCAGATATACATTGATATTTACATAGTTTCAAAATTATTAGATCATATAAGCATTAGTATCATCAGTAATCAGTTTCTCTGACTAGAGAAATATGGGCATTATTTATTAGTGCACAGAAGTAAGTCAACCAGTAAGCAATGCTTTATGCAGAGAAGAACAGTTTATAAATACAGAAAAGTTATAGTATTTAATATTAGGCTTTTAGCTCTGCTCGATATGGCATAGTAACCTCTGTTATCCCCACATCTTCATAATGATCTTTTACACAAAATTGCGTTGTGTTTGTATTGTTCAGGAAATCAATGGGAAGGACCTGTTTCCTTTAACTGGGTAATGAGAGACAGAGAAACAAGAGCAGCAACAAAAAGGAAGGGAGATTTGATGAGACTGAGAATTGCCAGAAGTAGGATGCTAGGTGAAAAATTCAATAGAGAAGATATCAGTAGTTTGGGAATGGAAACATATTTCCACCTGTCTGTACAATGTCCGAATGAACCACTGTATTAAGTTATTAAATGGTGACCATGAAGATCTTGAGGATATTTTGTTACAAAAAATTTTTTAAGAAGTTGTGCTTCTGAAATTTGGCCACAAAAAAGTTTTTTTGTTTTTAATAACAAAAAGTATTGGAACGGTTGACTTAAATTGGCAAACTAAGCCCATAAACTAATTTCCCCTAATTTTCTAAATAACTAGGAATGATAGAAAGGGTTTTTTAAAAATGAAGAGGAAGAAGGAAGAAGGAAAAAATAATACATCAAAACTTTGCAAAAAAAAACCCCAGAACAGTACATCAGAAGCAAAATATCTGGAGAAACATTTCATGAAAGAAAGATTAACAGGAGAAAGAGAAGACTGTAGAAGAAGAATTCCCACCAAAGACCAGAATGGTTCTGTGGTGACCCAAAATC
>CM052807.1:91664896-91730142 GCA_028533885.1 Nasua narica | reverse complement strand
CTCTGCTTGTCACTGAGGATTTGAACTTGTAGATCAGACTTTCTGGGGCAACACTGCTCATATAACCAGTCTTTGTTAACATATGTAAAGGTAATCAGTCCAGCAGCCAGGTCTCTTAGTTTCTCAGCATCCTCACTCCCAAGATCATTTCCTCTACTCCATCTTAGCTATCCAGCCGGTGTCATGTCCTAGACACTGTCACTGCCAGAAACTTGATTTCAAGTTAGCCCACTCCAAGATCATTACTTGACTTCTTATCTTTTCATCTCACTTCTGTTAGTGTTGCTATTCATTTTTAATAACTATACTGGCTCTACAGTTTTCCAATGACCTTCGTTCTCCTTCAGTTTTCATTTCTACCAATAAGCAGATTATTCACTGAAATTTCTTTTACTAAAATTACTCCCTTTTTAGATGTTATCCCAACTTATGGGATGTGATCAAAAAACAACTTTGTTTTTTGTCTTGCACTGCGCCTTTAAGATTCTTCTTTCATCTTTTAAATGCAGATGTGTGCTGACTCCATGAATTTTTAGTTGTTTTAGGAACTAGAATGTCTAGACAGGTCTGTGGTTATTTTAGGTCACAATACCAACTCAATTCAAGAATCATAATAAGTTATCCCTGACAATAAGGGAAATAAGGTTGCTTTAAAAAATTGAATTGGCACTGTCACAATTTGTCCTCACCCTCTCTAGGTTTGGCAGATGTTTAAATTTGACTCTGTCTCTTCAGGAGCACTTTTTTTTTTTTTTGACAATTCATATTTTTATTTCCACCACCTAGTTCACTGGTGAACATAAAGAAGGAACTCAATTAAATAAAACCTTATTATTTTTTATTTTTTACATCAAATTCTTATTCAGATAATGCTTTAAGAATATATTTATTGCGGTGAAGAGAGTAAGCATAGCAATTAAGAGTCAGGAAGACAAGCATTTGAACCTTAAGTTATGTGACCTCAGACAGATTACTTAATATCTCAGAGTCTCAGTTTCCTTATCTGTAAAATATGGACAATGCTAGTACTATCTCATAGAGTTGTGAGTATTTTTTAAATTTAATTTTATTTTTTCGGTATTACAAGATTCATCGTTCATGCACCACACCCAGTTCTCCGTGCAATACGTGCCCTCCTCAATACCCACCACCAGCCTCCTCATAAACCCTCAACATTGTCAATCAGTTTCCTCTCCCTCTGCAAGATGTCAGAGCGGAGGTAAACCTCCAGATTCCTTTCTGCTTTTATGCTAGGTTGGTAATATTGGGCATGATCTAAGATTGATCATCTTGCCATCTATTTCTGATATAAATGCCATCTTATCCATGAAAAATAGTTATGCATTATTTGCCCCAACAAATTCTGGAAATGAAAATTAATTCCAAAGTAGCAGTAGCTTACATTTAGGTATTTCCAAAGTAACTTGCAATTCCATCTTGCTACTTTCCAGAGTCCTTACCCAGGACTGAGGTTCCAATCTACTGTTTGTCTCAGTTGAAAGGAGCACACATTAAGATCAGAGTAGTCCAGTTGAAGCCCAATATCACTATGCTTGAGGTGAAAGGGCAGATACCCTCTAATTTTATTTTGTGGGTGGCAGTGGTAATACTAACAATAACTTTATTTCAAGTTAAAGTTGTTTCTTTGAACTCTGTTTTTTTGGAGTTTATGCTTCTGAAAAATCCCATTTCTTTTTATTTTTTAAGATTTTAAAAATTAATTAATTAATTGGTTTATTAATTAATTAATAGAAGTCAAGCAGGAGGGGCAGAGGGAGAGAGAGAGAATCTCAAGCAGACTCCATACTGAGTGCAGAGCCCATCTCAGGGCTTGATCTCATGACAAGAGTCAGAGGTTTAACCAACTGAGCCAGCCAGGAGACCCAGAGAAATCCCATTTCTACAATTTTTCTTCCTTTTCCACAGTGACTCTTTTTTCTATTCTTCATTTGGATAAGAGTTCAAAGAACTTAAAAAAAATTTAAATTATCAAATATTTCACTTGCATATATTACATTCTAAAAATCCTGATGCTTGTATCTACATGCTCCCAAAGACTTCACTTTAACTTCTTCTCTTATTTGCATCTACCCTGTCTTAATTAAGGTAACACTAGTGACACTGATTGTAACATTCATTTCCTTCTCTTAACAAAATAGAAGTTTATTTTTTCACTTGCTACGATTACAATGAGTTATATGAACAGATGAATTTGATTAGAGAAGAAAATACAAACATTTTTATCAGTGCCCCAAGTCTCAACTGGGTTTTCTGTGATTTAATTGGTCAATTCAATTTCCCACTCACAAAAAAATAATTGACTTTGTTTCTACTTCAACCTTTTATGTGTCTTCCCCTATTCATCCTCATTTTCTTATTTCCCTGAGAAACAGAAGCAATTAAGGGAGCTAACACTCTTTCCCACCATTAATTCCTGCTTACATATCTATCCAGAGCCTCTGACTTTCTCCTTATTGCAGATAAACTCTGGTGGATTGGCAACCCCTTTACTTCTGCACTGGATTCTATCATTTCGTTACGTTGGTATTGCTGTTGTTTCCTTTGCCAAGACAAGAACTTTGTTTTTAGAGTTGTTTTCCTCTGTTGCCTCATGCAACTTTGCTTCTCAGTCCGAACCTCTAAACATTAGTGTAACTCTGGGCTCAGCCCTCAGTCTGTTGTTCACTATCAACATACTCTATCTAGATGATCTCACCTAGTCCCTTTATATCCAGATGATTACTAATGCACTATTTCTAACCACAGTATCTCCCTGAGTTCCAAATGCATATACTTTACTTAACTATTTACTTTACACTTAGATATCTAATATGTATATGAAATTGAATAAAGCAAAAAAAGAGTGCAAGCTTGTCCTCATAAAAACGCTATGCCTGAAGTTATCTACTGTAGTAGACAGAATTTTAAGATGACCCTCAAGAAAGATACTTACCTCCTTGTGTGTGTGTGTGTGTGTGTGTGTGTATGATTCTTTTATAATTTCTTCACTTGAGGATCTGTGAATATTATGGGATATTGCTTCTATGTGATTATATGGAAAAATTGACCACCATATAATTGAAGTCTCTAGTCAGTTAACTTCGAGCTAATCAAAAGGAATATTACCCTAAGTGGGCCTGACCTAATCAGGTGAACTATTAAGAGACAAGAAACAGCGGCTAAGATTCTCCTGTTGGCCTTGAAGGAGCAAAATACCATGTTGTAGAGAAAGCCACATGGCAAAGACTCAAGGGGACTGTAGAAGCTGGGAGTAGTACCTGATCATTGACCAGAAAAAATCTGGGGATGTTAGCCTGACAACCATGAGCAGCTGAATTCAGCCAAGAACTAGTGAGGTTAGAAGGATTCTCCAAACCTGAGATGATATTGCTGCCCTGGCTGCCATCTCACTTTGAGCGTGGTGAGGACCTAAGCAACGTATGCAGCTCACCCATACCTAGATTCCTCCACAGAAATGGAGGTAATGCATGGGTGTTGTTTTGAGCCACTAAGTTTGTGAAAATTTATTGAACAGTTAGTAAAAATATTATCCATCTACTTCCCCAAAGTCCAGGCCAACAACCTTAGAGTCAAACTGGCTTCTTTTCTCTTTCATGGCCCATATCTAATTTCATCAACTAGTCTTGTGAGTTCTCAAAATATAACTAAAACTGGGCCACTTATGACCTCCCTATGACCTGGTTCAAGTCTCATAATACGTTGCTTGAACAGCTGTAATATTCTTCTAGCCAATCTCTGCTTCTATTCTTGTTCTCTTGTAGTCCTTTATCCACAGAGCAGTCAGAGTGATTTTTAACATCAGTTACATTATGCTAAATTTTATATGTGCATTTTATCACAGAGAGAATAAAATCCCTAATCCATACTCTGACCATAAGAATCAAAATTATCTGGATCCTGGCTAACTTTTACATAAGCTTCTACCATTCTATGTATTCCCTCTACCAGAACCCCACTGATATTATTCTTTTCCTTGGATGTGACAAGCTTATTGCCAGTGAGGGCCTTTGAATATCCTTTGCCCTCTGTCTGGTATGACCATTCTCCAGATTTCATTTGATTTTCTCATTCACCTCATTTAGATGTTTGTCCAAGCTTCTTGGGAAGAACTTCTGTGATCATCTTATCTACAATGCGCTCTGTCTCCCTCATTTTTCTCTTTCCTGGTAGCCTGCACTATTTTTTGCATTATGCTAAATGTTCATGTGATTAATCATTTAATACCTATTTTTCTTCACTAAAAAAAAGGAAAGAAAAAAATATTTATGTATCTCTATACATTTTTTATTTCTTTTTATTCTTATTTTTTCTCTCTTAGATTAATAATGTATTAATCTTTCTTAGATTTGCTCTAGAATAAATAATCAATGGAACTCTACCAAATGAATGGATTTGGGGCTTACTCCTGAGAATAACACAGGATATTTAAGGCATGACATCACTTTATATGAATAATTGTGGCCAATATGATATATGACTTGTTTGCTGAACTGAAGGAATCTTGCCTGTTGATTATTAGGGTATTACTAATTTCTATGTGGTATATAAAATATAGCCATATATTTCAAATATTAATGTCCATAGAGATTGCATGAAAAAGAGTTATATACGCAGATTCTTAGGCTCCAACTTCAGAAATGCTGGGAAAAGAAATATTTTTTCAAGTGTGAGCCAAGAATTCAGCATTTACCAGGAAATAATTCAGTGATTCTGATGCATGTTATCCTCAAGTAAACCTGATTAGCACATATAGTGTTGGTCTAGAATATACTTTTTTTATTCAGCCAGTTAGTTCATCAGAGTTGTGTTCCTGCAATTTACCATTTACCTTGCAAATACGTAAATTAGTAAGCATGTGACTGACTGCTTATAAAATGTGTTTGAATTAAACCTATTGGTAGAGGATGGTAATTTCTTGATTTTCATTTTTAGTTTTATCTTCATTTGAGATTGTGAATTTCTCTCATATTACATAATGTTCCAGAACTGTGCTGTTTGGTATGGTAGCTATTAGCCACATGTAGCTATTGGGTCCTTGAAATGTGACTGTTCCAAATTGAGATTTGTTATAAGGATAAACATATATAATGTATTTTATTGACAGAATAAAAAAGTAAAATATATGACAAATAGTTTTCATATGGATTAAGTGGTCAAATAATATTTTTGGGTATCAGATAAAATAAAATGTGTTATTAAATTTAACTTTACTTATTTATTTTACTTTTCTGATACGGCTACTATAAAATTTTAAATTACATATGGGACTCATACACACACATATACATCTATATACCTAAAGGTAGATATATATTTACATATTTGCATATCTATCTATAAATAGATAGATTTCTTTCTTTCTTTTTTTTTTTTTAAAGTAAGCTCCATGCCTAGTGCAGGGCCCAACTCAGGTATTGATCTCACGACCCTGGGGTGACTACCTGAGAGGAAATCAAGAGTCAGACCCTTAACCAACTGAGCCACCCAGGTGCCCCCACATGCCCCTTACATTTATATTTCTATTGGACAGTAATGTTGCAGATAGGACCAGTTTTTGTTGCTTTAATATTTAGTTCAGAGAGATAGCAGTTTTTTCTTTAATGACTTAAAAGAGAGTTCATGATCCAGATAAAGTCTAGATTCTTGGACAATCCTGAAATTTTAAACCATGATTATCTCTAATTATTTTCATTGTAGATCAACCTTAACTATTGTTCTTTGAATATCTGTGGAGCACCAACCTCTAAGAAACAACTTTATTCTTACACATAAGATTTTAGCATTATATCTCTCATTCCAAATGTTATTTATTTTTTTCATAAAGGTTTTTTGTTTCTTAAATGGGAAAAATATTTTATATAAAGAAATAAGATCCCAGGGTGCCTGGGTGGCTCAGTCATTAGGTGTCTGCCTTCGGCTCGGGTAGTGATCCCAGGATCCTGGGGTCAAGCCCCTCATAGGGCTCCCTGCTCCGTGGGGAGCCTGCTTCTCCCTCTCCCACTCCCCTGCTTGTGTTCCCTCTCTCACTATGTCTCTCTGTCAGATAAATAAATAAAATCTTAAAAAAAAAAAAAAAGAAAGAAGATCCCATAATACACTAGTGACAGCATACAGGAAAGTAAGCATAATGTGGAAGAGAAAAGCTACATATATTTAAGGTATGCTAAAGCCATGTAATCCTTCAGTCACCAAAAACAAAGTAGAACCATGTATCAGAGGTAGTGCAGAGCTATTGAAAAGAATGAAAATGAAATACAGATAGGACCAATCATCAGCTGCCCTGGCATATCTTGTGAGGGCAATTAACTGCAACTAGATAATAATAAGAGTGGAAGAAAATACTATAAAGTTAATTACTTTATAATATAAACATGTAGTCTTTAATTATTTAAAATAATCTTTTGTATAAGAAATAGAAAGTTGTTTTTCTTGTACCTTTTGAAAATTTAGATACTTTTGTACACAACTAATTTTCTTTCTACTTTTGTTATTTGTTGTATTGCCTCATACAGTGTAGAAATTTTTTCTTCTTTAAATATATGTAAATTATTCAGTTTCATTTTCTTAAATCATTCACAATGCAATTTCAATTGAATACCAAAAATGAGTCACTATGCAATTACCTAATACTGAATTCCAATTTAGAGAATAAAATGAAGAAAAGAATAACTGATGATAAGAAATGTACACTGAATGCCTATTTTTAAACTGAGTTAAAACTGCATATAACTAAAATTTGTCTCTACCATTATAATGAAGTAAAGAAGAAACAGAAATATCACAAAGATATGCTAAAAGTGTTAATAAGATACATTTTCCAGAATGTCTGCAGAGTAAATCGAGCAAACAAATTGGTTTGTGCTCAGTTTACTGTCTTAATGTGAGTAGGTATTAAAATGTAATCATAGAAAAAAAAAAACCAGTATGACGTAACAGAACCATGTATTGTTCAAATGAATTAGTCATTACTCTCATGAAGCTAATTTAAGCTAATTGCTTAATAGGATATTCCATAAAGCTCAAAGAAATTAATGATCTTTTTGTCATCATCAATTTATGTGTCTTGCCTCCCCAGCTAAGCTAGCACCTAGACAAGAAAGAGTCTCAATAAACTGTTGATAAATACATGTGGGGATAAATGAATGTCTTTGATAGCTTAGAGATATTCATGTTTTGGAATCAAAGAAGAGTGGCTTAGGGGATTTCTTGTTGGGTATTTGTTTGCTTACCCAAGTTCTTGAAATAATTCATTTTTCTAAGTGATTTTGACTTAGGTCGACATCTGATTTTTTGGACTGCATAGCATCCACTTCCTTTTTTATTTTAGAGATACTTTCTTTTCCATGAGAAACCCATTCCATACAATTTAAGTGAGGTTTAGCCTACCCCAAATGACCCTATAGAAATAGGTAAATGATCCCAGATAGGTTAACCAGAGGAAGCCAGGGCTGATTATCAGAGTTCTGACCAGGATCTTTTGTTCAGAGCTTTAAGAAAATAATTTCTACTTGCTGTGCTAAAGTCTGCTTTGTCCTTGAACACCCCAGTCATAGGAACTAATATAATTCTTTATGCTTAGGCTAACATGAGATAGGTTTCTGCCACTTTTAGCTAGAATGACCCTTTCTCATTCTTTGACTACACATACTTTGTGGGCTTATGTAGTGCTTTTATTCATTTATTCATAAACATTTTGTGCTCCTGTTGAGAATTAAATGTCTGGTTCTTTATGAGGTGCTAAATATACTGAGATATATTATTTTGAATCCCTGCCTTTGAAGAATGGAGGTTGGAGGCATGCAGGGACAAGGTTGGGGCTATAATGGAGAAAAATGTGCAAAATGGCCTGGGAACACAGAATAAAATAGCGGCTAACTTGGCTTGAGAGAAGGACCTCATTTGAACTGTGTTTTAAAAAAAGTATGCCATTCATGAAAGGATAAAACTAGCTTTTTTCCTGCTTTATTTCCCCCCCAGCTTTTTTTTTTTTTTAATTTATATTCAATTAGCCAACGTATGGTACATCGTTAGTTTCAGATGTAGTGTTCAGTAATTCATTGGTTGTGTATAATACCCAGTGCTCATCATATCTTGTGCCCTTCTTAATGCCCATCACCCAATTACTCCATACCCCACTGACCTCCTCTCCAGCAACCCTCAGTTTGTTTCTTACAATTAAGAGTCTCTCATGGTTTTTTTTTCCCTCTCTGATGATTTCCTGTTCAGTTTTCCCTTCCTTCCCCTATGATACTCTGCACTGTTTCCTCTGCAGTCACTCATATAAGATATAAGATATTCCACATATGAATGAAACCATATAATTGTCTTTCTCTGACTGACTTATTTCGCTCAGCATAATTTAGCATAATAACCTCCAGTTCTATCTATGTTGATGTAAATGGTAAGTATTCATCCTTTCTGATGGCTGAGTAATATTCCATTATATATATATACCACATCTTCTTTACCCATTCATCTGTCAGTGGACATCTCGGTTCTGTCCACAGTTTGGCAATTGTAGACGTTGCTGCTATGAACACTGGGGTGCAGGTGTACCTTTGAATCACTACATCTGTATCTTTGGGGTAAATGCTAGTAGTCCTGCTGTATTTTATAATTAAAGTCACATATATTTTATTAAGGATTCAGCAATGTTACCTCATGTCAACCATGTTTATTGAGCAATTAACCTTCTAATTTCTCTTCTCTCTCTCTCTATTACTGGATAATTAATTCCTACTTAAAAAAAGTTTCCCAAAAGTTGCATAATGTCCTACATGAAGACATACAGGGTGTGACCTCAATATATGTCAAACATCCATAAAGGACAGGCCAGCTGTTGACAAAGACACTGCAAATCCTGCAACCAATAAACCCCAGAAATAACTGAAACAGCAGACTTATCATCATTTGAATGGTGCTATAAGCCAGTTCAATTCCAAAATTGATACAGAAAGGAGGTTAATGAGCCTCATAGTCAATAATTTTGCCTTGCGTTGTATCTCAGTTGCTGGAAACCACCTAGCCCTTTTTTCTCTGTACTCTTTCACATCACTTCAGGGTGTCTCGGAGAAGGGGCTTCTCTGTGTTAGAGGGATAGGCAAAATTTACCTGAGCAGTACTCTGTTCCTTGAATATAAGACCCATGGCTTAACCGAAATAAATTAAAATAATAAAAACAAAGCAAAACAGCATCCATTGGGAGAACATCATTCAGGTGTCAATAAATCTAAGCAACTCTAAAATATTTTTCCCAACTAAAGAAATGTTATTCTTCTGGGTGCCAAAGACATTTTCTCACTCTAGATTTTAGTACCCTTACACATATGTGCATGCATAGTCCTATACACCTATATTCACACAAACAAAGATGGTCTGTATGTCTTTTTTCTTTCTATGCATGCCATAAGATTACATATATATATGAATATATAGATTTATATGGATGTATATGAAACCACCATATAAATATGAAATAGTGTGTATAAGCAACTCACCATTGTTTTGGAGGGGATGAAGCTTACATATTAAATAAGAGAATTTTGTTTAATCCGATTCAAAATTTCATTTTACAGGGCATACTGAGAAATCTCTGAATCTCAGGAAGTATAAGCAAAATGTCTTCAAAGGACACTGTTTCTCCATGATACATCCAGATTTGTCTGATGCTGACATCAGTTTGCTTTCTATTATGCTACAGGAGAGGTAAGACAGTACAATCTAATCCAAAGGACTGTGTGAGTGATTCATGTGATTCTCATTCAGTGGACCAATTTTAACGGGAAGATGAAAATAATTTGTAATTACCAAATTAATGAATGGTAACTATCACAGGTACTTAAATTGTTTTCCTAAGTACTTTATATTACACCTGGCAAACTATACTATTGCTATTATTTTGCATTTTTAGATATTTTTTTCAAATAAAGTTTTTCAAAGTAAAGCTTTTCAAGTAACGTTTTTCGCCTTATTCCTTGGTGAATTTTTTGGTATTTTACATTTATGGCTAAAAAGACTTGCATTGTTTGAAATACCCAAAGATGCCATAAGTCTTCTAGGTAGTATATAAATCCCCGAGTAGCAATTAAAAAAAGAATCTTCTAAACTTTTATTCTCCAGGGATTTTGTATAGTCAACATATCAGGAAATCTTTATCTAACTTTATTTTCTTAATCTCATCTTTATTTTATTTTCTTTTTATTTGTTTAACTGAAACAGAAAAAATTGTGGTGAAAGATTAATGTTTTCATTATTAGAAACACCCAGGAGTTTTTGTTAAGCTCTATAAAATGTAGTCATGTATTTAGAATGCGAAAAATATATTGACTTCTAGGTAATTGAAAATAATAGGAAGAGAGATGCTAGAGTCTAAAATTTGTTAAGAATTAGTTTCTGAGGATGGTCCTACATGATATCTCTTCAGGGAATTTATTATTTAAAACCATGTTATACCTTTATCTATAAATACTACACTAAGATTTTATATAGCCAGGAAATGCACAACAAATTTATTTAATGACTTTCATAGGACTACATGATCTGCTGACCTTTAGGTCTTTATCTTTTAATATTATATCAGCTATTATTAATCTCAATAGATCTATTTGTATTTTTCCCGAATTAAGTAAATTTATTTGTTCATTAATTCTTACACCAGCATCCATTTAACAACTGCTTTGGGCAATGGTTTGAGGAGGTGGGAGTTATAGAAAGATAAGTAGGGCATCATCGAAGTAGGGGATGTTATGCCCAGACTTTGAGATCCCCAAAGACCACCAGGGAGCCGAGTCCGATGCAAAAGTAAAAGAGCCCTTTATTCAAGCTAGCTTGAGCTCAGTCTCCCACACTCACCAACGCAGCGGCATGATGAAGAGAAAGAGAGCAAGTTTCAAAAAGGGGAGCAGTTTTATAGGGGCCAGTGGCCAATGAGATTGTAACACATAGAAAGTTGCTTAGTAACTATTGGAACTAGCCTATCATGCTGGCCAGAATTGGCGGGCAAAAGGCGGGGTTTATATTCTTTCCTGGTCAGGGGTTCCACATTCCTATTGGTTAACCCAAACCCAACCCACACGCAGTCTGGGCCAATTAGCTCAAAGGAGGGCTGAGCCACACTCTGACCCTCCCAGAGGTGGGTCCTGCGGGGGTGGGGGGTGGGGGGAGCACACACAAGAAGGCAACGTAAGCAAAAGGAGCCAGCCCCGCTCTGCTCCTTCAGGGGAGACAATTTTTTGACAAAATAACGAAAACATGGCAAGGTAAGAATATGAGAGGCACATGAAAAAGGCAGATTAGTGAGGTGATATCAGGCAAGCTTCACAGAGGAAATGATCCTTAAACATAGACTTTTGAATGACAATGTAGGGTAGAGAAAGTGAGGGTGGGCAAGGCAGGTTAAGGGAATGAGTGTGGAAAGGCATTGACACTTGTCTGTATCATGGAGTTAGAAATGGCATGTGAGAGATGAGCTTTTGGATTTACAGTGCTGCTTATAAGGAAGGGCATGAAATGTATTGATCAAGGGGCTAGATAACCACACTTTTATTTTAGATGAATAATTGGAAGCACTGTAATGAATGAATTAAAGGAGTAAAAATAAAGACACAAAAACTGTGAAAATAGTATAGGAGCAAGATCTCGGGTGTTCTCTGATGTAAAGCCATAGCAAGACTGAGAAGCTGTAATGGAACTCAAGGCGTTTGCTGTTTGGTATGCATCACATTTAATACAACCCGAGGAAATGTTGAAAGCAAAAAACTTGTCATTATTTGTCACAAATAAGGAGACAGGGATCTAGCTCGCAAAGCACTGTCTCCCCGTGGGGTTAGTACAGGAAGCTTTTTTTCAGTATCGTAGGTGGTGGGGACAGGAAGCTTGCACGGGCAGTTCAGGACAGTTGTGCATTGCCTAGTATGTCAGTATGCTGGTGCATACATCACATGTTCCACAGATGGCAGAAAACTCCCCCATTAGGAGATCTTAGTCTTATAATGAGTGAAGGGTAGTTTCAGGACAATGCTGGGGGGCTTCTGTGCAGGTCCTCAGCTAAAGTGAGTTTACATAGGGGGTGTCAGGTGATGCAGGCCTTGAAAAGGACTAGGCCTAAAACACCTGGTTGGGTGCCTCCTTAGCTCCAAGTGTTGGTTCTGCAAAACAAAACACATTCCTTTCTTGCTTTTTTCCCTCCTCCCTTCTGCTGAAAGCTTTTAACCCCCTTATTTGAATAACCTCTTATCACATTCTGGCTGACAAAGACAGATTGGAATTTTGTGGTATACAGAAAATAAAGGGAGCAAACTATAGATGTTTTGAGTTTTGGAAGATGAAGAGAGGGCAACCTTGGGCTTTGATAACTATCTATCTTACTTCTTTCATTTAAGCATTCTGCAAATATTTAAGTAATATCACATGCCAGGCACTTGGGAAAGAGCTGAGTGAGACTATCTTTATGTCTTCTAGGGAAGGGTAGACACATAAGCACTAAAGAACAGAGATACTTACAGTATCTCTGTTAACAAAATTTACATGTAACTATTCAGTCTATTTAAACTTAGAGACAACTTTAATCTCTGAAATAATGTCTCATTTTAGCCCTTCATAACTATGCTTTTGCTTGGTAGGATGTTTTTATCACTCAAATTTTCCATGTCTTCTTGGAACTAAAGTGACAATCCACCACCATCACTATCCCAGAAGTGTTTTCAGTTGCAGAGCGTTATTTAATTTACTAGGGTTGCTGTAACAAATTACCATAAACTAAGTGGCTTAAAAAAACAGAAATTTATTCTCTTACAGTTCTGGGGCTAAAAGTCTGAAATCAAGGTGTGTCAGAGAAGTTTTTTCTGGAAGCTACCCAAGAAGGCCTTTTTTTTTGCCTCTAGGCCCTTGACTTTGCTTTTCTTAGAGCATTTACTTTTGAGAACTTGCAACTGTAAATTGTGTCTCTACCCCTTTGATAGGCAAATCTTATTAAAAGCTTTGTGTCAGTTTTACAACCCTTGAATGTTTTTCGCAAGGTCCACCCCTATCTCCCAGATTCCCTGAGAGGGTAGGAGCCTGGTTTAATAGTTATAAATATCTCCTTAAAATTCTTGATGTGAGGGTCTGTTAGTTGCACAGGTTCAAGACTATTTATGTGCAAATATAGCAACTAATCTTTTATCTGGGTTTTCAGGGTCAGCTTTTCTGTCTGGCTCAGCAGAGGCTCTCTGGGATAAATCATTCTCATATCCTCACTCTCTTCTGACTCCTTAACAGGGCTAGCTTCTGGTAGATGTTGGGCCATACAGCTCTGGCCACTCATCTCTGTCCCTAGGAATTTCTCAAGGTTCTCAGACTGGCCCATGTCCCACTTGATTCAGGGAAGGCCAGAAGACAGCAGATGGAGCTCTTATAGGCCTCGTGTTTGGCATTGAATTTGTCCAGTTCTGAAAATTATAGACTTCAGTTTCTGCCTACCCTATTTAATATCTCTTCTCTTCCCTAAAATCTCTCCCTAACACCTGACACACATTTTCAGGGATTCACTTTTGCTGGTATCACTTTGGAGCTAATGGTAATTACACTGATAAGGTTTCTACATTTTTGTTTTCCTCTTTCTCTGTGGAAAGGATAAGAAGATTTCATGCTCTTGCTTATCCTAGCTGGAGATCACTTTCCAGATTTGCTGAAAATTTATTCCTGCAGATCTCTGAGAATGACTATCTATTAGGTCTCTTCTTGTATAGGAACTTCCACATTTTCTCTCCTAATCACCATCCTCTTTACATTTCACAGCAAAGCAGGTCATTGAATAGATGAAGTTGTGGAGGGCAACCATTCCTTCTGTTTCTTGTGTTTTCCTTCAGCAAATTTCCTGAAACAGCACCAAGACTTTTTGGATTACTGAATTTTTTTATTGTGTATCCAAATTTCTCAGCCTATAAAAGCTATGTAAAACTTGATATTTTGTCATACCAAATATTTTCCCTAAGTTTACTGATACTTTTAAGACATGGAGGTAAGGTAAGCTATGAAGTCTAGAAAAATGAAGATAAGGTTGTTCTGATTTATCTTGATTAATAAAATGTGATGCCATTGATTAATATGAGGAGTGGAGGAGGTCTGGAGAAAAATTCGTTGGCTTATGTTACAAACATCTGAATAGAGGAATCTTTCCCAGAGTTTTTGTTTCCTAATCCCTATTGTGTATCAACTCATCCACACTGTCACCAAAGTGTAGCTCTGATCTTAGTAATAAAAGGAAGCCTCTCATTACAAATCTCTATTACTTAGCTCTTCTTGTCTCTATGCTCTAGAAGAGGGGTCAATATTTTATGATCTGTGGGCCATATCTTGTCCACTACATGTTTTTGTAAATAGAGTCTTACTGAAATACAGCCATACCCTTTATTTATGTATTGTCTATGGCTTCTTTTGCTCTACATTGGCAGAGTGAGTCAATATAATAAAGATTATTTGGCTGGCAAAGCCTAAAATACTTTCTGGTCCTTTACAGAAAACAGTTTGCTGATTTCTGCTCTGTGGGGGTATCCTGGTTGGATGGGGAGGTCGGCAGCATGGGCAGTTAAAGAATTCACCCAAGGCAGAACAAGAGATAAAAGTTTATTGAATACACTATAAGGGAGCAGTAGGCAGGACAGCAAAGGAGAGACTGTCTCCACAAGGCAGCGGTCAGGGGCCACAGCTATAGAGGGCTGTGAGGAGGAATGAGGATGTATGGAATTTTCCTTTTTTTGGTAATCTTAGTAATGAAGGATGGTCAGAAGAAAGGCAAAGAGGAACAAGGGGCCCCAGCCTTAAGAGGAAACCACCCTTAAAAAGGATTTTACACAACACCGCAAGGAGCCCTGCACCCTTTGCCATGTGAACAGCTACCTGATAGGTAGATGAGTGCGTGGACAAACAGCTGATTGGATGACAGGCTCATGGGTTAAACAGATTAAAATATCCCGCCAACAAGCCCATAAAACTCCCTGGACTTAGATAGGCCAGTGGCAACCCTCTCGGGTCCCCTCCCTCTTAGGGAGCTTTGTACTCGATCATTCAATAAACTTTACTGTCGCTCAAGAAACTTGGCTTTGCTGCCCACCACTCTGCTCTGGTCTACATATTCATTCTTCAAAGTGGTGTGACCAAGAACCGCAGGCACCGAAGAAAGAGAAATCCTGCAACATTAGGAACTGTACTTGGTTGTCTTTGTCAGTTGGGGCCTATGGCTATTTTGAGGTAGGTCATTTAATGAGCCTGTTTGTAATCAGCTCCGTGGTCACTGTGGCCCTTTTGCATTGCTCAAGTTTCTATGACTCAAGCTTGTTGCCTAAATGCTCTAGATAAAATAGAACCAGGTTCTATATGTTTACTTTCTTTACTCACACTAAACTTTACTGGGAGTCCTCCCTGCTCTTCCTTAACACAACCACCTGTGCTTAGCTTCAAAATTCTACTTATATTTTAAAATTTGGGGAAGGGAAATATGGAAATTTAGTTTCAATTTTTAGTATTGGAAATTCTTTTCCTTTCCTTATAAAACTTATATGCAGGCTTAAATAATTATATAGGTATTTTTGGTCATCACAGTAGATTAAATGGTATGAATGTAAAGAGTTTATTGAAAGGGCTAAAGGGGTAGACACAAAAAGTGGTTCTGTTTCTCCCATTAGTGCTTCCCATCATCTTCTGTCTAGTTTCACTCCCATCCTTTGACCAAACTCCCTCCATTGCTGGAATGATCCTGTAGCTTTGTGTTAATTTTTAAGCATAAGACCAGTTTCAAAAAAAAAAAAAAAGGCCAGTTTCATTTTATAGATATTAAAACCCCCACTCTGTGTAAATCAAAAGGCCAGTCTTATAATCAATTCAAGCCTTCTTCTGTTCCCATTTATAAAACCAACTAGAAGCTAAGGAGTGAGAAAGGAGGTTGTAGCTTGTTCTCCTTGCTCCATTTCTTTCCCCTTCCTAAATCTTCTTTAAACTTCAAGTATGGGGGAAAGGGTAGAGTGGAAGGATTAGATATTTTTGTATTGTTAATGCTGTTTTTAACTCGCCCCTGACTGACTCCTATTGGCCATTTTGACCAACTCAATAAGACTTCAATTCCATAAAACTGACTCTTATTGGTCATTATCTATTGTGGCAAGCATCCAAGCTATTTCATAGGCATATTTGTGAGTTTTGCAGAGACACTGTCCCATGCTACATTCTGTAAGACACCACTACTCTATCTTTATGGTTGTTTCCCACTTCTCAGGTCATACCCTTCAATGGTAGACCCAACTATTTCTTCTGGTGCCCCTTTTTCAGGGAAACAGCTCTCTTAGATGTAAGCTTCTCACATCAGCCCAACTATAAACACCTGTTCTCTTCATCCTAATGATATGACATGTAGAACTCATACCATGTAAAATGGTGGATGTGGAGTTTGTTCAACTGTTCCTATTCTCACTCCTCACCCTATAGTCACTGATAGCTCCAGGCAACTTTCTGTATGCAGTTTTTTGTTTCTTCCAGAAGAAAAGAATATAACAGGTAATTCATGTATATTCCCATACTGTATGGGGCATATTTCAGGTTCTCCTCAAAATTATCTTTCTCGAGATGTCCTCAACTTCTGATTTATAGAGAAAGAAGAAATGGAAGAGGAATAATCACCAATCCTACAAATTTGTTTTATCTCTACATGACCTGTCTTTTCCTTTTTCTCCTTATCTTTTCCTTTCTAAAGCTCATCCCTCTACCAATACTATTCTACATTTGCAAAGACTATGGACTATCCATTATCTTCTGTTTATCATCTCTTTCCTTTTGCTTCTTTTCGAAATCATTTAACATGCTTGAATTACATTTTATTTTATTTCATTTTATTTATTTGACGGAGAGAGAGGAAGTGAGAAAGCACAAACAGGGGGAACAACAGAGGGAGAGGGAAAAGCAGGCTCCCTGCTGAGTAGGAAGCTCAATGTAGGGCTTGATCCCAGGACCCTGGGATGGTGACCTGAGCCGACGGCAGATGTTTAACTGACTGAGCCACTCAGGTGCCCCTTGAATTGCATTTTAAAAATAAAGCCAAATAAGACGGTCTTACTAAAATAACTCCAGTAACCCTCTAGACTCTCCTCTCCATCCCCTTTAAGAAACAGAACTCTTGACAAAGTATATTACTCTTACTTTCTTCATTTTTCACCTCACATTCACTGCAATCTGTCACTTAACTGAAGGTGCTAAAATCATTCCATGTAACTAACTGGATGTTAAATTTGCAGTCTCTTGAAATGCGAAGATATAATGCATATGATAATCTGAAGTGAGGCACTAATCTAGTACTAGTATTTGATAATTAAGTGTTAGGGAAGGGCTTAAAACACTCTTAAAAGTCCTCAAACCCACAGACATTATGAAAGGATTTGGTGTTGAAGACTGGAGAGAATTTGAAGAGGAAGATTTTTTTCTAAAGATTTATTTATATCAGGAATCCCGTCAAAATCCTAGAGGAGAACACAGGCAGCAACCTCTATGACCTTGGCTGTAGTTAGACACATCTCCAAAGTCAAGGGAAACAAAGGCACAAATGAACCATTGGAACTTCAACAAGATAAAAAGCTTTTGCACAGCAAAGGAAACAGTGGACAAAACCAAAATATGACCAATGGAATGGGAGAAGATAGTTGCAAATGTCAGATAAAGGGCTAGTATCCAGAATCTATAAAGAACTTATCAAACTTAACACCCAAAGAACAAATAATCCAATCAAGAAATGGGCAGAAGACATGACAAGTTATTTCTCCAAAGAAGACATATAAATGGCCAAACATTCAACATCACTTGAGAATCAGGGAAATACACATCAAAACCACAATGAAATACTACCTCACACTAGTAAGAATGGCTAAAATGAACAAGTCAGGAAATGACAGGTGTTGGCGAGGATACAGAGAAAGGGAACCTTCTTACACTTTGGTGGGAATGCAAGTCACTCTGGAAAACAGTATGGAGGTTCTTCAAAAGTTGAAAGTAGAGCTACCCTATGACCCAGAAATTACACTACTAGGGATTTACCCCAAAGATCAATGTAGTGATCTGAAGGAGCACCTGAACCCCAGTGTTTATAGCAGCAATATCCATAATAGCCAGATTAAAGAAAGATCCCAGATGTCAATCAACAGATGAATGGATGAAGAAAATGTGGTGAATATATATAAAATAGAATACTACTCAGCCATCAGAAAATGAAATCTTGCCATTTGCAATGATGTGGATGGAACTAGAGGGTATTATACTAAGTGAAATAAGTCAATCAGAGAAAGACAATTATCATTTGATCTCACTTATATGTGGAATTTTAAGAAACAAAAAAAGATCATAGGGGAAGAGATGAAAAAATAAAACAGGATGAAATCAGAGAGGGAGACAAACCAAAATCATAGGAAACAAAGTGAGGATTGCTTAAGGGGAGGGGAAAGAGGGGATGGGGTAACTGGGGGTGCTAGACATTAAGGAGGGCATGTGATGTAATGAGTACTGGATATATAAGACTGACCTCTGAAACTAAAAATAATTGTATGTTAATTAATTGAATTTAAATTAAAAATAAATACATAAATAGATTTATTTGGGAGGAGGGGGACATGGAGAAAATCTTTCAAGTAGACTCCCCACTGAGAGCAAAGCCCTACATGGGGATCCTTCCCAAGACCCATGAGATCATGACCTGAGGTGATACCAAGAATCAGAGGCTTAACTGACTGAGCCACCGAGGTATCCTATGGAAGATTTATTTAAAGAGAGTTGCTACAGTGATGTGATTACCCCTCCCTGCCCCCATCCAAAAAACAGAGGTAAATTCCTTATCTCAGAGAGGCTATCAAATAGTATATCTGTCCACAGTGGATGGAAGTAGCTTTAACTTCCACCTAGTAGATCTGGGGGACAGAGAATGGCTTCTAACTGATAAATCAGTTAGAAATCAAATGATTTCTGAACTGTTAGAGATTACTAGGGAAAAGGGCACATGTTTTCCTGGATCGATGATGGAATGAATACACAAGAGAGAGAAGAGAGTAAACAGGAGAGAGAGAGAGAGAGAGAGAGAGAGAGAGAGAGACTTAGACTCAATCCAGAATGTCCACCAGAGGACAAAACAGGTATCAGTAAAACAAAGCTAACAATATTAAAGATACTACCAATTTAGGTAGACTGGATAAGCAAGAATCAATTAACCGAGAGGCATTTATTTGAGACATGGGCTTTAACATCATGTCAAGTAGTCCACATGATAGAGAAAACTTATGGCTAGTGTAGCTCTTAGAAGAATAGAGAAAGAAGAGGCTAACATTGAGCAAAGGTAAGATGCCTGGACTGCAATGTCACATGGTAGAGGAAAGGATAAAAACAGTTTAAGAATATGGTCAAGTTGAAATAGTTACTGTACATGAGGCTACTAGAGCTGCCGTAGGAGATGCTCAAGAAGACCCAGAGGACACAGTTTTTTGGGGGGCCACCAAAACATGCTGGTGAGAGGGTTACCAACATCACCAAGGTCAGTGACTGGTCTTATATGTAGGCCGAAGATGTCAGTAGGACAGCCAGTCTCAGAATTAGATCTGTCTTATTGAATGATACAATGGGTATGAGGAGGTCCAGAAGCAACAGAGGTCAAGTGGTGGTGGTTGTGCTTAACCACCAGAAGGCAGGGGTCTACAATTTTCATAATGACTTGCACAAACAATGGATAACTGAGATATCTTGACCGCAAGTAGTTGTGGAGATCAATATAACATGGGATCCCAAGAGACAAATAAAAGGACAGTCAATCAAGATTCTGTGTAGCATCTACTAATCAGAAAAGGTCATGGATGTAGGAGCAATAAAATAAGGACACTTGCCTCGATATAAAGTCACATTCTCCTGCTCAGTTTCCATATCTGACCCAGTTTTAAGGTCTTATCACACTGACAAAAGAGATGCCTCGTTTACAAGAAGGACTCTGTAGCACCACAGTAAGGATGTATTACAAGGATTCTTTCAGTACCTCCCCAGTGAAACCTACGGAAATTTACTTAGTTGTTTGAACCCTGGAGGAAGAGGAATATCCCAACATATAAAGGACAGTCAGACCCAGGATCTTGGCATCGATACATGAAGACAGAATGCATCATTGGAGCTTCCTGCTAGACTAGGGATGTATGATGGTCAGGAAATAAATGAGTTTCTAGCTAAAATTCAGCTTACTCTGGATTCACAGTGTCAATAGATCCACCAGTTGCTCGTTTTGCCAGTACCTGTGTGTATAATCAGAATGACATGCTGGTCATTGGATAACCTCCATTTCAGAATCATTAAATTCTGAAAGACCAAGTTCAAACCTCTGAAACTGCACTTAGATCTTTTTTCAAGAGAGAACTTGCTGGGGCGTCTGGGTGACTCAGTGGTTAAGCCTCTGCCTTCGGCTCAGGTCATGATCTCAGGGTCCTGGGATTGAGCCCCACATCGGGCTCTCTGCTCAGCAGGGAGCCTGCTTCCACCTCTCTGCCTACTTGGTATCTCTCTCTGTCAAGAGAGAACTTGCTGTGAGGAGTGGCATCAGATGACAACATTCATCTGTACAGTTTGTCTCAAGGTTCTCACCTGGGTGACTCTCTTTCCCCAAGCTGCTGTTGGCTAATGACTGAACATAATGAGGATACTAGAACTGGACCATTCTTCCTCCTCTAAGGACAATCCATGCTCTGGGGTTCTTAGAGCCTACATAACACTCTGTTGAAGCTGCACTGCAATCTTTATTCCTGTACAATCCTCCCTTTCCCTAAATGTTAGTCCTGAGTCATGGTCTGAAGGCTTTTCCTGCATACTTTAAATTTTTACAGGCATATTTTTCCCAGTAAATCTCTTGCACTTCTAGTCTGTCTTGACATCTGCTTTCTAGAAGACTTGAACTAAAACAAAATCTGTAACTTGACCTAAGAGGCACTTCATGATTTGGAATTTTCTGTGACGCTGGCCTTGCCAAGTGCAATTTTCCCTTTTGGATCTTTAGGAATACAGAGTTATTTTTATTTTCATGAACCTATATTTAGAATATATCCAAACTCTCTCTTTATGTTCTGCTTTATGATACTAGAGCTGTATCTCTGCAAACTACATTTTTCTTTTCCCAGTGGCCTCCCTGTTATAGTCTATCAGTAAGGATTCTAGTTAGAGGGAAACTAGAAAGTCAAGAGACCTTTCACCTTGGCAGCAACAGTTGGCTTACTTCTTGTTTTATTTATTTTTAATTATTATCATTTTTCCCCTCTGTGATACTTCTAGAACTAGCCTCATTATGTTCTTTCAGAGGTAGCAGCACCAGCCAGGCAATCCCCTTAATGACCTATGGCCCAGCTCTGCGGATCTTCTCTTCTAGGATTCTAAGTTCTAATAACACTAATTTCTTCCTTTTGTTTCCCCATCCCTGTGGGTGATAGCTATTTCCTGCAGTTACTATATCTTTGTCAAGGCAATGTTCCCTTTTTGTTTAAACATTCTTTGAAATTTGTTTAACTGATTCCTTCTATTAAATGATTGTGACTAGAATAACTGGTGCAATTTTTATTTGGTTGGCCAGTTTTTTAGCTGATTGGGTAGAGGAAGACATGTAGTTGGAAAAGAGGGAAAAAGGGTATCATAATATATTAACACCTCATAAAATTACGGAATTTTTGGAAAAATCTCTTATGTATTCAGGAATATATAAACATACCTTTAATTTTGCCATATTTGTTTGTTTTCAAGTCATACTATGTTGATTTTAGAGATTAAAAGGCAAATACAAAAGTCTCTCTCCTTTGGAAAAGGTAAAAGATTTTTTTAAAAACTTCTGTTTACTCCTGAATTCTATGAATTGGTGGGATGGAAAGATTAGTATTAGCAGAATAAGGTCTTATGATACATATTTTCTTGACCAATTGAAATAGGAGTTTCAGGAGCTCCTGAGTGTCTCAGCTGGTGAAGCGTCTGACTCAACTTTGGCTCAGGCCATGATCTTAGGTCATGAGATTGAGCCCTGCTTTGGGCTCTGTGCTGGATGCAGAGCCTGCTTGAGATTCTCTCTCGCCCTCTCCCACTGTACCCTGCCCGTGCTCTCTCTCTCTCAGAAAAAAAAAAAAAAAATAGTAGTTTTAGTGTAAAGGAAGTGAAATCGGGTTCTACAAAGGGAATCTACTTTCCTAGGCTCTTTGTATTTATTGTGGATCTTTGCGACTTGGGCTTTACCAACCTGAGGCATCTGCCAGCACAGTTTGGACATAAATTAGTGATGGAGACAAATAGGCACTTAAATTACCATATCCCTTAAATTAAGGGATTTAATGGAATCTTAAATTAATGGATTTACTGGAAGCAGTGGTCAATCTGCGTCTGTTTCCATAGAGAGAAGACTTAGTAATTGAATGGTACTATAGTTTCCAGGGGTGGTGGTGTTAACAGCACTGTAGTTGTTCAATAGCTACAGTATTGGTGTCTTTTGGACCACTTCTGTGGCATTATTTGGGGTTCTTTTCCTTCTTGATATTCTGTGAGCTACCTGGTATCCCTCATAATGCATTGTATTTTGGGGGGAGCTTGCTAATTAAAAAACGAGTTTCTGTTGTTTGCAGTTAAGAAATATGACTGATAGGGACGCCTGGGTGGCTCAGTTGGTTGAGCAGCTGCCTTCGGCTCAGGTCATGATCCTGGGGTACTGGAATCGAGTCCCGCATTGGGCTCCTTGCTCGGCAGGGAGCCTGCTTCTCCCTCTGCCTCTGCCTGCCACTCTGCCTGCTTGTGCTCTCTCTCTCTCTCTCTGACAAATAAATAAATAAAATCTTTAAAAAAAAAAGAAATATGACTGATATATTCATTTTGAGCTGTCACCAGGATGACAGATGAAAAAAATTAAAATAATTTTATAATTAAAATGAATGCATATATCTACATATTAATAGTAGTATATAAATAGTAATATTACATATAGTATACAATATGTATAGTACCTACATATATACATATATGCATTTATATGTACACACATATAATTTATGAATTAACTGGCATTAAATACAAACATTTAGTGGTTACTAGTTTTTTAAAGGGTCATTTGCTTTTTACTTTTTAAAAGAAAAAGTATTTCATTCCTATACTAAATTATCTTCTTTTTCCATTTTTTTCCAAGTTTCCTTTAGACCAGGGGCAATATGGGGACTAAGGAACATCAACTAAATCAAATTGGTGATTTACAATTTAATTGAAATGTGCTTTTCTTATGTTTATAACCAAGATAAGATTTTTCTTTTTTAAATAAGAAAACTCCTCTCTATTTTCCCTGACATAGCAAGGGCATCATGTGTCAGAACTCTGAGACTCCCAGTTGGAAATAGATTTTGCTAGAATAAAAGCAGATGTAGGAATTGGGAACTCTGCCAAAGTAGAAATACCAGTACGGATGTAAAATATTTTCCTATGAGTTTGACAGTGCCTAAAGAATTTTGAGTTGTCATCAGCACTTTCGATCTCAGGGAGCAGCTTATGATAAGGAGAGTCTATATAATGCTAAGTAGAATTATGGTAATTTTCAGGTACCTTTCAGTCTCAGGTGTATCATAATAGTTGGCTGTAAAACCAGTACTTCTCAAATCAAATAGATATGAAGAGAAGTCCCAGCAGCTGCAGGGGGTCAAGCTTATGAAGCTGGGACAAGTACCCACTCAAATGATTACCCCTATCTCCCACTCTAATTGCTATACCTTATTCCAGAATGCTGACTAAATTTTAGGTTTCAAAAAAAGAATTGCTATCATAGCATATCATTTCTCAGGTTCTGTTCAGTCACCTTGATTAAACTTTGCCTCTTTTGTTGTCTCTCATTCTTCACCTCCCTCTTGTACTTAAGTCCTTTGCCATGCAGCTTAGGTCCCAGTGTTGACTATTTCAACTACACTTTTGATGATATCTTACATTTCCTTGCCTCCTTGTCTTTGCCTTTATTTTCTACTTGTGGTGAAAAGGCTTAACTACAACAAATAACCCTTTTCTCTGCTTCTACCTCTAAGTGTTGTGTTCAAGGCATTCATGTATCCCCCAGATTGGTGTTATTATCTGTCTCTATCCTCACTTGGTTTGCAAGTTTCTGCTGTGAAATTATTCTTATTTCTTTAGTGAAGTTTTTTTTTTTCCTTTCTTTTTCTTTCTTTATTTCTCCCATAAATTTTCTCCCATAAATGAGTTCATTACTTAGTTACTTCAACAAATGTGTAGTAGTTTATTTGTTCATTCAGTGATAGATGAATGGTTTTGCATTCATACAGATGGATTTGGCATCTATTTTGTGTCAGGCATTGTTATAAATGCCAAGGATATAACACTGAAAAAAAAAGGACACATGCTCTACTCTTCCGATGTTCATATTAAGGATGGAACACAGAAGCAGGGGAGGTGATAAAGTCGTCTTTATAGGAGTGGAGGGGTTATTTTACATAGGCTGATCTGTTTAGCTCTCACTGAGAAGTTAGCATGGACCGAAAATGGAGTCAAGTAGTAGCCCATGGAAATTTTCAGGGAAGAGGCTTCCAAAGAAAATAACCTGTGCAAAGCTTCTGTTGTAAAGAATGCATGAGATATGACCTATGTTTTTAAAATATTGCTATAGTTGCCAAGTGGAAGATAGATACTAGTGGGGCAAGAGTGGAGATAGAGAGCTCAGTTAAGATTTAGCAGCAGGGCGCCTAGGTGGCACAGTTGGTTAAGCAATTGCCTTTGGCTCCGGTCATGATCCCAGAGTCCCAGGATCGAGTCCCACATCGGGCTCCCAGCTCCATGGGGAGTCCACGTCTCACTCTGACCTTCTCCCTTCTCATGCTCTCTCTCACTCTCTCTCTTTCCTAATAAATAAATAAATAAAATCTTTAAAAAAAAAAAAAGATTTAGCAGCAAATGAAAGTTGATGTCTTTTTTATTGCCTAGTTTTTACCAGAAATTATTTTAGAGTTTGCCCGGAATAGTTTCAGAGGGTTCACTGCCCGCAAACACACGTACACACTTATTCTTCTCCAGCCATTGTGCATTTCTTTGGATGGGCCATATTGTCTCTCACTATTGAATTATCTTACCTTCTGTCTTCTATCCTTTCATTTGTCTCTAATATCAATCTACCACTAGGATACAGCCCAAATCATTCCTTCCTTACCCTAAAGCTTAGGTAATTTGCAATTTCTGTATGCTTTCAATTCCAGTCCCTATTGTATTGTCTGGTTGCCTATTTACTTTGCACTAGAGATGAAGGTTCTTATTTGACAGTGATATCTCCTGTACCTTATCACAGTGAGTAGGTGACATTTAAATAAGATTAGAAGGAGCCATTCAGGTAGATAAATCAGGGAGTCAAAGAAGCAGATGGAGAGATAGCAATTGCAAAGACTTTAAGGTCAATGAGAGTTTGGTGAGTTTCCGGAGCAACAATGAACCAGTGCTGTTAAAATGTAGTGAGGCTGGGGAGAGGAATGTGAAATGTGCATACTGGCTAACAAAATACAGTTTTAAATTTTTTTTTAAACTTTGTGTATAATTTATCCCTTTGCATTTATATAAGGTATTTTAGATTACAAAGTGAGTTTTCATAGCCAGTATTTCCATTTGCTCCTAATTACCATTTTAGGATCATTTCCTATAATTCTTTTTCTTCTCCTGTACTTGCAATCTTCCCAAATCCATACTCAGTCCCATTCATAAGCACATTGTTTCTAGTCTTCTTTCTTTCATGAATAAATGCTTTTAAAATCCCCCATTTTTTGTTTTAAAGTCATTCTTATTTCCTTGTATCACTACCGATATTTTACTTTGCTATAAAAATACAACTTCTCATGAAATCAGCAAGAGAAAGCATTCCATTTTTCATTTCAGAAGAGGATTGGAAGTATCTTATTACTTATTGCCATTCATTTGTCTGTCATGATTCTACGACCATAATTCACAAACCTCACCTTTTAAAAATTCACTCAAAGTGCCAGTCCATTTTTCTATCCATCATCAATGCTATTATTTGTGAAGATGCAGAGACCTTTAAGTTCAGTGAAGTGAATAACTGCTTTCCAGTCTCTCATCATCTACCTCCATAATGATAACATTTAGATTTTGTAGTTCCTTTACTTTATATGCTTGAATTGCCTCCCCCTCCACTGTATTTTACATACCTATAAATGTTTTTTGTAACATTTCATTACAAAAATCCTATCTAGTTCCAAGAGTTGAATCAGAGCTCTGAATATTTCTTCCTTAACTGGTCTTCTATTCTTATATCTACTATTCTTTTTATTCTTCATCTATTTTTGTGACATGTGGTTTGTCAATTCACTTCTAATCTCCCAATCCACATATTTTACCTACTTCCTTACCAACTTTAGACAAGATGATCAATTACATAAAAGATGTGCTCTGAAGTTTTTTTCACCTTCATTTTACTTTCAGTGTTGGAGGGACTGTATCCATTCATTCAACAAACATGTAATGAATACTCACTCTTTTCTTAGGCACTATACTAGATACGGTAATATAGCAATGAAACAAATGCTTACCCTCCTATAGCTTTCATTCTAGTAAAGGAAGATAGATAATAGGAAAGTAAGTATGTATATATGGTGGTAAAGCATGCTGCACAGAAGAACAAAGTGATTTAAGGTGATAGAGAGAAGATGTACCTATATTAAAAAAATAGATAGTAGCCCAGTACGGGTTTCCTGATAAAGGGACATTTAGGTGGAAAATGGAAAGCTATTGAGGAGTGAGCTATATGCAGATATCTGAAGGACTACTTTTCTAGACACAAACAGCAAATACAAAGGCCCTGAGGAAGACATGTGTTTAACCTTTATAAGGATGTGTAAGGAGGTTAATTTGATTGGAGCAGAGTAAGCAAAGAGAAAATGGAGGAAATGAATTCAGAGACATTACATGTCTTTGATATTATGTGTTTTTTCTCTGCCACATCCAAACCAACGTGATCCTATAAATCATTGTTTTTTTTCCCTAATTTTGGTTTATCTTTGATTTTTTCATTGGATCCATGCTAGGTGATGCAACTTTACTTCAATAATAATCATTGATTTTAAGAGTATTACTCATCTAACATGATATCTTAAACTAATGTGCTTATCTTTTCAACACTGATATGCCTCCTCTTAGTATTATATATAGTCTACATATTTTACAGTGAAAATTTAAAATATTCACAGAGAGTTCCTTTCAAAGTGTTTATTTATGTGCATGCATTTTTTTTTACCTCTGTCCTAAAGGAATAAAAAACTAAAAAGAAAGGAAAGAAGGAAGAAATGGATTAAAACTAATATTTGAATTTGACCTATTCCTACTATGGGATCCAGTATTATCCTGTATCACTGTATAGTCTTGTGTAATTGAATCTGTATTATTACCATGTTATTTTTTTGATACATAATGCCTAGGGCTATTTTTTAAGGTAAAAATCTGGGGTACAAAGAAATGAAAGGAGACATTGTAACTTATGCAGAAATATTTTGGTATTGTGGAAGATACTTTCTATAAGTGACAACAATTTTTTTTAAAACAACAAATCCTGGGGGTGGGGGTAAGAAAAATCAAGATCCAGAGTTGCTACAATACATAGCCCTCAGGGAAATTCAAATCAAAATCACATTGAGATACCACCTTACACCAGTTAGAATGGCCAAAATCAACAAGACAGTAAACAACAAATATTGGAGAGGATATGACCCTCTTACACTGTTGGTGGGAATGCAAGTTGGTGCAGCCACTTTGGAAAGTAGTGTGGAGATTCCTGAAGAAATTAAAAATAGAGCTAACCTATGATATTGCAATTGCACTACTGGGTATTTACCCCAAAGATACTGATGTAATGCAAAGAAGGGCCACATGTACCCCAATGTTCATAGCAGCAATGTTCACAATAGCCAAACTGTGGAAAGAGCCAAGATGTCCTTTAAGAGACAAATGGATAAAGAAGATATGGCTTATATATACAATGGAATATTATGCCTCCATCAGAAGGGATGAATACCCAACTCTTACATCAACATGGACAGCACTGGAAGAGATTATGTTGAGTGAAATAAGTCAAGCAGAAAGAGTCAATTATCATGTGGTTTCACTTACATTTGGAGCATAAGGAAAAAGATAGAGGACATTGGGAGAAGGAAAGGAAGAGTGAATTAGGGGAAATTAGGAGACGAAACATGAGAGACTGTGGATTCTGATAAACAAACTGAGGGTTTTGGAGGGGATGGAGTTGGGGGGTTGGGTGAGCCTGGTGGTGGGTATTGAGGAGGGCACATATTGCATGGAGCACAGTGTGGTGCATGAACAATGAATCTTGGAACACTGAAAAAATTAAATAAAAGTTAAAAAAATAAAGAAATATTAGCTGAACACCTGAAAAAATAAAAATAAAAAGAGGTAGATTTTTGTTTGTTTGTTTGTTTTTCAAACTGAAGTTCCCAAACTTACAAAACCCTAAATTCTGAGTTATGGAATTAATCGTGCTCATTTCATAGTCTGTTAAAATTTAGAGATATCATTTTGATAGTTTTTCCTCCAAACTATTTCATAAATCAGTTATCTCATTACTTACTATACGATTTAATAAAATAAGTGTTCTTTGCTTCTTTAGTTGCTTGCAAAGTATAGTGCTGTTCACAAGTCTCATGAACTCATGGTCAGCACAAAGACTTTCTCAAAAGTAATAAAAATATTGTTCAAACAAAAATTGTATTCAAAATATTCCCAAGCTATAAACTGATTACATAGCCAGTTCAAACAATATGTGAGAGAACTATTTTTGGGACAATAAGACAACAAGCTGCTCTTGGAGTTGTGATAAATTTGGTTTATAATACAGCACTTTATTGGAACACTCAAAATTTTATGTTTCTTGATATTATTCTCCAAAAGTTTACTTCAAGGGCTCAGTGTATTAATTAGTTCATACATAGAATTTGCCTTAATAATGGTAATATAATTTTAATTATAATATTAATAATAATAAATGTAGTTTTATTTTTGAATCATCATCTAACAAAGAATAAAAACTCAGTGTGATGAGGAAGCTTTTCAAGAGCCCTGATAAACATTTAGAAAAGATTTTTTTCTGAAATGATTAAAAGTAACTTTGTGGTGAAACTGTTCTATAAGATGTTGTAATGATGTATATATGATGTGCCTTCATTCAAACCCAAAGAACTTTACAACACAAATAGTGAACTTCAATGTGTATAAATTAAAAAAAAAATCTTTGGGAAATTGGAGGATCCCAGGAAAGATTATAGACTGTGATAAGATAATTGAACTATATTATAGGCACCTGGGTGGCTCAGTTGGTTAAGTGTCTGCCTTTAGTTCAGTTCATGATGCCAGGACCATGGGATCTAGCCCCATATCAGGCTCCTTGCTCAGCAAAGAGTCTGCTTCTCCCTCTCCCTCTGCTCCTCCCCCTCTGTTCTTGCTCTGTCTCTCACTTTCTGTCTCTCTGTCAAATAAATAAATAAAATCTTTAAAAGGAAACGTCATAAGAGCATTGGAGCCAACTGAATGAACTCCCAATGGCCAAACATAAAATAATTTGAGAAACAAACCAAAAAATAGTATTGTATTATAACATAAAATTTAAAATAGATATCTTTGAGTCCTGGTAATATAAATATATGACTGAATAAATACAAATATGTAAGAGAAGATAAAAATACAAACAATTTGGGATCCCTGGGTGGCTCAGTCAATTAAGCGTCTGTCTTCAGCTCAGGTGATGATCCCAGGGTCCTGGGATCGAGTCCTATGTCAGGTTGCTTGCTCAGCCAAGACCCAACTTCTTCCTCTGCCTGCTGCTCCCCCTGCTTGGGTTCTCTCTGTCTCTCTGACAAATAAATGAATAAAGTCTTAAAAAAATATGAAGAATTATAAATAAATTTTGTAGATACCCGACCAACCCTAAAGGAGAGGGAGTGTAAGTGTGGGCTGTGTATAGTGATTTTCTTCCAAGGAATAAAGTGTGAAAAACAGAGAAATAAGTACTTTACAATGGAGAAATCTGGCAAACTCCACTTTAGTCAGGTGATCAAGGTCAACTTCAAAAGTCATAAATCATGCTGATAGCATGTACTCTTGATATAATGTCATTAAAATGACATTTTATCATTATTATCTTCCTCTCAAAAATTTATAATTCAAGTCTAGTCATGAAAAAAATCAAAGAAATTCCAATAGATAGGCATCTTATACCACCTGACCAGTACCGCCTTAAATCCATCAAAACCATCAGTCAGCAAAAATAAGTCTGACAAAATATCATAGCCAACTGGCTCCTAAGAAGGCATGATAATTAAATGTATCACAGTAACTTACATGAGATCCTGGAACAGAAAAGAAAAATGAGTTAAAAAAATAAATAAGGAAATCTGAATAAACTAGAGACTTTACTTAATAATATGTTATCACTATTAGTTGATTATAACAAACATATACTAATGTAATATATTAATGATAGGAGAAAATTGAGTATGGGTATAATATGGAGACTTTCTGTACTGTGTGGTTAATTTTTTTTGTAATTCTAGAAGATAAAATTTATTAATAAAAAATACGTTGGGTAGTTTTAAGAATTTTCATTTAATGTTTCTAATTTGCATTTCACTATCCTGAGTTTATACAAATAATTAAGGTTGATGAAAGTTGATGGAAAATATCTTGCTTCATATTTATAAAAGATATAAACAACATTATTGTATTCAACACTTAAGCTACAGTCTCACAAATTTGGGAACTTTGTTATTGGAAATTATTATGGGATTATGTATAATTTAGTTATTGAATTCTTTTTTCCTTTTTTATTGAAGGATAGTTGACACACAGTGTTTCTTTAGTATCAGGTAAACAACATAGGGATTTCACAACTCTATATGCTACACTGTGCTCACCACAAATGTAGCTACCATCTGTCACCATACAACACTATTACAAGTCCATTGACTGGAATATTCCCTGTACTGTAGCTTTCATCTCCATGACTTCTTCAGTATGTAGCTTTTATTGAAATAATTTTACTGAAATAACTTTATAATAATTAGTTTGGAAAAAAATATGTAGTAATAATGGAAAATCCTTTTAAATCTGGAATATGAATTGTATGTGATACACAATGATGCTTTTACAATTATACTGAATGGTAAGCTTGTCACACCAATACTATTAATATCATTGCAAACACTGGTGATAATGTAAGTATATCTAAATGAAATAATGGGAAAGTAATCTAACTACCACTATTAACACTTCCGTGGGATCAGATTGCCTACATTTTGGGGAGATTATATTGTACCCATGTCACATTATTAGCGTATTTCATCATCAAGATGTGAAGGAGCAGAGCAGGGCTGGCTCCTTTTGCTTACACCCACCTTCTTGTGTGTGGCCCCTGCAGAACCTGCCCCTGGGAGGGTCTGAGTGTGGCTCAGCCCTCTCTTGAGCTAATTGGCCCAGACTGCCTGTGGGTTGGGTTTGGGTTAGCCAATAGGAATGCGAAACCCCTGACCAGGAAAGAATATAAACCCCACTTTTTGCCCGCCAAACTTGCATGCCAATTCTGGCCAGGGTGATAGGCTAGTTCAAACAGTTACTAAGTAACTTTCTGTGTGTTACAATCTCATTGGCCACTGGCCCCTCTAAAACTGTTGTGCTTTTTGAAACTCCCTCTCTTTCTCTACACCATGCCGCCGCGTCGGTGAGTGTGAGAGACTGAACTCAAGCTAGCTTGAATAAAGGGCTTTTTTGCTTTTGCATCGGACTCGGCTCCCTGGTGGTCTTTGGGGATCTCAAAATCTGGGCATAACAGATGTTGAATAAAGACATCTGGAAACTGGAGAGCAGTTTGACTTCCTTAGTTGGAAGAGTACAACAAAGTAGAACACTGTTCTTTATCTGGGATATATTTAGCCCTGATATAAATGTGAATATGATTTTAGGGCTTGAAAGTGAATATTGAAAACATTTTGTATTTCCTTCATAGGCAGCTTGCTCTTATTCTCTCCCACAGTAATGACATTCTCATCACACAGGCTAAATATGTACAGCGGGAGGTTGCATGGTCTTGAACTCCAAGAGAGCAGTTAAATGCTCTCTCTTAGGAACGCCTGGGTGGCTCAGTTGGTTAAGCATCTGCCTTTGGCTTGGGTCATGATTCCAGGGTCCTAGGGTTGAGTCCTTTCAGGCTCCTTTCTCAGGGGGGAGTCTGCTTCTCCCTTTGCCTGCCACTCCCTCTGCTTGTGTGCTCTCTCTCTCTCTGACAAATAAATAAATAAAATCTTAAAAAAAATAAATCCTGGCTCTTATAACTCTGTGACTTTAGGTAAACAAGCTGCCCTCACTGTGCCTCAGTTTTGCACATTGATAAATTGGTATGGATTAATGCTGTCTACTGGCTGAATGATGAGTGTGTTAGAAATAAGGTATATAAAACTGTGTCATAGAGTAAATGCTCAGTGTGTTTTAATTATTCATTATTAGTGAATAATTAATGACTATAAATATTTAGAACCATTCTCTTAACTTCTAATTAATCGTTTTTTCCTCCCTTCCTGCTTTCCTCCCCCAAGTGTCTTGTATCATTTATGCCTACATAAAGTATAACATAAAGTTTAGGACAATACTTGAACCATGTAGTGTTTGATGGGAGATTGATTTTTTTGTTTTGTTTGTTTTTGTTTTTGTTTTCTGAGAAATTGAATAGATGTGATTAAGAATGCATATGGAAATTTTAATTTAGAAAAATCAAGGAAGATGCCAAAATATCTTAATATGTTAATAGGCCCTGTGGTGTCTGGCTTCTACTCATTCTTCTAGTCCTCTAGTCCTCAGATTTCTCTACGTACCTTCACTCTAGCCAGCTGTATTGCTGCATACCAGAAGCCCATTATTACTGACCTTCCTCTTAACACAGCAATCTCCTCTTGTTGCAATGTTGAGGGTACACATGTATGGGTATGAACACATGCTTGCCCATGTGCTCATGCACACGCTTCTGCTTAACTCCTAATCAGTTTGTGTGTCATATCCTCAAAAATGATTTTACCGATGTCCCTAATTAAGTCAATTTTCTATTATATGCTTTCATAATACTCTATATCTTGCCTTTGTGGGTCACTTAACAATTTCAAATTTTAGTTGGTTTGTGTGATGGATTAAATATCCATCTCTCACACTACTATGAAAACATCTTCATGTCAGAAACTCTATCTCATTTTGTGCATCACATACCTCTGACTGCCTCATCGCTGCTTGGCACATAATAAATCCAAGATAAGCAATTGTGGAATGAATGAAAAGACAACTTGCCTCATTAAACTGAAACAACCATGTAACAGGTAGAAAAAAAAGGAGAATATTTCTTTAGGCTTTGTTGTTCATACTCTTCCAGAACAGAGTAACATCAGTTGCTTCTTGTGTGCTCTCAAAGAAAAATAAAATTCACCCCAACCCCCGACCCCCCTCCAGACTTAAGGTCTTTGATTTTTACAACAAGTATTAGAAGATTGGCTTTTATAATCAACATGTAGATTAATCCAAATTTCTTTCCATAACAATGGAATAATAACAAAAATTGATACAAAAATTGATTCCAAGGCAGCTGGTTTGGTGTATATCTCTGGGTACTTCAGATTTTAGATGGAATCCATTTCAACTCATTCCTCATGCACTGCACTGCGTATGAAAGGTATTCCAAACATAAAAAATTTGCATAATATTACTTTTTTGTTTGCATTTTCCCTTTAATATAATAGTTTTTTTTTAAATGACATATACATATCAACAAACAACTTTGAAATCTTTTAATAACCAGTTCTGTCTGGAATAGCATTAAGAGGCTTAATGCTATTGTATTTAAATGCTATTTAAATTTGAGAAATGCTATTGTAATTAAGGTTGTTGTGAGTCAAATGGAGTTCAAAAGAGATTAATTTTAAGTCTTGAAAATCCCATGCTACCTTGTATGATGGCATGCATCCTAAAGCTGATCTAATTATTTGATGACAATTCCGGTATTGAAGATTATTTCACTTAATTGTTTTCATTTCACCTCTTTGGGGACTCTACTTTTCACACAAAGTTAGGAATATCTTTTTTTTTTTTTTTTTCCGTAAAGACAAATAGACTGACTCTTTGAAGTGAATCAGCTGGCTAAGTGTCTCCTTTGGTTATAATTAATTTGAATATTTTCAATTAGTTAATTGAGGTTTCATTTTTTAAAACCCACTTAATAAACATAATATAAACATCTTATATCAGCTAGGATACAGATACAGTTTATGTTATGGTAACAAAAATAAAACAAAAATATAAAAGATGTCTCAGAGGTTTAGTTCTTCTTTGATGTCAGTGTGATCTGCAACATTTCTCTAGAGTGGTTATCCATGTGACAGCTTTTTGTGTATGTCAAACATCTACACGTGGAGTCAGGGAAGAGATACCTGGAAAGTTAAATGAAAACAATTAAATTATTCCATACAGAATTATCAAACATAAATTCCACTCGTTGCTCTGACTAATTCATGGGACCATTTCTTCCCAGATGGGAAGGCTACAAGTCTCTTACTTGCCTGGAAGTAGAGAGAAATAGGATACCAGTACATTTTTGCAATATGTCACATAGTCCTAGCTTGGAAAGAAAGAGGAAGGAAGGAAAGAAGGAAAGAGGAAGGAAGGAAGGAAGGAAGGAAGGAAGGAAGGAAGGAAGGAAGGAAAGAAAGAAAGAAAGAAAGAAAGAAAGAAAGAAAGAAAGAAAGAGAAAGAAAGAAAGAGAAAGAAAGAAAGAAAGATCAAATTATTTTTTCTTCTTGCCAGTTCAGGTGGACTCCACAGATGACTATTAGAATCATTTTCTTGATCTCTTACCTAGTCATAAACTTGATAAAAGCATCTGGCAATGAGCATATGCTCTACTCTTACGAGCATCACATTTAGCAACCAGAAAATAATCATTACGTCTTGCATATTTATTCCTCACTTCTGGTCAGTGGTTCTCTTTGTGTCCATTAGCATCCGCTTGGGAAATATTCCTAGTAATTCTTAATGTGGAGATCGAGGTTGTAGATTGGGGGTTGTATTTTAAGTCACTTTAGGGAGTCTAATAAAAATGGCCCATAAGTGATACTTTGAGAAACACTGAACTGTGCTTACCCAGTTGAAAATTAAATTCAACTATACTTTTTTTTTAAACATCCCACATGACAGTTGACAGTTTTAATTAAAAAGAATGGAGGCTTCCATAATGGCATCAGCTACTTTTCTTCTAATAGACAGCAAAACAGAAGTAGAAAGAACAGAGATTTTGGAAACATATCTAGATTTGAATCATAGTTATTCTACTAACTGGACATGTGACATTGAGAAAGATATTAACCTCTCTAACTCACAGTATCCCTCATGTATATGAGGAGATTAAAGTGCCTACAAAAAAGACTTGTGGAGAGAATCTAATGAGTTGTAACTGTAACACTATTGAAATATCAACATTAGTCACCATCCAGCATTTTTTGTGTGCTGCTGAAGTGCTAGATAGTGCTCTAAATAAATATAAAAATATATATTAGGACAACAATTCCAGAATTTACAAGCCCAAGTAGAGATAAATAAAGTTATATTACATTGTTAGATTATTGTACATTACATAGATAGGGTAACTTGTCTGAAGCCACAGAATTAAGTGGATTTGAGCACAGCATTGAGTGCTGGCAGTTAGACACCATGATGCTAAACAGAGAAGAAAGTCTGCATATAGATGCTAGGGGATTTTTTTTTTCTTTTAAGGAATATTGTCACCAGATTTTAATTTCATAAAGAAAATTTTGAAAGAAATAAAGATGGCTTTTATTTAGTTTTGTTCTAAGAAGAAATTCTGGACTCAGGGAGAACTGTTTGAAGGCTATTGCAGCAATTTACACCAGAAAAAGAAGAAATGACACTAAGATAATGATGTTTGAGAGAAGACATATTTTTCAAGTTATATACAATATAGACCTATAGAACTAAATAAGTCATTATATGTACATATTTAGGAAGAATGGACATTCATATTTGCTTCCTCAGTTTTTTTCTTGGTGGTTGGATATGTGGGTTTCACATTCACCATGGTTGTGAAAACCACTGGAGAACACCATAGGATGAGGAAGGAATGATGCATTCACATTTGTATGTATTGAGGCTGAGATTTGGTCTAACAGTCACACAAACCAAGCCCAATAGAATGTTTTATACGTATTTTGGAGCCAAAGAGGACCATTTGGACTCAATATAAAGAAAAGGTATGTCATCCACATTTGATGATGAGATTATATATTTAGATGAGTATATCCATGGATAGTGAGTAGAACTGGAAAGGCAAAGTTTTAATAACAGATACTAAACACTCAAGTTGTATATTAGAACAGTTGAAGGGAAATAAAACATGGGTAAAGACTAATATCAAGTCAAATTATAATGTCTGTTTACAGTGTTTCATTTCAGGTACTAGGTGAGTCCTTTATATGAAATACCTCTTTAATATTTATTTTAGCTTTATGAGGTAAGTAATATACCATTTATTAGAAAGGAAATTGAGGGGTGCCTGGGTGGCTCAGTCAGGTTAAGCATCTACCTTCCGCTCAAGGCATGATACTGGAATCCTGCGATGGAGCCCCACCTGGGCTCCCTGCTCAGTGGGGAGTCTGCTTCTTCCTCCAGCACCCCCACCATATCACTCTTTCTTGTTTTCAAATAAATAAATAAAATCTTTTTTAAAAAAGGAAGTTGAGTTTTTATAAGATTAAGAAATTTCCCAAGTTCATTTATCTAAAAAGGGAAAAAGTTGGAATTCAGATTCAAGCATTCTTGACCTCTGTGTTATCCTACTAACCGTGAATTATCCTGCTTCTAAGAATAACCACAAAAGGGACCGAGGAAGAACACCAACTACTAAGATTTAGAGTATAGAAAAATGAGTTTTTGCAGATCTTGACCACATCGAAGAATAGTGTTGGGCTTTTGAAGTTAGGTGAAGAATAGGCCTTTGAAAGTAGAATAGAGTAGTATATGTTAAAACTTAAGAGATGAAGCAATAAAAGAAACAAGAAAATTAAGGATGTGGTATTGGGAGTGAGTGGCTCAAGTTCAGCAGAGGTGAAGATCAATAGAATAGAAAAAAACAGTGTCCATGTTGTAAAATGCTACATGCATTGAATGGAGGGCAGGGCAGATACTGAGTGTCTAAGAAAGAGGATGATTTCAGAGACCATCTTCGAAGAGTTGGGGGGAAGAATTTATCTAGGATGTAAGGCTATAACAGAGATAAGGAAAATAATTATATGCTTTATTTATTGAATTTTCAAAGTTTCTCCTTATACCTCTCAAGTGCTCAAGCCCAGTTTTTTTTTTTTTTTTCTTTCCCTGATAGGGAAAGACAAAAGAGAGAGTGAGAGAGAGAGAAATGCTCAAAAAGTCAAGTTGATTTTCTTTCTGTGTGTTTGATTCTATAGTTTTCCTCTCCAACTTTCTCAGCCTTTGTTGACCTTCTGCTTTTGAGCACCATCTGAGACTCTAGAGTTACCTGACCTGACCTTAGGGTGTTTAACCCACAGGCTTTATTTAATATGCTCTAATTCAAGTTTGATCTTGACCCTGTTTATTACGGACTTCTAGCTGCCTAAACTGACCCAGTTCATTGTATTCTGGCAACTTTCTGCTCCTTTAGTCTCCTTGGCTCTGACCTCACATAGCTTCCTAACACTCCCCGGAGGGCCCTTTGTTGCCTAAATTGGATGTGAATGAACATTTCATGTTTTTCTGGCTGAAAGAAAGATATGTACTTGCTCTGGGTTACAAGAAAACTCTACAAACTACGACTAAAGCAAGACTAAAGAGTAAATGTAAGACTAAAACATTTTAATAATGAAGTACCAACTAAGCCATGTGTGATTTAAGTCTTGTCCCATATATGTATGTGTGTGTAGATAGATAAACAGATGAAAGATAGATGATAAATTAGATAGATAATTTTTGTTTCTTAAATAGATTTACTGATGCACTGTGGAGGATAAACAGCTCTGATTTAGCATGAGAGAATTTTGGATTTGCAGCTCGGTGGGGTTTTGGCTTTTATAAGCTTCTTTCATTACAAAATTAATTATTTAAATAATTACAACAATGTAAATGAACCATCATCTCGAAATAGAACCCAATTTACTTCCTGCTAGTCCCCTAAGGGTCCTTTTTCTGTAGTTCAATGTAACCATGTCATTGCTCCAATTCACCAATTTGTGTTTCCTGCTTTATGGATTAAGCACCGCAGGGGCTATAATGTTTTAACTACCTTTGTTTCCCCTTCTTCTCTAGTGCCATGTTAGTATTTTACCAACAACTGACAAGGTTTGGTAGGTGGCAGGAGGTGAGAACAGCATGTCTGCAGAGTAATTCAGATTAAATATATGTACATTTAATTATTTACACTCAGATTTACATATTGCAATTTGGAGTTCTGGAAAAGCATTAGACTCTCTGTTTATTGCTAACAGCATGGCACTTGGGTTTTCAGAGAAGAGTTGATATGGGGCTAATGAGATTTAGTGTTGGATATTTGGTATCGCCTGAAATTGCCTCCTCTATTCTCTCAATAAGTAGTAAGATTTCACTAAGTCCCTTATCTCAGGGATATGGCCTTAAACTGAGACCCCAATGCTACTAAATGATTAAAGAACTAAGTTTTGAAACATATAACAAGATTCTTTCTTGTTAAAACCTTGAAAGAAATAGAGCAAGGTAAGTACTTGTTTTTATTTGTGTATGTGTTTGGAAGGGGTGGGGGATAAAAGAAATAAAAAAGCAGTAGAGTAGGTAAAGAAGAAAACATACTTTCAAAAGACTTACTTGTATGACATACAGACAAGCAAAATGTAGCCACTTAAAAGCCAATCAAAATAGGCGATACTTAGTAACTATAGGGAAAAGCAAAACCTCAATCATTTTTCACTAACTCTTTTAAATAGTTTAGGTTGTCAGACTAATTATGATCAAAACAAAGCAGACCACTGAGGTTATGGAGTAGATTTAAAAAGGGGTAGGGAATATGCTTGGAAATGTACACGTTTTTTTCAAGAAAACGAAGGTTTTGTGGTGGTGCAGTATTGGTGTAACCTGTGGGCAGTGAGAGAGTGTGAGAGGGAAAAGAGTCTGAAATGGTGAACTCAAAAGCATGGAAGTAGAGTTTCCTTATTTTTTTTTAACAATTTTGGTTACATTTGTAGTTATTTCAGAAATGTTTGTGTAGCACAAAAACAATAATTTAAGTGATATATGGTTCTTAGAGAGAAACACAAAAGATACGTTTTCACCCATGGGATGGATACCTTAGCCAAGGTAGCTGGTAAATTCATGAGTGACAAGAATTACACAAAAAATAGGTAATTGAGAAAACACAAAAAAAGTAATAATTCCATGAAATATCTTCAGACCTCCACCTGCCTGTCTTTCATGTTTAGTTTTTGTGACTCTGTGCAATACTGCATGATATCTCAATATTAATTTCTAATTCATTAATTATCTTCCTGACTAGGTCAACTTATGGAAGTATATCATTTATTGCATTTAAAAAAATTGGAGTTTATATATTTTTTATTTCTAACATTTTATTGTATTTATCATAGTCAATTTTTGCTTTACCCCCACATTTTTAGTTCATATTACAAATGTAACATATCTTTATTTAAATTTTTGACCATGGAAAACATACCAGTTTTAAACTATTTGTTTAACTGCTTAATAAAATTATCTGAAACTAGAGAGAATTTATTTGTGATTTTGTTTTTAGCTATTTTTTGAGGAATTCTTATCTCTTCATGTGTCATTAAATTTTACATTTCACACTTCCTTTTGATCTCTTATTCTCTCTACCTCTCTCTCTCTCTCTCTCTCCTTTCTCTCTTTCTCTTTCTGTACAGTTTTCCTATCAAACAGTTTAGCAGTTCTCTTCCCTGTGACTAGCCTTCCCCACTCAAGAACCGGGATATAATGGCAGTCATTAGTTCTATAGTCACATATTTTAGGAGAATAAGTCAGAATGCAATAAGATGGCTTGGCCTGTATCTTGGTCCTGAGTCTATATCTGTGACTTCTTACTTCTCCAAGTTCATAACTTTCTATAGGGCACAGTCCCAAGACACCTTCCAAAATGACAGAATCCTAAATCAGTTCCTTGCTTCATACAGTAATCCTATTTTTGGCTTTCTTTCTTGAGAGCACACTTTTAATTGCTTTTCCATCATTCCAAATCCAACCCAAAATTTATTGCTTGTTTCTGAACTTTAGGCAAGATGCATCATTAGTTCTAAAGAGGAACATTTCAGAAAGATGAAGGGATCAAACCATGAAAAAGATAAATTGATTCAAAACCTGCATGCATTCCATAGCAGAACTTCAAAATATATAAAGCAAAATTTTATAGAACTAAATGGAATAGATAACTACATTTGTAGTATGAGATTTCAATGTACATCTTTAGTAGCTGGTAGAGGAAACAGGACAACAACAAAAACAAACATTAGTAAGGATACAAAAAAATTAAGGGATAACAATTAATGAACTTGTTCTAACCAGAACATGTAGAATACTGCACCCAACAATGATAGAAAATACATTCTTTTCTGAAAATGCACGTATGAAAGTCATCAGTATTGACCACGGTTCAGAAAATAAGTCTCAACTAATTTCAGTGGATGGATATAACTGAAAGCATATTCTCTGACCACCTTAAAATTAGCTAGAAATTCCCCAAAGCTACAAAATTATACTTTTCTAAGCATCTCAAAAATCAAAGAAAAAAACAAAATGGAACTCAGAAAATATTTGGAATCTGAATTATAATTAAATGCATACTATCAAAATTTGTAAAATTCAGCCACAAGACTCCATAGAGAATTTTAGGTTTGAATTTATATTTTAGGAAAGAAGGGCTGAAAATCAATAAGCAATCTCCAATGTCAGAAATGAAAAAAGGGATATCACTATGTATCTTAAAGATAATAAAAAAGATAACTACTAATAATTCCTGCCAATTAACTTGACAATTTAGGTAAAATGGACAATCATCTTTAAATACACAATTTACAGAAAATGACACAAGGAGAAATAGAAACAAAAATAGAAAACAAATAATTTTGTATTTATTTTAGCAGTTAAATCAGAAATTAAGTACTTTGCTATGAAGAAAACTATAGTCACAGATGATTTACTCATTAATTATCTTGTATATTTGAGAAATGAATAGCATCAAAATATGCAAAGCATAATATACCAAAAATAAAAGAAAAATAAAATTTTGATCTTTACAGATGAAGATTTTAACATTTTTTTATTATTATTACTAACATATAATGTTTTATTTGCCCCAGGGGTACAGGTCTGTGAATTATCAGGCTTACACATTTCACAGCACTCACTCAACTTAGCACATATCCTCCCCAATGCCCATAACCCAGCCACCCTATCCCTCCCCTCCCCACCCGTCCTCTAGCAACCCTCAGTTTGTTTCATGAGATTAAGAGTCTCTTATGGTTTGTCCCCCTTTGGATCCCATCTTGTTTCATTTTCTCCCCCCAACCGCCATGACCCCCCACCCTGCCTCTCAGATTCTTCATATCAGAGAGATCATATGATAATTGTCTTTCTCTGATTCACTTATTTCGCTTAGCATAATACCCTCTAGTTCCATCCACATCGTTGCAAATGGCAAGATTTCATTTCTCTTGAGATTTTGACATTGTTTTGTCAACAATCTACAGAAAATACAGTTCTTAAAAATCTATAAAGCTTAGATAAGCTGAACACTATCAACCTTGTCCTAATTAATATTAGAACAGTACTTCACCCTATAATTGGAAAATACATATTTCATGCAAGTCAAAAATAGATAAGCCAGAAAATAGATTGTATGTATATCATTTTGTATGATTAGTGATAAAGGTGACATAGCAATGTAATGAGAAAAAGATGAATTTTTTTTCTGGAAATAATGCTGCATTAATTGGATATCTATATGGGAAAAAAACTTGATTATTTACATACATACTTAATGTAAATATAAAAGACAAAATATTAATGTTTCAATTTGAAAACATAGAAGAATATTTTCATAGTCACCACTGCATAGTCACCAGGCATATCAAAAAAGAAAAACAAACAAACAAAAAAAAGAAAGTGGAATCAACTGAAACTCTCAAACATTGCTCTTATTAATATACATTAAAAGACAAAATGAAACAAAAGAACTTAACACTTGTTTTTTAGCAGTTTTATTGAAATATGGTCCACATACTATACTCCTCAACCATTTAAAGAATACAATTAAATGGGTTTAAGTAGGGGTTCCTGGGTGGCTTAGTCAGTTAAGCAGCTGCCTTCAGCTCAGGTCATGATCCCAGAGTCCTAGGATCAAGTCCCAGGACGGAGCCCCATGTCAGGCTCCCGGCTCAGTGGGAGTCTGCTTCTCTCTCTGACTCTCCCCCTACATATGCTCTCTCTCTCTCATGCTTCAAATAAATGAATAAAATTTTAAAAAATGGATTTTAGTATATTCACAGATATGTGCAACCATCACTACAGGCAGTTTTAGAACATTTTTACTATCTTAAAAAGAATATTCATACCTTTTAGCTATTAATGTCTACCCAGCCCTAGGAAAACACTAACTGTGTTTTCTGTCTCTCTAGATTTCCCTATTCTGGACATTAAATGTGAATGGAATCATATTATACATTATGTTTTGTAACTGGCTTTTTAGCATAATGTTTTAAAGGTCATTCATGTTGTAGCCTTTATCAGTACTTTAGTCCTTTTTTATGCCCACATTATAGTCCATTATATGGATATACCACATTTGTTTGTCCATTCATCAGTAGATGAACATTTGAGTTGTTTCCACTTTTGACTGTTATCAATAATGCTGCTGTATAAATTTGTGTACATGTTTTTGTATGGACATATATTTTCATTTTTTTGTGTATATACTGAGGAATAGAATGGCTGGGTCATATGTAACTCTGTTAATCATGTAAGAAATGCCAGGCCATTTTCCAAGATAGCTTCAGTGTTTTACAATTTCACTAGCCATTTCTTTTTATTATCTGACTTTTTGATGTTAGTCATTCTAATGGGTGTGAAGTGGTATCTCATTGTGGTTGTGATTGGCATTTCCTTGATGACTAGTGACACTGAGCATCTTTTCATGTGCTTATTGGTCATTTGTATACCCTATGTGAAGAAATGGCTGCTTGAATCCTTTGCCTATTTTTAATTGGATTGATTTTTTTTTTAATTGAGTTGTAGGAGTCCTTTTTATATTGTGGATGCAAGTCCCTTATCAATTATATAAATTGCAAATACTTTCTCTAATTGTATGGATTATATTTTCACTTTCTTAATGGTGTTCTTTGAAACAAAAAGGTTTTTTTTACCTTAGTGAATTCCAGTTTATCTGTTTTTTGTTTTGTTTTGTTTTGTTACTCCTGCCTTTCTTTGGTGTTATATGTAAGAATCCTTTGCCAAATCTCATGTCATGATGGTTTACCTCTAGGTTTCCTTTTAAGAGTTATATAGTTTTAATTCTTATATTTAAGTTTCTGGCCATTTTGAGTTAATTTTGTTTATGGTGTAAGTTGAGGATCCAACTTCATTCTATTGCATGTGATTATATAGTTGTTTTAACATTTGTTACCCTTTTCAAAATCAGTTGACCATAGATGAATGGGTTAATTTCTTGACTATCAATTCTGTTCCATTGATCTGTATATCTATCCTTGTGCCAGTACCACGCTGTCTTGTTTTTTGTGGTTTTGTTTTAGCTTTTGGGTCCTTGGTGATTCCATATAAATTTTAGAATCAGCTTATCAATTTCTATGAAGTAATAAGCTGGTTTTCTGACAGAGATTGCACCGAATCTATAGAACAGTTTGGGGAGTTTTGCCATCTTAACAATGTTAAGTCTCATGATCATGTAATGTTTCTCCAATTATTTAGCTACTTAATTTCTTTTAACAAGGTCTTATAGCTTGACTAGATTATAAATTGAACAGTATTGGGATAACTGAGGAAAGAAAAGAGATGGTTCACTTAGGAGTAGGGGAGGGATATTGAGCAGGAAAAAAAAATTGAAAGAATTATTTGCTTTATTTATTTATTTATTTATTTATTTATTTTTATTTATTTATTTTTTAAAGATTTTATTTATTTATTTGACAGAGAGAGGTCACAAGTAGGCAGAGAGGCAGGCAGAGAGAGAGGAGGAAGCAGGCTCCCTGCTGAGCAGAGACCCTGATGTGGGGCTCGATCCCAGGACCCTGAGATCATGACCTGAGCCAAAGGCAGAGGCTTTAACCCACTGTGCCACACAGGCACCCCTGCTTTATTTATATATCCTATAAAAATATATTGAAAGAAGGAGTTTGTAGAAAAAGTACACTGAACCTTGCCTTCTTCTAAAAGTTCAGGAAATTAATTTATGTTACATATTAGCACCAGAAAATTATCAAGTTTAAAGCCTACTTGAAGTTATAAGTAAAAGGAGAATGAGTAGACCAAGTTCCCTATAGAAATGAAGTCACCTTAGAATAAGATGCTCATAGATCAGGACTTCTATTCCAAAATGAACTTAAAGATATTAAGAAAGTGTTATAATATATGAAAGAATAATACACATCAGAATTAGAAAACCTCCAAATCAAAGTAATAGAATGTAGTAAAGAATAACATAAAAGAAAAAATCATTTTCAGCATTTAGAAATAAACTAGAAGAAATACAACAGCAAATTAAAAGAGATACTGCTTTAAAAGAAATGTTGCTTTTAAAAAGAGGAAGATTTTAAAAACAACCAGAAATAAAATGACAAGTATCGAAAGAAGTGAAGAAGATCCAGTTTATGGATCAAAGAATTCCTTGAAGAAGAAAACCAGAGTAAAGAAATATAACTAATACTAAAACTATAATTGGAAGAAACTTTCCTAAAATAAAAATTAAAAAACAAATGAAACTACATAATAAAAGAGCATACCATATGCTTCATATGAGAATACGGACCTAGAAGAGCCTATTTGACAAAATTATTGGTCTTCACAGAACATGCACAGATGAGTTGCAGGAGGAGGATACTGAGGCAGGAACAGCGAGTGAATTATAAATAAAAGAAAATTAGGTTATCATTAGGCTCTTTGACAGCAATGCTTCATTATAGGTCAAAATAGAGTATTATGTTTAAGATAGTCAAGAAAAATATGTTCACCAAGGAGTTAATATCTTCTAGAAATTATTTTGAAGTATAAAATTCACAAACTCTTAGCTTGACTCAGGAAATATTGTTAACGATGAGTTCTTACCAAGAATCTATTATGGAATGAGTTCCAGACAGCCAAAATAACCAGAGACAACAAGGGCTTGTGTGAGCATAAACATATTGTTACTTGCACAACTAAGGTTAAAAGAGGCTTAAAGAGGACAGAATAAAATATGTAGTATGCAACTGCTATATATTCAAACAATGTAAACAAAGTATGGGTATTAGAGAGTTTGGAAACCTCATAAGCAGAAGAAAAAAATAGCTTCTGAGTAAATATTTTGGTGGTAGTAGTAATAGTATTGCAGTTATTCTGTGTGGAATATTGATTGAGAAATTCTGATTTGGTCTTTCCTGTGTCCTTAATAACCAGGATTCTTGATGTGGAATAAAGGGAATAGAGATAATAACACTGAGAAACATTAAACAAAAATTCTATAGTACTGGATTTTATTGGAAATATGGGAGTATCAGTATACAAAGATTGTATATTCAATATTAAGCATAGAATTAGAATTATCAACATGTTGGCCTATGTGATTAATTAATGAACCTAGACCTTACCATCAACAGCTATTAATATCATATATACAAAAAGGTAACCAGACATTTTGGGCTTCTTAAAAAACAAAACAAAACTCAAAAAAAAAAATAAATAAAAAAAATACATACCATCACCTGTAGCTTTAACTAATGGATTGAATGTGAATCTGAATTTAGTTGCTAATTTAAAAATTCAAAGGACAATGAAACATGTTGAATCTATCATGACTATGAAATCAGCAAAATTTATAATGTTTTGAATCTACAGATTCTTCAAAAATAAAATTGTAAGAAAGAGAATGGATAGAGAAGAAATTTATAAATTAAAAGTGACTTTAAAGATATATGTATATTGCATATACGTATATGTCTTTTATGGACAAGTTTTACATATATATTTATCTTTCATGGGCAAGACCAAATTACAATGTCTAGGGATACACATGTGTATCCTAAAACAAACACTAAGAAATGATTCCTATAAAATTCAGAGTAATATTTCCTTTATGGGGATGTAAGGGTTCGAGATAGAAGCAAAGCACATGGAAGAGTTCTTGGAGTCACTGTTCAAGTTGTGTATCTTAACCTGGGTTGTGGTTACAAGTGCATTTGCCTCATAGTATCTCCTTAAGTTGTTGTCTGTTTCGTGGTTTTCTGTTATCTGTGTTTGGCATAAATAAATAAATAAATAAATAAATAAATAAATAAATAGCTGATTTTTTTCACTATATATTAATGGAGTCATTATTTTTTAAAAGGATATTTAAAAACAGGAATAGCATGTCATTGTTTTTCTAGCTGTAGAAGAACATTATCCATTATCCATTATCTTCTAGCTGTAGAAGAAAGTTCTCCAAAGCTTAGATTTTAAAAAATAGTAATTTAAACACATTCCAAACTACAATTAAACATGAATATACTGTGGGAAGTGTGTCTTTTTTTTTTTAAAGGGGGGAAATGGGAGTATTGATACAAAAACAAATATACCTAGAAGATTTTACTGATCTAAGCAAAATAGATTGACTTTTTAAGGAAAAAATAAGAACATAGATTCTACTAAGAAGAGAACCTGGCATCTTCTAATTTGAAATAATCTTTTCCTGGTTGTACTATTATCCTTTCTTTATAATCACCTTAATTCAGGCAAATTTAAAAATAATTCTAAATGATACCTAGTTGACTTAGGGAATAAATATAAATTGGTTGCTTAGTTAAAATTGACTCAGTGGCCCAGTCGGTTACGTGTCTGGCTTCAGCTCAGGTGACGATCCCAGCGTCCTGGGATTGAGCCCCACATTGTGCTCCCTGCTCAGTGGTGAGCCTGCTTTTCCCTCTCCTGTTCCCCCTGCTTGTGTACATGCTCTCTCTGTCAAATAAATAAACAAAAACTTTAAAAAAAAAACAAAAAAAATAAAGTTGACTGAAGCAGACAAAATGTCTGTGTTAAAGATATGAGTAGGAAGACATGTGTATTTTATACCAGCAATTTATTTTGTCTTTTAAAAAAGTTTTTGTTTAAATTCCGGTTAGTTAACATGCAGTGTAATACTGGTTTCAGATGTACAATATAGTGATTCAATACTTCCATACAGCATGTGGTGCTCATCACATGTGCCCTCCTTAATCTCTATCAACTCTTTCACCCAACCCCTACCCCCCTCCCTTCTGGTAACCATCAGTTTATTCTCTCTAGTTAAGCGTTTGTTTCTCGGTTTGCCTCTCTCTCTTTCTTTTTTTCCCCTTTGCTCGTTTTATTTCTTAAATTCCATATATGAGTGAAATTTTAAGGTATTTTTGTCTTTCTCTGCCTTTTTTTTTTTTGTTTAGACTATTCCTCTCTAGCTCCTTCCACGTCATTGCAAATGGCAAGATTTCATTCATTTTTATAGCTGAGTAATATTCCATTTTATAAATGTACCACATCTTCATTATCCATTCATTGATTGATGGACACATAAACTGTTTCCATAGTTTGGCTATTGTAGATAATGCTACTATAAATACTGGGATGCACGTATCCCTTTGAAGTAGTATTTTTGTATTCTTTGGGTAAATACCTGGTGGTATAATTATTGGGTCATCATTAGTTCTATTTTTAACTTTTTGAGGAAACTCCATACTGTTTTCACATAGGTTACATCAATTTATATTCCCACCAACATTCCAAGAGGTTTCACCTTTCTCCACATCCTTACCAATACCTGTTGTTTCTTGTGTTGTTGATTTTGGCCATTCTGACAAGTGTGAGGTGACATCTCGTCGTAATTTTGGTTTGCATTTATTTCCCTGATAGTAAGTGATATTGATTATCTCTTCATGAATCAGTTGGTCATCTGTATTTCTTTTTCTTTCTTTCTTTTTTAAAAAGAAAAGATAGTGTACAACTGCATGTGCATGCAAGTGGAGAGGAGGGGCAGAGGGAGAGAAAGAATCTCTTTTTTAAAGATTTTTTTTTTTTTTTTTAGGTTTCATTTATTTATTTGACAGAGAGTAGCAGAGAGAGAGGGAGAAGCGGACTCCCCACTAAACAGGGAGCCTGATGCTAGGCTTGATTCTAGGACCTCAGGATCACGGCCTGAGTTGAAGGCAGACACTTAACTGACCAAGCCACCCAGGTCCCCTGGGAATCTCTTTTTAAGGATTTTGTTTATTTAGAGAGAGAATAGAAGGAGGAGTAGAGGGGGCAGGAGAGAGAGAATTTCAAGTGGACTCTGCGCTGAACATGGAGCTTGACACGAGGCTCAGTCTCAACAACCCTGAGATCATGCTTTTTATTTCTGTATATGATCTTTTGACTTAGGCTGCTTTGGGAATGGATCATTTAGATAAGAGATTTACTTACAATAAAGATGAAAGAGTAGAATCAATATCAGTAAGCTATCATTGGGTTATAAAGCACTACAAAACATAATAAACTAAAACAATTTGTTATTTCTCACTAGTTTATTAGTTGACAGGCAATTCTGATGTAGGCCAGATTCTGCTGATTATAATGGGCTCACTTATGTGTTAGCAGGGATTAGTTCTGTTTCTGGGATATGTGTGCTGGGACTTTAGCTTTCCTCCATATGTTCTTTCATTCTCCTGTGGGCTAGTCTAGACTTGGTTTTATGGCTGAGATGAGAATTCCATGGAGACAGTAGTATACAAGGTCTTGGTAACCTAGGCTCAGAAATGTAGTACCTTCACTTCTGCTACATTTTATTAACCAAATAAATAATAAGTCCAGCTTGGATTTAAGGGATCATGAAGAAAGAAAACAACAAAACAAAGTAAAACACAATAAAACACAATAAAACAAAATCCCACCTCTTAAAGTGTGGAGCTTATGAAGTCACATAACGAGGGGCTTAAAGACAAAAAGGCTACTAACTGAGCCCGTAAGTTAAACCAATCTACCAGAGTATCCAACATAATTTAAGGTTTAATTTTATAAGTGTTGTTCTAAAAGAATAAGAGCTTCAGCTTTACAAGTTTCTATGTTTCAAGTTTCCATGTTCCTTTATAAATTAAAAACAGGGGCATTTGACATGTAGTTATAGTTTATTACTCATTTGAACATATAAACAAGAATGAGCAAAGTTAATTACAAGAAAGTTCTTGATTGGGAGTGATAGGGGTTTGATGAGCTGTGGAAAATAACCAGTTAAAAATAAAAACACATTGTATTTTCTGGAAATCTGTTGATTACTTTTTGTAATTTTCATTTTTGTTTACTATGTGGATATGAGTTTAAGTTTGGCTATAAATAAGAGAAGATCCCAAGTAGCATCCATTTATATAAGTTATAAGTTTATTTCTCTTTTATAGAATTCAGTGTCAGGGGTCAAGGCTGTAAGGGAGTCCATGGTGTTAGAATCGAAGTTACTTTTTTTTTTTTCTTCAATTCTTTTTTAAAATAATTTTTTTTAAATTTTGTAATATGTTTAGATTTAGATAAAGTTACAAAGATAATACAAAAAGTTAACGTATACCCTTTACCAAATTTCCCTCATTGTTAACATCTTCTACTACCGTATATGAAACCAACATTAATACATTGCTATTAGCTAAAATCCTGACTTTATTTAAATTTACTGGTTTGTCATTAATGAATTTCTATTCTAAGATTCAACCCACGGTACCACATGACATTTATTTGTCATGACTCTGCAGTCTTCTTTGGTGTGGGAGACTTCATCAGTCTTTCCAAATTTTCTATGACCTTAATAGTTTGAGGCATATTAAGCAGTTATTCTGTAAAATAACTGGTTGTGTTCCCCATTTGGTGTTATTTGTGGTTTTGTGTGTGGGGGGGGTTAAAGTGGGGTATTGGGTTTTGCAAGGAAAAAAAGGTGGAGTGCCTTTCTTATTACAATGTATAAGTGGATAGATGACATTGTTGGTGATATTAACCACTATCATCAGGTAGTGTTTGCCAGGTTTCTTCACACTAAAGTTACTTTGTTTTCCTTTTATGCTCTTTTTATAATCACATCTTAGTATTCTTTATAGTCACATCTTTGAGCACATTTCTAAGGGGAAGGCATTAAGCTCTACTTCCTGGTATGGGGAGAATGTACATGTATTAAATGGAAGTTTGCAAGGAAGTAAAGACACTGTATCTCTTCTCTTCCATTTAATTATTTATTCAATCATTATGTATATCACTGTACCTCACTGATATTTATTTTATACTTTGGGTTCTAATCCAATACTACATTATTCATTTTGTTGCTCGAATAATTAGTTTTGACTACCAGGAGGTATTTAAGGTTGGTTTCAATTTTTTTGACATGTCATTATCCTGTTTTTTTGTTTATTTTTTAAGATACCCTTGCATTCTGGTACTTCAATATATTCCAAAGTAATTCTGTATTTCCCCTGGCTCCATTTGTAATAATCCATTTCTCCAATAAGCTCTAGTTCCTTTTATGAAAAGGATACTTAGAAAGCAATATGTGGGTGCTAGGTGTGCTTGTTGCTTTTGAGGTGTGACTGTAGGCTCTCTCAGTAGACAGAACTCAGTAGTATATGAACATGTATTAACCCATTTATGTGCAGATATTTATAATTATTTATTTATCCTGTGTGTATACACACACATGTATATACATATACATACATAGATATGTGCATACATGCATATTTGTATATTGACTAAATATGAGTTTATTTTTATGTCTGTGATTCTAATACAATAACACATGTTTTTTCTGAACTTCCTTTCTTGCTCATCTGTAACTTCCCTCTATGAGAGCAAGAAATCTGGCTTCCACCATCATCTATTCATTTACTTATTTGTCTAACCCTATTGTACACACCATACCTTTTTTATCTGTGTGCAACATAAGAGCCTGCATGAAAGCCAATGTTCCATATTGGAGGTAAGGATGACAAATTATAGGCAAAGAACACATGTGGACTTTCCTTTAAGGAATAGTTTCCAGAAGATGCCTTGCAACTTTTCTGCTGACATCCTATTGGCTAAAAATTAGTCACAAGGCCTTTAAAGGAGTTTGGGAAATGTAATCTTTACTCTAGGAAGCGAAACGTGAAGCTTAAACAAAAATATTACTATGAAAAATGGGAAAATAAAGGGGAAGAAAATTGGAAAACAACTAAAATAGAAAAATTAAAAAATATTCAAATTTCCTGGATATTATCTCTTACTTAATTTATTATTATTATTATTATTATTATTATTATTATTATTAAGCAAGGAAAAAGGAAGTGGTCAATTTTAGAATTCATTTGGCATTATAGAAAGTCATATATATAGACTGGAACAATAAACTTTTGTATCTTTTAAATCTACGTTTTATTCCCCTTCATCTTTGCCATTATCCATAGTCCAGTTGAATTTAAATTAAATGAACAAGTGATTAATATATTTAAAGCCAAAATGGGTCTAGAAATTACCTGAAAAATCCAGTACCTGATGTCACTAAGGAGTCTGGAGAGACTGTCTCATCACATTGTCTAAAATGTTCTTTAAATGTGTGAAAGAAGTAGCACTTTTATTTTTATATCAATGTTTCCCCTTTTCTCCTAACAAGGACTGTGAGCATTGACATTAATCTGTTTACTGTTGCTGAATATATCAGATACGCTTCATAAATGCACACCTGCTGTGCTACTGAAAGAACCTGCTATTTTCTGATGCTCCATTGAATACAATGGACTGACAGCTTAAAGAGGCAGAACAAAAGATAGGTGGGAGGAAAGTCCAAGAGTAAATGGGTTAATAATACACCATAATACACTCGTCAATGAAACTGGTTATTACGGGAAAGAATAGAAGGACAACAAAGTCTTAAATAAAGGCTAGCTTATGAAAGGTAATAATACTAGATAGAACTTGTGCTAAAATAGATATACTCCTAAGGCTGAACTGATTTAAATTCTCAAATGCGTGGTTCTTTAGCTTTTTTTTTAAAGTAAGAGTTATTTAGAGGTGATGGCCTTGAGTGTGAGCTAGCCAAATTATGCATAATACTTATACAATATTAAAATGCAAAGAACTTTCATCAGAAAAAAATTGGCATATCATACTCCCCTATGTAACATTACATTTTTTAACTTTCAACAAAAGACCTATAAAACCTCTGGGTATAGCTGCTTAATAGTTCCCAATTGTTCTAAGAAATAGCTCCGTCCATGGAAAACATTATAAAGAAATTTCATTCAGCCCTAAATATGTCTATTCTTTTGACATAGTCATAGCAATTCAAGCATGAGAATGAATACAAAATAGGCCTGAAATGGAACTTTTCTTTATTTTTAAATTATATGCCTCTTCTAAGAAGTGAGAAGATTTGGGCATAATTCAGTCTAAGCTACTACATATATGAAATTTCAGTGTGAAAGTATTCCAGTAATTAGTTTTCTTTTTTTTTTTTTTACCAATTATGATTGTAGAAAGACTTTTCTTTTTCCTTTGTGATTTCTGAATATGTATCTTACTACAACTTTCAAATTTAAAAACTCATATATTAAAAATAATTGAAAATTTTACATTTAAACAGAATATAAAATGTCTACATCCTTCCGCCTTCTATTATCATATCAAATGTATATGAATAGCATGAGTATAACTCTCTCTCTTCTAATAGAAAAATACCTTAGATTTTGCCAATTAGTAACAATGATAATGATCACAATACTAATAGAATAGAAAAATAGTTTTTGTACCCAAGTTTTATTAGTAATCCTAGTTTATTTGTTGGTGTCATTTTTTCATAGCATGGAAATATATCTGACATTTTTTAATACCTGTAAAAATTATTGCAACCATAGGCTTTTTTTTTCCAACCATAGACTTTTAATAATTTTTTACATTGCAAAAATATTTCACTTATTTTAAGTTTTGCTGAATTACACTCTAATTAATCACTTTAGCCCTTGTTTTACACCTGGAGCCATGCTGCAATCCTCTCAATGATATTTAACATAGACTTCCAGATAATTATTATATTTCCCTTTAAGCTTTGCTTGGCTAAACTTTATGTATTTAATCCTTTAATATTTTTTTTCTCTCCAAAGAAAATATCCCTATTCAGAGCTCTCAGTATTTTTCTTTGATTTTTTTTTTTTTCTATTTCCCCTTATCTTGGGACAGATGTTTACCATTTGTTTGGTGGTGGTAGGGGATAACTGATTTGTAGCATTTCTCTATTTCTGTAGTAAAAATATTCCTCCCAGGGTTATTTCACGCCAGGAAATACATATTTGGCCTTTCAGAACTTTTGGCGAAGACTCCCATTCACCATTCAATTTAGATATTTTCTTCTTTGTAGTTAATTGCTTCATAATCTAATAAACTGCATTATGGTTCTTCAAGAAAGGATGACCACTATTAACTAAGATATTTTCCCCCTCTTTTATTCCCTCAATACACTTGCATTATTTTCCATATTAGAACATGACTGGGAGTTGGAAATTCTCTCAGTATATATTGTATTCTCTCAACCCAACGTCCTATTCTTTTGTTTTTGACTTTTTAGAAATTTTAGTATATTAACATGAGATCATAATTACACTATTTTCTTTATTTCTAGTATCTGAATTCTTTGTTGTTGTTGTTTTAAGATTTATTTATTTGTTTAAAGTGAGAGAGACACAGAGAGTGAGAGCATGAGCAGGAGGGGGAGAAGGTGAGGGAGAGAGAATCTCAAGCAGACTCCACGCTGAACGTGGAGCCAGATGCTGGGCTCCATCTCAGGACCCTGAGATCATAACCTGAGCTGAAAACAAGAGTGTGATGCTTAGCTGACTGCACCACCCAGGTGTCCTCTAGTATCTGAATTCTTGATTCAACAAATTAAATGATTATCTTCTGAATTATTTCTAGTTTTTCTGCCAATGCTCTGATCACTTCTTTTAAGTTCCTCATTACAGATTCTTTCTCCTTTACCAATCCAGCACCAGAGTGGTTCTCACATTCTAGTTTGTGAAAAAAAAAAAAAAAAAAGTCTAATGGAGAGTTTTTAAAAATGTAGTATCCTGGACCTGATTAATATCTTATTTAGTAGCTTTGCCTCCTAGCCCAGGAATACATTTTTATAAGCACCAAGATGATTTTTACATGGATGATTCATGGATCAAATGTGGATAAATCCACATATGTCTTGTTCTTCTTCTTCAAGGCTCTGTCTTATGTCTTTTCCTTTGGTGATATTATCCTCTTTAGCTTAAATATATAACGGACTTAAAAATATATACCTTAAACCTGTCCAAATATGTACACTAAATAGCCTCTTTAAAGTGATGCAGAATTAAGTACGATATTATTACCACTGGTTCATGGTGACAAAATCCTTGGTACATCTCTCCACAAAAATATGTTTAGGCGAATCAGAGAGTTCAAAAGTTTCCCCTCAAAAAGGAGACATAACTCACATAAAGAGCTAAAAACAATGGTTAAAAACAAAGAAAGAAAGAAACAATGTGGTAATATCTAAAAGTAGTGTAGAATTGTTTTGAATGGAGAATAAATGAGCATTTGCATGAAAACATTTGAATTAGTTCCCAGATCTTTAGTTGTATTGCTGTGTCTTCATCATTATTTGTCAGTATGTGGCATCTCATAGGAGGGTGGAGGGAAAGATTTTAAATTATAGCATCCTGGTTTCAAAACTTCAGTGGTTCTGCCACAACTAGTTATGTGAATTTAGTTAAGTGCCTCCTGCACAGTACACTTTCACTTACCCATTTTTGAAAGAGACATGAAATTGTCTAATTCATCAGCCTGTAGGTCCCTAGATAATCTAACTCACAGTTCATTGACTAAACACCAACAGATTCTTTGGAAGTTCAATAGGGAAACAAGTTATTTCACTAAATTGCCTCATATCCATGATCCTTATCTTTTGAGCCAAATTGGTGCATCTCTGCCATTAACATCTGCTACTAACCTGGAAGGCATTGCACCCCCTTTCATTCAACCTCCCCGGTAAGTTTAATGCTTCCCTTATAACCTCATATGTAAGTGAAGCTTGTTAAGACTTCATGAGATCTTGTGTTTTTAAGGTTAGAATATCTTCATTCAGATATTTAATTTAGAGTTCAGCATTTTATAGTTAAATGACTTATTCATTTTGTAGTTTGTTTTGTGCTTGATATGTGGTGTGGCTAAAATGTTATTTATTTTCCAAATAACCAATAAAATATCTTAACATATTATCACATAATCTTTTCCTCAATAATTTTGATACTTTCTCATATGCTAGATTATTAACTATACCTGTGCTTTTATTCTTGATCGGCAATTTTCCTATTGATTTTTATCCATTTTTCCATTATGAGGGATGAGGGATACAGACAGTATCACAGTAGATGGTAGGATGGAAACATAATAACAGGTGTAGACAAAGATATAGGGCCAGAACCAACCTTATCTTACTCCCCACCCCAACTGTTGTCCCATTTAACTCTCAAGATTTCAAAAATTGAGGATAAAGCACAGCATGGGAAAAAAAGATATCTGAATTGACTAAGTTTATTCTGAATTGATGAAGTTATATTGTTTCCAATTCATAAAAAAGAGACTTGCCATAGAAATTTTACCTAATTTTGATATACTACCAATTTCTAGTTGGAGGCTCAAAAAGTTAAATTTTTTTGGTGGGAGGAGAAACAAAAACAAAATATAATTTTGCTTAAACATTCAGTTATAATTCTTAACAGTATTTTGGTTTTACTAGGTTGGAACCCATCTTGGAATCAATGAATATTAAAACATTTTCCTTTTCCACAGACACATAATCATTCCTAATATATCACACATTCAACCTTCAAAATAAATTTTGAAAAACACTTTTCCTATTCTTTTGTCAATGAAAGTTTCATGTTGGAATTAATTATTTTTAATTGTATATTTAGAAGGTGACTTTTCCATATAGACACATAAACAATAATTTTTTGAGTCTCTGAACTTCAGAGTACTAATTTTAACTTAATTAGTTTATACGTTTGTTCAACTCAGTTTCAAGGTCCCTGCCCTATTTCAGAAATTACATGTTCTTATCTGTAAAAACAGAGATTAACTCACACATATTAAACAGAGTTACTTATGGTTGAAAATGATAACACAAGATGTGTGTAGGCATTGAATTTTAATTTTTATTGTGTTTAGCCTACCCTCTATTAGCTATTCCTGTAGAGAGAGACGGATTCTGGATAGTCAGAACTTTTTTTTCCCCTCTCTTTTTAGCTACATATATTCACCCTCCCATATAATCCACATCTAAAATATTGAATTTATCTTTTCCTTTTTTCTTTCTGAGTCAGGATTCTTTATCATTTTAAAACTGAAATGTGGAGGTGTCTCTTATTAATTGATGTTTTAAATAGTTATCTTCTTGATCACCAACATCAACCAAGAATCTTTAATTATGTATGGCCCCTAACCTTCCCTATGCCAGTCTCTGTTTTCTATTACAAATACAGAAAAGTTGTCTCCTACTGTCAGGCTTTTTGATTTACTTCTGCATGCCGCTTAGGTGATTTCTAAAATGCTGGAAGAAACCTCAAGATGCTTTTCATTTCTTGTGAATTCTCTGTGATAAAACTGAGGGGAAAGGCTACAAACTCTAAGCTACTGTTCCTCACCATTGTGCCATAACTTGCAGCAAAAGAGATGTGAAACCAAAAGAATGGAAATATACCAAAATACCAATGATCTTTCATTGCCCAGAAATTCGTGGAAATCTCTCTGTAGCTTCTATTAGCCCTCTAGAGGGGCAACACTTTTGTTTCCCAGGACTAGAGGAGAATGGGCAGATAAAGGAAGTAACAGAGGAAGTTAGATACTCTTCACTTTATTTTTTTTCTCTCTTTCTTCATTTTGAATGAAGCCCTGTAGCTGCCCTGTAGCTCCAAACAGATGTCATGAATATGAGCTGAGTAGCTCAGTTCCATAAAATCTGATGAGGTGCCAAATCTGTGAGCCTCTTAGTTCTACCTCCTTACCAGATTGTTTAGGTACATGCAGAAGTCTAGGTCAGGCCTAATTTCAGAGGTAACAATTTTATTGTGAAATACACCTATAAGTAAGACAAAATATATTCTATAACACTCTTCATCTTTTTCTCAAAACACTATTCCATGATTTTCAGTTGTTACTGTATTGGGTTCAGTTCTCTTATGCAATAGACAATTTCAAAATGCTTTGCTCACTGGATCTTTCACATTTTATGGGAGGGTAGTGAGAGGTTTTTGCTTACAGACTGATTACTTTCTAAAATGGAAGGAATATTTTAGATATTTTATAACCTATCCCAGGGAACATTCAATTATAACTTCATTACCTAATTAAAACAAGTTTAATGATTAGGTGTTTCCCTGCCCTCCAGTTTTTGCAGTAAAGGCAAGCTAATGGGATTTTTCAACCAAGTTTTCTTACCGTAACTTCGCAAGCACTGCATGCTCCATTTACTGTAATTATATGAAATGTATCTTTCTGAGAAAAGTGTACACATATCTTGGCATAGCTTTCTTGAGAAAAATAGCTAACAGTTACAATTTGTTATATCCATCTTTTTTTTCCCCTCCTAAGAAAGATAAAAACACAATAGTAAATGTTAAAGAACTGCAGGCCTATAAAACAATTTACCAAGGTCTCTTGGAACTCAGGTTTTGAAGGAAGTTCTACCAATCTGAATGAGTGATAGAAAGAGACCTAGAGAGATACATTGCCTCGTACGCTTTTCAGAAGAAGAATTGAGCAGTCCTCACGTCATCAGATAAATTAGGAAGCTGCTTCATCCTCTCTCCACTTTATGTACAATGTTTTTAATCTCAGGTGCTGGGCAGCTGAGAGCCTACTACCCTATTTCTTTTCTTTTGCAGGGCTCTTTTCTCCCCTTTCCAGCCCCACTTTTTTTTCTTTCTCCTCCCACTCTTTCCACCCCTGCTTTTTCTCTTAATTCTTTTTTAAATAAACCTTTTTGAATCAATTTAAAAATGCATCTTTGCATTTGATATGGAAATTGGAGAGCAAGGGATGAGGGAAGATGAAATATAGCTAGATATTTGTTAGACATGTTATAAAGACATTTTTCTTAATAAGGGAGTTTACAAATTCATAGTTATTAAATCCAATTTGTTTGTACTTCTGTAAACTTATTTGATATTTCCTGTGTGCTTCCTAGCCGTAATCCTGATTTTTTAAATGATTTTTGCCAAAGTTACTATCATTTAGAACATTATATTCTCTGCAAGTGACTTGAGATTTATATCTTATGTTTTTAACTTCCTGGTATTTTCTTTTGATATTTTGAAAAATATTTGAACTCTTTTTCTTCATTAAGATAGGAGAATAACAATAAATTTTGAGATGCTATTGAAATATTTAACATGGTTTTATTCTCTTGCTCCCTTTCTAGCATCCATATTAACAATAACAATCACAGCAGCAATGACATCATTAATTCATTATCCATGCTTTTTTCCTTTCTAATTTTTTTTAAATAAGAACAATTCTTAATGCTTAACTCCAAGTTTTATTTGTTTATTTTTGGTCACTACTAGAGTAATAGAATGATATTGTCTTGAACCAATATTAATAAATACGTGGGTCTAAGAGCATATCATTTTTGTTACTTCAATATATATCACTATGACTTTTTGAAAAAAATTTTTAAGATTTATTTATTTATTTATTTTAGAGAGAGCATGAGTAGGAGGAGGAGCAGAGGGAGAGAGAGAGAGAGAGAGAAAAGCGAATACCCCACTGAGCACAGAGCCCGATGCAGGGCTCAATCTCATGACCGTGAGATCATGACCTGAGTAGAAATCAAGAGTTGGACGCTTAACTGACTGAACCACTCAGGCATCCCTCTGAAAGGTTTTTGTTAAGTGCCAAACCCTTAAAATTTTTCAAGACTTAGGCAGAGCATAGATGAATTTTAGGGTGGTGAAAATACTCTACATAGTATTATAATGATGGGTGTATGTCATTATGCAGTTGTCCAAACCTATAGAATATGCAATAGTAAGGGTGAAAACTAAGGTAAACTATGAACTTTGAGTGATTATGATGTGTAGGTTCATTCTTGGTAAAAAAAAGTGCCCCTCTGAGTAATGCTGATAACTGGGGAAGCTATACATTTGTGGGAACAGGGAGTATATGAAAATCTATAGATACTCCTACTTTTGTTGTAAACCTGAAACTTCTCTAAAAAAATAAACTCTTAAGAAAACCTTTCCTGACCTTTAATATAACTATTACTTGAAAGGTTCGTTTTAAGAAGATAAATATGAACATGCCAAAACTTTTTTGGTATAGAAATAATAGTTGCATATTTCTAAAGTGATGGTATATTAGAAATCTTCCTCATGAACTTTAGTTTTGTGTTAAATTGATGATGTAATATTCATAAGGTCAAATAGCATGTTGATGGATTGTATTGTTAAACATTTAATGACAAAGATAAAGGATCATAACAGATTGAAAGAATAAAATGCATGCTGATAAAACATGAAGTCCAATTTTGTTTTTGTTCAAAAGCATAGAGCATTTTATTCTTAAAAATAAATGCATGTATTTATCTTCACATATTTATATGGGACATGATATATCAAATGCTTTTGGGGAGTGATTATTTGTGATTATTATTTCTTTCATGATAGTTCTTTGTAGTTTTATGTATTTTACAATAAATACTTGTAATTGCTCATATGATCGCAATCCTTAAAAATTGCAAATATGCATCTATAAAACAGAAGATATAACTGAATAAAGACTAAACATATTTTTATGGCAAAAGACATCATAAGCAAGTGATAAAAAGAAGGAAATATTTGCAATATATATGCTCATCTAAGAATTAATGCCCCAACTATAGAGAGGCCTTTTACAAATTAGTAAGAAAAAACAACACTCACTCCAACATGAAAATGGTCAAAAGATATAAAGAGGAAATTCATAAAAGAGCAAAATTGAAATAACCAAACATACATCAGGAAAGTAAAAAATAAAGCAACAGTGATATATCACTGTTTGCCTGTCACATTGGCCCACATATATACATGCATATCAAAATTTAGTGCTGCCAAGGATGTGAATTACTACAGACCACTTGGAAGATACTTTGACAGTATCTTTGACAGACCAGCATCAGAAATAAACAGGCTTTAAGTTATTTCAGTACACATGGCAAATAAATAAAAGCATTGATACAGAAGGTTATATGTATTGTGTTTGTTTTCATTGTTTAAAGTGCCACAAGTCTGGAAACCACCTGAGTGTCTACAATATAGCTATAATTATTGTTTAAAAGACCTAGAGGAATTTCTGTGGTATGATGATAGTGAAAAATCAAGTCACCAAAAAAATTAGGTTTGATATAATCCCATGTTTTAGTGAACAACATAATGAAATAAAATATATGTCTTTGTATATATTTATATTTGTGTGATATATAGAAAATTGGGAAGCTATTAACATAGGATTCAGTAGGTTCTCCCTGAGTCAGTGGCTCTCTACCCTGGATAATCATAGATATAGATAACAGAATCACCTGAGGAGTTTGACAGTCTTGCCAAATCCCCTGCTCCAACCCTATCAAGATCACAGAAAACTACCTGTCACCCCTGGGATGGAGGCAGTTTTTACTAACTCTAGGCTGGGGCGGCCCAGTAGGAGCTGGAAGCACAGCAGCCCATTTGGTCAGTGATGTAGTGCCCTCGTCCTCAGTGTCTGGGATGTGCATCTCCAGTTCTCCTCCAGATAGCTAGACTGTGTCAGACTCCAGTGGGAGTCTCCCATTCTTCTTCATCTGCTGGCCAGATACTAAATCCAATAGAGGACTCCAAAGTTATAAGGCAGGGTTTCTCAACCTCAGTATCATAAACACTTGAGACCAAATAATTCTTTATTGTAAGGGCTTTCCTGTGCATTATACGGTGTTTAGAAGTATCCCTGGCTTCTATATACTAGATGCCAAAAACACCCAGTTTAAACAACCAGAAATGTTCCTAGATATTACCAAATTTCCCATAGAAGGTTAAGCTTCCAGTTTTCCCAGTTGAGAAGCACTGCCCTGAAGGATGGTGGAGCTAAAAGATGGAATACCCCTGAATCACTACTTCACCAGTTAAGAAACCATGATATTTTGAGGTTTATCTGTTATCTGATCCAATGCAATTATATTATCCAAATCTTTACAATTCCTGATTTTTTGTTTGCTTGATTTATTAATGAAAAAATGTGCTCAAATCACTGACTAGGATAGTACATTTGACTATTTGTTCAATTCTATTACTCTGCTTTGTAACATAAGCAGGTTAATTTGACTCTTAGACCTTGTGTAGTAACCTGTGTGTATGTGGGCAGGTGTATGTGTCTGATAATGCCTTTTAGTAGTGCCTTTTATCTTTATTTATGTTCTGTATCATAAGATAGTTACATGTTTGTTTTGGTCTTTCTTTCTTCTTTCTTTCTTTCTTTCTTTCTTTCTTTCTTTCTTTCTTCTTTCAGATTTTATTTATTTGACAGAGAGAGAGAGGGAATAAGCAAGCAGGTAGAGTGGCAGCCAGAGGGAGAGGGAGAAGCAGGCCTCCCGCTGAGCAGGGAGCCCCACCCCCCCACGTGGTCTCGATCCCAGGACTCTGGGATCATCACTTGAGCTGAAGGCATATGCTTAGCTGACTGAGCCACCCAGGTGCCCCTGGTTGGTATTTTCTTACCACACCTTTTCTTTGCTTTCTACCATTTGTGATCTTGTATTTTATAAATGTTTTATGTAAACAAGTTCAGTAGGACAAGTTTTATCTTTTAACTGATTTAATCTGCATTTATTACATATATATTGATACATTTGATTTCATTTCTATCATTTATTTTTATGCTTCTGTTTATTAAATTATTTCTACATATTTTTAAAATTTTCTTGACTTACATGAATTGAGTTTTGTTTTTTACCTCATTCCATGTTTTCCCCAAACAGATCAGAAGTTATATGGACTCTTTTTATTCATTTAGTAATTTTATGCTTATTTAACTTTCCAAAGACTAAAGTTAATCAAATGTTTTTAATCCACCTCATGAAAAATGCAAGAATCTTAGAATGCTTCAATTTCAGTGACTTCCCCTTCCAACTTATGTGCAGCTGTTATATAGTGTCCTTCGTATTTTTCTTTCACTTTAAAAATTAGATACGTTGTTTGTTTTATGAATTTGATGTTTGTCTGTATTTACCCAAGTATTTTTGACATGTTTCTTGCCTTTTTGGATAACCATCTGGCATAATCTTACTGCTTCTTGACTTATATTCCTTAGAAGTTTTTTTAGAGAAAGTCAGTTAATATCTTCATTTTATCTTCATTCTTAGATACTTTCTTTGGCTATACAGAAATATGAATTTAAAGACATTATTGTGTTGGTTTTTGGCTTCCATTGTTGCTAATAGTAAGTCACTGTTACTAGTTTTCTTTTTTTTTATTTTTTTAAAGATTTTATTTATTTACTTGAGAGAAAATGAGCGAGACAAAGAGGGAGCACAAGTAGGGGGAGGGTAGAGGGATGGAGAGAAGCAGGCTCTTGCTGAGCAGGGACCAGAGTTAGGGCTCAGTCTCAGGCCTCTGGGACCATGACCTGAGCCAAAGACAGCCATTTAACAGACTGAGCCACCCAGGCACCCCTATTTTTTCAGTGTTTTTTTTTTAAGATTTATTTTTTTATCTATTCTGAGAGAGAGAGAGGATGTGCAAGCATACATGTGCACAGGAGTTCGGGAGGGGCAGAGGGACAGGGAGAGAGTATCTCAAGTAGTCTCCCCCCGAAGCATGGAGCCCATCGTGGGACTCAGTCTCACAACCCTGAGATCATGACCTGAGCTGAAATCCAGATCTGGACCCTTAACTGACTAAGCCACAGGCACCCCACTGTTTGTCTTTTTTTAAAAAAAGAACTATCCTTTCTTTCTAACTAATCATCCTCTCTTGGTTTTTGGCATTAAGCATATTCACTAGCATGTATTTATATCAACTTAATTTATCCTTCTTGAGAACTATTTAGCTTCTCTATTTGAAATTGGCCTTTCATAAATTTTGAGACATGCTCAAGCATTAACTTTACTACACCCCCATTCTCCCTGTTATCTCCTATTGAACTCATTTTTGACTTATGTAAGAACTTTTCACTTTCCTTTATGTGTTCTCTCTCTCTCTTTTTTTAATATTTCTATGTTTTTGTATGCTTCATTATGGGTAATTTTTATGCAGACCTATACCAGTTTCTAAGTTTCTCATTTGATCACATGCTGGGACTATAGTTTGTGGTTATTCGTTTATTTATTTATTTTTTTAAAGATTTTTATTTATTTATTTGACAGAGAGATACACAGCGAGAGAGGGAACACAAGCAGGGGAAGTGAGAGAGGAAGAAGCAGGCCTCCCACAGAGCAGAGAGCCTGATGTGGGGTTGGGGGGCCGCGTGTCGATCCCAAGACCCTGGAATCATGACTCAAGCCAAAGGCAGAGGCTTAACAACTGAGCCACCCTTGCACCCCTGTGGTTAGATATTCTTACAGGAGACTTGTTTCTTCATTCTTTCTTTCCTTACTCTCTGTGTCTCTTTCTCTGCATCTCTCACGTTTTTCTCTTTTATAGCTAAAGTGGGACAACTGAGAAATCTCTGTCACCTCCTTCTAGAGGTGGGGTTGTATATATTCTTCTGATTCATTCATTGAGGGTTATGGTTTCTAGGAGTCCTAATATACAAAGGGTTTTCTGTTATTCTCCCTTTCACTTAAGTTATTGGGTTTTGTCCTCTGTCTCTTGTGCAGGTCCAATTAATCTATAAACTTTAGGTCTGCAGGCATAGTTAGAAGTTACCAGGCAAATAGGACAAGCTTAATTCTTGGATTTTTCTTTTCTCTTATCTTTTTCCACTAATCCAAGGTTATAACCTGGACATTTGTGCTTCTATTCTCAGAGAGTTTTCTGGTCAATATCAGAAGCATAATAAAGGCAGCCTTTTTCCTCCCTCTGACTTTGTGAAAGTTCTATCTTCTTAAAGGTTCTGCTCACTGTTACGGAAGGAAAAAGTAAAGAAGCCAGTACTCCTGAGGGCAACTAGAGAGAGCAGTGTGTCCCCCAGATTGAGCCAGAAATGAATGCAGTCAGCTTCCTCAGGAGATCCTGCTTCTATCTGCAGAAGCATCTCAAGAGGCCAAAAACTGCATGGACTTAGTGATCCTCTTTCTTGTGCAGTGAGATTACAGACTTTCTGGGAACTCCCGTGCCTAAAGGTGGTGCAGTGCCATGCAGAAGTCTCTTGGATTTGTGTCCATGAGACCCTAGGGAAAGGGAGACCCTGTGATAACTGATGTTTCTTTTATCATTAGTTAAAGAAAGAAGCGGAGAAAGAGTATTAAGAAAGTGAAAAGGGCAGAAAGATTTGGATTTTAAATAATTTATGTAACACAGGTGTTAACTTATTTCTGCACATATCATTCATACCTGCAGTTGTTTTCACATGCTCACTCCCTAATACAGCGATCCTCCTTGAATAGAGCCTTGCTTATTGCCTTGTTCATTGCCTTGTTTACCTTCTTCTACATCTTCAGAAGCAAAGTCCTTTATCTCTATCCATTGTCTCTGGATTTTTTGCCTATGTCCCAGGGCATATACTTATACTTAGCTTATACATAGGCTATCATTGTGTGCGTCTGTGTGTCCATATGCTGGCCTCATATTCAGATTTTTATAAATTATATCTTGCTCCATGTTTTATAGTAGTTACCCATTTTATCCTTCCATTGACTAGTTACAATTATACAACTGTTAGGATACATATATATCTATTCC
>CM052807.1:91397284-91664796 GCA_028533885.1 Nasua narica | reverse complement strand
TTTAAAGATTTTATTTATTTATTTATTAGGAAAGAGAGAGAGTGAGAGAGAGCATGAGAAGGGAGAAGGGAGAAGGTCAGAGTGAGAAGCGGACTCCCCATGGAGCTGGGAGCCCGATGTGGGACTCGATCCCGGGACTCCGGGATCATGACCTGAGCCGAAGGCAGTTGCTTAACCAACTGCGCCACCCAGGCGCCCCCACAGACAGATTTTTAAGACTGACTCAGCCTTGTAATTTATTTCCATAATTTAATGCAGCATGGGCGATTCTGTGCAAATAGTGAGGAGAGATGAATTCTAGTCCAAAATCATAAACCCTGGGTATATTGTATGTTTTTCCATATGTATAGTGAAGCCTGTTAATTCCCCGTTTATTTCACTAAGTTATAAATGATTCAAGTGAGGTAACAAGTGTGAATGTGCCTTAACAGTAGTGATTTCTAGATGTAAAGTGTTCTTATTATTCCCTTGTTCTTCCTATAGATACCTGAGATTGCTTTTTGCAAAGAGAACTAAATAAATGTATTATACCATTTGATAGGCTATTCTGAGCTTTTGGCTGTATTTTAAGTTTTAAAAATTTCAGACAGAATTTTCTATAAGAAACTAACGATGACACCTTGAAACAACTTCTGAATTCCCTTGTATGTGATTGCTATAATAATTTTCCAAGAACTACTAAAATTTGGCATGACTTTCTCTTCTTAATATTGAAGTAACTGGATTGTATAGTAATAAGCTTTGCCAGTATACGCTCCCTTACAGCCCAGTGATTTTCTGAAATGCACGTCTTCAATTGATTAGGATATAATTTCTTGATTTATTTCTGAACAACAACAACAACAAGCAGAAAGATCTGTTATTTTTCTCTCCTCAGGAACATTTCTAAGCCTAATGAAATTTTCAAAAGGTCGGTTAAAGGTTTACTGGTTTCTTTGCTCTTTTCCCTTAATCTTCTTAATGCTTTGTATGCCATCTAAAATTGGTCCTTTATCAATTTCAAGTGCATTTCAGTCTTCTAAAAAAATCACTCTTATTTTCTTTGTTGCTTAACTTGTCTGTCTTGCTTGAAAAATAAATCAAATATTTGAACCAATTCAATATCCTATTACAATAAGCCAATTTGAGATATGATTCAATTTTCTATTCTGAAAAAAAGATAAATTTGCTTTTATTAATTCATCAGCACATAAAAAATTATAGATATGAGATTATAAGTATCAAAATTATGCTTGTTGCCTTCTTGAGAAAAAATACAAGAGTATTCCAAAGAAATATTTATTGTGGGGTGCCTGGGTGGCTCAGTCTGTTAAGCATCTGCCTTTGGCTCAGGTCATGGTCCCAGGGTACTGGGATCTAGCACTGCTTCAGGTTCCCTTCTCAGCAGGGAGTGTGCACCTGCCTCTCCCTCTGCCTCCCCCTTCATGGTCTCTCTCTTGTGCTCTCTCTGTCTCTCTCTCAAATAAATAAATAAAATCTTTAAAAAAAAGAAATATTTGTTATAAGTTTCAAGATTTGGTCAAATAAAGTGTCTTCACATCAGATAATTAGAGTTTCTTTCCTGGTACTCATGCAATTCTGTGATAATTCCTGTATCTTTTGAAACTTCATAAAGTATTTTAGGCTATGATAATTTAAATTGTTGCCAGAAACTCATAAAGAAAAATTGTAATTATAAGTAAAATTTAATATTGTAAATATCAGAAAATAACCCTGCCTTTTTTCTACAAAGTGAAAGGTGTTTTAAATGAACCTCAGATATGTTATATGCATGCCAAATATGTCTTCCAAGAGAGCTGCCATTTGGACAAAATGTATTTCTAGTGCAAATTTTTTTTTTAAAGATTTTATTTATTTGTCAGAGAGAGAGAGAGAGAGAGCACAAGCAGGCAGAGTGGCAAGCAGAGGCAGAGGGAGAAGTAGGCTCCCTGCTGAGCAAGGAGCCTGATATGGGACTCGATCCCAGGACTCTGGGATCATGACCTGAGCCAAAGGCAGCTGCTTAACCAACTGAGCCACCCAGGCATCCCACATTTTTTTTTAAAGATTTTATTTATTTATTTGAGATAGAGACAGTGAGAGAGAGCGTGAGAGGGGAGAAGGTCAGAGGGAGAAGCAGACTCCCCATGGAGCTGGGAGCCTGATGTGGGACTCGATCCCAGGACCCTGGGATCATGACCTGAGCCGAAGGCAGTTGCTTAACCAACTGAGCCACCCAGGCGCCCTCTAGTGCACATCTTTATTGGAAAAAAAATTGCCTTGGGTTTTGTTTGCTTGTTTATTAACTGATGCTTCTCTCAAGTATGTACCATAAATATAAATAAGATTATTGAACACCTACCTTGTGTCAAGTACCTTTCCTACGTTTATCATAAGCCTTTCTCTAAAATCACTCTCAAAATAAGATGTTTTTCTGTTTTATTTTATTTTTTAATAGAGAGAAAATTGAAGACCAATGGATGTTACTATTTCTCAAGAGAGAAATAGCTAGTAGACTAGTCAGGATTTAGGGTTCAAGCAAGGACTTTCTGACATATGTGAGCACAACACCCATCTAAGAGGAAGGACATTTCTTCAGTCTTCATTTATGGTGGATGAGAAAGGGCATTCAAAACATGGCATTCTCAAACCATAAATGTAGATCAATACTTAGATTTCTCCATTCATGAATGCATAGTGTTGCAAACAAAAGAAAATTAAAGCTACATATGTGTCACCAAACAACACAAATGGAGGTTATTTGTAATACATAACAAAAAGTTCAGTGATATCACTGCTATAAATATTCAATAATGCTATTGAGAACCAAGGCTCTTGTTATGCTTTTGCCTAGATATTTTTCTTAAATATTTTTCTTTTTTTTTTTTTTGTCGTGCTCATTCTTGTAGCCTCAGGGTAGCAATATGGCTACTGTACCTTTAGACATCATACTACATTTGCCTTTTACTGGCCAGTGGGAGAAGAAAAAGAAAGGGACATCACTAATTGACTTCTTCATGTGTCTTATTGGCTTGAAACGTGCCACATGTCTATCTCTGTATCTATCTCTGTGTAACTGACAGTAATGGAAGCTAAGATGTCAAGATATAACATTTATATCAGAAAAGGGATAATGAGGTTGGAAATGGAATTTTGAATAGCTGACTTATAATACTGCTATACACACATGTTATCCTACATATCTTACTTTTTTAAAAGTACCTAAAACTGTTTTCATTCATTCATTTATTCTGTCAGTCATTTAAGAACTACTTATTCAGTATTGATTGCTGGATGCTGAAAATATATCTGTGAATAAAAAAGACAATACCTATCTTAAAAAATAGACAAAAATTGATTTCAAATAGATTTTGGGTCTAAATGTTAAAGACAAATGAATAAAGTTTCATCAAGAAAAGATTGAAGATTATCTTTGTGACCTTGGAATAGACAAAGCTTTCTTAAAGAAGACACACACAGATTGAAACCCTAACTATATCTAGAGAGAGTGACATTTTGAACTATATTAAGATTGAGAACATCTGGAAATCAGAAAAACATCATTATAGGGTAGAAAGAATCCACAGGGCTGAAAAAAATAGTCACAATACATATAGCTGATAAGACTATAATCAATACCAAATGACATATAACCCAATTGAAAATAGGCAAAACAGGTGAATAAATATTTATTTAAAAGGATATACAGATGTCTGTAAACATATGAAAAGGCCTTTAACCATTCTAATCATCAGGAAATTCAAATTAAGAGGGCAATGAAATTCTACCTACCCACCAAAATGTCTGCAATGAAAGACTGAAAATCTCAGTTATTTGCAAGGTACTTTCAAGCAGTTGAAGCAACTGAAACTCTTCAGTGAGAATGCAAATTGGTGGAGTCAGTTTTATTTATTTATTTTTTTGGTTTTAAGTAGGCTCCACAGCCAACATGGGGCTTGAACTCATGAGCCTAAAATCAAGAGTTACATGCTCTACCAATTGAGCCAGCCAGGTACTCCTTACACAGTTACTTTTAAAACCTGCTTGGCAGGGGCGCCTGTGTGGCTCAGTCAGTTAAGCGTCTGCCTTGTGCTTAGGTCATGCTCCTGTGATAGAGCCCTCTTCCTGGAGCTCCCCACTCGCTGGGAAATCTGCTTCTCTATCTGCCCCTCCTCATGCTCATGCTCTCTCTTGCTTTCTCTCTCACATAAATAAATACAATCTTTAAGATAAAATTAAAACTCAGTATTGACTATAGCTGAATATATAAATTTTTGACCTAGTATTTCCATTTCTTGATATATGCCCCAAAGAGAAATATATATGTGTGTGCATGAATATATGTATGTATATATATATATATTCATCTAAAGACATGTGTAAGAAAGTTCATAGCAACAACATTGATAATAGGCCAATAATAATTAATTTTATTTTTAATAATTAATAAATTATATTAATATAATATAATTTATTAATAAATAATAATAAATAATTAATAAATAATTTCCAGGCCAAAACCTGGAAATAACTTAAATATATATCATCATTAGAATGGATAAGTAAATCATGGTATATTTATATAATGAAATGTCATGCAGTAATGAAAATAAACAACTTAAATTGCATGTAACAGTATGGATGGATCATATAAACATAATGTTAAAAAACAATAGCACATACTCAAGGTTTTATATCTATGTCTATCTGTCTATAGCAAAGGCAGCCTATGCTGTTAAACCCAGAATAGTAGTTAGACCTTATGGGAGGTTCTGAAGTCAAGATTAAAGAATGAAGGGAAGCTCCTAAGTATTACTAATAAACTGTTCTTTTACCTCAGAATTTTTAATAGAGGTGTTTTTTGTGTGGAAATGCATCAAGCTCCACACTAATGATTTATATAGACTGTTCTTTATGAATAGTATTCTTCAATAATAAAGTTAAAAATAGATACACAAAAGCAGAAAGAAAAAAAAACAACAACCAGATCTAACACTGACCTCATTGAGGTTATTGACTAATGGAAGAGAAATATTAAGCAACAGTTGTGAGCATAGCTATACTAATATGAGTTTTGCTAAAGAGATTAAATGATAATTCAGGTATTTTAGAGAGCGTTAAAAGACCTGGTCATCCATGTTTAAAGAATTGGAGTTATATTCTAAACAGAATGGGAAGACTTTGAATGGTTCTAAGTGGTGACTTGAGATGATCAGATTTTAGAGATAGTATTTTTAGTGAAAAACAGTGTTATGTGCCAGATCCTAGGGGAATAATGTGACCCAATAAATATTTGTTGCTGAATGCATTTAAAAACTGGATTTTATTGACTGCTATCTAGACAGTGGATCTACTGTCAGAAAATCCAGTTGGGTCTGCCTTGAAAATATATTCATAATCTGACCATGTTTCTTCACAATGCCATCTACTTAGATTTTTGTAATAGCTTCTTTACTAACTTTCTTGCATCACACTTACTCTTCTACTGTTCATTCTCAACACAACAGTAGTCAGAATCCTTTAGATTGCTTAAGTCAGATGATGTCACCTCTGTTCAAAACTCTTTAATGCTTTTTCTTATACAGAGTAAACTTTAGTGGCCTTAAAAAGTCTTGCACAATCTGCTCCTCACTTTCATGAGCTCTCTGATACCTTTCCCTCTCACCTTTATTTACTCTCTCCTTGCTTTTCCTAATCACACTTACAGTAGGAAATCATCTTTCACCCTCTTGACTTAGGGCCTTTCCTCTATGTCGTTTTTTTTGCTCCTTGAACCCTACCTTAACCACTCTTGTAAAGGTAACACTTCTCACTTGTTCCCAGAACTTCCATTCCTCTTACATTACTTAATTTTTTTATAGCACTCATCACTTTCTAATATGTAATTTACCTAAATTATTATGTTCATTGTATATGTCTTTCTTTCCAGAAGAATGCAAGCTCCAAGGTGGCAGATTTTTTTTTTCTTTTATCAAACTCTAGTGCCAAAAAATGTCCTTCTCATAGTTAGTGCTCAATAAATATTCACCAAATAGAGAGGTGGAAGCAGGAAATGCAGTTAGAAGGCTACTGTCCATTCATCAGGATAGTACAGTGCAGAGAGGGAAGTGGATCAATGTGCTATATTTGGAAGTGGAACCATTGACCTTCTCTCAATTCTTTGTAAATTGCTATGCACTCTAGTTTCTCAGCTTCCAGCTCATGGTGCTCACAGCCTCCCTAAGTCCTTTGTATGTAGGTTTCTGAAACTGCTTTTATAAACACTGATGGACTTGATGTGGAAGATGAGAAAGAGAAATGTGTTTAAGATGTTCTCAGATTTCTGAGATGAACTCAATGTGCCACATCAAAGATTAGGAGTACTACAAGAGGAATATGTCTGAGGGCAAGATCAAAAGTTTAGATTTAGTCATGGTAAATGACTCATCCAGGAGGCAAAACCATTTTGACTGAATTTGATCAGTCATTTGACCAACTAGTCATTTGACCAACCAGTTAAATGCTAAGTAGAGAATAGCTGAATTCAATTACTTGCTATTAACTTTGAAAAAAACTGCTTGAGGGTCACCTGGGTGGCTCAGTGGGTTAAAGCTTCTGCCTTCAGCTCAGGTCATGATCCCAGGGTCCTGGGATTGAGCCCCACATCGGGCTTTCTGCTCAGCGGGAAGACTGCTTCCCCACCCCACTCTCTGCCTGCTTCTCTGCCTACTTGTGATCTCTCTTTCTCTGTCAAATAAATAAATAAAATCTTTTTTTTTAATTTTTCTTTTATCTTTTTCTTTTTTTTCCCCAAGATTTTATTTATTTATTTGAGAGAGAGACACAGAGATAGTGAGAGAAATCATGAGCAGGGAGGAGAGGAAGAAGCAGACTCCCTGAAGAGCAGGGAGCCTGATGCGGGGCTCGATCCCAGGACCCTGGGATCACGACCCGAGCCAAAGGCAGGCACCCAATGACTGAGCCACCGAGGCGCCCCCAATAAATAAAATCTTAAAAAAAAAAAAAGAAAAAACTGCTTGCTAAGTGATTATATATTGACTGAAAAGGATTGTAAATGTGATATATGAAGACATTAAACTTCATGTAATAGTGTTTATTGAGAGAAACATAACTAGTAGGAGAAATATATTTAAAGATTTATTGCAAGGAATTGACTTAACATTTTGGGAAGTAACAATGCAAGTCTGAAATCTCCGAAGCAGGCCTTTCAGGAGGGGTAGGCTGGAACTCTGGGGCATGAGTCAAAGCTGCTATCCATAAGTAGAATTTCTTCTTGTATGAGGAAGTCTTAGTTCTGATCATAAAGTCTTTCAACTGATTAAACCAGGCCCACCCAGATTAACTAAAATAGTCTCTTTACTTAAAAATCAACTCTCGACTTTAGTCATATACAAAATGCCTTCACAGCAGCATCTAGATTAGTATATGATTGAATCACTGGGGGCTATATCCTAGTCAAGCTGATACTTAAAACTGAATATCACACTCAACTCCTTCCTGTACTGCAGCTTTTATGAATTCTTTAATAAGCTTTAGTTTTCCTTTACGCACATTAGGGAGAGCTTTTAATATAATCATGTATGTTAAGGATCTGTTTGCATTAACCCTCATTAGATGTTTATTTCAACATGTGTGTCTTTGAATTTACCTGCTTTCTGAATTTCTCCTTACTTATTTTGATGGATTTCTGTCTTGTGATTCTGCCTACAAGAGTGACTTCATTTTCAAAATGCTCTAGTGTAATTTGAAAAAAAAAACAAACAAGTCTATATATAAAAAAACAAGTATAGCATACATTGATATGCTAATAGTAGTTTCCCTGAATAGTAGGAATTTCAGTGTCCTGGAAAAATAACTATTTGAAAAATAGTTATTTGAAATAACTATTTCAAAAATAACTATTTGAAAAAAATACATATTTATGTATTTCGGATGTACAAAGCAGTTTTTATTTTTCACTTTTACATTTTAGTACATGAATTTTTCAATATTATCACAAAGTAAACTATTATCTTTATCCTCCCACCCCCACCTCCCATTGACTTTGCTGAGAAAACAATCACATTGCTTTCTGCTAAAATATTTATTTAGGGGCACCTGGGTGGCTCAGATGGTTAGGTGCCTGCCTTCTGCTCAGGTCATGATCTCAGGGTCCTGGGATCGAGCCCTGCCTCGGGCTCTCTGCTCAGCAGGGAGCCTGCTTCCCGTGCTCTCTCTCTGCCTGCCTCTCTGCCTACTTGTGATCTCTCTCTCTGTCAAATAAATAAATAAAATCTTTAAAAAATAAAATAAAATATTTATTTAATGACCAATAGATTTATTTCATATTCTTCTATAACATTCAGCTTTTAAATGCTCTTTTTAGTTTTCATCCCTCATTTTCTATGAAAGGCCATGGTATGATTTTAATGCTAATCTGAATGAGGGAGGAACAAAACACTTCGAAAACTCAGAAGAGGGACTGAATGACTCTTACTGGGGAATTTAGAAAATATTTTATTCACTAGGAAGTAACTTTGACCTTGAAGACCTTTTGGTCTTAAAGTATGTAGGTGCTTGACAGGTTGAGAAGGGGTATTATTCCAGGTTGTGGGAAAGGAATATATCATGGGCAACACCACAGAGAAATAAAGGGTCATGGAATATTGAGGTTAAGAGAAGTATGAATGGAGGATTGAGTGCATGAAGTGGAATAAAGAGAAATCAAGTTTGTTGGATTTGGAGTTAGAGTTACATATGTCATATTGAAAAATGAATTGGCAATAGAAAATACTCAAGACTTTGTGGGCTTTTATACTTTACTGATATTTATCTATGTGTGCCCGTCACAGTGCTTGATACATAGCAGGCGATAAATACCTTTGGTGATGGAACACAGCCTGTGTTGTTTACAAAGAGCAGATCTGTTTTTACACAAAATAGCTCTTGTTTGTATTGAAGAGTGAATTATGATGATGATGGTGAGAAATGAGTGACATAAAGATCAAATAAGAGGTTAGAAAAGAAGAAATTGACTTTAAGAACTTTTTTCTCCTACCCATCAGCATTTTAAAAGATAGATCTTATGTTGGCATCAAAAGTTTAAACGTGTTTTTATGAATAAGGGGCAGTTGTGCATTGTTGCATTAAATCATACTGAAACTTGTCTGTGAGCAATAACGTTTACAAACATCTAAAACTATATCAGCTAGAGAATAGTGTGATATAATTTCATAGAGTTTTTGTATTCTTTTTTCATTGAAGGGGATTCTGAAAGACATCTTTGAGCATTGGATCAATGTTGTGAATTTGCCAAAATATTTTTCCATGACAGCAAAGATATTCAAGAGATAACTAGAAATTGGATCTGAAATAATAGTCCAGCCCTGGGATTGCATCTCTTTCTGCTGATGAATAATTGGGTTGTATCTACAGGTAATACTTTCTGCTAGGCTGGAGTATAACTCTGTGTCTCTGAGAAGTTTTTATATTCTGCACAAATTGATCCCAAAGATTAAAGAATTCAGGTTGTGATTTCAAGTTATACTTATTGACACCTATTCTTATTGAGTACAAAGACAAATTGATAAGCAATTTGTTTTAATCCTCTTGGGAAAAGGGTGGGATTACTCTAGAATGCCTGTTAGTTTTTTTACCAATGTCTGCCAACAACAAACTAATTTCTTTCTAAATTTGTATGATTTAAGATACATGCTACCTTAGAAAATAGAAAAGAAAATCTCCTGGAGCTTACATTTTACTTGAAATCATAACAAAATTGATATAGTGCCAACCGAAACAACTGTAACATGCAAATAAAAATCAAATATGAAAAATATTTTTATACTTGTAAGCATGAATTTTTTAATATGTTTCTCAAGATACCAATTTAAAAGAAACTTTGAGAGGAAGAACTTAAACACTTCTAGTACTAAATGAAATATAGACATAGATATTCGTCTAGTCAATTTATTTTACACACACACACACACACACACACACACACACACAAACCACTTGATTTGGTGGTCATCCATGCACCCACCGACAATTCTCTCACCCTGATAGCTAATGTTTTCAGCCACAACCAAGAATCTTTTCCACCAGGTCAAAAATCTCCAGTTCATTAGACCTATGAAACCAGAGAGAGAACCTTTGGCTAAATAGACACTTTAATATCAGACAGATGTTGATAACTGCATCACTTCAATCCTAGAGTAGGACTTCTTGAGAGTGTATTCTTTATATCTCCGTCTGAATCCTTCTCTGACAAAGACTTATGTATGGCATAATGCGACCACCAATTGTATCATAGTCTTACATGGTAGGCATGAAATACTGTAGGAAATTAATTTTGACTAAGGCATCTGTCTCTATCATTTTTACTATAAAAAACACAAGCTGAAGTTTGAGTTAGACTTTTTATACTAGATGTTGTTCCCTCTCACCTTCTATCCCTAAGATGTGTACCTATGTCTGCTTAATGTAACTTCATAGCAACATACTAAAATTGCTAATTAAGCCTTTGGCTCTACCGTCATTCAGTAGGCATTAAAAAAAATCAGTGCTTCAATTATGTGTCCAAACGTATTCATAGAACAATAACTGAAAGAAGTTACACCTCATTCATCTAGTATCAACAGTGTCACTGTAGGACAAAATTGTCATGTGGTCTTCATCTTCTGTGGTGCATGTGGACACTGGTGAATTTCTTGCCATGTAAGGTATGAGCTACTTGTTCACCTAGTAGTTTTTCATGCCTACCTCGGGCACTAAACACCTTGTTTTTTATGTGAATTGAGTGAAAAAGAAGAGAGAAAGAAAGAAAGAAAGAAAGAAAGAAAGAAAGAAAGAAAGAAAAAGATCTTCCATTTTTCCTGAATTTTATAGATTGTATTCTACTGGTTTCCAATTTCCAATCTACCAAATGAGCCCAGGAAAATGATAGGATACAATACAAAGAGAATTGTAAATAAATATCCAGTTAGGAAGATGTATACCTTGTATGAGAGCTTCGGTATCAACTGGAATGGAAAATGAACTGTAGGGGGTGAGAGGTGGGTAATGGAAACATTTGAAGTGATTAGGAAATGGACTGTATTATTCACTTTACCTTTTATAAACAGAAAATATTTGCATTAACTGATTGTGATTATGCAGATCAAAATCAGTTTACTGTTATATTTCTGTCAAATCCTAATCAAAGCATTTACCAACCCCACAGGTTACCCTCTAAAAAATTCTTGAAGTTGAGGCACTATGTGATTACTAAGTAAACAATGTTGTTCACTCTATGTTAGAAGGAAAATTGCAGAAAGACTTCTTAATAAGGTAGATTTCTGGGCTAAATGGTTCCAAACACAGAAATTAACAAACTTTCATAATTGGTCACTTTGAATTTATCTGTTTTTCTCTCTTTTTGGATTCTTTCCAGTCCCCTTTGTCACTGGCCATCTTCTTTGTGCCTTCCAGCTTTTATCCTTTCACCTCCTCCAACTTCTCTCACAGCGTTGCTTAGTACCAAACACAGGTCATCAGTTTAAAATAATATCTACTTGAACAGAAATGAAATTTCTTATTGAAAATTAAGAAATAATCTTAGCTTATAGATTCTCCGAGGATACTGCCTGGTTTAATTTTTTAATTTTGTATTTCTAAATTATAGGATAGTTTCCAGAACACAATAGTTGCTCAACAAATGAATGCTAAATTTTAATTTAAAAATTAAAATTAAAAGAGAGAGAGAGAGAGATTTGCCAGAGTTTCATTGTTGTCATATTAAATTAACTAACATAATAAATTAACACTTATTACAATTGACTAGGAGAGTTTCAGTGTTTACAGGTGATAATAGACTGTCCTGAGTAAACTTCCTTTTCCCAAGCATTGTATATATATGAATGAATTAATTGCTCACTTCTGAGCTAAGTTCCTTTTGTTAACCTATTTTCTATTTGAGGAAATTAAGGAATAGACTAAGTAAGTACTCTGCCTAAGGTCAGAATGCCATTCCTAGAGTTAAAATATGAACAAACAATCTGACTTCGAAGCACTTTTTTTTTTTTTTTTTACCATTCTGGTATAAAATAAAAACTGACCATCCAATTAGCCCAGGTTCATATTTCCCAGATATTTGGATTTCCTGATAGGGTTTACAACTCTAATTTTTCAAAAATAGTATGAACAAAATTACTTTGCCCAAACTATGTACAAACATATATATAAAATGTATTTCAGCACATAAATATAAATTGCAGTAATCATCATAATAAAGGATAGTTCTTTAAATTGACATTAAATACTTGTGAACCAGTCAGTGCATTGTCCTCATATCAGTGCTCCCTGATGACAGTGTTCTCATGGATGGCAATGGCAAGTACTCTGGCATTGAGGAGCTTCTTCAGTATATTATGCACTTTTGCCATGAACCTTTCTGTTTCCATTTGTCTCTTTCTACCTAGGATGGATTTTAACATGCCCCAGAAGTCTATATAAAACAAAAGGGCATCATTTGCTCCTTGTAGAAATGAGAACATGACCATTTCACCAGCTGACCTGCATTCCGAGGTATCTGGGCATGAAGCCAGCAGCCCTGGAGAATTAGACTAGAATGAAATCCTCTTGAGTTAATGTGCAAGAAAGTATTTTTCAGTACCCTCAGGGATCAAAGGCGAGAAGAAAGCTGATTTTTTATAACTGACTAACACAAATTGATAGTAGCGTGAATAAATAGCCGTGTTTGAGGCTAAGTTAAAACATGAATGGCTCTTCAAAGGTATAGGTTCAATTTTAACTTGCTCTTTGGCTGCAGATTCACTACTGATTCAGTTTCATTACTTAATTATTTCTGATGGTAGATAAAAGCACACGTTTTCTTCTATTTCCTCACATGTTAAAAATGTTTACATAGTAGAACATAGAAGATGGGCACCTACGAGTAGTATATTTGTGTTCTCCCCAAGTAAACCAGAGGAATTGACAATATTTACTATTTTTTGAGAAATAGTTTAATTATTTCTATATAATTTATCAGTTTATTACATTCAAATCGTTTTATGTTGGTAATGCACTGATCCATGAATTCTCTTCTGATCACCAACAAAATTACCAATATATGTGAATATTTACTCCTTTCCTTCCTTCTGAGACACGAAGGATCCTCCCGTCAAAGAGGATCCTTCCATCTATGTTCCTCTGGATGCTTCCTCAGATTGCTTCCTCAAGAACTCTTCTGCATTTCTCCCTGCTACCTTCATTGCCTCTATCACTTCTCTCTGGATTATGCATTTAAGCCTGGGATCTCTTGTCTTGAAGCGAAACAAAAGAAAACAAAAGAAAAAAAGAGCAAGTCCCCCTTTATTCTCACTTTCCATTTTCTGTTCACTTTCATAGTAAAATTTCTTAAGAAGTTTTATACAGACATTTACATGAAAGACCAAGGTTTTGATGATATGAATGAGATAAAGAAGATATGGAGGAGAGGCAGCAAGTTTATTTTTTTAATTTTTATTTTTTTTTAAATATTTTTAAAGCGGTTTTTTCTTTTTTCACGGAGTTAGAGAGCACAAGTAGGCAGAACAGCAGGCAGAGGGAGAGGGAGAAACAGGCTGTCTGCTGAGCAGGGAGCCCGATGCAGGGCTCAATCCCAGGACCCTGGGATCATGACTTGAGGTGAAGGGAGCCACTTAACCGACTGAGCCACTCAGGGGCTCCAACAAGTTTATTTTTAACTGAAGGTACTTTTAGGTGAGAAGAGCTCATAAGCGTATGCACCATGGTCCCTTTTTTCTAATAAATTCTCTTTTTTGCAGCACATTATTATTTTATCAAAAAAACTTGGCTTTAAACATCACGTATTTATTCTCTCACAGTTTGTGTCGAACAAGAATGTGGGCCTGCTTCTTCAGAGCCTCTTAGACTATAATCCAGAAATCTTCTGTCTTCAGTCATTTTACAACTTAACTAGGAAAGGATCTGTTTCAAAGTTCATGTGGTTGTTAGTTTTATTTACTTTTTCATGCATTGTTGGACTCAAATCTCTGCCACAGAGGCCTCTCCAACATGGCAGGTTGCTCCATTAAACCCAGCAGCTAAGAAAGAAATACAGAGTCTACTAATAAGTCTACTAATATAAGCAGACTAAGAAGTAGTAGTCTACTACTAATACTAAACAGTCCTTAGTAGCCTAATTATAGCTACTAAGGGTGGCACCCATTCACCTTTGTCATGTTTTAAGGTTAGAAGCAAGTCACTAAAACCTATCAAGGGGAAAGAATACACAAAATGTGAATATCAGGAGGTGAAATTACTGGGGGCTCTTAGAAGTTTGTCACTCATTTCCCAACTACCGACCATGTAATTGTCAAAAATAATTCTCCAGAAAGAATAAATATAATGCAATAGCAGTAATAATAGTTTAAATGTAATGTTGAAAATTATATAAACATAAATGAAATTATTGAGTACATGAATATAGCATATAAAGAACCAAGTGCAATGTGATTAAAATTTTATTGAAATAGCAAATAGAAAACATAAGAATGATATGTTTGAGCATGAATGAATGATATGAGCATGTTGATGGCATAATTTCAGGTTATAAGGAAAAGCACATGTGTAACCTCTCACACCTTTTTTTCTCCAGTGTGTATAATAGAAAAGACGAAGATCAAGACAATGAAACAGGATTGTAATAGTATTGTGCCAGGGAGTATTCTAAGTATTTTATACATTTATTATGTATATTATTTTTTAGAAATGTCATTTAAGTATTTTATGTATGTTATCTTATGAGGAAGCAACTGCTATTCTTAACCCCATCTTAAAGATGAGGAAACCAAGACCCAAAGTATCATACCTAATAACTGATGGAGTTAGAAATTGATTTTCATGCTCTTTTTTTTTTTAAAGATTTTATTTATTTACTTGACAGAGAGAAAGATCACAAGTAGGCAGAGAGGCAGGCAGAGAAAGAGGGGGAAGCAGGCTCCCTGCTGAGTAGAGAGCCCGATGTAGGGCTTGATTCCAGGACCCTGGGACTATAACCTGAGCTGGGATTCAATCCCAGGACCCTGGGACTATGACCTGAGCTGAAGGCAGAGGCTTTAACTCACTGAGCCACCCAGGAGCCCCAGATTTTCATGCTCTTAAACACCAGACAAAGCAGCCTGTCTAATTGTTAACCTACATTGTGTTTCAGTACATCTTTGTGGGAAAATTAGGACTAGAAAGCCAATAACTATTACTAATTCAAAAGCAGAACACTAAGACTGGCAAAGGATCACATTTTTTAGTTTAGTGTCCTAAACTGAGACACTTTTGAGAGGGAACAGAATTGTCACTAATAACTATGCAGGAGCAACAAGCATAAGCAAGCCACGATTTGTTTACCTTATTTTTCTGGAGGACACCGGTATTGGCTGGTTGAAGTGGCTTTCCAGAGTTTTCAGAAAGGAGACAACTAATAACTCCCTGTCTATCTCTGACTCTTTATGAGTATAGAATGTATTTGTTGGCCAAAAAAAATTGCTTCATTCTCATTGGATGATAACCTCTTCTCATTTACCTACCAAAGCTTTTTTTTTTTTTCTGTACATGAGTAAGAGCAGTTGAGGAATGAATGTTATCAAGATGAGGTTACCGGTATCAAAGAGTATGAACAAGACTAAGACGTCAGTAAAACATATCACTTGGTTAACTAGTATATCCTGTCCCTAGTTCTGTCAGTTAGCATAACAGACTACATCTTGCAAATTCTGATTATATCAGTATTTAACCAGGATGATTTTGCTTCAGAGGAATTTGGGCAATATCTGGAAATATTTTTGGTTGTCATGACTGAGGAAGTTGCTGTCTTCTAGTGGCTAGAGGCCCAGGATGTGGCTAAACATCCTACATGAAGGATGTTTCCTTTTATAAGAAGGAAGAAATGAAGAGTTCTTTAGTTCTTTAATTTCTTTTCCTCTTTACTGTCTGTGAAAAGAACTGGCTACTTATTTATGTGCTTCAATAAAACAAATCTATATAAATGTCAATGACAATCATTAGGATAGTGAGTTAGTAAATCAATTTTAAAACTGAGAGAAAGAAGTCCTCACTTCAGCTCTCAGAACTCAGAGCAGTTTTTCTTTAAGAATCTCACAAGTGAATGTCAACAAATTCAAGAACTTTCTGTGTCAAACTCTCGATCCTCTGTGTCAGAAATAATGTAATAAACCATCTCCCTCTTCAAGCAACTTCACATTATTATTAATTATCAAAAACTATCATGTTTCTGTAAAGGCAATATTAAAGAGAAAAAGAGAAATAAAAGGCCTGCTTAAGAGAGATTAACTATAGGTAAAAAGAGATTTTAAAGTATTGAATATGATAATTTTCAAAAAGTAGTAGCATGTTCTTGTTTAAATTAATAAATTGAATGTATTTGAAGCAACTATAAAATATCATCAAAACATGTATTTAAGTAAAGGAAGGATGACTCAAACATTAGGTCATTATATCAAAGTGCCCATGACTCTTATTTTTGATATTTCAACTACTGAAATGATGGAGAAAATAAGATTTTTTTTTTTGGTGATATGTTTTAGATTACATTTAAAGGAAAGCCATTGGAAAAACAATGTTGATATATGACATCATTGCTATATGATGTGTCTATACTCACAATTCAGTTTGGAAAGAAAAAAACTGAATTAAATAATTTTATCTTTTAATAATTAAAACTTTGGAAATAATACTAGCTTCTTTTTAGTCAGTAAACATGGAAAGGCACAGGAAACAAATTAAGATACATGATATATCCCTACCTGGAGGACATCACTACTAAAATTGTCAATATTCCAGGTTCATGCATATGTTCGTATACAAATGGAATGTTTCTGTATACTGTTTTATAACTTTTTTTCTGTTACTTTGGAGATAGTTGACTGATTCAATGCAAACAATCATTAAAGAACAAGTTTGGTCAAAGACTAATTGCTGTTTCTGAGAATAGATCTGAGTATAATAAGCTATCTGATATGGCTTATTTTCCTACTTTTTTAGTCTTACTGTTTTAATTTTTATAAGAGTCATCTTCCATTTACAAGAAAATCATCTTTAAAAAACCCTTAAGATACTTTGAATGTAGTCTGAAATCCAGTTTCCCTCATATTTTCTAAGTGATAGAAAATTATAACTAGTCCTAACTTGATTTTTCTACATCCTTTCCTATAAAATACACGTATGCATATACTCACAAATGCACATTGTTAAATGAATTGACAGTGACATTAAATTAATATTGCGGAATGATTCAGGAGACAAGGAAACTTGTTTTATATGGCCTCAAGGTATCTGTCACAAATTTGGATATAAATGTCTAAATGTTATTAAGATCATGATGGGTCTAAGACTTTATGCTACTTGCAAGCTAATAAGGTAGTCTGCTGACATTTTATAGTTGCTAGCAGCAAACATGATATTCTGGGCTCAGAGACAAAGGATAGTTCATTTTACACTGCAATTGTACTATTCAGTATATGATCATTTCCTGTGGTGGTTTCCCAAACCTGAACTTCCACAGGATGGTGCAGAAAGGCAAAGTGATGCCTGCGTAACATGAAAACAAAACCAAAATCAAACAAAAGTGCTAGCTCAGGAAACTCCAATCTTTTACAATGGGCTGCAAACAAACCTGTCCCTTTGCCTTGGAGGGAGACATTCTTTTTTTTATACTGGGTAATAAACAAACCTACTCTTTGCTCCAGATGGAGATACTATCTCTATCTTCTACGTCTGTTTCCTCTACAAACATCCTTAAAAATATAATCTAGAACAAATAACTGTCAGTGCTTCTGCAGAAATGTTAAAGATTCACAGAGAAGTTTCTTCTAACACATGGAAGTTCAAGATCAGCAGTCATTGATTTGAACAACCTCAGGTAGATTATCTAGTTTTATAATTGACATAGTCCAAGACAGGACTAATGTGATCTAGAACAAACATGTAAATCAGGAAAGAATATTATAAATTCCCTATTTGATTAGTCACCGAAACTGCTATGTGTTAGTATATCCTATGTCATAGTTCATCTTTCCATGAAGAGAAAAAAAGTAAAGTTTTCTCCTAAGAAGGCACATTATAAATTTTTGAAAGATAATTGACTGTTTGTCAAATATTAAAATAAGTATGAAGTCACCCCCATCTCTTTCCCCTTCATTTTTCTGCATCTAACATTAACTACTTTTTCAGTCTCATAGATACCTTTTAGCTTTCTTTATGCAAATATAAGCACATATGAATAAATTCTTGCTTTCCAAGTTTCTTAAGCAAAGGTAGCATATTTTTTCACAATTTTTTTGATAATTTTATTTGGTATATATTGAATCATTTCCTCCATGTCTATACATTCATATCAAAGAGAGCTTCGTTTCTGCAGAGTATTTTGTTATACTTTCATTATACTTTAGCTTCAATTACAAAAGTCTTTATCTTTGAATAAATGAGTATTTTTCAATATTTTGCTACTTTGGTAATGTAAACATTTATTGCATACATATTGCTTTACACCTGTGCAGGAATAACTTCAGGATAAACTTTAGTTTATAACTTCAGGGTAAACGTTACTGGGTTAGAGGGAAAATGCATTTAAAATGTTTGGTGGATATTGCCAAATTACATTCCATATGGGCTGTGCCATTTTGCGCTCACCAGTGGTAGATAAGATTTTTTGCCAGAGAGTCTTATTTAAGTTAATGATGCTCAAACTAGATATTTATCTGCAAATGAAAAAATCAGTCTATAATAGATATCATATACTACTATAACCTTCATGTAGATTAATGATTCAAATGCAAAAAAATCATAAAGCCGTAAACACTAGAAGAAAACAGAGGTGAGTGGCTTGCACACCTCTATAGATAAAAGTGTTTCAACACACACACCCACACATTTTTTGTGTGATAATTATAATAATAAAATAATAATAACAATGAGGAGAAAAAAGACACTGAAGAGCAATGAGAGAATAGTAGCCCTATAAGATTTACTAAGCCAATAATGAAAATGCTGTTACTGCTTTGTGAGTAGGCAAATAGCTATAAAAAGGAAAGAAAACAAATAAACAAACAGAAATCCCCCAAAAAAACCACAAATACTGACTCAAACACACATGGGAATTTAGGGAGCCATTTCAATTACAGCAGTTAAAGATGGACTGTAGGACCTTGTTAGACCCTTTAACTTATCTCATTTCTCAAAGTATCTATTCTTCCTTCCCCTCCCTTCTCTGCCCTTCTCTCCCCTTCCCTCCCCTCCCGTCAGTTCCCAGTTCTGTCAGTTCTCTCACTTTTATGAATTGTCTGGCCCTGTCTTGCTTGAGTTCTTGTGTTCCTGCTATGAACTTTTCCTTCATTCTCTAATTGGCTCATCATTACTATAGTTGCTTTTCATTCATGGTTTGCAATGTTTATGTGTTCCATAGCAATATTTATCTGATGAACTATTTTGTGGAAAAATTCTGGTGCTCTCTGTCATTTATCTAATTCTTATTTGAGTATTTCCCTTCTTCCTGGTAACCCATATTTGGGCAAGTTGCAATTCTATGAACCAGCTCATTGCAAGAGATTCCTGCCTGGTAGCAGGGGTGATGGAATAGGTCTCTATTGTTTGCAAAGAGCTTCTTCACTTGAAGATTTGCTAATTGCTTCAACCATCTTTCCCCGCTAAATTTTTGCTTTCTGTGCAAATTTAGGCAGATGCTGGAAACTTTGCCCTACCCGCCCTGCACTCCCAGAATTCCTGCATTAGCCCCTGCCCCACCTTCCCCATGAATGCATCCAACATAATTCTCTTACTTTCAAAAGGTAATTTTGCTGGTGCTTTCAGAGATTTCCACTCTGTGCATTTTCCTCACTTTCTCTCTACCCCTTTGCTACTACTCTGTCTTCTTAGGGGAAATCTGCCCTATTCATAGAATGTCTTAGTAATGATGGGGTCCTCACCTTCTGGGAATGATTTTTAACTGGAAGTGTCTGTGATTCACCATTGCTAGGGTTCTGTGGTTCGGTTCCCTGTGTGACTTCTTTTTTTTTTTAAGATTTTATTTATTTATTAGAGAGACAGAGAAAGTGAGAGAGAGCATGAGAGGAGAGAAGGTTAGAGGAAGAAGCAGACTCCCCATGGAGCCGGGAGCCCAATGTGGGACTTGATCCCAGAACTCAAGGATCATGACCTGAGCCGAAGGCAGTTGCTCAACCAACTGAGCCACCCAGGGGCCCTCCCTGTGTGACTTCTTACAGATCTTAGAGTGCTCTACTGGTCTCAGCTGTTTGGGTAACAGTTAAAAGAATATTGCAATTTTCAGGTTTTATATCTCATATTTCATATGAAAATTCACTTATGGATTTCCCCACCCCCTTTTTACTTTGTTAAAGGAGGAATGATAAGATTCAGAACTAAGTTGCTAAAATATTTACTACTAATTTTTTGAGCGGTTTATTTTTAATGAGGGGCTTTATGCTCAACTTAAATTTAAAAACACAACATTTAATCAATTATGAGTGATAGACTCATCCCACTTAAATATTGCTAATAGACATGGTTTGATTAAACAGGGAAAATATATGGCCTCATAAAGTTGTTCTTAACATGATCTAGTTAGTGTAAAAAGTTATCTTCTTTATAATTTCTGCCTAATCTTTATTATAACAGTTCAGAAAGTACAGGGACAGCTTTAGGAGGATTGATACTCTCTGGAGGCATCTCAAGAATTATATTTGAGAAGATATTAAGTGGGACTTTTAGTAACATGATATCATTGTGAGAAAATTATATCAAGAAATGATTCTCTGGCTTCTTTTTACTCACTGAAAATTTCCCTACAGCCAGCCTAAGCATTATATTTCAAGTTACTCACTCTACAGCTCTAATAGGAAAAAATCCACCAACTTTCTATTTTTTTCCAACTTTCCATCCCATCAATACTGGCTTCATTTTGCATCATGTCATTTACTCCTTCAGAGTTACCTTTGCATATTTTGCATTATTAGTCTATTGATTTCCTACTTTGTCTTGCTTTAAAATGCAAAAAAAAAGGATTCAAAATTATGAATTGATTGATAATTTATCTCAGGAGCATTCAGCACTGTTTATATCCATTTTAACATTATTAATCATTTTATTTTAATCACAAGATCCACTCTTAGCTTATAATGCTGAACCTTTTAATCTTGTACTGATCATGTTAAGGAATTACATCTCTTAGGCAATAAGACCATTTATTTAATAGATATAATAGATGTGCATTTCAATGAATATTATTTTTCATAATATCCATTATGGGGAAGTATAAAATTATTTCATTGATATTGTCATTTATCTAATCATTACAGGTAAATATTTTCTTTCAGAGACAGTCTCAATCAACAATAGAAACCCATACATTATTTTATATTAACTGAATACTTCTTTTGGTTCAATATCTACTTCTCCTTCCAAAGTTCATTAGATGAGCTAGGTTGATTGATCTCAGCTGAGTACATTCATGTATCTGAAGTTAATTGGAAGGTTTCCTGGCTTATATCTGATCTAGGACAGCCTTACCTGGGACAGATTACTGTCTTGCCTGGGACAAATCACTACATGTGGTCTCTCATTCTCCACCAGCCTAGCTTATTCTCATGGTAGTCACAGTGGTCAAGAAAGAGAACAGACACATTCTATCGGCCAAAGCAAGTCACAAAACCATTCCAGATTTAAAGGGTAGAGAAATAGTCTCCATCCTTGATAGAAAGAACATCAAAGTCACATTGCATTGCAAAGGGCATACAAACAGAGGTACAAAAAATTGAGGCCATCTATATAATTAATGTGCCAATCCTTTCAATATGGAACTACCCTACCCTCCGCCACAGTATTTGTTACTCACGGTGATCTTCCTTTTGCCTTCTGCCTCTAGGCACATGACTCAAGATCTGGGACAATCAGTATATTCAAAGCCTCTGTTACAATAAAAGATCAGAACTGGGGATGTAACAAAAAAAATCTCTATTCTTTTTAGAATATATGCTTATAGTATATTTTAGAATTAAGGGAAGCTGACAAAACGGAGACATAAGAGACGAAAGAAGAAATAGAGCCCTGATACGTTATTTTAGACCCAAGATCAAGATGTCCTGATATTAGAATCAATCTAGACTTTGAGAAGTCATATTTTACTCTTAAACAAATCCCTTTTCTTAACAAAGCCAATTTGCAATAGATTAGTGTTTGTTTCAAATGAAGTAGCCCTAAATAATATGTCAGAGATAAACTTAAGAGGTATGTCTAAAGAATGTGAACTGGTATAAATTCATGTGAATGTTTTTTGCCTATTTTTGTGTCATGCATCAACAATTTTAGTATAATTGACTTAGTGCCAGAAATAAGACTTATGAATTAATAGCCTGAGGATTAGCTGTCTGTGCATTTCACTTTAATGTGATACTTCTATTTCATAATAAAATCCTTTTTACTCATTCATTAAATTGATCACTGATTTAAAAAAATCATATTAAATTAAAGATTTGGGGGTAGGCTGTGTATGTTATGAATGAAACATAAAGTCATTATCCTCTTGGAATTTATGTATATATATCTTTAAAGATCGATTTATTTATTTGAGAGAGAGAATGCATGTGTGTGAGAGGAGGGCCAGAGGAAGAGAATCTCCAGCAGACTTCCTAATGAGCTCAATCCCATGACACATGAAATCATGGCCTGAACAGAAATCAAAAGCTGGATGCTTAACTGACTGAGCCACCCAGGCACCCCAGGAAATTTTATTTTTAATGATATTTAAAATCTCGATGTATTTAGATTTTCATAAAAAAATTGACTTGCTAATCTTAACAGTATCAATATTGAAATACTGAGTGTTGAATGATGGATTATTTGAAAGTTAAGTTTCCAAAAACCTGTTCAGCTGTTTTTGAGACATGACCAGCAGAGTGAGAAAATCTATTTTATTCGTTTTTCAAGAGCTGCCCTTTTCTAATGTCAAGCAACTACAGAATGGATGAACTTTGGAAGTGTCAGTCTTGGAGTGTTATGCAATTTGTTCTGAGTATGAATTAGTCAGGCTGGGAGCCTTTCAGTGCATTAGAAACAAGGAAGATGAGCTGAACACATCCTTAAAGGGCAAAAATACTTCTAGGTCTGCTTGGCTCAGTTTGTGCACCATTTTTTGTTTTGTTTCTTTACAGTGGAGATCTCCCAGTTTTGCTTACTGTGTTCTTATCTGCTAATATATCCTTAATAGTCTTATAGTCAGGGGTGCCTGTGTGGCTCAAAAACCTGACTCTTGATTTTTGTTCCAATCATGACCTTAGGGTTGTGAGATCAAGCCCTGTGTCTTGGGCTCTGCACTGGGCGTGGAGCCTGCTTAAGATTCTCTCTCTCCTTTTGTCCCTCTGCCTTCATGTCTCCCTTAAAAAAACAAAAAACAAAACAAGTCTTATGGTCAGGACATAATGGACAGAAGGCTTGGAATAAAGTAACGACTTTTGGAGGGGGCTGGGGAGTGGGGGTTTTATGACTAGTCAGAAATGAAAAAACTTGCTTCCCACAAAGATGAAAGATATAAGGACACTTTTTTCTATAGTTGTGGTGGTTCAAATTCATACCAGTTTAAAGTTAAATAATTAATTTACTTGACATCATTTTATCTGAAAATCATAAAGCCATTAATGTGATTTTGTTTTAATTGAATTCACAAAGTTTCCATTTGAAGTGGCCAGTGTCTTTAATATTGTAAAACACATAGTCATATCCTAAAAAGACATTTGCCAGTGAATGGTCTGGGACACATGTAGTAATACACACATGCTGAAGCCACATTATAATCCTAGGATGCTGGGAAGTAGAGAGAAAAATTAGGGGGTTAAGGGGAAGAAGGCAATAGAGCAAAAAGAGAAGTACTAGAAGCAAGTAGGTAAGGGGAAGGACCTGTCTGGAAAAATGTCAACTCTTGCTTTGTTTCCCCTCCCTCTGCCTTTTCTAGTCCCTGATAGCCTCCATCTGAACACTGAAATCTATCCCTCTTTGTTGGGTAATCTTAATAAATCTTAAGAAATATAATTAATAATTTTAATAATAATCTTAATAATTATTATTAATTAATAATCTTAATAAATACAATTCATAGCTAGAGTGTATCCTTTTTTTTCCCTGCTCTTATTCTGGGAATTACCTCTTCCCCATTTCATGTGACATCACTTGCTGTCAGAGAAGAAACTCTGCACTTTCCACACTACTTTTTGGCAATGCCATCACTTAGGGCACAGAGATTTGTCCACAGGTAAAGAAGGGATTACCCAAACAGAGCTAGTCAGGCCCTTTTAATATTTACACCATGAGAGACATTGATTATTCTTATATTTATTTTTTAGATAACTTCAACAAAATATTTCTACAGTTCCAAACATTATTCTAAGTGGTTGGCATGGAAGAAATTATTTAATTCTTGCAACAACTTTATGAGCTTTGATACTATTATAGTCATTTTATAGATCAAGAAACTGAGGCTCAAAGGCATTAAGTTGCTTGCCCAAGGTCATATAGCTTTTAAGTTGCAGGACTAGACTAGGATTCTAAATAATACTGACTCAAGCTGCTTTCTCTTAACCAACTTATGATATTATTTATCTTCTAAAATTATAAATTATAAGCACTGCATAAGCCTGAGCATGGTAGGGATCTTGCTTGAAAACAAAACCAGCAGGATAAAAGCACAGCCAATAAAATAATAAAATAACAACAACAATAATGATAGTATAATAATAATTATATATATATAGAGAGAGAGAGAGAGATTCACAATGACATTGAGCATATCTCTGCCACTCAATCTTAAAATAAATTGCAATAGTTCTTTCTTTCTTCCTTTTTTTTTTTGGCAGGCTATTTCTTCTCCAGTAAGTATAGACAGAACAATTACTGTCATGTGATACCCAGAATCCTTTGCTGTCACATTGTGATTAATAACACATCGAAATGAATGTTTTGAGAATTGACAAGTAGGGTAAATGGCCCTCCTTCCTGGAAATAGCCTCAGTTGTTTACTCATTTACCTTTATTTCCCTCATTCTTCCATTCTGAGAGCCTTTTATTGAAATGGGCTTTAATAATTCACATAGATGAATGAATTCAGATAAATGTGAGGGAAGTAGAACATCTAATTACATATCAGAAAGTAGTACATAGTAAAAGAAAATCCTCCATGGGTACTTTTATGCTCCATTGCCATGAAAGTATCACTTAGGCGTCCTCAAAATACGAGGAGAACTCTGTCCTTTCTATTTTAGCACACCAAAGGAGTTAGTTTGCAAACAGCAACAGAACTCATGCGGAACATTCCCACATACAAAGTTTGTTCCCATACACATGTTGTCTGTCCCCCTTCTCTACTTCCTCACAAGCTCTCATCATGCTCTCACTCTCCACCAGCTGTTCAGCAGTTCCATTACTGCTCTGGATAGTAATTATAGAAGGTATTTCAAAGTTTTCAGTGAAGTGCTTCTTTACCAAAAGGAAGAGATAAATATGTCACTGTTTCTGCACTTTATTTCTTGTAGCATAAAATAGAAGTGCCTAAATGGGACAAGCTAAAGAGATAGTAGAAAAACAAGCCAGAGTTGTTTTTGCTCTCAGCACCCACTAGTATACAGAATACTTCTCACTTACCTGGCAAAATCTTTTAAACACAAAGCAGTATCCAAAGATGATATTTCCTTTGTCTGGGATGAGTGTCTGGTATTTATTCTTCAGCAGTTCCTGAGGCTGTGACAAACCATGACATTCTTTAAATGCAACTCTGTTGGCTCTTAAGGACCTGTAACTGAATGTCCAATACCAAATAACTTTAGTCTTTATAATGTTTCCTTTTGTTTGTATTTTTTCTTCCTTACGATTTTTTTTTTCTTCAAAGACACGATTTTTATTTATTTATTAGGAAAGAGAGAGAGTGAGAGCATGAGAAGGGAGAAGATCAGAGTGAGAAGCGGACTCCCCATGGAGCTGGGAGCCCGATGTGGGACTCGATCCCGGGCTCCGGGATCATGACCTGAGCCGAAGGCAGTCGCTCAACCAACTGCGCCACCCAGGCGCCCACTTCCTTATGATTTTTAATTGAATAGTTGACATACAATGTTATAATAGCTTCAGGTGTACAACATAGTGACTCAACAATTGTGCACATTATGCAGTGTTCATCACCATGATAAGTATAGTTACCAGTTGTCCCTGTACAATGTTATTATAATAATATTGACCATTAATGACTATTCTTATGCTATACTCTTCACTCCTGTGCCTTGCTTATTTTATAAGTGGAAGTTAGTACCTCTTAGTCTCCTTCACCTACTTTGCCCATTCCCTCTTTCCCCCTTCATCTTGGGCAAACATCAAAACACCAGTTTGTTCTCTGTATTTATAAGTCTGTTTGTTCTGATTTGTAGATTGCATATATAAGTGAAATCATATGATACTTGTCTTTCTCTGACTTATTTCATTTAGGATGATACCCTATAAGTCTGTTCATATTATTGCAAAGGGCAAGATTTCATTCTTTTTTATGACTTAGTAATATTCCATTCTTTCTGTATACCACTTCTTCTTTATCCATTCATTTATTGATGGGTGCTTAGGTTGTTTCCATATCTTTGCTATTACAAATGGTGCTGCAATAAACATAAGGGTGCATATATCTTTTTGAATTAGTGTTTATTTTGTTTGTTTGTTTTTCTTCTTTGGATTAAATACCCAGCAGTGGAATTATTGGATCATATGAAATTTCTATTTTCAGTTTTTTTAAGGAAACTCCATATTCCATTCCACAGTGGTTGCATCAATTTATATTCCCACCAACAATGAATAAGGGCTTCCTTTTATCCACATCCTCACGAACACTTGTTATTTCTTGGCTTTTTGATAACTAGCCATTCTGACAGGTATGAGATAATATCTCATTGTGGTTTTGATTTTCATTTTCCTGATGGTTGAGCATCTTTTCATATGTCTATTGACCATCTGTAGGTCTTTGGAAAAATATCTCTTCAGGTCCTCTGCCATTTTTAATCAGATTGTTTTTTGGTGTTGAGTTGGGTTAGTTCTTCATATAAGATAGTAAACTTTTATCAGATATATCACTTGCAAAATATCTTCTGTTGAGTAGGTTGTCTTTTTGTTTTGTTGATGGTTTCCTTCTCTGTGGAAAAGCTTTTTAGTTTGATTAGTCCCAGTATTTACTTTTGATTTTATTTCCCTTGCCTGAGGAGACTTATCTAGAAAAATGTAGCTATGGCCCATGTCCAAGTGATTATTGCCTATGTTTTCTATTCTACTAAGAATGTAGACCCGCATAGACTAAGGTAGACCAAAAGTAACCCTTTCTTAATTTCTATGACTGTATATTTCCTTTACCAGCTGAGACCAAAGTTTAAATTATCTTTGTGGTTCTTTAGTCTGAAACATTGTAGTTTCCTACTGAGATATAGTTCTTTTAGTACTTTCTTATAATTAATTATATTGTCATATGTATATTTATTTTGATGTTTAAGCTTTATAAGAGAAAAAGTTACTAATTTTTTACTGAAAGTTTTTGATTAAAAATTTATTTTTTTCTTAATGTAATTTTTGTAGACTTTGGTTTGATTCTTTATTAATCTTTAATTAAAGGGTAATAAGTGCAGCCAGGTGTGTGTGTGTGATAACTTCATTTACACCTTTTTTCAACAAAATACCAGTTTCTGTTTCTTCAGTTTTTTTTTATGGAGGCAGCTGCTTTAGTCTTATGTAAATCAGTGCACTGACTCAGTCTAGAAGGATTCACTTTGACTCTTGCTTTAAACTCCCAGTTTCATAGAGAACCATTAGGAACTGTTGACAATTGCTGGTAGCTGAAGTTTTTAAGTGTGTGAGTTACACACAGTATATTCAAACTGCAGTCTGAAATATCAACTCTGTTGATTCTATACCTAACTTCATCCCCCATATCACATTACTCAACAGTCTTTGTCTATTTCATCTATAAAGTATCACTTGAATCCATCCCATGACCTAGTGCAAGCACTTGTCATCTTTTTTCTGAAGTTTTGACTTAATATGTATTACACATGTATCCATTCTTTTCTAACCCCATCCAGTCCATTCTCAATATTGCTGACCTAGTTTTTTTTAATAAAGAAAATATTTGCAAATAGTTATCTTATTGAAGAACCTGATGATACTCTGTTTCAGAAAAAAAAATCTAAACTCTTCACCATAATTTGCCGAGGCTTTTTGAAAACTGGTTCCATTATAGCTTTCCAAATCAATCCTTAGCCAACAATTGCTTTCTCTAGCCTCACCAAAAACACACCATACTTTATCAATACATGCATGCTTGAGAATTTTTTTTTAATTTCTTTCTTTCTTTCTTTCTTTCTTTCTTTCTTTCTTTCTTTCTTTCAGATTTTTTTTGACAGAGAGAGAGAGAGAAAGAGAGATCACAAGCAGGCAGAGAGGCAGGCAGAGAGATAGGGAAGCAGGCTCCTCACTGAGCAGAGAGCCGATGCGGGGCTCTATCACAGGACCCTGAGATCATGACCTGAGCTGAAGGCAGACACTTAACCCACTGAGCCACCTAGGTGCCCCTCTTTCTTTCTTTCTTTTTTTCTCTTTCTTTCTTTCTTTCTTTCTTTCGAAAGAGTAGTGTGTGCATGCATGAGCAGGCAGGGAGGGGCAGAGGGAGAGGGAGAGAGTGAGAATCTTAAGCAGGCTTAATGCCTAGTGCAGAGCCCTACTCAGGGCCCAATCTCACAACCCTGATATCATGACCTAAGCCAAAATCAAGAGTCAGATGCTTAGCCAACTGAGCCACCTACCCACCCCATGCCTGAGAATTCCTAAGTGTTTTCTTTATTTTTCCTTACTATTCTAAGCAGATTTCATTTGGTGATATTTCTTGGATTATATGCTGTGCAAGGTAATTTTCTAACAGTTGAAATACAGGAAAAATAACATAGACAGGTTTTTTGTTGTCTTCTAAATTATTCCATAGATTTAAACCGAAAAGTAAACATATATGTGGAAATGAGTCCCCAATAAATATACAAATTTATGTATGTATTTGTGTATGTAATAATTTTAGATATTAATAACTGCTATGAAGAAAATTAAAAGAAGATAGGTTAGACAGTTTCATAAACTGGAAGAAAGTTAGACATAGCCATATTAAACACTTAGCAAAGTATTAATAGCTAAAATGTATTCTGTGTTTTCTCTTAGTATATATATTATTCCAGGCACTTTTCATGGGTTTCTTTATATTACCAGGTCATTATTACAGGTGAAGTAACCGAGCTAAGTAAAGTATAAATAAATTGCCTAAATAATAATTAGGGAAGCTGGGAATAAAGTCTTTCTCCAAAGACTGTTTCCTCCCTCCCCCCTCCCTCTGTCCCTCCCTCCCTTCCTTCCTTCCTTCCTTCCTTCCTTCCTTCCTTCCTTCCTTCCTTCCTTCCTTCCTTCTGAGAGGCAGAGAGAGATAGAGCACGAGCAGGGGGATAAGGGGCAGAGGGAGAGGGAGAGAGAATCTTAAACAGGCTCCACGACCCTGAGATCATGATCTGAGCCAATATTAAGTTAGGCACTTAGCCAATTGAGCCACCCAAGTGCTTCCAGAAATTGTATTCTTAGTAATTGTGCTCTGCTGCCTCTTTACTCATGAGACCATAGTGTGTGCCTACAAACCTCCCAATGATTGTTGAGCTCCTTGTTAGAAGGGACCACACCCAATTCATCTTCATATCATGTATCCAGCATGTAGCCAATGTTCAATAAATTGTTGCAGAGTTGTCTTTATATTCTGGAAGAATGCAAGTTGAACTTATTAATCTTGTCATTACAATTTCTTCAGGTTGTATGGGGAGGAGAGAGAAAGAGGATTCTCCTCATGGTTTCAGTAGAAACTTATTTGAATTAGCTCAGGTTGTATATACTTTCTTTTTTTAGTGAGTTTTTTTTTTCTAAGATTTTATTTATCTGACAGAGAGAGAGAGAGAATGAGAGCATGCACAAGCAGGGGGAACAGCAGGCAGAGGGAGAAGCAGGCTCCCTGCAGAGCAAGGAATCTGGTACAGGACTCCTTCCCAGGACTCTGGGATCATGACCTGAGCCAAAGGCAGACGCTTAACCAGTTGAGCCACCAAGGCGCCCCAACTCATATATACTTTCTAAATAAAGCACTGTGTACAGAGTGGGGCAACAGGTTGTCCACTCCCAATTTCTATGCTAAACCCTTGCAGGCATGTAACAAGGCCTTCCCTTTGTTGAGAGTTGATTATTCATAAATTGCTCATGTTACTTCATGGCTAGACATTAACAGCCAATTTGCTCATATTCATTTATATTCCAGTATAGTAAAAATAGAGATGCCTCCTTTCCATCCCTAGGGAAGTTTCATTTCCATCTCAGGGTAATAAAGATAGTATCTCTCTTTGGAGAAGAGGATATTTAGGTTACCAGCATCTGCTAGGTAAAACCAAGGGTTTTCTAGTCTCTGGTTTGCTCTCTTCAATACATTCCCACTGTGTGTGCATTCAACATGTGGCCCTAATTGTGTGGCTGAGTGGGAACGGGGGCTCAATTAACCAGAACTAAGATGGTATTCTAGCTATTATCATTTTTGTCAGTAATAAACAGTCCTCATTCCTTAGACTGAGGTTTTATGTTTTTCTGCTAGCATATATGAAACTGTGGCAAGAGTTTTTTTGCAAATTGAGTGAATTCTCAGGATCTTCATAATTCCTGACTTAAAAACCCAGAAAACATCAAAAGAGAGGCTGATTGCAGGAGAGTCAAAACCAGTGATTATCAGATGGACAATTAGACAGATGAAACAATGTATTGATATCAGGAACTAAGTTTTTTTTCCGTAGCTATTTCCCTGATACCAAGCAGCATCTGGCTTTGCACTTATTTTCGTTTTCCTTAAAAATGAATGAATTATAATACAAACAGTAGTACTCCATTTCTCACCCTATAGCGGGGTGAGAAAAATCATTACAAATAATATTTATGGTTAAGTTCCTGTTAATAGGAGTTTGAAGTAACACACAAATTAAGGCTTGCCACTGCAGATCTGTTTCATTGTTGCTGGATAGTTCTTGAGGGTTAGAGAAAAATTTTATTATGATGTAATTTAAATGATATGTTGTTGCCAAACTAGACATACTATCCAAATAAAATCTCATCTCTAATCCACTCACTCAAGCCATTATTTAAGTATTTACATATAAATCAATAAAATTTTACTTTCTAAGAGATATCTAAAAGTAAAAAGAAAAATACTGTTACTGAGTTGGGGAAAATTGAAATGAATTGCCTAAGCCATAACAAGAAAGCCAAAAAGTCTTTCTCCAGAATTTATACTCTTAATCACTGTGTTCTGCTGCATCTTTACACTGGTAAATGATAATCTATGTGTGTACTAACCCTCTCTTCCCATTGATTGTTGAGTGATTTGTTGGAAGGGACCATACCAGTTCATCTTCATATCAATACTGCTACTTTGCCTTACTGCTGCATGTCATGAGAGCTCAGTATGAGACCTTCTGGACAAATGTTCTATTTCATATTTATTCAAGTGAATCGTCAGTCTTAGCTAGCTAGTCTGATAAACTAGTTTTGTGCTAAGAGTTTTTAATGACATCTGTCCTGTCATTTGTAAATAAAGATATCTTTCGTTCTTTTTCTCCCCAGTTCCTATAACTTTCATTTATTTTTATTTGTTTGTTTAACCTTGTTGAAGAACCTAGGATATTCAATTCAATAATGAATAAAGCTTCTGATAGTGGGCATCTTGTTCCCCACTCCAAGGAAAAAGGCATTCAGTTGTTACCACTCGGTTTGCTATGAGCTGCGGGTTTCCTATAGATGCCCGTCATCAGTTTGAGGAAGTTACCTTCTATTCCTAGTTTGCTGAGAGTTTATATCATGAAAGATGATGGACTTATATCAAACACTTTTTTTGGTATCTATTGAGAAGATCATGTGTTTCTTTCTTTAGATGATATTGTGGATGAATGGTACTATAGCTGTGTAGGAAGAGTGTAGAAGTGAAAATAATGTTATATGTAAAATATAGATGAACTGTGTCAGTTAGCAATCATTTGTTGAAAATGTCACCTAAATTCAGGAGCTTTAAATAGCCATCATTCATCGTTTAAGAGTCAGTGAAATAGCTGCATTTTGGCTGATCAAAGCTGAGCGTGGCTGGGTGATGCCACTTAATGCCTTGGTGACAGGGTAAGAGCTGCACTTCTCATGGCAGTTCTGTGGATTGGCTGGAGCAGTTCTGCTCTTCCAGTATTTTATCCTTCTTTTGTTATCAGCAGGTGTGTTGGAATGTCTGATGCTACTTAAGGTCAAGGCTCTGAACTGGCACTCTCTCTCTTCTGTCTCATTCTATTGACCGAGGCAAGTCATTTGAGCTGCAAATTAAAAGTGACTTGGAAGTATAGTCTGTCTTATGGAAGAAAGTCTAAATTCATATGACTTTAGTTACAGGAAAGGTGAATAATTGCAACAAATAATGTGACCTACTAACTGAAACAAATATTGAAAAATGCTAATAATTGTTAAAATTGTAGGTATTCACTATACTCTTCTGCTTACTTTCATATGTATGTTTAAAAATTTTAATGATAAAAAATAAAAATCACTACAAACATGAAAGCTAAAGAATTAATATCTATAGTACACAAAGAATTCTTCAAAGTTGGCAAGAAAAATACCTAAAATGAAAATGGCAAGTGATATAAATGGAAAATTTGCTACAGCACATCTAAATTACTAATAAACATCAACATCACAAGTAACTTGAAGAATAGAAAATAATCTAAAGATCAGTAATACAAAATATGTTTTTAAAAGATTAAATACTGCCAGTGGCAATGATTCTAGGGGAAAAAAATCATCTGTTGCTGGTGGTTGTATGAATTGTTAATAGCCTTTCAGTGAAAATAATTTAAATTGAAAATTGACACAGTTCTTTTTGATAGTCTATTCCATAAAAATATAACATCAATAAATGCTTACAAAAGCATCGTAGTGAAGGAAAAAAGGTAATGCCCTTCCACTAACAAATGGTTGAATCTACTATCATGCAGCCAATAAGGAAAGACTTAATTTTTACCTTCTGACTGGGAGAGAATTTCACAGTGCATTCTTGACTGCAAAAGTGGGTGCACATAACTATAGGACACTATTTTGTTAAATGAACACTGACAAATCCTATATATGATTAAATATATTTATACATAATTATATGATTATGGTGAAATACATTGAAAGACACCTATCAGGTTACTACCATTGGGTGTGGAAGAGTGAGGAATGGGAAAAGAATGGGAAAAAATAAGACAAAATAAAAAGGATGTCTATAATAAATATGTCATGTATTATATGACATGACAAATGTAAATTCCCTCTGGCATATAATAGGATGTATTTTAGTGTCTTTCCTGTGGTCTTAGCATTCTGGGCTTTATCCTCAAAGGTAAGGACAATGGATTTTAAGAACTCCCTAAAAAAGAGATCTATACACACTCTTGTGGGACTAATAGTCGCTAAACTGGTTCAGTGATTGTTACCACAGCATGCTACATAAGAGAGGCTCTGTAGTAGGAATGATGATTCAAAGAATTTGAATTTCAAGGAATTTTAAAGCATAGAGAATACTTGGTAATGTCCCTGTTTTTCTCTAAACCACAATTAGGGGAAAAGGACCCAGGGAACACTACTCAGAGAGATTATCCTGAGAGTCTGAAATGTTATCTTCTGACTCATTGTTTGTGGAGCTGGAGTTTTAAGAGATTTCTTGGTAGAGCATGGAGCACGCCCTTATATTTAGAATGTGTGGTCACTGGGCCTCATTCTCACCTAAAGATTGGGAACTCCTTCTAACCAGTGTGGAAAGAGGAAAGCCACGGGCAAAAACTTTTCAACTTGATGGTGGGGCTAAGATAGAGCAACTCTGGCTTTAGTGTATGCTGGCTTAACACTATCTTGAAAGGAGTTTACCTGAAAAGGACTTTAGTTGAAAGAGTCTATGATTGGATGTATTGCCAGAGGCAAGGCCTGAGGGACCATTGTGAAAAGCCACAAGACCTTTGTCTGTGCCCCTAGGCTCTGCAGTAGAGCCATAAATTCAGGTGAAGTATCCACAAATATACCTTCAGATTGAGAGAGAGGGATGGGGAGAAATGATACTTGAACATTTAGACACTTGTGGTGGAAGATAAATCTATCTATCTATCTATCTATCTATCTATCTATCTAGGCAGCCAACAAAGATTAATAGATAGCCCTAGTTATTGTATACTCCCTCCCTCCTTTTTAAAATTCTAATAACAGTAGAGGGAGAAAAAAGACTGAAAGTAAAAACCATGCTTACTTTCTCTTTACTATTGTTTCCTTGTCTGGGGAGAGAAAAGAAATCTTTTTTTTTTTTTTTTTTTTTAAAGATTTTATTTATTTATTTATTAGGAAAGAGAGAGAGTGAGAGAGAGAAGGTCAGAGTGAGAAGCGGACTCCCCATGGAGCTGGGAGCCCGATGTGGGACTCGATCCCAGGACTCCGGGATCATGACCTGAGCCAAAGGCAGTCGCTCAACCAACTGCGCCACCCAGGGGCCCGAGAAAAGAAATCTTAAATTGAATATAGGATAAAAACACTTATTTAGCTTAGACTAGACATTTCATTGCCTGGAAGTGACTGTTAAACTGAGTTCTGACCACATAGCCGACAAGGGCAGGGAAGTAAGAACCATCAGAGCTACTTCAGAGTGAAAAATGAAACTCCTGATTTCAGCCTGTTGAGTTCAACACATTTTTATAAAATAGGGCATTAAGGAGTTTATGTACTGTTCTTCACATATATACATACACATGTATAGATATTGGGTGCTGACATATTAATGTTATATCAAATAATTCAAATATATAAATAAATTTCAGGTTTTTGTTTTTTACATAAAAGCATAGTTCCATTCATTTGTAAACTGAACTTAAAAATAGAAATTTGTATTTATCTTTCTTCTAGAGCAAATACATTTTCTTTAGGCTTATCTCTAACTGCAATTATCCAGACACCAGCAAAACCTCTCACCCAACACACACATACACACACACACATACAGATGTAAGGAAAAGGTCTTCCAGACACCAACATTAAGTTTCTGACAGACCTTCTCTGCAAAGATGCAATTTATGTGGCTCATTACAGTATGAGTCTCAATCAAAAAATATACAAAGACTGAAATATTCAAATACGCAGCACAATCAAGAAAGCACACAGCTGATTGTTAAAATATGCAGCCTGTGGAGTAAATCCCATTAAAGACAATTTTAGAAACTAAAATATGTTTGAAAATTAGTAAAATAAGTGATTTCATTTTGTCGAGTATATTCAAATATTTCAAAAGATACAAGAACGTGTGAGGAAAGATACAAAACATTCAAACTCCTTTAGCAGAAGAAAGCCTGCCCTCCATCTGAGGGAGTGGGCTCCAGTGTGGTGAGAGCGGCGAGTGAGAACTGGAGTAAATGGTGGGGCCCCACTGTCACAAACCTTCTTTTGAAAATCTCAGAAAACTAGAGCATGGTACGGTGATTATCAAATGGTGAGATTTGTTCTTCCTTCATTCCCTAGAGGAATAGAATTTTAGTCTACTAGAAAAGACATAAAGTGCCTAGGGAATAGTAACTAGTTGAGAAAGAGAGGTGTTTTTGCAAAATTGGCAGAGATTGCCTTTTTATCTTCCAAGAAAATGTTGTGAGGCAAAACTGTCAATTTAGCACAGTTTTGCTTTAAAATCATTTCCTTATTTTGTGCATTAATTTTTAAAACTTTTCTTCTCCCACAAAGACTAAAACTGTACCATTGAAATATTGTAGTTAATGCTTATGTTTTGTAGCTTGATTATGTGACATTAATCATTTCATGTATCTTTACTTAATATAAACAGGAACACTTAAAAGTATTTATTTAGTCTCCTCTTTCAGAAAATTCAGCTTCTGATGGGAAGGGATATGGCTGGTTTCACATAAGCAGGCACAATGCAGCCTTTCTATAAATGTGCAGATGGTTAATTGGTAATATCAAGTAGTCTTCTGCACAGATGGGGGAATAAAAATGATTAGTGGAAATTACACAGGAAGATTCATTCAGATCATGGCAAATGTAACAGTGTAGGAGTTATGGTTTATATTTGTGAGCGGAAATAAGGCATAAAGAAATTGGCCTATCAAAAAAGCTATAATCAATTCAGTGATTAGTACCCAGAAGTCCTATAACATATTAAATCTACGGTCATTTTAGAAACACTTAGAAAGCTACAATTTAGCTTTCTTCTTACTTAGACTTTTCCCTCAACTGATTGTAAAAACATTTATTAGTAATCATATTCTCTCAGCAGCAATAGTTTGGCTTACAAACACCTTTGGGAAACTTTACTCATTTTAAGTTTTCTAGTTCTTTCCTTAATGGCTGTGCTGCCCAACTTTTAGTGACTATGTGAAGGCTATTATTGTGTTTATATAAAACAAACAAAAGTGTACAGATACATCTATGAGAATTTTTGCTTTACCTCAGGTCAGGACATATCTGAGTTCTTTCAGATTGTATTCTGCAGCGTGACCATGTTGATTGTCCATGTGTATTTATTTCTCATTTATTCCTGGAATTTTAATTTTAGGTTATTTAAATATGTTGACAAAAAAGAACATTTCTTTTACAGAGAGAGAGAATCTCCATGTTAAAAGTTTGGAAAGATGACTCAACCAGACTTCTAAAATATTTCTTAAATGTAAAAGTCAATTGGTGTTATTTAGAAAACTCTGAGTATATTTTTATTGGTACCTTTTTTTTTTTAAAGAAAATGAGATAAATTTTTACACTCAAGGTCAATGTAAATTGATTTTGTTCATTTTTAGGCTACTAATCCATATTTTGTTGAAACCATTTTTATAAATAAAGTTTTAAGGAGTTTTAAGGAGTTCAGTTTCAGTGTGCTTTATGGCATTATAATGTAGTGTTCTTGAGAGCTTCTAATGCAAGGTCTTTCAAAGAGCAATTTAAACACCAGTTAGAAGCAGAATGGAAAAATAGCTTACTCACAATGACAACAAAAGTGTAGATGTGGACTTTTAAGAAATACTCAGGCAGTATGTGAAAAAAATGATAACCTTTTCTACAATCACACGCTAATGAAGTTCTGTGCTTTGGGAATGAAGTTTTGGAAATACAGGCATGCACTGTCTTATAGAAGAAGGCACAATAAAGATGTCAAGTTTCCTGAAATAGTCTCTAGATTCAGTGCAATTTCGATTCAAATTCTAATGGGATTATGTGAAACTTGATTAAATGGTTCAAAATATCATCTTCAAGAATATAAAGAAAAAGAGATTGTTAGAAACAACCTAAGAACAAAATAGGGCCAGAGCACACCCTTTCAGAATTCCAATTGTATTAGTGAACTATAGTAAAAATAAGTGTATAATTCTGATTCAAAAATAGGCACATTAATGTATGGACCATAGCAAAGAATAAAAAAATAGAATAAAAATTCTCATTTTAAATAAAAATGAGAATTAAATATATAATAAAGTTTAAGAAGAAGAATTACATAATTAAGTAATTCATAAAGGAAAAAAATTATGTTTTTAAAAATTTATTCAAAATTATTGAACATTTTAATCTTAAATATCTACTACATGCCAGAACCTGCTCACATTGCTAAGAAATAGAAAACTAAAGAAAAGAAACAAGGCCCACACCCTTATAGTGTGTAAATCCAGGTGGGAGAAAGTAGACAATAAATAATAAATAAATATATGGTACGTCAGTGACAACGTTATGAATAAAGAATAAGGGAAACAGAGTGTGACTGTTGGATGGAGCTATGCTGTCTTATAGAAGGTGACCAGGGGAGTTGTTCTCCTAGGTGGCATTTGTATAAACACATAAGATAATTTTTGTATGAAAGATTGGCAAAAATGAGAAAAAAGAGACAACATCCTCATGAAGATATGGGAAGAGGGAAAATAGGTAGTTTTATGTGCTGTTGGTGAATGTGTGGAGTGATTCAGCTTTTGTGCTATGGATTTTGGCAATACGTATAAAAATCTTTTCATTAAGGAGATAAACGACTGGCAAAGATCCATACTGAAGCACTTTTTATATTGACATAAAAAGGAAATAGCCTCAAATTTATTAAAAGGTAGTGGGAAAATAAAATTATGGTATATCCAAACAGGGAGAGGGATTATGTCCCCATGGAAAAGTAGATAAAATGCTTTGTTTAATAAGAAAATGTCATAATGTTATGTTGGAAGTACAGTATAACTCCATGAATATAGAATTGCATATCAATTTGTATTCCTTCCTCCCCTCTTCTACACACACACACACACACACACACACACACACACACACAGATTAAAGGTCATTCATCAAAATATTAATATAGATTGTCTAAGGGAGAAGGGATTTTAAATATTTTTCAAGACCTTTTTTATTGTTATAGTTATTTAGAGTAAGCATATATTAATTTTATAATGTCATATAAAGTAATTTTGTTTTAAAAGACTCTATAAACATCAATTCTGTAGTAGTTAGGAAGAAGTTACCATACTATTAAATAAGTTAATTGATGCAATTTAAAAAATAAATTTCAAGCAAACACTTAAAGTGAAGTAGAAGTGTGAACTGAGAGTAATGCTGTGTTCTGTGATTGGGGCAAAAATGGTCACTGGTAAAGTCAAGCTACAAGATACAGATGGTCATTTTCTCTCCATGTTACCTTAAGTCAGTAGGAAGAAAGGAAGATCCTTAAAGGCAGTGTCACTAATCAAATAGTCTCTAAAGAAGAGTAAGAATGTGAATAAATCCCTGAGAGGAGAAGGTCCTCAATTGATTTCCTAAAGGGAAGGGTTCCCTTTCTTCCCAAAACCTTCCTTCCCTTCAGTCCTTGTACCATCTTTCTACTTGAATTAGGTAGGCATAGAGTTAATAGGAGTAATCCCTTTGAAGAAGACTTCATTGCATTATTATTGAAACAATAGTATTAAAGGTTTCTACAAATGAAATCACACAAGAAAAAGAAGAAAGATGATAAAGATTCCTAACAGTTCAAGTTTTGTGCAATTAAGTACAGTTTGTAACTTTTATTTAAAAATACTGTAACATTTTAGTTTTAAATGCCATTCAACAATACTAGTTTATTGCTTAACAGCAACTATTATCCTTGCAGGGGATTATGCTCTATTTTACCCATTATCACATGGAAAAGATGCCCCTGGGTTTTTTGTTTTGGGGTGTGTGTGTGTGTGTGTGTGTGTGTGTGTGTGTGTGTTTTAGTTTTTGTTTTTTACGGTCACTATAACAGTAGCTGTTGTTCTGGTTATTTGGAACATGAGAATTCATAATCTCCCAGATCTATTTCTTTCTCTTTATTCCTTTCCAGATGGATATTTCCACAATGTAAAAGGTCTGCCAAGACAAAAACTCAAGTGTCATTTTTCATTTTTTCCTATCTCTTAACCCAATGCAATGTGTGTCACTGAACCTTATTGATTCTTTTTAATGTCTTTAAAATTTATCCTCTTTTTTTGTCTTCAGTGTTACTACTTTATTTTTTTTTTAATTTTTTTTCAGTGTTACTACTTTAGATTAGGCTTTTATGATTTCTCACCTAGACTCTGCAACAATCTCAAAACTCTGCTTTACTTCTATCTGTCTTATTTTCTGCAATGCATCTGACCTTTTGTTTCAATGGTCTTTTTAAAGCATAACTTCAATCCTTTTACTTTAGTGCTTAAAAACATTAAATGGCATCCTCTTTTATTATAAGATAAAACTATAAAAAAGCATAGACGATCTATCCACTATACATTCTCCCCACTCTCTTCCACCTCAGAAGCTGATATAATCACCCTCTATTACTAAAATATCTGTAATTTCTTGAGTGTGGCTGTGACTCTGGACTTCTACACACAGGATATTCTCTCTATCTGATTCTTATTTCTTTCAAACCTCTCACTAACCTTGTTATTGTTTGTTAGTTCTAAATCTGGTTAATATTTACTAGTCCTTTAAAATCCCACTCTCACATGACTGCTTCTGAAACACTTTTTCTGTGTAATCCAGTATGAGATAAATGATCTCACAGCGCCTGGACTTACTATATGAAAATCCACATTGCATTGCATTGCAATGATGCGTGCACGTGTCACTTTCTTCTAGTTAGAGCGCTGGATGAGAAGAAATTTATTTAATTCTTCATATTCCCTGAATCTGATACCTGTTGAATGTAGAATCTGAAGATAACACATCTGATCTATTTGAATCTATCAGACCCCACCAAATGGCCATCCTTAGCGTATCAGAAGAGTACTAGTCTCTTAGTTCTAGGGTGTTTTTGTTCATTTTTACTTTTTTTTTTTTTAAGATTTTATTTATTTATTTGAGAGAGAATGAGAGAGAGAAAGCACGAGAGGGGAAAGGGTCAGAGGGAGAAGCAGATTCCCCACTGAGCAGGGAGCCTGATTTGGGACTCAATCCTGGGACTTCAGGTTTATGACCTGAGCCTAAGGCAGACACTTAACTGAGTGAGCCACCCAGGCATCCTCTGTTTTACTTTTTTATCTAAGAATTCATAGCATACTTCGTGGTGTATTTATAATAAAACATAAGATCATTTTTCTAGGTCATACATTAACAGTTATTTTTCAGATGAAGTTTGATTTTAATAAGTGTGATCCTTATGCTGTAATTTCCATAACATTTTATGAAAATGAACAATTATTGATTCATCAAATGTATGAATTAAATGTATACTATATATCAGATACTGGCCTGCAGTAAACTCTAGAGTAGAAAAAATAACAGGTACCTTGTCTATCCTTTGGGGACAATAAGTCTTAATCTTCTCCATGGGCCAAAAAAACTTCAGTTAACCTATTGATAAGGTCTCTTCCCTGGACAGAAATATAAAAAACCTATAAAAAGCCAAAAAACTTGGGAATTGGACTAATTGTTAGTGAAAGTGTGAAAAAAAATAAGAACTGTCATAATAAAACCAATTCTTGTTTTTAGCTATGATGATCAGCTTGTTTCATGTATGATATTTAAACCTCTCAAGAAAGTGGGTAACTATCAAAATTTTTATGTTGTTTCATAACATAACACTATGTAAGTTTGTCACTCACCGAGGTTTACGGAAGCAAGATTATTGCAATATAGAAAGCAGGATGAGATTTGGCATGGGCCTTGATGGGGAATATTATTTTGGCATGCAGATAGAATGGGAAATAACTGTTTCAGCCAAGATGCGAAGGTGGCAAAGTGAGCCAGTGAATAAATGTGTTTCACTGGAGCCAGGATTTGGAGTAGGAGAAGAGCAGGCTTAGCCCTGGAAAGGCACGCCTAGTTAGATTAGCCAGTCCCTGGAGTTGCAGTTTAAGGAGCTTGGAATTCATCCTATAGGTAGGAGAGTAAGGTGTCTTATTTTTTATTCTGCAAATGACACTATTGAAATTATGTTTTAGGAAGATTGATCTGGCTGGGGATTACAGGATGCACTGAAAGGAGAGAAACCTCCTTTAGTGAAGGAAGACTTCATAAAAATGTGGCCACGGAAATAGAAAGTATAAAAGATATAGAAACTTAAATTTAACAATTTTGTCAAGTAGAATATGCTCTAATACATGTTTCCATGTCTATTTGCTCTGTCTTTTACTGCTACTAATAATCAGCAAATTCAGTCAAGCTAGTTTTTTCAAAAAATTTGGGATGTTTGGGGAGGCACTTAGTTGATGAGTAGAAATGTTGACTTTCCAGAGAGTCGATTTGTAATTTGGAAGACTCAGCCCATATTCATGTCTTTTCTTTTGTCATCTTCTGGAAAGTAATGAGGAAGATAAAAGTGACCTGGACAAAGAAAAATAACTCCAGGAAAATGGGGGAAAGTGCAAAATAGAAAACAATCTAGTTTTGGATTAAGCACTATAGTTTAGTACAATTAATACATACTAAATAATTTTTTTCAAGTACATTTACATCAATACTGTATCACTTGATCCTGTAGATGAAATTAATGTAGAATTGGAACTGGAATCAAAGCCAATGGATACAAGTATAAAAGGCTGTAGCATTCAAAATAAATGAAACAATAAAGAAATGCGTCTTTTGAGAATATAGAAAGATAGAAAAGATGAGACTGTAGAAAGCAAGTTGTCATTTTCAACTCAGACTAGATTCATGCAAGGAGAATTTTCTGTCAGATTACATAAAGATGGTTTTTCAGACAGGTATATAATCCAGGTGTGAGAAGTGTATCCTGCTGTGTTATTAGGAATGGCTTCCTGGTAGGGAATACCTCCTACTGTCAGAGGTAATGATCAAGCTGCCATATTGTAACAATATAATTTTAGTTTAGACTCTGGGCCAGATTTTAGTTAGGCAAGTAAGACACTATTGCAACATTAGTTTGTATGTAGTATGTAAGAATATATCTAGCTGCTGGAACAGAAAACATTATTTCCAAGTCTTATTTCATTCTCAAGTCTCATACCTGTGCCTTTGCTCATGGTTTTCCACTGATTATTTAGTCTTCTGGCTTTCGCATAACCATCCCCATCAGAAATTCAGGATCTTAAAGAGGATACAAAGCTTATTTTCATCAATTACAGAATGAAAAAGAAAAGATCTCTTAGCATAATGTGAGAAAAAGATAGCTGTCTTAGTCTGTTTGGGTTGTTATAACAAAAATAACACAAATTGGGTGGCTTATAAACAATAGACATGTATTACCACAGTTTTAAGTGTTGGGATTTCCAAGATCAAGGTGCTGGTCAAGGTGATGTCTAGTGAGAGTTTACTTCCTCGTAGATGGCATCTTCTTGCTGTGTCATCAGATGATGGAAGAGACAGGCAAGCTCTCTGGGACCTCTTTCTAACAGTTTCTAGAAACTAGAAAAAGAAGATCAAATTAAACCTAAAATTGAGTAGAAGAAATGAAATAGTAAGAATAGGGCAGGAATCCATGAATTAGAAATAAGAAATCAGTAGAGAAAATCCATAAAACCCAAAATGATTCTTTGAAAAGATCAATAAAATTGATAAGCCTCTATCCATGCTTAAAGAGAGAGAGAGAGAGGACACAAATTACTAATAGAAATGAAAGAGGACACATTGCTACAGATACCATGGACTTTTATTTTATTTTATTAAAGGTTTTATTTATTTACTTGACAGAGAGAGAGATCACAAGTAGGCAGAGAGGCAGACAGAGAGCCTCTCTCTGTTCCACAGACAGAGAGAGGCTGAGCAGAGAGCCCGATGCGGGGCTCGATCCCAGGACCCTGAGATCATGACCTGAGCTGAGGTCAGAGGCTTTAACCCACTGAGCCACCCAGCTATCCCTTCCATGGACTTTTAAAGGGTGATTAAAGATTACTGTAAAAACTCTATGCTCATGAATTTGATAACCTCAGTGAAAAGCTAATTTCTCAAAAGATGCTCTTTGTCAATACTCACACAAGAAGAAATAAAAAATCTAAAGAGGCATAGATGTATTGAAGAAATTGATTGAACAATTAATAACTTTCCAAAACAGAATACACTAGGCCCAGAGAGATTCATTGGTGAATTCTACAAAACATTTAAGTAAGAAATTGCTTATTCTCTACAATCTCCTTCAGAGAATGGAGATGGAGGAAATACATCTGAACTCATTCTATGAAGCTAGCATTACCCTAATGCCAAAACAAAACAAAGGGAAAAAATTATATATCAATATCTCTCATGAACATATATATAAAATCCTGACTAAAATATTAGCATGTTGAATCCAACAATACATAAAAAGAATTATGCACTATGACTAACTGGGATTTTCACAGGTATGCAAGGCTGGTTCTGCATTCAAAAATCAATTAACATAATCATATCACCAGGCTAAAAAAAGAAAAATCACATGATCATATCAATAGATGTAGAAAAAACACTGGACAAAATCCAGCACCTATTTATAATAAAAACGCTCAGTGAACAAGGAATAGAAAAGAGGGTTTTCGACTTGATAGGACTATCTACAAAAGACTTACTACTAAATCATACTTAAGGTGAGAAAACTAGAAGTTTCCCACTAAGATCAAGAACAAGGCAAGGGTATTTCTTCTCACCACTTCTTTTTGACATTGTACTAGAAGTCCTTGCTAATGTAATTAGACACTAGAGGGAAATAAAAGATTTATAGATTGTTAAGGACAAATAAAACTCTGTTCACAGGTGACATGATCATCTGTGTAGAAGATCTGAATCAACAAAAACAGCCATCCTAATAGTGATTATAGTAAGGTTTCAGGATTCAAGGTTAACATATAAAATTAAATCACTTTCCTATATACCAGAAATGAAATGGATGAGTGGAACTTAAAGTAAAATTACAACAGAAAATATGAAACAACAAATGAACCCAAACAAATGAAAACCTAGGTATAAATAAATAGAATGTGCATAGGATCTGTATGAGGAAAACAAAGCCTTGATTAACAGAGAAGAACTAAAGTGGGGAAATATTCTATGTCCATGCATAGGAAGACTCAATATTATGAAGATATCAGTTCTTCCCAACTTGATCTATAGATATAATACAATCCCAATAGAAATCCCAGAAGGTTAATTTTGTGGATATCAGCAAACCAATTCGAAAGTTATATGGAGAGGCAAAAGACCCAGAATAGCCATCACAATATTGAAGAAGCAGAACAAAGTTGGAGAAGTGACACTACTGCCAAGACTTCAAAACTTACTGTAAAATTTCAGTAATCAAAACAATGTGGTGTTGGTGAAAGAATAGACAAATAGATCAATGGAACAGAAAAGAGAATGCAGAAATAGAACCATAACTAACTAACTAACTAACTAACTTATTAACTAACTATATAGTTAACTGACCTTTGACAAAGGAGTCTTTTCAACAAATGATACTGGAACAAGTGGATATTAGTATGCAAAAAAAAAAAAATTGAGCCATAGACCTTCCACTGTTCACAAAATTAAAGTGGACCGTGAACCTAAATATAAAATGCATAACAATAAAACTGCTGGAAGATAACAGATGAAAACCTAGATGACCCTGGTTATGGCAATGACTTTTTAAAGACAATATCATGTATCTTACATGATCCACAAAAGAACTAATTGACTTGCTGGAATTCACTAAAATTAAAAACTTCTACTTTTGGGAAATCAAGCCACAGACTGGGAGAAAATATTTGTAAAAATACATTTGATAAAGGACTGTTATCCAAAATATACAAAGAGCTCTTAAAACTCAATAATTAAAACAACCCAATTTAAAAACTGGACTATGACCTTAACAGATAGTTCACCAAAGAAGATATACACATGGCAAATAAGCACCATATGCTTCACCTTCCAGCAATGCTGCCCTGAGATTATCCTTTGAGGAAGCTGTCTAACTACTGGACAATGAGCAACATTGTGGAAAAGATCCAGGCATCCCAACCTCACACTTATGATGAATCTGATTGCCTATACCATGGGTGGACTGCTTCTAGACATTTCAGTTCCCATCCGATTGCAACACTATGGATGAATGAGGAACGTTGGAGTGATGCTCTGCTCCTCCTTGTGCAATCTGGGTGGAATCATCACCCCCTTCCTGGTCTTCAGGCTGATGGAGGTTTGGCAAGACTTGCTGCTCACCTTGTTTGCAGTGTTGGGCCTCGTTGCCGGGGGAATGATGCTGCTTCTTCCCGAGATCAAAGGGGTCACCTTGCCAGAGACCATCGAGGATGCAGAGAACCTCGGGAGGATAGCAAAGCCCAAAGAAAACACGATTTACCTTCAGATCCAAACATCAGAACATGCCAGCACCTGAGAGAGATGCTTCACTGGGACTGAGTGGCAGAGAGGAAGATGGGGTTTTCATCTGAAGAAAAGCTTAGAAACCCTGATTTCTCTGTGCTCTTCCTCACACTTGCCTGTCCCTAAACCAATAGCCTGAAGAACACTAAATGTGCTTTGCTTTGTTTTCTTTCTCTCAAAGCCCTGGCTGTCTTTTATCTACTTACTTTTCCTGGCAAGAACTGTTGGGGGTTACCAGTTACTTAATTATCTAAAGTACTTGGGAGAGCCAATAGAATTTAAATATTACTGTAAAAGAGGCCTCTGTCACTGGTTTCCTAGAGGAAATGTTGTTTTATTCACTCTCTGAAGGAAAATGTCATTGTAACTGTAGTATCTATCTTGGCAAAAGTATTTCAACATGTAGCCTTCCACCATATGGAAAGATGCTCCACAAGATATTTCATCAGTGAAATGCAAATAAGTATAATGAGATATCACTACAAAGCTATTAAATGGCCAAAATCTGGAACACTGACAAACCAAATGCTGGTGAAGATGTGGAACAACAGGAATCTCAGTCATTGATGGTGGGAATGCAACATGGAACAACCACTTTGGAAGACAGTTTGGTGGTTTATTGTTACCAGACTATAGATACTCTCACTATACAATTGAGCAATAGCACTCCTTGTTATTAATCCAAGTGATTGAAAACTCCCATCCACACAAAATCTGCACACAATTATTTATAGCTTTATTCATAATTGCCAAAACTTGCAAGCAAACAAAATTTCCTTCAGTAAGTGAATAAAGTATGATACATCCTGACATTGGAATATTTTTTATGCTAGAAGAGATGAACTTTCAGGTCATAAGAAGTCATAGAAGTGTTTTGTTTTTTTTTTAAAGATTTTATTTATTTACTTGACAGAGAGAGAGAGATTACAAGTAGGTAGAGAGGCAGGCAGAGAGAGAGGGAGAAGCAGTCTCCCCGCTGAGCAGAGAGCCCGATGCGGGGCTCGATCCCAGGACCCTGAGATCATGACCCTAGCCGAAGGCAGAGGCCTTAACCCACAGAGCCACCCAGGCGCCCCTCATGGAAGTGTCTTAAATTCATATAACTAAGTGAAGGAAGCCAATTTGAAAAAGGTTGTATGCCATATGATTCCAATTATATGACATTCTGGAACAGGCCAAATTATGGATAGAGTAAATAGATCAGTGGTTGCTAGGAATGGGGGTAGGGAGGTGGGGGTGGTAGCAGTAACGAAGAGATGGAGCACAGAGAATTTTTAGGGCAATAAAAATACTCTGTATGATGCTATAATGATGGATACATGCCACTATATATTTGTCCAAATTCGTAGAATGTATACTACCAAGAGTGAACTCTAATGTAAATGACAGACTTTTGAGTGTTTATTATGTGTCAGTTGTTCAAAGTATAATTGCATCAGTTGTAATAATGTACCATTTTGGGACAAGATGTTTATAATGGGGGAGGTTATGCATGTGTAGGGGCGAGGTATATGGGAAATCTCTGTAACTTTTCTATTTTGCTCAGTTTTGCCTAAAAGTGCCCTAAAAAAATGTCTTTAGAAAAAGATGCGGTCAACTGTTTTGAATTGGTTTTGAGAAATGGATAAAATGAGAAGAGGATAGAGACTATTGAAATTAGAAAGCTCTATATAATTCTTAACTTTAACAAAAGTAATTCTAATGGACATTTGGGAAGTATGTGATATGAGCTGAAGGGGAAAAATATTAAGGAATTGCTGAGGAATTGTTTGCAAAAACACTTGAATATCTTTGCTGTGATGGTGAGTACTGAAATGATATATAAGTTGAAGCATGACTTGGTTAATTTTCAGTAAGTATATGGATATGTGAGTAATTGAACAAAGGGAGGTATAAAGGTAATGTAAATATTTCTGAATTTCTTTGAAATTGCTATTTGCATACAAATGTCGGCTAAAACAGCACATCTATTCATAATGTTGCATCTTTACATCATTGAAAGATAGATTTATGGCTTTTTTGACTGCTTTTTACTTTTTTAATAAATAATGAGATTTCCTTAATTAGAACGCTGTCAGCCTTGAGAAACTTGTCTCAGCAACATGACACTTCTTTTCTCTCATTTACGTTACCTCTGACTTTCTTTCTTTTTTTTTTTTTTAAGATTTATTTATTTATTTATTTATTTATTTATTAGGAAAGAGAGAGAGTGAGAGAGAGCATGAGAAGGGAGAGGGTCAGAGTGAGAAGCGGACTCCCCATGGAGCTGGGAGCCCGACGTGGGACTCGATCCCGGGACTCCGGGATCACGACCGGAGCGGGACCACGACCTAAGCCGAAGGCAGTCGTTCAACCAACTGCGCCACCCAGGCGCCCACCTCTGACTTTCAAATAAACAGACCCTACACAGATAAGCTTCAATAACAAGAGTTCTAGTTACTTGACTTTTTAACATCTAAACAAAATGTCTAGCATATATTTTAGTGGAACCCAAATGCAGGAAATTTAGTTCAGAATCACTACTATCTTTAAGTCTCTCCAAGTAAGAAGGAAAACATAATCTAAAAAGAGGTGTATATGCTTTTGTGTCTTTTTTTTAGAAAAAGGAGATCCCTATTTTAATGAAATGCAAGAACAATTCCTGCATTGTTTAGCTCAGAGTAGAGTGGGTCACAGACATATTTATATAAATATATAACATAAAAATATCTTTATATATGAAATATGTATTTTATATATAATAAATACATATGTTTTGAAAATATTGATTTTATAATTAATTATAAATAAAAAATATGTTTTATCACTAACCTCCCCAAATAGCACATTTTCCAATTCAACTTCTTTTTAGGACTTAGAAAAAGTATATTATTAAATATCTCAAGAGCAAATGTCAACTTCTGCTTATTCTCAAATTGTTCCCTTTTGTGTGATGCCAGAGATTCTGAGCAAGAAGCCAGGAAGGCCATAGAGAAATAAGAATATCCTCTGGGGACTTTTAGCGCCAGGGTCTCTGTATCCAGCTGCACAGTTTGTATGCTGCACAGCGAAGCCTGTCTCCAGTTTACACTTTCCTCCTTAGTGGCCTCTATCACCTCTATCACCTCAAGTAAGGGGCATCTTTTTCTAATCTGTTCACACACAGAAGGCTTCTATTTATAACCCAAATGGAGGTGCTGTGTAGACTAGGGTTGGCTCTGGTAACCCACTTCTCAGGAAGAAGTCCCGACAATGCAAATACGTAGCATCCGTGTGCAGAGTTGCCTGGGTTTTTTTTGTCCCCCCACAGGCTACTTCTCTTTTGTTTTTTTACTACTCATTACACAATCCAAGAATTCACACATTTATTGGCATCATTCCACATGAACTTTTCTAGGAATCTTGTATATATTTCCTTTTTAAAATTTTTACAACAACCTTTCGATGTAAGCACAGTTAGTTTCATTTTAAAGAAGAAGAAATTGAAATTCAGAGAGTTTAATTAAATTGCCAAACTACCTGGTAAATAGCAGAAACAGCTTTTAAGTTCATGATTCTGACACTAGAGCTCATTTTCTTCACAATATGTATTTTAATATTTATGTGATCAGTTTTCTTACCAAAATGCCTCTTATTGGTGAACTACTTATAATATCACCATGAAAATATGCAAACCATGCCCCCCTGAAGCATCACAATAACAGTGTGGAGCAGAAAGCACAGATAATAATACCTTAATTCCACTGCAGTTCAGCAAGGCCGACTTGCCCTTGACCACAGCCTCTGATTTATGAAAGTAGAGTAAGACCACATCTTCAGATTCCTTTTTTCTTGCTCTGTCCCTTTTGAGTACATATACCCTGTCACATACATTTTATTTTTTTATATCAAAATCAAAAGGCCTTTGATATTTCTACTTCTAGCCAGATAGTGTTACTTGAACCATTTAACCTTCGGCTTGAAACGATTAAAAAACTAGACCATATATATATTTATAATGATTTTCAAGACATTAGCCTACAAAGGACAATGAACCCCTAAAAAAGGGAAATGGATGTGAGCCTTCAATTTTCTCTGCTTACCATGTTGAGAGAATTCTACACTGCTGCCCAAGGAGAGGGAACCCAGAGTTTGGCAGTCTTCTTGAATTGAAGAGGTGGAATAGGAAGCCTGGAAAGTCAAAGTGACTTGAGCTTGTATGGCACCCTGGAGCTTTTGAGAGTTTCCTCAGGCCTCCAACTGACAACTGATCAGCATATGCTTTTGAGGAACCACTCCAGGCTGGGAAAGAACCAACAGAAAAGAGATCAGAGGAAATAATCCCTAAAACTTATACAGGTCAAAAAAAGTTATTTTTACCACCAACCAAAATAACAAACCTCATAATGCTTAGGGTATTGGACAGATTTTGTGAAGGATTTTGCCTCAGTGGTTGTGTGAGAGATGAAGATGTGGAAGATGAAGGAGAAATTAACCCCAACTAAATTCTGCTGGATCTCACCAGGAAAGCTTAATATCAGGAACTGAAAGGATAAAAATGTTTATAATTAATTTAACCACTATCCAGAACAAAGCACAATAATAGTTATAAAAATACAAATATATCCAGCACATAGCAAGATTAAAAAAAAAATCACCAGGTGTTCAAAGGAAGAAGAAAAATGTTTCATGATGAGGGCAATTAAACAATCAAAACAGTCCCCCAAATAACACAGACAGAATTAGTATATAGACAAGGGTATTAAAACAGTTACCACCATATTCCATATGTTCAAGGAATTAAAGTATATGTTGATCATGAAGATGTTTAAAAAAGCCAAATCAGATTTCTGCAGATGAAAAATACGTGTTTGACATTAAAAATGCACTGGATGGATTAAGTGCAGATTAGACACTAAAAAAGAAGATTACTAACTCGAAAACATGGCAATGGCAACTATTCAAGATAAAGCACAGAAAGAAAAGAAAAATGAATAAAGTACCAGTAATCTGGGGCGCCTGGGTGGCTCACTTGGTTAGGCAACTGCCTTCGGCTCAGGTCATGATCCCGGAGTCCGGGAATCGAGTTCCGCATCGGGCTCCCAGCTCCGCTGGGAGTCTGCTTCTCCCTCTGATCTTCTCCCCGCTCATGTTATCTTTCTCTCTCTCTCTAATAAATAAATAAATATTTAAAAAAAAAAAACAAGTACCAGTAATCTGTGAGACAGCTTAAAGTGGCTGATTATAAGGACAAGACAAAATAAATAAATAAATAAATAAAATAAAACAAAAAGATAATAAATTAACGGTTGGATGCACATACAAATTACACATATTTAGAGTATATAATTCGAGATATGTATATATGTATATATGTATATATATAATACATATATATCTACCATATCATCATCACTATCAAGGTAATGACATCTCCCAGAGTTCTCTTGTTGCCACTTTGTTGTTCCTCCCTCTTCGTAATTCCTCCACTCTCTGTTGTTCACCAACAACCCCCAGGCCACCACAGACCTGCTTTCTGTTACAATAGATCAATGTTTATCTTCTAGAAATGTATACCAGTGGCATCATACAATTTGCACTATGTATCTCATCTGGTTTCTTTGGCAAACCCTCTTTGTTTGAGATTCCTCCATGTTATTGCAGGTATCCAGAGGTCATTGCTTTGTATCACTCTGTTCTCATTGTGCAGATACATTGCGATTTGCTGATTCAAGTAAAGCTGCTATGAATAGCTGTGTACCAGTCTTTGCATAGCTGTTTTGCTGTCATTTTCTTGGGTAAATACTTAGGAGTTGAACAGCTGGATCATAGGATAGTTGCTTGTTTAACGTTTAAACTGCCAAGCTGTCTTCCAAAGTGATTGTACCATTTTGCATTCCTGCTGACAGTTTGTGAGAGTTCCAAGTGCTCCACGTCTTGCCCAACATTTTATTTGCTAAGCTATTATTTTTTAAATGATTCTAAAGAGTATAATTGACAATGCAGTGTCAATTTGAGTTTCTTTAGTGACTTCTGATGTTGAGTATCTTTTCATGCACTTATTGACAATCCATATGTTTCATTTGATAAAGTATTCAAAGTTTTTGATCATTTTTTCAAATGGGCTGCTGTTGAATTTTGAGAGTTCTATATGGATTCTGGGTAAAGTCCTCTGTTAGATGTATGTTTTGCAGTATTTCCTCTAAGTCTGTGGCTTATCTTCTAACTCTCCTACAGACTCTTTCAAAAATTAGATGCTTTTAGTTTTGAGGAAATCAAATTTATGAATTTTTATTTTTATTGATTTTGCACTTGATGTTCCATCTATGAAATCTTTGCCCAATCCAAAGTTAGGAAGTTTCCCACCTAAGATTTCTCCTAGATATTTTATAGTTTTATTTTAATACATTAGATAGATAATCCACTTTGAGTTAATTTTTGCGTATGGGTTAGCATGAATTAAAGCTCATTTTCTGCATGTGGATATCTGTTACAGCACCATTTGTTGAAAGGACTATCCTTTCTCCACTGGTTTGCTTACCTTTCTTGAAAATAAGTTGTACGTATATATCTGAGTCTATTTCTAAACTCTGTTTTGCTTCATTTATCTATCTTTGTGGCCAATGCCACACTATTTTGATTGCTGTAGTTTTGTAACAAGTCTTGGATAGAGAGGTCTTTATCCTCTAAATTTTTCTCCTTTTTCAAGGTTATTTTGGCTATTCTAAGTCCTTTGTGTGTCCACATGAGTTTAAGAATGAGTTTGTCTTTTTCTACACACACACACACACACACACACACACACACATACACCTGCTGGGTTTTGATAAGGATTGTGTCTAAACTGTAGATCAATTATAGGGGAATGACATTTTAAAGAGATTGTCTTCTCACCATGAATATGATGAATCTCTCAATTTATCAAGTTCTTCTTTAATTTCTCTTAGCGATATTGCATAGCTTTTATTTACAAGCCTTATGGATCTTGGGTCTGATTATTCCTAAATATTTCATATTTTTATGCTACTATATATCATTAATTGCTAATTTCAATTTCTGATTGTTTATTGCTAGTGTATAAAATAAGCCAATGCTTATTGTATCTTATATCATGAAAATTTACTAAACTCGCTTAGTTGTTTTAGTAGCTTTTTTGTTGATTCCATCAGATTTCTACAAGATGGATCATTTCATTTATGACTAAGTACAATTTCCCTTCATTCTGTCCAAATGGGTACTTTTTGTTTCTCTTTCTTACATGTTTGCACTGGACTTATCATCCAGTAATATTTGGATAGAACTTCTGAGAACAGACATCCTTATCTTCTTGCTGATCTTAGGGTAAATCACTCAGTTTTTCGCAAATACAATATAGCTATACAATTTTCATGATACCTATAATGGAATCTGGACTGATACAGACATTGTTTAAAGAAAGTAGGTATAGTGGGTGCCTGGGTGGCCCAGTGACTTAAGCGTCTGACTTTTGGTTTCCACTCGGGTCGTGATCCTGAGATCACAGGTCCTGAGATCCGGGTTGTGAGATCAAGCCTTGTGTGGGCTCTGCTCTTAGCGTGGATTCTGCTTGGGACTCTCTCTCCCTCTGCACCTTCCTCCCCTGCACTTGAGTGCGTGCACACACACACATTCTCTCTCTTTCTCTCTAAAATAAATAAATCTTTTAAAAAAAGCAGGTATATTTTTTCCTGTGAAATTAAAAGTGTCTCGCATCATACCAATGCATATACAAACTCATCCTTTTTCCTACTCTATTATATGAGATCCTTGTATTTGTCTGCTAAGGCTGCCATAATAAGATACTCTAAGACTGGGTGACTTAAACAACAGAAATTTATTTCTCATAGTCTGGAGTCTAGAAGTCCAAGATCAAGGTGTTGGCAAGTTTAGTTTCTCTTGGGGCACTTTTCTTAGCTTGCACATGACCCTCTTCTTCCTGTGTCCTCCCATGACCTTTTGTCTATGCACACATCCCTACTGTGTTTTCTTCTTCTTCTAAGGACACTAGCTACATTGGATTAGGACCCCACCATCATGACCTCATTTGATTTCAATTACTTCTTTAAAAGCCCTATCTCTAAATACAATCACACTGGGGGGTCAGGGCGTCAACATGAATTTGAGAAAGGCGTAACAGTTTAGTTCATAATAATCATCTTGTTAAGTTCTAGTTATATGCCATAGTTACTGTTCATTGAAACTTAGCTAACTTTCATATATACCAAAATTTTAAAACATATTTATATAAAATAACTTTATAGCACTATAACTGTATATTGCTGTGTCATCTGTTTTTATCTTAGCAAATATCCTAAAGAAAGTGACTCTGAGTTTTACACCATAGAAGTAATAAAGGTATCAGTGGCATAGACTTTTCAATTAAACAGGTCAAAATTTCATTTCTGGTCTTACCTTTTATTTTTATTTATTTTTTTAAAGATCTTATTTATTTATTTGAGAGAAAGAGAGAGCATGAGCATGGGGGAGGTAGAGGGAGAGGGAGAAGCAGGCCTCCCGCTGAGCAGGGAGCCCAATGTGGGGCTCAATCCCAGGACCCTGAGATCATGATCTGAGGCGAAAGCAGAGGCTCCACACACTGAGCCACCCAGGCACCTCTGCTTTTTTTCCTTTTTAAAATATCAAGCTCTGGTATCAGAAAGAATGAGTCTTGAATCTTGGCCCTACCATTTAGTATTTCAAGATTGCGTTCAAGTTGCTTTAACTCATTCACCTTAATTATCTTCAAATGTAAGACAGGAAGAGAGCTTGTGAAAGTTAAGTGAATGTAAATGTAACCACTTTATGAAATGTTCCTGGAACATAGTTAATGCCAGACACACATTTTTTATTTTTACTGTAATTCCTTCTGTTCTTTTTCTGTTATGTGGAAAATACTATCTACACATGCTGGATTGTCTGTTGCTGGATTAGCATCAGCAGTCACATCTAACAGAAGCTGGGGATTGCTTTGCTCTGTAATCTCATTGCTGTGTGATTTCCAGCTAGAGTTTACCAAGGAGAAATCAGTGGAGATGGAGAAATAAGTATGGGTCAAAGACAGTGACTTTATTTGATAGGGTGATCCAAACTTAGCACAGTGCCTGACATGGACACACTCAGTAAATGTTAATTTATTTCCTCTTTCTTTTTTTAAAAAATATTTTATTTATTTATCTGACAGAGAGAGAGAGAGAGATCATAAGTAGGCAGAGAGGCAGGCAGAGAGAGAGAAGGGGAAATAGGCTCCCTGCTGAGCAGAGAGCCCGATGTGGGGCTCGATCCCAGGACCCTGAGATCATGACCTGGGTCGAAGACGGAGGCTTTAAACCCACTGAGCCATCCAGGTGCCCCAATTTATTTCCTCTTTCTATACCATATTTTATAAGTATGTATTACAGAAGTATATATATTAAATTCTGCAATTACTATTATCGTAGTTTCGGTGTTATTCCCATTTTATGGACTGGCTACCTGAATTTCAATAACTTGCCCAATATAGCACATATAGAAAAAAATATGAGAACTGGGATTTAAACCCAGATCTGGCTGATTCTAAGCCTCATATACTTTTCATAAATCCATTTTGCCTACACAGATGAAACTTAATGAAAGACTTAATGAAAGAAACTTAATGAAAGACTGCTTCAAAGAGTATGATTTCTACTTCAGATGTCACTTACATATCAGTTTCTGATTACGGTGCTATTAAGAAATAATAGAGAAAAAAGTCCAGTCATGAGCTGGATAAGCCCTACATAAAAATAAAATTTTAATGTGTAGAGAAAAAAGACAAGAAATTTAGATTCTTATGTTGCTATCAATTAGCTTTTAAATGCCCAAGGTGACCAATTTTGTCAGATTATAGATATTTGGGTATTTGTTCTGTCTGAAATTTTGTACCTGTATGTAAGGCTTTCTTACATTTAGAGATATTTTAGTTAAGGTGACAAGAGCTGCTCTAACATTTACACTCCAAAATATCAGAAACTAAACACAACTGAAGTTTATTTTTCAATCATGTAAGTCCAAACAGGTGGATCTGATAGGTGGATAGCCCTCTTTGAAGATGTGATGTGTAGACACTTGCCACTTCCACTATGCACCATTTCTGTAATTCAGATGTGGATTCAGTGGTGCCTTCTCTGCATGGAGATAGTAGAGTGGGAAAGAAATCTCAAGGATCAGGTGTGAGAGGTTTTAAGGGCCCGGCATGAAGGTGGTGTGTATTATTTCTGCTGTATATGAGTCACACTGTCACACTTGCCTGCTAAGGATGCTGAAAATGTAATACAGCTGTGTGTACAGAAAACCAGAAACCAGATTGAAGATCAGAAAGGAGATAGCCACAAACGGTAATGTCATCTTACTAGCATAAAAAAGTGTTCTGAATCTAGAAAGTTGAAGGCAATGATAGCTTGAAAATAAAATAGTTATGCATAGGAACTTAGATTGGTTCCTGCATTATAAGTAAGAATAAAGATGCAGAACAAGTCAAGTTCATTGAAAGTTCATAGGAACGTTACTAGAAACAGTGTTTCTTCTTACACTGATAAAATAATTACAATAATGATATTAAAAATAATAACAGACATCAAGCCATTTTCTACTAGCTTTATGAAAATTTTTTTCTCACTTAATTCCATCAGTGACTCATGGGATAGGTTCTAAAGACCTCAATGTCCGGTCAAAGAAATGGAGACTCACATAAATTATTTCTTCAAAGTTCAACAGCAAGAGGGTAGACACAGGTTTGAACTCACAGATTCAGACTCCCGGTGTCACACTCTACACTGTAGATAATCCCTTTTCTAGCTTAGCATGCTAAAAAAATTCAAGCACTTCTGCCTCATCTAATCTTTTCAAATATCACAGCTGGTAAAATCAGAATAGTTTATTTTCTTTCAGAATTATATACTGAAAACAAGAAGCCTTGTTTGTTTTTAATATAATAGCTTAAAGAAGTAAAGTGTTGAAATAGGTGCTCTCTCAGCTCCCTGTTATTCTCATGGGTGTGTAATTTCAAAACATACTTTAAAAAGTGTGAAGGAGCTGCATGTGACCATATTACTTTCTTTAGCAGGAAAACAGTTTCCTAGGCAATCTTTCAACAAAATGCCGAGGGTATGAAATAGGTGAAGTAATGCATACCTGATGCAAAATCATTCTCTCCTCTTGTCCGGTAACTCAGCAAGCTGTTAGCTGGAGAGCCCTGCTACCTGACTGCTGTTCTTCCTTTGGCTCAGTTCTTCCAAGCTAGACTTCTTCATGGGTATTTTCAGATGTTGCTTTCACTTTTCTTTTTTTTTTTAGAAGTATACTTTTTTAAAAAAAGATTTTATTTATTTGACAGAGAGAGAGAGAAAAGCACAAGCAAGGGGAACTGCAGAGGCAGAGGGAGAAGGAGACTCCCCATTGAGCAGGGAGGCTGGCCCGGGGCTCCATCCCAGGACCCTGGGATCATAACGTGAGCTGAAGGCAGATGCTTAACCCACTGAGCTACCCAGTCCCCCTGTCGTCACTTTTCAATAAGCTTCAGAACACCATAATGGTCTCAGTTCATATTTGCACAGTGTGCTCCAGTTCCTTTTCTGGGGTATGAGATTTGGCCTCTTTCTTAAAGTTTGAAAGATGTGAGTCCACTTTGGCAAAAGGAACTGCATTTGCTTAGAGTTGCTTCTCATGTCTGGATGTACTGAATTGGATAATACTGATAAACTGATGAAATTCTACTATTAGCAAGCCAACTTAATTGATTATGCTTCTTTTATTTCTCCTTTAAATCAACATTGTTTTGCAAACGTGTTACATAAATAAAAATTTACAAACTCATTTCAATCCACAGATTATTTAAACCCATGATTTGAAAATAATCCTATGTTTTTGATAGCAAGGTGGCTAATTGGGATTAGTGGCTGGGTTTACATACAATTTTCTTTTTTTAATATGTGCCAGGTGCCTATAAATGAAAGTATTCTATTTAAATCACTGAGGTTAAAGTTATTTGTCTTTAAATTGTACAAGTACATAGTGGTAAGATTTTTTTTTTTCCTTCTTTTACTGTAGAACTCTTGTGAAGGAAAACCTCAGGAGTGAATTTACTTAAGAGAATCTGTTATCTATTTTTCTTGACATAGAATGTTCATTAAAAAAGAAGATTGATTTGGAAATTTTAAAGCAGTAGTATTGCTACTTTCCCCAGGGACTGTGAGACCTAGTGTGACGCTGCAAACAGTAGAGGATGTCAACAAGAACGAACTTTTCCCAACTAAGGCATTGATAGCTCAGATATAAATCAAGCTTATTACATAAAAAATTATTTGTCTAATTCCTTCAAACAAGAAAGAAATTATATTGATTAATTATAGTATAGGGCATATGCAAAATATTTTGAGATGGGAAGTTAGAATACAGTCTAGTGGTGTACAAATGAACACTGCCAGATCCTGTAGTTTGTGAAACAATGCAAACTACAGTTCAAGTTCTAATTATAATGCCATGCAATAGTGCCATTAACTTTTTTGGATAAATTTCTTTAAAGATTTAATATTTTAAAAGTTCCTCCTTTACGACTCCTCATACCAAAGAAGTAGTTATTATAGTAATTCAGTGTGTATAAATTGATTTGGAATGTTGATGGGAATAATTAAATTGGAATTTGTTTAAGTTCTATATTTCAATTACTGCAAAGTGGGATTCCGATCTCACATTGAACTTTGGAAATAGCTTGATATTGAATATGACAGAATTAAGAATAAGTTTTTAGGTGGGATAATAACTTGTGGTTATGTTTGAGAATGCCTTTAATATTAATAGACACATGGTTAAGTATTAAGTGTTCAGTGTTACAATATCTGAAACATACTTCAAAAGTGGTGAAATTTAGATAGATGGCAGATAGAAAAATAGATAAATATAGCACCTATGGCAAAAGTATTGATAATTCTTGAATCTACGTTTTGAGCATAGCGTTCTTTTAACTTTTTGTACATTTTAGAATATGAATCATAAAAGATGTTGAAAAATTTTTAAAAATCATTAATCAGAAGAAAATATCTACATTGCATGACTGTCATGTAAGCAAAGTAAATTTTAAGAGTTTGAGGACATTTTCTTAAATTCTCTTTTAAAAACAGCATAATAAATAGTTGGCTATTCTATTTATTCACTGGCAGGATCCTCACAGTACTTATTTTTTTTAATGTTTTACACCTTGTATCTTCACTTATATACAACTGCAAGTATCATATTTTCTGTAAATAGTTTTAAATAGTCTGTGATAGCAGTAAGTATGTGTATAAATGAACTCTAATTACCCTTGGGTTAACCGTTTTAATGAGTAATTCACATTAGGCAGTTACACAACTCTTGAAAGAACTTAAGTACTTAATAGGAATATAGATTCCAGAGGCCCTTGGGTGGCTGAGTCGGTTAAGCATCTGCCTTTGTCTCAGGTCATGATCTCAAAGTCCCACATGGGGCTCCCTGCTCAGTAGGGAGTCTGCTTCTCCCTTTTCCTCTGTGATCTCTTTCACTCTCTCTCAAATAAGTTAAAAAAAAAAAAAAGGAATATACATGCCAAAGGTGACTATAAGTTTTTTAGGCTATTACTATATGGGTAGCAATTAGCTTAAGAAATAATAGAATTCTTTGTTGAACTGAGTGGTGTTCAAGGTATATAGGTGATAGAAATATGGACCAAGCACTGCTATCACTGGATGAACTATGGAGAATATGGATTTAAATAGCCTGGTGGTCTGCAGCTATCTAATGCCTAATATCTAGAATCCTATTCAGTGTTCTGTCCATTCACTTGAAGGGAGCCTTGTATAGATTACTCTCAGAAAATGAGCTGTTGCAGCCAGAACGGTGTTGTTTTTGCCTGGAGAACTGAGACCATCTTTGCCAATACCTGGGACAACATTATATCTGTTTTGCCAGGAAAAAAATTTACCAGGTAATATAAGACTGTAAACCAATAAATAACTTTAGTATTTGCTTCAGGAAATTCCTAGAAGTCAATTAGTCAGTGGCAAGAATCTGCTCACCTGGGCAAACATCTCACTCCCCAAACAACACATAAAAACTCTTAACAATTTAGGAATACAAAGAACATATCTCAACATAATAAAACCCATATATTGATAAGCCTACCGTTTACATCACACTCAATAGTAAAAGGTTGAAAACTTTTCCTTGAAGATCAGGAATATGACAAGGGTGTCCACTTTCACCACTCCTAATCAGCATGATAATGTAAATCCTAGCTAGAGAAATAAAGCAACAAAAGGAAGTAAAAGTTATCAGAATTGGAAAGGAAGAATTAAAATTGTCTTTATTTGCAGATAACATGATTTTATATGATTTTATATATAGAAAATTCCAAAAAGAACCAAAAAAACTGTTAGATCTAATCTATAAATTCAATAAAGTTGCAGAATACAAAATTAACGTACAAATATCTATAGAATTTCTCTATACTGACAACAGATTTTCTGAAATACAGAGACTGGTATCATTTACAATAGCATCAAAAATAATAAAATTCTTATGAATAAATTTAAGTAAGGAGGTGAAAGATCTCTACTCTGAAAAATACAAGATATTAATGAAAGAAATTGATGAAGATACAAATAAATGGAAAAATAGCCTGTGTTCAGGGATTGGAAGAGTGAATATTATTAAAATGTCAATACTCCCAAAAGCCATCTGTAGATTCAATGCAATCTCTGTCAAGATTCCAATGGCATTTTTTACAGAAGTAGAAAAAAACACTCCTAAAGTTGTATGGAACTGCAAAAGACCCCCAAATAGCCAAAATGATTCTGAGAAAGAGGAGCAAAACAGGGAGCATCACATTTCCTGATTTGAAGCTATACTGTAAAGTTATAGTCATTAGAACCGTATGGTGTTATCATTAAAACAAACAGGCAAGTGGGACAGAATTTAGAACCCAGAAATAAACACAAGTATATATAGTTAACAAATATTTGACAAGAGAGCTAAGAATACTCAATGGAGAAAAGATATTCTTCAATTAATGGTGTTGGGATAATTGAATATTTACATATAAAAGAATGAAACTACGTATCTTTACACCACTCACAAAAATTAACTCAAAATGGATTATAGACTTAAATGTAAGACCTGAAACCATGAAACTCCTAGAAGGAAACATAGGAATAAAGCTACTTGACATGGGTCTTGGGGATGATATTTTGGATATGACACATAAATCAAAGCCAACAATATAAAACATAAACAAGTGGGACTATATCCAACTAAAAAGCTTCTGTACAACAAAAGAAACCATCTACAAAGAGAAAAGACGAACTAAAGAATGTGAAAAAAGTATTTGCAAACCATATATCTGATAAGGGGTTAATACCCAAAATATATAAAGTATTTGTTCAACTCTATAGCAAATAAAACAAAAACAATGACAAAACACACACACACACACACACACACACACAACCCAATTAAAAGTTGGGCAAAGAACCTGAATAGACATTTCTTCAAAGAAGATATATGAAAAGCTAAATTAAAACAAATTAAATGAAAATGAAAATCACAATGAGATATCGTCTCATGGCTATTATCAATAACAAAACCTGGTGTGGATGTGGAGAGCACTGTTGGTGCTATTGTAAATTGATATAGCTACTATGAGAAATGTATGGAAGGTCCTCAAAAACTAAAAATAGAACTATCTTATGATCCAGCGATTCCAGTCTGAGAATATATCCAAAGGAAATAAAAACACTAAGTTGAAAGGTATCTGCACCCCCATGTTCATAGCAGCATTATTTATAATAACCAAGACATAAGAGCAACTTAAGTTTCCATCAGTGGATGAACAGATGAAGTTGTGGTAAATATATACAATGGAATAATATTTAGCCACAAAAATGAGGAAATCTTACCATTTGTGACAACACGGGTGGTGGGTGTGAAGACATTACGCTAAGTGATAAGTCACAGAAAGACATGTACTGTATGATCTCACTTATATGTGGTATCTAAAATGAACAAACACTCAGAGAAGAAGAGATCAGACTTGGGGTTACCAGAGGAAGAAGGTAGGTGGAGTGGGATTGCAGGAGGTGATCAAAAGGTACAAACTTCCAATAATAAGATAAATTAGTACTAAGGATGTAACATACAACACGATGACTGCAGGTAACACTGACATATAAAATGTAGGAAACTTGTTGACAGAGTAAATCCTAGAAGTTCTCATCACAAAGAAAAATGTTTTTTCTCCTTTTTCTTCTTTCTTTTCTTTTTGTTTTAGCTATATGGAAAACAGATGTTAGCTGAAACTATTGTAATCATTTCACAAAATGTAAATCAAACCATCATCCTGTACACCTTAAACTTACACAGGGATGTATGTCAGTTATTTCTCAATAAAACTGGAAGGAAAGTGAACCAACTAAAATCAGAGCTTCCAGAGAGCAAGATTATAATATAAGCTATAATATCATACTGCCAGAAAGTTATTGTACCATCAAAGAAACTGAAACCACATATATTTTTTTCTTACCTATGGCCTATCAGTCATGACTATATGACTTAAAGAGAATAGAATATTACTTATAAATAAAATTTTAAATAATCTTTATCTTTGGTACTATCACAAATCCCAGAGTTCTGGATATAGTAAGGTTTTAATAAGAGCACACAATATCTCACTCAGCATAATACTTTCAAAATACTGCCACATTGCTGTAGCTTTTGTGGGAAATTATACAGTAGTTGAAGCTTGTTTATGAATTACTCTCCTTTCTTGGTTTTCTCAGGATCTCAGTCTGTAGAAAAAAGGGTTTAAGTTTTATTCATTCTAAAGCATGAATGATGGAAATCAGTCAATACTAGATTATTCCAACTATACAACTAAAAGAAATCACAATATACAAAGCATTATGATGGGCTTGGATGGACTTGTGTGGGAGAGGTGTATACACAGACACACACACACACGTACATATCATGCACATACATACATATATCATCAAATATACATACATATACCTACATATATCATACACATATACATACATACACATACATATATCATCACCCCAAAATACTTGAGATCTTTGGAGTCAACTCTGCATATAGATTCTGGCTCTGCCTTTTATTACCTGTGTCACCATGTGAAAGTCTCTTAACCTCTCTGAGCCTTAGTTTTCTCATGTCTTAAAAAATAGGGTCACTGACCCGTAAGTCCTATGATGATGTGAGGATTAAATAAGATAATCTTTAGGAAGCACTTTTTATTCTATTTCCTACTCTCAAAGAGGTCATAATCTAACTGAAGAAACAGAGATAAATATAAATAAATAGGTATGGAACAACCAGTGTTAATGTAGAAATGTGACATTACTACGGCATGCAGTGAGTAGAAATAATTGTTCTAGTAGTTTATGGGTACATGTCTTATTGGTACATGATGATTTCAGTGCTTCTGAGTACTTGAAATCACACCAACAGGTAGTTCCTTGCAGTGCCTCTGTTTTCAATAGGCTCTGCATCACACAATTGTGAATACCTTACACGTAGGAATATCATCTTGTCTCTCACTTCGGCGGTAGTAAATTTTTTTAGATCATGGAATTAGATTGCCCACTGAAATATAAAGAAGGTAATACACCATGGGTGAGAGGATGTAATTATCATAACTGCCTTTCTCTTCACCTTGTCCCTTGAAGTGTAAATTTTAATGAGATAAAGACTTGAAGTAGAAAATAGCTCTATGGGTTTTGTTTTTAATATGAAAGAAGGCTGAGCTAGGTTGAGCACAAGGGCTTCATTCTCAGTTGAGAAGTAGATGTTTTGTTTTAGAGATGCCCTGGCTCTCTAACACCTTGAGCAACCTCGTGATTGCACAGATTCATTTTGCGGCTCCTGCTGCTGATTTTAATGATGTCAATGTGCCACTTATCATCTACTTTTATATTCTTTATTTTAAATATAGTAGAGGAAAAGGCAAAGTTAATTTGTCTTGTGTTGTTTTTATTGTCTGTATAATTTCTGAAGGGAAAAAAAAAGGATACTGCCCATCTGGGAGAAAATAAAAAACTCTGAAACAGAAATTTAGCAAATGCAATTTTGTTTACTTGAGAGAACAATATCCTATTCTTATATTTTATATGCAAATTTACTCCTTTGAATCCTCAGTTAACTAAAGTAGAATCTATTATAATGTGAGTCATTATTAGAGTGAGATCACACCCACTGTAAGCTTTTGCTATTTAGATTACCCCACCGCCATCCATCCACTCATATCCTAAATGGTTTTCTCTCTTTTTTCACCTATGCAAAATATACTTCCTGATCTCTCAGTTCCATATTCTATACTCCCCCATTCATTTCCTCAGCACATTTTCAGCTTTCAAATTGACTAATATTTCTTCACTATCTATTGTGTGCCAAGTTAAAAATATCTTGTTCTGAAAATATTTTTTAAAATAAGTATGGGCTGTTTGGGTTCAATTTCCATGTCAGTTCATATGAACTCAAAATGTTATTGCTTTATCATGTTTAAAATGAAAATGGTAATAGTATTTGCCTATGGTTATTTATTAAGGTAATATTAAATAAGGTGCTTATTTATTAAGGTAATGCATCTCTATCCTTAGGATTTAAGCAAATAAATAGTGAACATTTAAGAACTTTTTTATGGTGATGATTACCATCTATTATTGCTATAGTGGAGTCTATGCCTTTGACAAGTATTTGATTCCTAAATATTATACTGTTTTTATCATTATGCAGATGAAATCTGTATTGTTTCCATAATAAAATTATGACTCCTTTAAAGGTTGTGATAATGTCATTGGCTTTTTTCATGGCAGCCCACCCCTTGTAATACTCTGCTTTATTCAGAATTAGGCCTATACTGGGAACTTGCTGTATAATCGCATCAAATTATTTGGGATAGTTATTAATTTAATAAGCATTTTAAAAATTCCATCTGTGTGCAGAGAACTGTGGTAGACACAGGCCTTCTTTCCAGGAAATTCACACAGTTTAATGAAGAAGATAAATCACAGAAAGAGGAATCTTAATAGAAAAAGACATTTTTTATGAGATGAATATAACCCACCTGATTCATGACATTCAAATATAAACATTTATTTAGTATATATTTTAGTTTTTGTAGATCATGCAGTTTCTGTTGCAACTATTTACTCTGTCTTTGTAGCATGAACATCTCCCTAGACAATGCATAAACAAATTTATGTGGATATGTTCTCATAAAACTTTATTGATGACATGTAGTTCATATAATTTTCATGTCACAAACTATGATTCTTCCTTTGACAATTTTTCCAGACATTAAATAATATGAAAACTATTATTATCAACAGCATTTTTCACAGAACTAGAGCAAATGATCCTAAAATTTGTGTGGAATCACAAAAGACCCCAAAGAGCCAAAGCAATCTCAAAAAAGAAGAACAAAACTGGAGATATCACGATCTTAGATTTCAAGATATACTACAAAGCTGTAGTAATCAAAACAGTATAGTGCTGCCACAAAATAGACACATAAATCAATGGAATAGAATAGAGAGTCCAGAAGTAAACCCATGCATGTTATTAGAGTTAATTAAGCTACAATAAAGGAAGCAAGAATATATAATAGGAAAAAGAAAGTTTCTTCCACAAGTGGTTTTGGGAAAACTACACAAAATACACAGAAAAGAATGAACTGGACCACTTTCTTGCACATACAGAAAAATAAACTCAAAGTGGATTAAAGACCTAAATGTGAGGCCTGAAAGCATACAATTCCTAGAAGAAAACATAGGCAGTCATTTCTTTGACATCGGTTGTAGAAACATTTTTCTAGATATATGTCCTCTGGCAAGAGAAACAAAAGCAAAAATAAATGACTGGGACTACACCAAAATAAAAAGCTTTTGCACAGTTAAGGGAATCATCAATAAAACAAAAAGTCAACCTACTGAATGGGAGAAGATATTTACAAAGGATATATCTAAGAAGGGTATAATATCCAAAATATATAAAGAACTTTACAATTCAACACCAAGAAAACCAAATAATCTCATTAAAAAATGGACAGTGTATCTTAGTAGAAATTTTTCCAAAGAAGACATACAGATTGCCAACAGACAAATGAAAAATTGCTCAACATCATTAATCATCAGGAAAATGCAAATTGAAACCACATTGAGATATTACTTTACACCCGTCAGAGTGGCTAACATCAAAAACACAATAAATAAGTGTTAGAAAGGATGTGGGCAAAAAGGAACCTTCCCTCATTGGTGGTGGGAATGCAAATTGGTGACACCCTGTGGCAAACAATATGGAGATTGCTAAAAAAAATTAAAATAGAGTAATCACACGATCCAGTAATTCCACTACTGGATATTTACCCAAAGGAAACAAAAACCCTGGTTCAAAAAGGTACTTACACCCCGATGTTTATTGCAACATTACTTATAATAGCCAAGACAGGGAAACAACCCATTATCTGTCTACAGATGAGTGGATAAATACAATAGACTCTTACTTGGCCATAAAAAGAATGAAATCTTACTATTTGCAACAATATGACAACGTAGAAGGACCCAGAGGATATAATGCTAAGTGAAATATGTCAAACAAAGATAGACAAATACCATGGTTTCACTCATATGAGAAACTAAAGAAAAAAAAAGATGAACAAAAAGAAAAAACGACAAACAAAAACAAAGTCTTAAATACAGAGAACAAGCTGGTGATTTCCAGAAGGGGAGATAGGTGGGGGGAATGGGTGAAATAGATCAAGGGGATTAAGAGCACACTTACCTTGGGGCACTCGGGTGGCTCAGTGGGTTAAAGCCTCTGCCTTGTCTCAGGTCATGGTCTCAGGGTCCTGGGATTGAGCCCCAAATCGGGCTCTCTGCTCAGCAGGGAACCTGCTTCCCCCTCCCTCTCTGCCTGCCTCTCTGCCTACTTGTGATCTTTCTCTCTCTCTCTCTCTGTGTCAAATAAATAAATAAAATCTTAAAAAAAAAAAAGAGTACACTTACCTTGATGGGCATTGAGAAATTAAGTTTGAATTAAAAGAAAAAAGTATTTTAAAAAACTTTTCTCTGCTTGCAAACTATATAAACACAGGTAGTGAGTGAGCCAGAGAGTCCACAGGCCACTGTTTCCTGATCTCTGGGATATATAATTCTGTCTTCTTAGCTAGTTACATTTTGTCTCTTTATGCTATGCTAAAAAGTCCATGGAGTTAAGTGCCAAAAGAAGATTGAGATAAAGTGTTCAGGAAAGTCCAGGAAAGCCTCCTGAAAAGTGATGATTCTGTGCTGGCTCCAAGTTTACTACCCTGGGGGAGTAATTAGCTTCATTCTATTCCCTGACTGGAAGTTGCAGGCATAACTCAGGTCATCCGGCTGACAAGGGGCATGCTCTCTGGCATACCAAAAAATAAATGAAAATTCCCTGGACTGTTATGTATGTATTTATTTATTTTGTTCAGTCATTACCATTATCATTTCTCCACAGAACTTTTTCTGGTCAGTCTTGGCAATATATGCAGAATTTCTTATAGAATATTGGACTATGTTTTACAAGTTAAGTAACCTTCTTTTCCCTACTTTTGTCTCCTACAATTTTCTTGGAAATTATTGAGATTTTCAGTGAATGTAGTGTACAGTACTTTGTTGCTCAAGACATGTCCCTGGCTTTTAGTCATTGTGACCTCAATTTGAAATTTTTTCTGTCCTTAAATCTGACCCCTTCCTGCCATGCCCTCAAGCCTTGGCTGCACACAAAAGCCAGAATGACCCTTTTATCACACCTAGGCTGTAGCTTCCTTTCAACAAATACCCTGGCAGTGCCTTTGGAAAATATTTCCTGGGGTCTGTTTATACAAAATTCTGTAAGATGTAATACCTTTTTTCAGTAATTGGAATATGCCTATAGTCACAGCTAATATCTAAAATCTTGAAATGTGTGACTCTTACTTGTTAACCTGTGATTTTGTTCTCTCGAGTGTTCTGTGGCTATGGCCACATTCATTTCATAAGCAATATCCTTTTTCCATTAGGATTCTTCTCTCTCACTGGGTTTAAAGAAAGATTTATTTTCACTCCCACAGTTAATCTGGCTTCCCTGACTTCTCCATTCTTTTATTGTCTCTTTGAGCTTGTCTCTTGGTGTTATGGATATTTTATATAGGTCATGCACTGTGTAGGTATTATCTCTAGTTGAATCCTTTTGTCTCCTTCAAATGTCAAATAGCCAGCCAGATAATTTTCTAAAATATTCAGTGTTTTTCAATGGATACATCCATGTATAGAGTTAAACCTGATTTCTCCTGAAAATTATTTTCCTTCTTCCTCTCGAATTAGAATATTTACACTAGAGAAATTCCACATTTGCAAGCTATGACTTCTCACCCCAAAATAAAAAGGAAATTCAATAATATATATCCAAATGCTTCTTTTTATATGAATAATAGTAGTGCATCTTAGCTTAACGGCCAGAAAAAGCATCAAATGTGGAATTAGACCTGAATTCAAGTTTTCAATCTTTGTTACTGTCATTCAGTCAGGCCATTTTACTTTACAGAGTTTCTCTTTTCTTATCTGTAAAGTTGGGAATCACAAGAGCAATAATCCCTACCTCTGGAGTAGTTTTATAAATGTTTTATAAATGCCACTTGTTATAATAGTAAATAATCTTGAAGATTGCTCCTTCTTATAGAAGTATGGACTTGTCTCTCCCAAATGAACTTTTCCTACACAAACTTTACTACAGCATTTAGAGGAATGGCTGTTTAGAGATTTTGTGGGATGGAGGGGAAAAGAGTTTGCATCACATCACGCATCAAACTAGGACAGTCCCCTTTGTACATCTGATATTTTTCTGAAAGTGTCATCTTTTGGCAACTGCCCAGACATCTCTCTTATCTTGTAGAGCCTCTCAGGTCCTGTTTATCGAATTTTTGTTACCTACCCTGGCTTATCCATCCATGACATCAAATGACCGAGTGGACCACTTTTTCTAGGCTTGACATTACAATACTACTCCCAACATTCACCTGGCCTAATAATTCTCTAGACCTCACTCTTTTCTTTCCAAAATAATAGCCAGGGTCGTCATAGATAGCAGTAGTGATATGTTAGTTGTCTCATTCTGCCTCACAGGTAAATCCATGTACTTTCATTTGGTATGTTTTGAATGGTGAGGCCTTAGCTGAAAATGTTAGGCATTTTTTGGGAGATTTTTCTAGTCAAACTTCCAGTTTATCAGATCATAACACATAGGCAGCTTATTTTAAAAGATAATGTGAAATGCTTCATTTAATTGGGTTAGTTCAGTGTGGTACCACTTGAATGCAAGTGAGAGGAGCCATTTAGAGGTTAATAAAGTTTAGGATCACAGACTATTCAGTTAAATTGAGGACTTTGCATATATTTTATTTTGTAAGTGATTTAAATATATTCTTTTATTATAAAGAAATTATACAGAAATGTCCTAACATATTGTAGTTATTAATTGGTTTGTATGTGGATTGTTCTGTAGATCGATTATCTTCTAACTCTGTTTATCAACTTGTTCAACACATTTTTTTGGTTCTTATTTCTAAGATTTTGCTAATTTGGAAGATATAGTGGTAATGAAATATTATTGCTGCACTTGAAGAGGTCCTCTGTCTATGCACACAAGTATAAATTTAACACGTTTCTTTCTGTTATTCAAATATGAATTCAAGAATCCCTCATTTAAGACACTTGTTCTAGAGTAAACCTTGAAAGGCAACCAATTTACAAACTATGCCAATGAATTTGTAAGAGAAATAATCAATAATAAAAATAATAGCAAATATAACAAGAGATTACTCATGTAAGAAACCCATTAGATCTGTTAACTCTTTTAATCCTCAGAATCATATGGCTTTGATACTGTTGGCATTTTACAGAGGGGGAAATTGAGGCAGAGGCTTAATTTAACTGAGGCTTAATTTTCTCAAGATTACACATAAAGAAACAAATGGTAAAACATTAAAATGTGACTTTCTCTTATTTTTTTCCCTGCTCCTAAAACAACTTCTAAAGCCACAAGTAGTTCAAAAAGAATAGTCAGCAGGGCCCTTTTACCTGGATCAAGGGAGTAATTTATTTCTGTTTCTACTTTTTAAAGACATGGGAAGATTTAGAGTCATTTACATAAACACGTTTCTGGCCCTATTGGATACTCTCATTTCCCACTATTTTTTTTTCTTTATTTGCATTTTATTTATAGTTTCTAAAGCTAAGATTACATGTAGCCTTTCTTTAGTGTCTCCACAGATCACTAGTTTTGTGGAGCAGTAATAGGTTAGTTACATTGTCAGTTACGTTTATTTTCTTTAATAATGGAATTGTTGATTGTCCAATATGTTAATATGTGTCATGATCTCCCAAGAAGAAGATTATACTTTAAAGGGGTCTCATATTTATCTGTCCCCCAATTCTTTGTGTTTTTATATATGCACATCTTATTTTTTAATTCAATTAGCCAATGTATAGTATAGCATTAGTTTCAGATGTAGAGTTCAATAATTCATCAGTTGCATATAATACCTAGTGTATATCTTAAAGGACTGGTGTTCTTCAGAAGCCACTTGAGAAAAAAATGGACTGAATGATTATAATTAAGATACTTGCAATGACTAATATGGTGTATGTTGACTGTATGAATATTAAAATATCTAATTAGAGTAATTCATCAAATGGGAGATGGACCAGCCTTTTAAATGCATAAAAGGATATAAGAAAGAAAAAAAAATTGCAAAGCCTTCTGAGAATCCATGTTTATTGCTGAGTTTATCCTGGCGAAAGAGTTTCCCTGATTCCATTGCTCCTCCCCTTCTGCTGACATATGGAGAAAGTAGTAGGATACCGTGAGGACTGTTTCTATAATTTCATCTACTTTCACTTTTCTCCCATTATCATTCTCTTCAAGTCACTGTAATTTGAAAATATGAATTTAAGTCCAGAAAAACGATTATCTTAAGCTAAAATTATATACAAGCATTGTGAATGCATTTGTTTCAGTGATCTAATGCTTTTTAATGGGATGAGTGGCAAAAAATGTGTGGTCATCTTTAATCTACTGAAGTATTCTTTCTCACATATTTTGCTTTCTTTTGAGCTATAATTATAGCATGTAGATTTTTTAAAAATGCTGTGTTCATAAAATGTCTCAACCTTTTAAATAATTTAATACTTGAATCATTATTTTAGATTAAGTATGTTTCTGAAGGAAAAATTATGTGGAGTTGAGGCAGAAAATGTACACAGAGCAAGTTATAAAATAAAACATCTAGGAAGTTATTTATATGATTTTAATTAATGCTCATTACAGTCTAACACTGAGTGTTGTCAATTCCAATGTATCTAAGTCAAATGCTTAAGTGCTTTTACTTTGTATATTGTTGGCATAATGCATGGAAAAGAAGATAGAGAATTATCAGTTTTTGTATTTCCCCCCTTTGGCAAGCTTAACATTACCTTTTTAAAAAAGTATACTAAAAGAAACTCTCTTCTTCAAGGGAAAAATATGGAACTCTTGGAACTGAATGAAGTCTCTTAATGATGATGAAATAATGTAATTCCCTCTCCTAGTTTTTTTTTTTTTAATTCCATCCCTGTCATATATTTCTAATAATAAATCCTGGGGTGGTATGACAACTTGATTAGTTCACTATATTTCACATCTGTCTAAGTTTCAGTAGATTTTTCATAGACAGACTCAAATAGATACTGATAAACAATTTGCTTTAGGGAATGAGTTTCCCTTCTGTATCTGGCTGATTGGTATCATATGCTATTATCCCTGAAATAAATATGTTTCATTGGCTGGCCAGCATCTAAAGAATACACTTCTCTACCAAGGATAAGACCCAATCACTTGACATGAAATTTGTGAATATTTTAATTCTGTTGGCTCTGTTCCTCTGAGTGACTCCATAGGACTTTGTTCCTAAAGAATGTCAAAAATATAAAGAAAGGAAAAAGTGTTTGTAGTTAATAATTTCTGCTAACTACTAAATGCAGCCAAGTTTTTGCCTTACTGAATTAAATGGGATGAAGCCAAGGTAATGCTCATGTTGGTGTGTAGCTTATTTGTCTGGGATGTTATTCATGCCACTGAGCAATGAAGACTGTATTTTCTCACAAGTTTTTAACAAAATGTCATATTTGTTGGAAGTTGTCCCAGTGGTAACTTATAGAAAAGTGCTCATGAACCTTGTCATGTCAGGGAGAAAAATTCTGAAAGTAACGATGGAAAGCACATTTCCTATCTTTAGGTTGTTTGTATGTCTCAAGCCAATGTTCTGGATTATCTTTCTTCTCAGTGATATTCTTCATGTCTTTACAAATGAGTCTGATCCTTTTTCCCTATGAAAGCAATTTTCATCTCACTTAATTCCAGCAAGTCTTTAAATGTTACTTCAGTCAAACAATTAATCTTTGGCTGGTAAATTTTGGATACTTTTAAACTTATCCCTTATAGTTTATTTCTAGAACTTTGTGTAAATGAGCATTTGTTGGGTAACAAACCACCCAAAATATTTAGTTGTTTAAAATAGCAACTGGGGGGGGGGGCGCCTGGGTGGCTCATTGGGTTAAGCCTCTACCTTCAGCTCAGGTCATGATCTCAGGAGAGCCTGAGCCCCACATCAGGCTCTTCATTCAGCAGGAAGCCTGCTTCTCCTCTCTCTCTCTCTCTCTCTGCCTACTTGTGATCTCTCTCTCTCTCTGTGTCAAATAAATAAATAAAATATTTAAAAAAATAAAATAGCAACTGGGGCCTCTGGGTGGGCGCAGTTGGTTAAGCGTCTGTCTTCTGCTCAGGTTGTGATCCCTGGATCCTGGAATGGAGCCCCGTGTTGGGCAGGGGGGTCCCTGCTCAGCAGAGAGTCTGCTTCTCCCTCTGCCACTGCCCCTACATGTGCTCTCTCTCATTCTCAAATAATTTTTTTAAAATATTTAAAAAATAAAATAAAATAACAACCAGTTTTTATTTCTCATGAGTCCGCAGGTCAACTAGATGATTTTGCTGATTTAGAACAGGTTCAGCTGATTTCGACTGGGCTCACTCATGTGTGGTCAGTTACCTGGTGGTAGGCTGTAGACTACCTGGTCTTCGATGACCTTTATGAGGTCATTCACTTCTCCTTCACATGATTACACATCATTCCATCTGCTAGCCTGGGGACATTTGCATGGAAATGACAAAGATCTATGAAAGGAAGTTAGATTGTGCAAGCACTAGTTTAAAACTCTGCTTGCATCAAGTTTGCTACTGTCCCATTGTCCAAAGTAGTCAAATGGCCAGTCCCAGAAACAGTGGAAGAAGAGATAACTATCAAAAGGCATGGATATAGGTAGGCATGAAACACTATGTCTATCAATGCCTTCTACCACAAACTTTATCTGAATAAAACAGACACGCAAACAAAGACTAACATATAAAGTTACCCACTGCAAGGATCATGAGAATATAAAAATAATGAAAGCAAACCTAATGGATTGGTTAAATAAATGATGATACATCCATATGATCAATTTTATGTAGTCATTGAAAACACTAAGAATCATGTAAATAGTATGGAAAATATTCCAATGTAAAATATTCTAATATTTAAGTGAAAAAATAAGATACAAGCATGTATATGCAATAGGTTGAATAGCTAAAAACCTTTATATATACATACACAAATAGAAAAAAATCACAAAATCTAATAATGATTACCAAAGGTGGTGAACTTAAAAAATGTTTATTTTTAAATTATTTTCTTCTTTTTTTTAATTTTTTTTTTTATTTATTGAGAGAGAGAGCACAGCAGGAAGAGGAGCAGAGGGAGAGGGAGAAGCAGACTCCCTGCTGAGAAAGAAGCCTGCCCTGGGGCTCAGTCCAAGGACCCTGAGATCATGACCTGAACTGACAGCAGACACTTAACCGACTGAGCCACCCATTAATTAATAATAAAGGTGCCCCCTTAATTATTTTTATTTCCTATTTTTTAATAATCAGCATATAATATTTTATAAATAGAAAAGAATATAAGATAAACATTATATCATATGTTTATATTATATAGATAACATATATATAATATAATATATATTATATATACAATATATAATATAATATGTAGCCTGTGGTAGGGAGAATTCTAAGATAGCATCTAAAATTCCCTTCCTCTGGCATTATATACACTGTATAATCTCTTTCCCTTGAGTGCTAAGAGGGACTATGAATCCTATAAATTTCACTCTCATGATTACATTATATCATGTTAAAACTGAAGGATTTTGCAGATGTAATTAAAGTCCCAAATTAGTTGACTTTGAGTTAATTAAAAGTAATATTATTCTGGGTGGGTCTAACAAATCAGAGGAGCCCTTAAAACGGGTAGACTTCTTTCTGAAGAATAAGATTCAAAGCACAAGAAAGATTATCCTGATGTTTTTGTAAAAATAAGATGCCATATTGTGAGAAGTCCATGGGGCTAGGATATGAGGGGTACTCTCTAGGAGCTCAGAGAGATTCTGTGTCACTCTGAACAGGAAAATACTGAATTTAGTCTCACTGCTCTAAGGAACTGAATTTTACTAAATTTACTAACAATATCTCAAATGACGATTTAACATGTTACTCTATTCATGAAATGAGAGTCACAACATTTAAAATTGTGCTATATGGATAGTTACATAGAAAATTAATATAGAATAGTAGACTCTTGGAATTAATATGTTGTTAAACTATCACAGATATAGGATTTTACTGGGTGTATCAATCAATATTTGATTAAACTACAGGTGATATGTCCCCAAGGTCATAATTAGCAGCATAAACTTTCAGCAAATTTAGAGAATGTAAATATTTTTTTCATATAAACAATATATAAAAAACAGCACAAATGACAATAACAACCCAGAATTTGACAGTGTATAATACTTAGCGTTCTTCCTATCTTCATTATCTCTGGCAGATAGTTATCTTTTCCTCCAAGCTCCAGCTTAGCATCAAAATAATTTTCAGGACAGCAAGTACATCTAATACATCTGATTTGGTTTGGGAAATAAAATCAATTTTCCGTTGAATACATAGCATTTACTCCATGATCTAAATAGCCCAATTTTTTCGAATGCATTTCAGCAATCAAAGACTAACTAGACAAAATCTGTTTCATCTATTTTCATTATAACTTTAAAACGGACAAATAGAAATTTGTTGTAATAAAGTTCAAAAGAAGAGTTAACACGATTTGTGAGAAAAGTGGCATCAAACATATTATGTTGATTGTTGATTCCTTTTCCTGACAGTGTACTTAGTCCAGAAGTGGTTGGACACCATTGTGGCTGTGACCCTGAACTTGAGCAAGGTCACAACCATGCTGTTAGAAGATTGACTCCTTATCATTTCTTTTGACAAATATCAGTTGTCTTTCCTTCTTTTCTTACCCTTCCAAGGTCATTTGCTGTGCAACTTTAGGCCCTCTTGTCTGGGCCTCAGTTTATGAAATGTAATAGTTTAGTCTGTATCAATATAAAAAGGCTTAGTCTATAGTTGCAGTTCTTTTTTTTTTTTAAAGATTTTATTTATTTATTTGAGAGACAGAGAAAGTGAGGGAGAGCAGGTTAGAGGAAGAAACAAACTCCCCGTGGAGCTGGGAGCCCGATGTGGGACTCGATCCCCGAACTCAAGGATCATGACCTGAGCCTACGGCAGTTGCTCAACCAACTGAGCCACCCAGGGGCCCTATAGTTGCAGTTCTAAAGGATGGCCTTAGATCAGCAGCATCAGCGTTACCTAAGAACCTCTTAGAGATAAAAATTTTCTGTTTTCACCTGTGACTTAATGAATCAGAAACTCTGGGGTTAAGGTGGTCAGCAATGCATGCTTACTTAGCAAGTCTGCCAGGTGGACTAGATTATCTCAGAGACACATTTTAAACCTGATGTTGTTTTCCTCTAGTAGCTTTAGGTTGTTGCACACACAACTGTGATTTTTCGGAGTCTCAGCTTAGCTTAGCTTAAGAATTTTTAGTTTAGAGAGGTACCAAGATTATTCTTCTTTGGGAATGGTGTCAGGTCTATAGTGTTGATTTTAAAATTAAGGGATTGCTTGCTTTCCCCCCAGCACACTTTTCTTTTTATTCTATCCCCTGAAGGTCCTAGCCACCTAAGTCCCCATCTTGTTACCCTTGGCTATAGGAATATCACAAACTCTTGCAAATTCATTCCTTACTTCCATTAAAAAAAAAAAGCATGAGAGAGAAGAGGCTATTAACTTTGGATTTAGGTAAAATTAAGATTGAATTCTGACTCTATGATTTAAAATTCTGTAATATTCTGTATGTTACTTGATGTCTCTGTGTCTTTTCCTTTTTACTCTATAAAAACAGAAATACTGACAACCCTGCAATAAGACAACATGGATGTGATTACCCGGTATAAAACAGGTGCTCAATAAATTGTACTTTTGTTCCATTTCCCAGTCTCCACAATCAGGGATTGGGTGCCAGACTACTCCATTTTTCCAAAACCATTTGCTGCCTGAGCTACCTGGCCTACATCCATAATGCCTATGTTCCAGCCAAATAAACTTCTACCTACTGGCTCAAGATTTCAACTTTGTGGCACCATCACTGTCATTGTTTCCCTTCACTTTTGACTTTTATTCATCCTTCTACTACCTTTGCCAATGATGGTTTCTGGATGGCAGTAAGCAATCTAATCCAAGGAAGCATCCAAGCTAGTAATAATAATGATCACAATTTCAACTAATAATGAAGTTGACATTTATTAAGAATTTACCATGAGTCAGGTACTCTTATATGTAATGATCAATTAGCTCATCAAAGCAATCTTTAGACATAGGTAGTAATATTATCCCCATTTTATGGATGAGGAAACTGAATGAAGCACAGAGAGGACAGAAATGACAGAGCTGTACTAAAAGCAAGCATATAACTAAAATAGAAGTTCTTATGATCTGAACTTCTATGGAAAATTTCACAATAACTGGACAACTTAAGCAAAAATATTTTGAAAAGACAGATTCCCATATAAAGCTCTTAAAATGCAGTGATAATTGAAATGAATAAATATATTGGGGAAAAATAAAATTCAACTTATTTTATTGCCCTCTGACATAATTCCCATACAGATGCCTCAATTTATTTGTAATGTCAAATATAGTTGGATTAAGATCTAATTGTAGAGTGTGTGTGGGTGGGTGTGTATATGTGTATATCTGTGTGTTCATACATGGACAAATAATTTTCATAATACAGAAACCAGACTGAGACGCTTTATGAGATTAAAAACCAAATCGGATTATGAAGGCTTATTTGACCTGCCAAATTCTAAAATACATAGTGGAGTGCAAATGTACATTTCCTTATAGTTATCAGTTACTTAATAATACCATTTTATCTGAACAGGGGAAGTTGTCAAAGAAAGGACAGGTTTAATTATATATCCTCGGTTTCCAAAGCTGGGCTTGCTATTCCCTTCAGCACTCAGAAGGCTCATTTAATATCCATTCAATCATCTGTGGAAAGTCCAAACCTTAAGAGACATTAAAATTCTCAGGGATAGGGGAAGAGAAATGTCATTGTCATAACCTTTGCCTCTGTGTTCCTTTTCCAATAAATTAAGTTAATTTAGGGATTGTTTTATAATTTCAACCATATCATTTCTCTCCTATCATGTTGATCTAAATGTAGGGTCTTACTTTTTCTGTAAGTCCTACAAAACAGCTGTATGCCTTTCCCCCATGCCACACACAGAGCATTATCTTTATTCTTCCAACAAATGTTAGTGAAATCTACAATATGGGTCATCCACTATGTAGGAACAGGGATATGAGTGAGATAGACAATATGTATTAAGTAAGAAAACATGAAATAGCAGTACATATTCTTAGAGAATAAAGTAGTGTGTATTTTAGGGATGGGCTGTGGGGAACAGGAGTTCATTTTACTTTGTATAAAGTGGCCAGAGGAAGCCTTTTGAGGAAATTATGTTTACCCAATCTGATTTATATTTTTTGAAATATTATTCAAGATCCTGAGTAGAGAGCATGGATGTGTAAGGACAGGGTCAAGAGGAAGAATAGAGAGGTCAATTAAGGAAGCTATTGTTCAATAGAGTGATGATGGTATCCTGAGTGAGGGTGGTAATGATATCCCGCTACTTAGACTATGCTGTAGAGCAGTTATTCTCAGAATGCCATCCCCTAACCCGCAGCATCAGGCCACACTCTAAATTTACTGAGTCCAAAAACTCTGGGAGTGAGTCTCAGCATCCTGTTTTTAAAAAGTCCCCTAGGCGATTCTGATGAATGCTGAAATTTGAAAGCTACTACTTAAGAGGAGAGTTGACAGGACATGAAGATGGCAAGTGAACCACAGGGAAGATCAAGAATGACTAACTCCTAGTTTCATCTGTTCTTAAAGGAGAGTATGAGTAATAGACCTTCCAGAAGATGAAGGAAGATGAGAAAATTTTCTCTTTACAATTAAACAACCTCAGAATCAATGTCGAGTATCTAGCTAAAGCTTCCTCAGCCATTTCTGCATCTCAGGCTGTGGTGGACCACTGCAATACTTAATCTCTCTTATTAACTTCCTTCCTCCTCTCTTTTCTCTGCTCTCTCTACTTCCAGTTTCTGCTCATTTGTAAGGCATAACAAATTTTCTCTTCTCCTCGGCTCATCCAGTCTATGAGCTAAAAACTAAAGGTCTAATCTTTCCTTCAATGTAATTTTTAAACACAGTTCTTGTTCAATGAAGAATTCTAGATCAGCTATCAAGAAAATATGTTTTCACTCCCACTAAATGGGAAAGTCAATTCTCATTTGCAAAAATTTGAAAATGATTTCAGTAATAGTTGGATTATTTTAAAAATTGAAATTAAATTAAGAATAACTGTGTTTAAATATTGCCAAAGATAATCATTAAGAGTTTTCAGATTATTGGCCATCTCTGATGGTTTTTCATGTCCATTTGGGACTTCAGAGTTTACTTTAGAAACTTGTTTTCAAATGCATTTTTATTTTTTAAAATATTTATTTATTTGAGAGAGAGAGTGCAAGCGTGCATGCACGAGGAGCAAGGGGTGGAGAGTGGTGGACAGAGGGAGAGGAAGAGGGACAAGCACATTGAGTCCAATGTGGGGCTTGATCCCAGGACCTGAGATCATGACTTGAACTGAAGTCAGGTGCTTTACCCACTGAGCCACCCAGGCACTGCTCAAATGCATTTTTATAAATATTCTCTCAAAGCAAACTAATACTGATTCCACTCCTTTTTTTTTACCGAGTTTTCTCAAATTTTGGTGGCAATTATTACTATTATACTTTAAAATCTAATACAGAGTTGAGTGAATAACTTAATAATTTATTATGTAATTATAAAAAATTTATGTTTCCCATTTCAGTTATTGTACTGCAACATTATTGCACCTCCTCTTAATATTGATGTGATAACACTATATAACAGAATTCTTTTCTTTTAGAACTGTTGTTCTTTTATAAGAATGCTGCTCTATTAATCATAACTATGGCAGCTCAATTCTTGGTTTGTAACATAAAATGTTATTTATTAAAATCTGTTCCAGGCAGATCTGAGACAGGGAGTTCAGTATTTATTAATGTCTTCTCCATTTTAGGCTTAGGGAAAGCTGAATTAAATACAGTAAAACATGTGGCACTATCTTCACAATCTATTTTTTGAGGCACAAAAAAAGTCCCTATCATCTAAAATAGATTAAAATAAAAATCAACTTCTGAAGGCTTTTGACATTTTTGTATTTCTTTTTAATTTTTTAATTTTTGTGTTGCTTTACCTTCTAGAGAATTGCCTTTATAATTAAGTGCTAAGCCATTGCATTGTATTTTCTTTTAGATTGATTCTTTGCATATGTATTTAATACATATTAAAAACATACTTTTTCTGGTGTGTAATATGGGGAAAAGATGGTAATTTGTTGAAGGTAATAGAGTCCATACTTTGTAAGCTGTTAATGACAAAATAGTAAATATTTTCAAAAGAATAAGCTGCTCTTCAGAATTCAACTTTTATGTTTTCAAATTAGTTTGTGTCTTTTTGCATAATATAAGAATTGGTGATAGTTTCTGTAGTATTTATTTTAAAGAGAAAATAATAATAAAAATCCTTGAAGACACTCCAATATCTCTTTATTAAGGTCTGTGGTGACTTTATAATGTGTCGACCAGGCTAGACTAAACTACTCAGAATTCCCTTTCCTCTATGCTTCCTGTTAAGGTGAGCCACAGGAGAAATTCTAACGACATTTGGAAGGTAGCAGCCATTTTGTACCACTGTCCATCTGCTGTTTGGCCATGTGACTTGAAGGAGCATTTGGACTGGGTATGTGTAGGATGCTTTCAGCACCAAGGTCAGCAACAAGAATGGCACAGTATTCAGACAGCCCTTGGGGAAATTACTGCTCATGCTCCTGAGATTCCAGCCAGCTACTGATCTGTGTATCTCAGGCTGTAGCATTAGGAGTGGAGACAACCTTGCAGGGCCTGTTGAAGCAGATCCCTTCCCTGCCAAATGTGTAAGCCAGTTCCCCGTGATAAATACGTGTGTGTGTGTGTGTTTGTGTGTGTGTCCCCTGATTGACTCCTGACAGATGTATCTAAACTTCTTTTCTTGGCCATCAAGCATTTCTTGATCTCTCCTAAATTGCTTTTCAAATCTCATACTCCTGCACAGTTCTACACATAACATAAAATTAAGCCATAATTATCTACGTTTCTTTAGAGAAGCAACTGAGAACTTTTGTAACTTCATTAGTCTAGGTACTTCTTTATCCCTATACCACCCACTTGGCACCTATCAAAATATAATTTGTTGGTGATGATGGTGGTTGATTTTTGATTGATTGTGTTTTTTAAAATTTTTTATTTATTTAGCTAATTTTTGTCAGTATAATTTCTTTCTCTGAGTTACACTACTTCCCCACTCCACCTCTAATAGTAAATACCTTTAGAATGCGGCCCACATAATCTCTTTGTATTACTCTCCATGCAGCATTGAATGCAGTCACTTGCACATTAAATTCTCTATAAATAACTGTTGGATCAAAGTAAATCTGTCAAAAATGATGAAGGATCTGAGACTTTACTCTATTTCTAAGCTAACAAGTTATTCTGTCCCAGTTTCATAGATGCTGGCAGAAGGCCAAAGACCCCTGGGGTAAAGACAGAGGACTTTATGACTCACAGTGCAGCAAGCAGCATGAGCTTCATGTTTGCATCAGTTACTCTTGCCCCAAAATTCTAGGGAGGCCATGAGGAATGGCTCAGATGGATGCTGAACCAACAATGGATCTGTGTCACAGCTGTGGAATCCTGAATTTAGGTGTCCCCCATTTTTTGTGGATGGAGACAGTTATTGTCTCTATTATCCTGGTCAGAAAACACACGTGCCCACTGGCTCTTTCTATCCTTTCAGGCTGTTTGTTGCACAAACATCCTTAAAAAGAAAGTCCAGGCCAAAATTGTCATACAATGTGTGGAAAACCATGGAAAACTGCCCCCCCCCAATAGAATCATCTACTGGAAAACAGTAGCTATTTCTTAAGCTAAGTGAAATGGCATTTTGAATATACTTTATATTTAAAATGTTAATCTCTTTTCTTATAATAGAGTTTTTGTTTTCTGTAGATCTCATCTCCAAATATTTACCGCTTGGGACAAAAATTGCCTCATAGTCTATAATTAAATACCATTGAATCTGGCATGTTATCCTACTTTAAAAGCATATTGCAAATCACATGCTATTAATCTCCATGGAGATAGCTGAGCTGCCAATCGCTCTTAAATTCACAAAAAATCAGTGGACTGTGTGGAAGAAATTGGAGCATTTTGGACTAGATAAATCTATATCAAGTTGTTCCTGGGAGATATAGTGACCAAAATAGCTTACTTGAGATGTACATCCAATTTCACTCTTTTTCTATGCTAAATTTTATAACCAAGCTATTGCAAAGAGATAAAAGAAATATGGCACTTGTGGTGAATGGCTGGAGGAGTAAACTATTTTGAATACATGGCTGATAGTTGATTATTAGGAATGAGATAAAATAGCATTGAAGAGTGCATTTCTAAAAAAGCCAAACCGAAAAATATTTATATACATGCGAATTCTGCATATAATCACCAGCAGTTTGGATTTGAGTTTTCATTTATTTCAAGTGTAGACTTGTGTGCAAAACATTAATTTCATAATTTTAGAGGAATCTGTGTGTGAAGGGAAATAACAAAATGAGTGGACCCTTAAATAAAAGACCATGTAACTGTATGACATAATCATATATATTACCTTATTTATCTTTATGTCAGTTTTATTTAATATGCAGGCAATTTATGAAAACAAAATGGATTCAGAGAGTTTGTGTGTTTTTCCCAAGGTTGAAGAGCTATTGCATAATAGTGTATTTACTAGATCTCAGGCTTTCTTGGCTAGAGTTATTTTCACTGTGTTATAAATTCAGTTTTATTAATGACATCTATAGTTTATTAAACATTCGAAATGTGTCTGGCACTGTGTAAGGAGTTTTGCTTGGGCTATCTCATTTAATTTTCATAACATCACCACCAGATAGGGTCAATTATTGTCTTCACTATATTCTATATGTAGTAAATTTACAAGGTCCCAAAGAGAGTAAAAGTTCAATTCCAGCCTCAAACTTAGGAATTCCAGAATAAGGAATCTTAACTGAAATGCAACTATAGAAATTAAGTAGTTTTGGCAACCTCTCAATCACACATATCCCACACACAGAGGATTTGAAACACTTCTCTGTCATTCATAAAATAGAATATATTTTTCAGATTCCATCAACCACTTAACTTCAATAGAAACTCATTAAAAGTGTAAATTTGTAAATTCAAGCATGCTCTTTTAACCGAATGATAAACTTTGGAGGAAAATATCAACAGAAAATCCTGTTGACAAATAATAATTTCTACAACGGATGATGAATAAAGTATTGTCAAGCTATCGCTTTAAAAAATCATTTTGAAATACATTAGCAGGTGAAATATTTTCATTTCTACTGCAGAGTGTTAACATTATATTCACTTTGTATGACATCAGTGCTCATTTGATCTGGCTGATGATTCAGAGCCAGGAGCTAAGCCTAGGTTCTGTTTATTATTCTCTGCAAATTTCATATTATTCTGTGATGTTCTAGAAACAAAACAATTATTATTCATCTCCCACAGGGAAACTAAAGCTGTATATAAAGCTGTAGCCAGCTAGCTCCCTGTCTATAGCAGCATTTTATAGGAAAGAATTTCCTCGCAATTTTGTTAAGGAAAGAAAAATAATCAGAATGCATTCAAGTTCAAAATCTTTGAAATCCATCCCACCTACAAATCTAGTAGATCTTGAAGTCACATTTTAAAGCCGTAGGAATTCAGAAGAATTCAGTATGACATGCTGCTAAAAACAAAACAAAACAAAACAAAAACAAACTGCAGAAAGATTCTTTGTATTGGCTTTGCCTTTTCAGAATTTTATTTAAATTCTAGAAGTTAACTTACACTGTAATATTAGTTCCAGGAGTAGAATTTAGTGATCTGTCACTTAGATGCATCACCCAGTGCTCATCACAAGTGCCCTCCACCCATTTAACCCAGTCCCCCCACCTCCCCTCCAGCTGCCCTCAGTTTGTTCTCTATAGTTCAGAGTCTATTTCTTTTTTTTTTTTTTAAGATTTTATTTATTTATTTGACAGAGAGAAGAGATCACAAGTAGGCAGAGAGGCAGGCAGAGAGAGAGGGGGAAGCAGACTCCCCGCTGAGCAGAGAGCCTGATGCGGGGCTCGATCCCAGGCCCCTGAGATCATGACCAGAGCCGAAGGCAGAGGATTTAACCCACTGAGCCACCCAGGCACCCCTCAGAGCCTATTTCTTGAAATTATTATAAACTCTTAAATATACGTGTGGTAAGCTCAGACGTTTTCATGATTGATAATTTGGGAATTATGGGAAAAGAAATACTCCAGTGGCCCCATTTCTTTTTTATCCTTTGGATCAAAGTTGTACTGATCCAGTTACACCACACTCTAACTTAATGTTTAAATCTGCATGTTGAATGAGTTTAGTGACAGTTTTCACCGTATTCTTTTTTTTTTTAAGATTTTATTTATTTATTCGATAGATATATAGAGAAAGGCAAGTTAGAGGGAGAGAGAGAAGCAGGCTCCCTGCTGAGCAGAGAGCCCAACGTGGAGCCCCATCCCAGGGCCCTGGGATCCTTACCTGAGCGGAAGGCAGATGTTCAACCAACTGAGCCACCCAGGCACCCCTCACCATATTCTTTAAAAAGTATGGTATAAGTAGAAATATCTTGTTAATATCTCTAAATGAACTGATGGTAAAATATCAAGTAAATAGATTTTATTTATTTTTCTTCTTTCTTGTATTCCTAAGTGACAAACAGAAGAAATCTCTTAATACAGCATTTTTTAGTTATAAGATCTCAAATGAATTATTCTATAATGCCTTCAGAAAATTCTAATTTTCCAGTGATGCCAATTTTAACAGTCTTGTTTGTTTTAGTGATACTCAGTTTTAGGTAGGATTGTTTGGCTGTATAGCTTAATGGAACTGATAGATCCAACTGGGATAAATTATGTGTTCTGTTAAGAAATGTAGCAATATTTTCAAAAAATGAGTGTGGATGGAATATTCATGACCAAATTCCATTTTTTAGGCCACAAAAACATCCCAGTATATTCAAAAATAAGAATTGTTGACCACATTCTCTGATCATAGTGCAGTAAAACTATATATTAAAAACAACAAAAAATTCTCTTATTCATCTGCAGATTATATCAAAACAATACACAAAACTGTCTTTTAAGCAACTCAGGAGTTATAAAGGAAGTTGGATCACAATTGTAAAACCTCTAAAATTATGGCAGTTAAAGCCTAAGATATAAAAATGTATGGGGCAGCAAAATACAGCTCAGAGGAAAATTAATAAATTTAGTACATGTACCCACAGAGGAAAAATAAAAAAGAAGGAAAAATAACTCAGTCATTTCAAGATACAATGATAGGAAAGAAACAATATAATAACAGAAAAGCATAATGAAGAAAATGTCCAATGTTAAAGCAAGACTTGATTTGACAAATGCAAAAGAGAAGAAAAAAATGAGAACTTCCTTGTCATTCTTTAGTATCTGGTGGTTTGAAGAGATGATGTCTGCTGTATCATCTTGCAAATATGAGAAAAATCTGAGGCTGCCAGGGCAGAAAGATAAAAGGCTCAGGATTCTTCATTCACGGAATGAACATTTATTGAGTAGTTACTCTGCTCTAGGTGTGATCCACAGCTTTGGGAATAAAATGGAAAAAAAAAGCTATAAAAATCCTTGTTCTCGTTGTGTTTACATTCCACTGATATTTGGGAAGATCAATCAACCAGAGGGGGAAAAAAAAAAAACCTTAGTTAATTTTACAGAATACAGAAGTATATGGAAAAAATAAAGCAGAGTAAAGCACCTCAGGAAATGTGTGTAGTATGTATATAAATATGCATACTATATATAGTATATATGTGTGTATATATTTTAAATAGGATGGCCAGCATAAACCTCAATGGGAAGATGATATTTGAAAGGACTTGAAGGAGTTGAAGGCATTAGCCACCCAAAGCCTTCAGGAAAGTATTTACCATGAAGTTAGCAATGGTCATATGGTCACATGTTTCTGTAGAATTTTCAGAAATTATATTTTTTTAATCTTTAATTGAGTAACATTATTATTTCTTAATTTCCTCTTCATTGTACTCCTGTTTTTATAGGGTCGTGTCTTAAGTGCCATCGGCATTTTTGGAAAACTAGAGAAAAGAAGTTTAGCTGGGGATACATTTAATATGATTACATATGATATGAGTTAGATGGGATATATGTATATAATTCTTAGTAACTTCCATTTATGGTTATTATATGGCTAGTCATCCCAAGATAGGAATGACTTCTAGAAATAATCCTAGTGCTCATGGAACTGATATTTTGAGGGTTGTGACCTAAGGATGAAGGGCCAGAGACTATATGATGTTATGAATTATGGTACCCATAATATTTTGTTACTGTTCTAGAGTCTAGAGTTTTTGATGTTTATGATATTTTTCAGCTTTTTGAGAATTAGTATTTGTTGTCATTTCTTTTTTTATTCTTTTTTTAAAAGATTATTTATTTAATTTTTGAGAGAAAAAGAGACCACAAGTGCAAGGCGGGGAGGGGCAGAGGGAGAGGAAGAGAGAGCATCTCAAGCAGACTCTGTGCTGAGCATGGAGCCCGATACAGGGATAAATCACAACCCTGAGATCATGACCTGAGCTGATTTCAAGAGTCTGAAGCTCAACCAACTGAGATACACAGGTGCTCCTCTTTTTTATTCTAATGAAGATTTACTTTTTACTTGATTTTATAGTAACAATTTTGTTATGTTTTTCTTAAAATAATTCCAAATTTTATTTACTTACACAAAACTTAAAATTGCCCTTAAAAGTTACCAAGTCGGTGCATGCCTACTATTTCTGGAAAGTAGGAAGGTCACGAAAGTGTATTACAAAAGGGTGTTTGGAGAGCAATGAATGAAAATGGGAGGAGCATAGTAAGAGATTAATTCAGAGTGGTAATAGGGGCCAAATCACGTAGGCCAGACCAACATAAATATACAGCAAGACATATATATAATTTTACAGTATCCAGTAGCCACATTAAAAAAAGATAAAATAAAACCGAATTAATTTAGTAATATATTTTATTTAACTCAATACATACAAAACATTATCTTTTAAACATGTGATCAACATAAAGCTATTAATGAGATTGTTTGCACTTTTTTTTTTTTTGGTCATAAGAGCTGTCAAATACAGAATGTATTTTGTGCTTAAAGTGGCAGCATTTGGACCAGGCACATACCAAGATCAATAGCCACATATTGTTAGTGGCTACTGAAATGGACAGCACAGCATTAGAATATGTAACTTTAATGCAATGTGCAGGGTGTGGAAGTAGAGAAGTGACATGATCTGATTTAAGGTACAAAAAGGATCACTCTACATTTAAGAGTAGACTGTAGAGATACAAGGTTTGAAGCAGAGAGAGAGGTTAGCAGGCTGTTGCAATAATTCAGCAAGAAAAGAAGGCGTCGTAGATCAAGATGTTAGTAATGGATCTAATAACGTAGTCAGATTCTGTGTATATTTTAAAAGTTAAGACATCAGATTTTGCTGAGGAGTAAAGTGAGAGAAAGAAGGAAAAAATTTATGAGAAGTAGACAAATATTAATGCAACTTATTGAATAGGGAAGATTATAACAAAAACTGGCTTGAGATTTTTTTTGGTTTTGGGGTTATTATTTTGGTGATACTTTTGAACCAGTAAACCAAACAGTCTTAACTCTCTATGTGATATTATAAATGTCTGTATTTTGTAAGTCATTTTGAGTTGTGTTACTCACAGCTGAAAGTTGAATGCACATATTATGAGAGGTGGTGATATTTTTTCATTTTATTTTTCTAGTTTTTCATATCCTTTACCCAAATAAACAAAACATAAACATCGTAAGTTAAAAAAAAAAAAACACCTTGGTTAATGATGGATACTGAATGTTATATAAATACAATGTCAATATGCTAGGTTTTTCTTGATCAGTGCGAATTAATACCTTTTTTCCTGGGATAATTATTGTAAGTAGTCCCTTTGACTCTCAGAACTTTTAGTTTGGGTAATAAATAACATACTTACAGTTTATTATCTATTACCACGATATTGTGTTATAAACCACTTGCAAACTTAGTGCCTTAAAACGATTACTTTTTAAGAATCTGAGCTCAATGGAGTGGATCTGCTGATTGAACCAGCTTGGATGCTCTTGGCTGAACTTGTTTATACTTTTGTGATCAACTAGCAGGCTGGCAGATACCTGCTGGTCTAGAAGGACCTCAGCAGACATGATATGTATGCTTCACTTGGTCTTCCTCCAGCAGTCCATCCGTGGGCTTCTTCTTATGGCCAATTCAGTGTTTTGAAAGGGTAAATGGAAGCATGCAAGCTCAAAACTAGCACATCATCCTTTTTACACCAGTGCACTAGCGTATTCTTTTGGTTAAACAAAACCACAAAGCCAGTCCAGAATCAGTGGGGCAAGGACTAAAAAGTTACAGAGCGAAGGTTGTTAGACATGATGAAGCCATTAACTTGATGTGTCAGTGTAACCAACCACTCACTTTGCCTCTTCCTTAAGTCCCCTCATTTTTCTCTAGTCAGCTACACATACCTTTTCAAAGACACAGTATGAAAATGATATTTTAAAGGAATATCTATATATTCCATAATGCTTTATTTTGTATTTAATTTTTATGTATTCTATAACACTTAAATTATGGGATCTCTATAATGAACTCATAATAACCACTTGACAAATTCATCTCAATTTATTTATTTCTTAAAAAGATTTTATTTATTGGGGAGTGCCTGGGTGGCTCAGTTGGTTGAGCATCTGCCTTTGGCTCAGGTCATGATCCTGGGGTCCTGGGATCGAGTCCCACATCAGGATCCTTTCTCAGTGGGGAGCCAGCTTCTCCCTCTCCCTCTGCCTGCTGCTTCCTCTGCTTGTGCTCTCGCTCTCTCTCTCTCTGTGTCAAATAAATAAAATCTTTAAAAAAAAAAGATTTTATTTATTTATTTGACACAGAGAGAGAGAGAGCGAGAGCACAAGCAGGGGAAGCAGCAGGCAGAAGGAGAGGGGGAAGTTGACTCTTTGCTGAGCAGAGAGCCCTATGTGGGGTTCAGATCCTAGGACCCTGGGATCATACCTGAGATAAAGGCAGATGCTTAACCTACTGAGCTACCCAGATGCCCTGACAAATGAATATTATAATATTCATTTCCTTTACATTTTTCTCAAGGATGTATTTCCATGGAAACTTCCAAATTCCCCTAAATTTTTTTTTGTTTGATATAGATAGAATTATAGCTATATTTTTGTCTGCATATTCTTGAAATGTGTTCTTGCTTCCTTTATAAGTAAGCCTGCTGGGAAAATATCAGACACAACCATCTAACAAAACTTGCCAGAGTGATAATTTGTATTTTAAAATTCAAATGATTATTATAACCCAAAAAGCATTTCTTTGAAATTTACCATATGCTCTTGATTGCAAATAACAGTTATGAGTAATCAGGAAGGCCATATATTGATTTGCATCCTTTAAATAACAGATACAGTGTTTTTATTTTATCTATGTGTTCATCACTGTTCTTCAATATCATTGTTCTCTATAACTTTATACTACATGATGTCTCCTATTTAGAAATGGAAGGTAGTACTTAAGGATCTTGAAATATATTCAGTATTATAACTGTCTGCTAAATAAAATGGCCCAAAATAATACATATATATATATAATATAGTCTTCAGGAGCTGTAGTATCACTTTGTTGGAAAACTTGTCTACTAGGATAAACTTCTTTCCAAAGTATCTTATTCCTTTAAAAATAGATTTCTCATTTGTTGCTTATTACATAGGTGCCTCTTGGAACTGTGAAACACAATCTTTTATGTATATGCACAGATTATTCTAAAATAAAGCCTTTTTATTATTATTCAGAAAATTGGGTGATTTTCACAGGCTCACATAAATGATTGGCTGAAGCTCGTTTAATGAAAGAATTGCTTAGTATTTATACAGTTTATTTTGGGATTAGGGTAACTTCATGAACCAAAACTCTCCATGTTGAAAAGTGCCTTAGATAAAGAGAGATACTAATTTTTTTCTTCATGAAATACAATCTTAGAAATTTCCCCAATGTAAGTACAAAGAACAAAATAGGCTTCCTTTTATTTCCTTTCAGCTTTAACAGATAATGTCATGCTAAGAATGCAATTATTTTCCTCAAATTTAAATATTAATAATTCTTTCTAGATATTTTGATTTTTTAAAGTAAGCACTGAACTATTATGTGGTTGTGGAAAACCCATAAGGTTTTCATATAAACACACCCAGAAGAAAATATTCATTTTGTATGAATCAGTAATCCTTTAGTATAATAAATTGGGGAATGGGAAAACATACTTTTTTTAAAATATGGTGTACATAAGAAAATGTCTATATCATTCATGGATTCTTCTATAATAAATCCATCTCTTACAAAGAATAAGAAGCTGAGTCAAAACGACTGCTTACTGCTAATATTTTAGTCATCCAAGCTATATTACAAAAATTTTTCTCATCAAAGATCATAGTGGTCAAGTAGCAATATGATATTCTTTTTTTTTAGAAGATTTTATTTATTTATTTGACAGAGAGAGATCACAAGTAGGCAGAGAGGCAGGCAGAGAGAGAGGGGGAAGCAGGCTCCCTGCTGAGCAGAAAGCCTGATGTGGGACTCGATCCCAGGACTCGGAGATCATGACCTGAGCTGAAGGCAGAGGCTTTAATCCACTGAGCCACCCAGGTGCCCCACAATATGATATTCTTGATTAATGAAATTTGATAGTTCCTAGAAACGTGATATAATGATTCTTCATAACAAGTTTGGATTGTCTTTCAAGAGAAAAATAGATTACCTACTCAACATTATTGAAATTTAATACTTATGAAATTCTAGTTATGCAATTGTTTTTCATCTCTTACATATCTAATTAACAAAACTGCAAAATATTTTATTAATGTGATTGATTCCGGAAACAAGCTATTTGGTTCTGATCGTCAAGTGAGAGAAAACAGAATTAAACAGAGAAATATCTAAAATCAAAATACATGTTTTCGTGCTCGCTTCGGCAGCACATATAATAAAATCAAAATACATGCTTTGCAAATATATGAGCTCTTCTAGAAAGACTGGCATGGCCCAACACTTTTGAATTAATGTTTCCTAAAGATAATCATGCTTGTTCTCCACAGTCTTAGAAAAGCCATCCATGGTAATATGGAATCAGTTGTTTTCTATTCTGTTCCAGATATCGTGTGTGTGTGTGTGTGTGTGTGTGTGTGTGTGTGTGTGTGTGTGTATTTTTTCTCTTCTGTGGGAATGAATGACCCCTTAGATAATTTGGCATCATTAAAAATTCTAGTTTCCGTTTTGCCCTATTCTTCTATAGTGAAATTAAATTGTAATACTCTATATTCGAGCTCTGGTAGCTGATTTGATGGTTACTTTGTATATCTTGGTTCTCTCTGTTTCAGCCTGCAGCTTACATTTTCCTACACTCCTTCCTTGGTCTTGGATTCTGTATCTGTCTAGGCATCGGTTGAAACGATGTTTTCTTGGCAACTCTTTGACTTCCTAATACTTTGCTTTCCCCAAGAATAACCATCCAGGTAAATCCAACCCAGTTGCAGAAAAATTAGCAAATAAATTCTTGTAGCTTTAAGCCCCCAGGTTTTAAGGTGGTTTGTTCTACAAAACTACGTAACCGATGTACCCCATCCCAAATATTTGAATTCAGAGTGGCATAGTTTTAAAGTTCTTGAGATGATTCTAATGTGAAGCTGGTGTTGAGAGCCATAGCCTTTGAAAATTGAGATCACAGAATATTTATCTATAGAAATTCTAAGTAAAAATATTTGAACACATTAACTTTTTAATACTAGGGAGTACAGAGCTTAATATATAATAAATGGCTCTGGGACCTGTTTCTGAATGTAAAAAGGCTTGTATTAAATATAGATTGTTGAGTAGACAAACTAGAGTTGTCACTGGTGGGTGAACAACTTTAGATAAGGATTTAGTGAATTTACTAAGAACAAACTTGATCACAATTAACTAAGTTGTTTATTTATTGCTTGTAATTAAATTATTAGGTAATTTGTTAAAGTACTAGGTTTTGTTAAAATATTAGATATGATAATATTTTGTTAAATTTTAGTGCATTTTGAACAAGAAGTTTGTCATTTCCCAATAAAAGATAGAGTCTCAAGCCCATCCAATGGGCAAGATACAGAAAAGTTGCCAAAAAAAAAGTGCACTTTGCTCTTAAGATTTATTTATCTATTTTTTTAAAGATTTTATTTACTTATTTGACAGAGAGAGAGAGAGATCACAAGTAGGCAGAGAGGCAGGCAGAGAGAGAGGGGGAAACAGACTCCCTGCTGAGCAGAGAGCATAATGCAGGGCCTTGATCCCACGATCCTGAGATCCTGAGATCATGACCAGAGCCGAAGACAGAGGCTTTAACCCACTAAGCCACCCAGGCACCCTTATTTATCTATTTTTGAGGGGGACCTAGGAACAGAGGAAGAGGGAAAGGTAATCTTTAAAGCAGACTCCAAGTGGAACCAAGCGCAACCAAGCGGGCTCCACAGCAGGGAGGAGCTTGATCTGGGACCTGAGCCGAAACCAAGAGACACAACAGTTCTCAGCATGCAACTGGGAGACTGCATACAATCACCTAGGGAGTGATTAAAAACAACGAAAAAACCTAAGAACTCAGTACTCAGACAAAATGATGTAAGAGACCTGGGAGTTAGAGGGAGAAATGAAAAAGCACTAGTGAATAGGAAGCTAAAATTAAGCAGTAATACATTCAAGATTAGGTGTTTGAACTCTCAGCATCTTATACTCAGTCTGAATAGCCAGTCTGAATTCCAGACTCACATATCCAGAAGTGTAAGCATAGTTTTTGCTTGGATGTCTAATAGACATCTCAAATATAATATAAATAACCCCAAGTCTGATTTTGCCCATTCTCTATGCAAGTCCTACAACTTCTTTCTTGATAAAAGGCAATTCAATTCTTCTGATTTCTTGGCCTAATATGTGGGGGTCATCTCTCACTTCTTTCTCAGAATTCATTACCAACAGTTATAACATCCTGTTACCTATTGTTCCTTACCTATTGTTCTAGACTTGGGCCACTTTTTCTTACCCCCATTGCTCCCCAATTATCCATACTACCACCATCAGTGGTATCAGGAGACCAGAGTTTCCTAACACCTTCTCAAATCACTGGTCTCCATCCCCTTTTCCTCTTTTATTTTTCTCTATAACACATTACCCATCTACTTGTCTCTTGCCAGTAGGATGTGAGCTCTATGACAGCATGGACTCTTGTTCACAAATTTTTCATCTAGTTTATAATGCATGGCACACAGTTGGTCCTTAGTAACAAGTAACTACTTGTTGAATGAATAACTGAACCAATTTTATTTATTAATAAGTAGTTACTACTTTAGTGGTCATTTTGATTAGCCTTTATGTGGAATGGTCTTACTCTTCTAAGGCTTTAATAAGTCAGTTCAACTCTGAAGAATACAAATGTATCCGTTGTCTTGCATCTATTCAAAGCAAGATTAACTCTTGAGAATATTCTATTATTTTAATGTAAACATTACCAAAGAGTATTTCATAATTAGCATATATTACAAAGCGCCTAGTAACCAGAGTAGTTAAGGGTGCTCTTGTGAGGTATATTCCTTTACGTTTATAATCTGTAGTAGTTTCCCATAAGCATTAGTGATTTTTTAATTTTGTTTTTCATTTTGTGTTTTTTTGTTTTTTGGGGTTTTTTTTATAATACTTTTTCACTCTTTTTAAGTTCTCTCACTAAGGTATGTAGTATTACCATTATAAAATGTCTTCTTGACTGTTAAATCTTACTAATCAGTCAGTTACAGTGTTTTTCCTATGGAGTTCATAAAGGTCTTAGAAAAACCTTGTGTTTCATGTTTGAGTATTTCTTTCTTCACAAGCTAGTGGAGAACAGGGGTCAGAGAATGAAGCAATGAGACTAGGAGAATAATGTGATCCTTGGGCTGTACTTCTAATTTCAGATCAATACTTAGAGAAATTCAGAGTAGATTTGTGGTTTATTTCTGAAAAGGAGGCACTAAAAATACAAATGCTTACACTAAACAGAGCAGTGAAACAGCTGTGTGTACTGGCATATTTAGCTGTGCTTACCATAGCACTCTGTGTATCTGTCTACAACACCATTATTCACTGTGTCTGACCCTTCTGCCGTATTTGTGAGGCTCTCTGTTATAGACAGACTCTCATTCCTTTTTGTATCAGTATTAAAAAGAAGTGTTCTTGATCTACCGTAACCACTACATTAAACTTTTTTGATGTTAATTAAATTCACTGCCATATTCTTATACATGATTTATACTTTTTTAAATTTGCCATGATTTTGAAAAATCATCTTGAGGTTTTACTCTTTTGGAATTATCTTGTAAAATATTTTGCTGCCCTAAAAATGGATTATTTTGTTTTACTTTTATTGTGCTTTTTACATGTTTTTACTTTGTTTTTAAATAATATGCATGGATTACTTTTGTAATTCAAATGTAAAATCTTACAGGAGAATCTAAAAATCATTCTTATTATTTCATTGTCTTACTTAATATTTGTTCTTCAATGGCATTTCACAGCGAATATTTTCTAAGTACCTAGTATGTGTAGAGTCCTATATTAGGTACTTTGAGATATACTAAAATAAACAGAACATATATGTTATCCCTAGCAAACATAGTCTGCAACTCAGTGGAAAGATGTTTGTGTGAGTGTGTGTGGAGGATGGTGACTGGGAGATGCAGTAAATGGGGAAAAAGAAATGCTGTTTTTTTAAATACTTTTCTCATGGTAGAAATAGTGACCCTATAGTGAGTTTCCATTACACTTCTTGTATTATTTGGCATATTGATAGACCAGTTCTTTGCTGGTTTATGAAAATTAAATAGAAAAAAAATATGGTCTCTAAACCAAAGTATTTAAGCAAAGTATTTGTAGATACTGCTTGTAGGTGCACACCAATCGCTAGAACTGGAAACTTTGCTTAAGAACCATACATAATATGCAAAATCTGCTTATCCCATCTGTTGTCCATAAGAGGAAAATCCATTACGTGTAGTAATCAGGATTATCAGTTTAGATGTTGAGAATTTCCCAATGCCTTCCCATAATATCAAGTAATATAAAACAAATCAAGCTGAAAGACAGTGTGCTTAATTAGAGCTAATGTAGTGGGCAGTCAAGACTGCAATGTTTTTAAAATGCTGTTCTTGATAGGCTATCGAGGGTAGCTTGAAATGCATGATGAAAATGAAAAAGATGCCTATGCCCCACTGAGTGTTGTAAGCAAGTTTGAAATTGAGTAAACAACTTAAATAATTGAAACATTGAACAAAGTTTATGATTTAGAGCCCAATAATTTGAATTAATAGCAAAAGAAAATAATTTTGGAGGCGGTTGGCATAATTAAAAGACGCCAAAGAGTTGGATTAGCTAAATTTAGTCTGGATATTTGACTCTGAGGATTTAGAAAAGATGGCAAATCTTATAGATGTCAATAACGAAGAGGCCAATTAAACTGATTTTATAAACTGATTAAAAATCATTTCAGATTAAGGGAATTCTTACATCATGCCTGCCTTTTAAATCTGGCTGCTTATAAAAATGTGCATCATTTTAAACAGCACATCTGTGAAGGTTTTGTGAGAAGGAATTTTTTAATCAGTTTCTGTTCTCTGTTCAGGAAGTTTATTTACTGTGCTCACTAGTATTGCTACTTCTTCAGAAAAGTATCATGTCTTTGTGCCCATACTAGGTCAGTGTGAATTATTTCATCACATATTTTAATCTTAAGATTAATTGTAATTTTTCCTGGCCTTTCAGATATATTTTTCTTCCTTGTTAAATGTCTAAAGGCAACAGGAATTGACGCACAACAAATTCAGAACTTAGCTCAAAATTCCACTGAAATACATTGTTATTTTAATAAAAATTGAGATTGCCCTGAATCTGGAGGCTTCTATAGTTTTATTTTTGCTTTTCTCCCTTTTTGTTTTTGTACTAGTACTAAAATTATACTTATATATATATATACATATATAATATGTAATATATATGAAAGAGTGTATGTGTGTATATGTGTTTGTGTAAAAATTATTTTGATATCTAAAAGCATTTCTGTTGAATTTTTATTTCACTCATTTTCCTTTAGCCATTTAACTTTTAGAATGAATTTTTATTTAAATTTTTATTAAGCAGGAAAATTACTTAATTTTGTTTCTTATTAATTATGTTCAATAACATTCAACTATTAGCTATACATTTTTTTTAAAGATTTTATTTGTTTGCCAGAGAGAGAGCGCGCACACATGCAGGGAGAGCAGAAGGCAGGGGAGAAGCAGGGAGAAGCTCCCTGCTGAGCAAGGAGCTCAATTCGGAACTTGTTCCCAGGATCCTGGGATCATGACCTGAGCCGAAGACAGACGCTTAACCAACTGAGCCCCCTGGGCTCTATTATATTAGCCAGAATTCTTAAAAAATAAAAGAAAAGTATTTAAATGAATGAGAAATATTCTATGAATATTTCTATGAAGTGTGAGTTTGAACACCTGCCACTTAAGCCAATGATAATTACAGGTTGAGCAACCACTGTGTTAGTGTCTGATTGCTGCTATAACAAATTACCATAAAGTTAGCTTAAAACAACATAAATCTCTCTTACAGCTCTGGAGGTCAGAAGTCCTAAGTGTATAAAATGGGGCCAATATCAAAGTTTTATCAGAGCACATTCCTTCTGAAGGCTTCAGAGAAAAATTAATTTCTTCTCCTTTATCAGCTCTTAGAGGTTGCCAGCTCCTTGGCTCTTGGACCTCCTTCAGCAATTATATCATCCCAGCCTCTGTTTCCTTTGTCACATCTCTTTGTCTGACTTTGACCCTCCTGCCCTCCTCTTCTAAGATCTCTTGTGATTACACTGGGCCTACCTAGATATGATAGGTACCTAGATATGATAGCTTCTTCCACTATAATCACTCCATCTCAAGATCCTTTAATTGAATCACATCTATAAAGTCCCTTTTACCATGCAAGGCAATATATCCACAGGTTCTGGGGATTAGGACATGGATATCTTTGGGGACTCATTATTCTGTTTAATACAACTACTGAAGGACTTGGTAATTTAATCAGCTTTAAGACTCAAGTTTTGCAAAGCTATTTTCAGAGTCTGATTGTTGACCTCACCTTATTGTATTAATTATATTTTGGATTCTGACCTCTGATGAATGACTAATAGCCAAGACAGTCTTGCACTATTAATTCTGTGTGTTCTTGGCTTCTTATATTTTGGGGAGCATTATGACTTAGCTTGCAGGAAAAGATAGAAACTGTCATAAAATAGTGAATCTGCACATAAATGTTACAATATAAATATGAAGACATAGTTATGACTCTTTCAATGCTGCAGCCAAAGAGACTCCAAAGGAGACAAGGGAATCCTGTGTCCCGTGGTCACTGGCTTATTCAGCTTGCCCTTGATTCAGTATCTTTTTCTGCCTAATCTCTCTTAACATGAGTTTGGCTCTGTATGCCCCCCTTTATTGATATTCTCATGCAAAAATTCAAACATCCCTAGCAGATTTCCATAAGTAAACTGCTTTCTCTGGCAAAACTGAAAGAGACAGTTGTAAGTCTGTGCTGGCCCTGATAAGTATGTTTACCCACCATTACATTAGTTACAGAATATGTCCAGGCTGCTTTATAGCTTCTACTGCACAAGACTCCTCCTTAGAGAGAGAGAAACCTACCATTGGAAGTGGAGGACAAATGGCAAAAGTTTTTGATGGTCCATGTCCAAGGTGTATTCTGAAAGACAAACACAAAACCCATTTTTTCCAACTATTTTTGCTTTTTCAAAAAGTCTGTGGTTGCACAGAAAGCCCTGCAAAGCTGCAAAGAGATAGGAACTCATATCTGATAAAGATATCAAGCTCATATATCTTCTCCTAGGACAATTAAAAGTGATTATCTTAATTAATAAATTCATGGCGTGTGTCCTCAGGAATATATAAGCCGAGGATGACTGAAGTCTCTGCAATATTGGGAAGAAGGGCTATCATTAAAAAGTAGACTACAAAATACTATTGTGAATTTTACAACAATGTATGATCATGTTAAATATTGATAGAGCTTTTCTTAGAAGGAGTCTGCAGAAACTAGGGGCTCTGAAGCTTAAATTCCATAAGTTTGGCCATCAGTTTATCCCTAGATGTCCATCTCCCATAAGAGGTTATTCCCTTGCTTGTTCAGTGTGTAATTGAAATTAATAAATCTTTACTCTATAGGATGTACTTATTTGGCTATACCTAATTCAAGGCACTCAGAAAGAAGAGAAAATTAATTTTTCTGAACAATGAACCATGTCTCCCACAACAAGTGTCTTTCCTGGAAGAAATGTTAGCATTTATAAGTCTTCTTTTCTCCTGGCAATATTACTTATATCTTAACCCAGAAAACAGAATCCTCCCTCTATGAAATTGGAAATATTCTGGAATCAGGGATAGTAGTGGGATACTTGGATGTTGAAAGAGGCTATCCAAAAGTGAGGCCATCCCAGATATAAAAAATAAAGTAACTTGTCTTGCTGAGATGGGAGAGAGAGGAGAGAAGTTTTTTGGACATTTGAGTATAGAAAGTTCAGTAATGATCACTGTAGTCAGATCTTTCATTTTTCTTTGAAGAAATTTGTCCATGTCATTTGAATTTCAAAATTAATTGACGTAAAATTATACAGAAGACAATGGAGACTGAGGTAACTAGCACCTATATCCGGAAGTGGGTGCACCTCTCCTGCCAGGCCAGTTGTACGGGGAGCTGAGACCGTCTAGCCAGTTGAGCTGGCTCCAGATTACTTCAGGGTGGCCTGGCTGCCGTTAGCTCATGCTTAGTGCAGGACCTGGGGTGCTGGTGGATTTTCTTGTATCATCTCTCCACTGTCAGACACAAGCATCGTGGAGGTAGGGGCTTGCACCCCGTTTTCATCCTCCTTCCCAATCAGTAGACTGACCAGGCTTGATTCTCGGGGGGATCAGGTAACTGATGGATTTGTCCAGTAGAAAAACCATATACAGAATCAAATCTGCAGTTGCCATCTTTATCTGATGAAGTTTGTGAAAATCTGTCCGTCTCCATGACCGATCTGGCTTTCACAGAAGCCAGAGAGGCTAGTCAAATGAGCAATGATTGGAATCGCCAACCCTGCCACTCCCTAGAGCTTCATGAAATTACTTATCTCTCCAGTCTCCTCTATGGGTGTGGTATTGCCTGTGGTTTACCCTGAGAAAGGGGGTAGTTCCAAAGACAGCTAATTGGCCCTTTCTCTCCTAATAATATTCACTTCTATGTTCAGAAAATCAAATTGGGAGTTCCACCGGGTGCTAATCTATTTCCATTCTATATTCTGGAACTGGGGATGTAAGTACAGGATTCCGGTACTGTATCTGTGTTCCCGGTGAACAAACTGTTAAATGTGTACCAAGGCACTTTCTCTCCCCAGACCTCCAAAGCTTCTACACCAACTGATAGGTGGGCCATAAGCATTTCTGATCCTTGGAAAGTAGCGTATGTTCAGAGGCGTTGTATAAAAGTCCCCAGAAATCATAGTGGTTTCCTTTTTCTAGAGTACAGTCACATTGATAAATGTCTACAGCTTTGGGGACCTTTGGAGAAAACTGACACTGGGGAAGAAGATGCAGGGCACATATCTGAGACTCTTTCAGGGTCATTCTCCACAGGGCTCTAGGACTACAGTCTCTCCCTCAGTCTAGGGACTTAGAGTCCAACATTTAAGCCTAAGGCTTGTAGCTAGAAAAAAGACCATGACTCTTTATTGTAGCAACTACTAAGTACAGATTTTTTTCTCATTAGACTGCCTAACATTTAAATTTCTAGGCACACCTGATCAACTTTCCATCACCACATATTCCTGAGAGTTACATTCTCTAATGACCATCTTGTCTCTGTGGTTTACTATGTGAATTATGTGCACCCTGTCTCTGCTGGTTAAGGCATCTGCTTCTGTCACTCTTCACCATTTCCCACCATCATCCCCTGCAATGAGAGACAGCCCCCTCAGAGATCTTCAGGTTTTGCTGGTGCCTCCCTTGCCAATGTATTTGGAATGTTTAGATGAAGGGAGTGAATTCCTATCTCTCCCAGCAAGCACAGTTTGCAATGGCTGAGAAGACCCCACATTACAGATCCATTTTAGCATTGCTGCTTCCCGCTGCCTCCTGACTTCTTCCTGCTTTTCTCAACAGTATACCAACAAAATTCCAGCTTTTGACCTCATTGATCTGATAGAAGATACAGAATATCAACACCACTTACAGGTGATCAAGGCAATCCTTTAAATCCCAAATCCTTAGTGAGTACATTAATGTCAGTGAATTCAGTCCAGTTAAGACCTTCATGTCATCCCTTTGCTCTGTCACTCTTAGAGCTTATTCCCACCCACACTGCTCAGGCTTTTGTTAATCCAGATCCAGATCGGCAATGTCCTGTAAACTTTCAGGGTATAACCTCTCTCCTCCAGGAAAGTCCTGGGAACTTTCTATTTTGACTATTTTAAAATCTATCTTAGATCTACCTCTATTTTGGGCTCCCACCAATATATATCAGCAAAGTCAAGAAATTATTTTACTGTAGAGATCACCTTCTCCCCGAGCAAAGGAAGAATGAATCTATAAGGGCAAACAAGCTAACAATGTATCATAAAACAAGCAAGAAACATCATTGGAGGATGATAGATATTCGGACATTATTTTAATTACAGTGATGGTTTTAGAGTATGTACATATATCAAGACTCATAAAATTGCACACTTTAAATCTATGGAGTTTTTGTTATATAATTATACTTCAAAAAGTTTAACACACTTAAGAATCTGAGCACTCTGTACTTATGAATATGAAATAATAAAATACTCATTTCAAAAAATAAAAATAAGTAAATAAACAAACCTTCACCAAATACCTGTTATCTTCCTAGATTTCCCTCTTTCTGGAGAATTTCTAGAGACATTTCCCCTTGTCTAGAGCATTTTTTAGAAAATCCCTCCATTACACTGTATTGTTCTGTGGGCTGAGGGTCATATTTCTTTATATTGCTACCAGCAGCATAAAGCGGAATCTTCCCTGCTCTTGTTCCCCAAAATATACATCTCAAGATAATTGTCTGCTCCTCATCCAGAGAAAGAAGCAAATGTATGATTTCCTTAGGCTCGAAGATAGCCAGTGTTCACTGACACTGAAGCTAAATATTAGTCTTTCAGCCTTAGTAAATGCTTACAGTGTATAATTTCATGCTGACCTCAGAGGCACAGTTACTGACTGGGAGACCTTTTAATTTCTGGATTTCTGGAATGATTGATGACTCTGCCTCTTTAGCATCCTACTCAAGAATTGACTGTAAATGAAGATCAAGTGGGGATTAAGGCAAAATTAATACCTTAATGTAAAACATTTGAAGCAACCAATTTAGTACGTATTCATAATTACATAGGCAAAGAATCTGTTCTATCGCTTAGTTTTTTCAAACTGGTATCTTGTATATTTTCATAAATGCTCCTATGATAAAATGCCTAGAAATTTTGGATGAAATAAAACAAGCATAATTTTGAATGTATAGTTGCACTTAGATAAATTATTAAAGGCAAAAGAAAAAATAAACAAGAAAACATGGTTCCTTTTTTAATTGGATGAATTTATATGTTTAAAATGGCTCAGGTAAGTTTAAAATTAATAGCAGCTTGGAAAGAAGTTGTAGTTTTAGAAACAGAGAGACATTTTTTCTAAGTCTATAATTTAAGAAAAAAAAAAATTCTGGCTTCCTTTGGGCCTTAATTTCTTCTCTTTTATCCTTATATCTTATAATCCTGAAGGTTTTAAATGTAGTAATGTTTACTAGTCCTGTGATTATTTTGTGAAAGCAGAAACCTTAATCCTTTTACAAGGCAATAAGGGATAGAGGAAAGTATTTATATTGAAAAGAAAGAGAGAGACAAAGAGAGAGAAAGAAGGAGAGAGGGAGGCAGGGAGGGTGAGGAAGGGAAGGGGAAGGAAAGAAAAAGAAAAAGAAAGAAAGAATGAAGCTACTTCTTACTTAGCTTTCCATTTAAATGCCACAGAAGCAAATAAGAGTGATCATAAAATCTAATGTGTATGATGTGTGGGCACATTGAGTTAGGAAATGGGTATATAATTGATTTAAACTCTTAGTCCCGTTGTTGCCTTACCTGAAAAATGGGAATAAAAATACTTGCATTGCCTGGCTCACAGAATTATTTTTTAATTTTTTGAATCAAGACAGAAAAATGTCTATACCGTGACAACACTGACAGTCCATACACTGTCGTGGTTGTAACTCTGCCAGCGTTTCCCTATTCTGACATACCATCCTGAAAGTTTTGTGGGCTTTTTTGTCTATGATTTCACAGGTCTACAATGTGCAAGGCAAAAAAAACAAAAAAAAACAAAAAAAAACCCCACTATTTTAGAAGAGTATATGTATATTTTTAAATATGATGTTGGGCTCATATTGCCCATCTCAAAAACACATTTTCATTTAGAAATGCTTTTTATCCAACAGAATGTCATAACTTTTCTTAGTGATCTTCCAAATTTGGTGTGCAAAGAATTCATCTGAGAAACCAGTTTTAAATGTCTATCCTTCAAATGATTCTGATTCTGGAGGAGATTTAAAAACACATCAGTTTTAACAATTACTCCATGTGAGTCTGATAGACTGTGGGCCATGCTTTGAGTAACGCTCTGAGTAGGAGAAAGAGTCTTGCCTAATATTTGCTCTTCCAATAAAAAAATTTAGGTATGTCTTACATACCTAAACAGATGTTTACATACCTTACATACCTAAACAAAAGAGGAAACAACTGGGTGTTTCATCTCCTGCTAGTGTGTAGTCTGTCATTGTTCTTAGGTGTTTCCAAAAAGTTTATGCAGAAGAGAATAAAGTTTTGTCCGTTTGATTAACTTGATAGGGAAATAATAATCAAGAGAGGGAGAGAAAAAGAAAAGAAGAAAAGCAGAATGGTATTAATTACACAATGACCTTTGGCATACAGGGGCTATGTTGGCTATTATCATCAGAAGATATTGTTCTGAGTATTTACAACTGTATACTGACTCATTTTACAATACATTTCTAAAAGACAATATACATTAGAATAAAATGTTCATATTGATTAAAAAGCCACAAAACTCTAATTGGGTGAGTCTATTTTATAAAACTTAGCACCTGGGATTCTGGTATGCCTGGATTATAACCCTGTCTTGCAAATCAGTTAGGGAGAGATATAAAGTCATAAAAAGGAGAAATAGCACTATTGTACAGGTCATCACTGGCAGCTCTAGAATCTATTAGAAAATCAATGTGTCACCAGTAAAATGAGTAAAAAAGTCTTTGTTATTTTGTTGACTATGATGGGTACAATCTTATAGTTAGCAACAATTGAAAATTTTTAACTTGGAAAAGAGTATACTAATGCTTATTTCTAGAAGTTGTGTAGGAGTGGTTTGCAATCAAATAAAATATATATACCACCTAATATGCTTAGGCACTGTACACCTTGCATAAAGGCTATTTAATGAGTAAAAGGCTATCAAAGTTGGGATAGAGTCTTCCAAGCTCAAAGATTAGCATTTAAATGGATTAATGACGATGAAGCCAGCATATGATCACGTCAGACTGTTTCAGTGGCTGGAACAAACATATGAGTGGTGGGGAGACAGAGGGCTACCGGACATAAGAAAAATTCACATGTGCTCACTTACCCTTCTATTCCAAGTAAATGTTGTTTATTATTACATTTTATGAGGATTAAGGCACTAGCCTTAAATCAGCTAGTCAACTCAACTAGATTATCTAATAAATTAACTAGGTACATTGTGGTATAATTAACTACTTATCCCATTACCTTTCACAGTGAAATCAAGCCTACAACCCAACAACTAATTAAATAAGATTAGTCTTTTCAGAGGAGACATACCACATTTTTCTTTCTCCTTGGAATTAACGAAACTTCCCATTCAACAATGTGCATTTCATCACCAAAATCTCAAATTCCCACTGGGCAACAATATATTAGTATTTGAATATTTATGATGGTGCTGAAGTATAGTCAGTGATTGTGTTTCCTATGATAAAAGTAATCTTAAGAACGGCCATTTTTTTAAATGTATTATAAGTTTTCTGCTTATTACTGGGACCCGTAGGGGAAAAATCCCATTAAAGCAAATCAAATTAATAAGTGTGCATCTAGCCACACCATCAGCATTCATCATTTCAAAATTATAATATCATTCACCTTCTATGGTAGAAATGCAGTTATTGTTATAGATCATCATTACAAGATCAATGTATCTAGCTTCAAAAATATATGTCTCTTTTGGCTTCAAATTAATCTGCTAGCAGGAGTCTGATATTAATTCAGTGTATTAGTATGAAAATATGTCCATGAATATTCATTAATGAGCATCGACTTCTCAATTCAGACAGTTAGCTTTTTAGTGTAGTTTCTTTTATTTTGCTTGGCCACTACCCGTTATTACTTTGCATTTACACAGCAGCTTTCCTCTCAGGAGCCTAGAGTACTGTAGTTTAATGTCCAAAAGAAATGGTGTCAGTGTAGAGGGAAGGGAGGTAGAAAAATGTGTTTCCTGATTGTCTTAGGGAATTGGGAGATACTTAATTTTATTTCTGGCTTTAAGCCCAGACAGTGAGGCTGTGTCTACACAAGTGAGTTGTGTTTGAGACTTCTAAATTTTGCTTTCAGGAGTACATGTACATGAAGTCCCATTTCAAGAATCCATAACATTATTGTCTAAGCCAGTAGATCTCAGCCTGGGGCAATGTTTTCCCTCTCTGCATCCTCCCCAACCTTGGGGAAGTTTGGCAATTTCCGAAGTTGGTAAGGGGTTAAAGGAGTGTGGTACTGGAATCTTGTGGATAGAGACCAAGGATGCTCCTAAAAACACTACAAAACATAGGACAGCCCTTACGAAAAGAATGATTCAGCCCCAAATTACAATAGTGCCAGAATTACAAACTTTTTAAGATTTTATTTATTTATTAGAGAGAGAGAGAGAGAGATCACAAGTAGGCAGAGAGGCAGGCCGGGACGGGGGGGAAGCAGGGTCCCCACTAAGCAGAGAACCCGACGTGGGGCTCAATCCCAGGACCCTGAGATCATGACCTGAGCTGAAGGCAAAGGCTTCAACCCACTGAAACACGCAGGTGCCCTAGAATTAAAACTCTGATAAGACTTAATACTGCATATGGACTTGATTTTTCTGGAGTTTATTCAAAATATCTAACATCAAATAATAGCAGTAGGTGACAAGTATAATTCTAATTCCGGTGAAACCTCATTTGCACTAGGGAGAATTTTCAGACATGGCCTAACTTGTATCTTTAATTCATCTTAGAAATAAAATAAATCTAGATCCTAGATCCCAGCCATGTATCTCACATAATAAAGGAAACCTTTTCTAATTCTCATTTTGTCTAGAGTGTCTGAAACCCTCTCTACTTTTTTCTGGAGTCAGGTAAGTTTCTATGTGATATGCCCAAAGTTAACCCATGCAAGTGTTAGGAGGTGAACAAAATTGATTCCAGGGGAGAATCAAAATTGATTCTTCCAGTGAACAAAATTGATTCCAATTAATTCCACCTGTTTTTTTCTCCCAGAGAAATCTAGCAGCTTTCTTAGTAGGTCCAAGAGGAGAAATGCACTTAGAACTGAAGTTTTTTAAGGAAAGAATATTGGCCCAGACATGTACACAAAGTAATTATGCAACTATAGAACTTTCTGTTCCTGTTAGTGGAACTTACTAGTTAGCCAATTAACATGAATGAGAGTACCTTAAATCTTTTAGTACTATAAATATAATCCTTAAATATGGTATAATATAATGCAATAATTTCAGAAAGCACAGTGTACATTTTACTCTTGCCCTTATCTTTCTGAGGTACTTTACAGTTTCCTCCAAATTTCCCCACTCCTAGTGTTGGTTCCTCTGTAATTGATCACCAAAATGAGAAATTTTGGAGAGTACAAAGGGGCACATTAATAAGTACTCTGTCAGTCAGGTACTATTAAATCAGGTAAATCAGAACTGTGTCCAACAAACAGAGGCATTTGGTTATAACCAATTACAGATATTTCAAGTCATTCACCCACTGACATCTATGATTTTCTTCCTTTTTCTCTGAGATTACTCTTGCTGATATCAGTTTCCTAAATGATGCTGATCTCTGTACTGAGAACAATTTCTCTTGAGAACAATTTCTCTTTCTTCTGAATATCATTAGGGAATACACTGGGCACTCACCTTTTCCAGATTTGATTGTGGTTTTCATGCAATGTATTATATATCTCAAACCCAAGTTCATGTATGGCGAGGCTGATAGATAATTCTGATTGAATTATCATATGCTTCCCTTGCAAAAATAAGACCTTTTTATTCTTTTAAACTGCTTAAGCTTATGGCCCATGACTACTTCTCTTAGAATGTGTTCTCCAACCCAAGATACTCCTTGGTTCCTTATGTAAATAGAGTTCCTATAGACTCATCCAACCAATCTGTGAACATGTGTGGACAGGTTGATATCCCAGAGGTTCACACAACTTAGAATTAATCTAGGATGTATTGACATATTAGAACGAAAAAGTATATTTTTAGAAGTAAAAATGAAAATAAAGAGAGCATCTGATAAACAATTCCTAATCATCCATAAATAAAATATCTAGTTCCAAATGTGGCTGAGTTTTATTTTTCTATGTGCTTCAATCTCATTCATATCCATGACTCTGCAGTCATCTTTTGTTAGATGCCAATTTCTTAAAAGCATAAAAGTTAAAGCTATTTATGCTCATTTGGTCATTTTGAATATCCATATGTTGTGGACTGAATTGTGCCTCCTCTCCCCAAATTCATTTGTTGAAGCCCTCACCCCAGTGTGGCTGCATTTGGAGGCAGATCCTTTAAGGAGAAAGGCTATAGCCTATTTTTCCTTATTACCTAACACAATATCATCATTGGGTGACTATCAGTTATTTTTTTAAGAGGAGTTTTCTTGAGGGTAAATGACTCTTCACTACACCATCTCCATCATCCTTTGGTATGGTTTTTAAATACCAAGTTAACCTAATAACTGGAATATAGCATTCACTTTCCATAAATACAGCATTATTTACCTGACACATTTATCTAAATTGGCTTGTTCAATCAACCTTATGTACACTTTACAATGTTTAAGGATTTTGAAATGGTTTTTTTTTTTTTTAAAGATTTTATTTATTTATTTATCAGGAAAGAGAGAGAGTGAGATAGAGCACAAGAAGGGAGAAGGTCAGAGTGAGAAGCAGACTCCCCATGGAGCCGGGAGCCCGATGTGGGACTCGATCCTGGGACTCCGGGATCATGACCTGAGCCGAAGGCAGTCGCTCAACCAACTGTGCCACCCAGGGGCCCTTGAAATGGTTTTAGATAATTAACATTTTGGTAACGCTGTTGGCTTCTGATAGAAATGTCTCCAAAGACTTAATGATATCTGGCTGACTGCTTAAATTTCTAATTACATATACTTTGGGGTATATAGGTAGATCAGTGCTTAAAATCTAATTTATTCATCTAATTATTTCTTTTTTAAAAGGAATACTCTATTGGGAAGCTATGTAGCATATACATTAGATCTCCATTATCTTTCTCCAGGTAGAGCATTTCTCACTAATGAGTGAATTAAGCTTCAGCTTTTGGACTGTAGCATTGCATTGCTATATGATAAGGTCAATTCACTTTCCTGTGATGGCAAAGAGTTAGTGGAGTGCTGTAAAATTCTTTAAGAGCAGAGAAAATGTCCTTTTCTATACAGGCTGGGAAAGAGCAAAAGGGAAGATGAAATAGGAATGAGGATGAAAATAATCTGTCTTAGTTTGATGCCTATAGCAACTGATGAGGCAGTGTTGCTAATGAGACCCTCAGAGGTGGTACAACTGAAGCATATTAAAAATCAAGTCCAAAACACACTGATCTTATATCCTTGACTAGAATTTTATTAAACCTTTTCTGACAAGATGTGACAAATGTGTCTGTACTTGTGGTTGCATAGAATTTAACTTCCACAAGATAGAACATCATTAAGAGTAATGGAGTGGGGGGCCTGAAGAGCAATAATAGTAGTTATCATTAACTAAGGCCTCCTAGATGCCAGGTACTATATTGGCCCTTTAAGGTATTTAGAAAAATATTTTCACCACCTCTAGGAAGTAGGAATTCAATACTTTTACTCAACATAAAGCAAGACAAAAAGAAATTAATTGTTGTAAGGTTGATTTGGGTGGAAATACTAAGTTTAGAGCCCAGCTCTATTTGAAGTGCTTTCCAGTTAGGAGATGACTTTATTTCAGTAAATAAACACTTACCTGAGTACCAACTGTCATTGTGGCTCTAGTTACACAATTGGACTAAGTTGAAGACCTTGTTCTCCAAAAACAACTTTCTAGAGCAAAACTTATCTCTCCACTACTTATTTCTCCAAAACTGGGATAATTTTAAGGAGGAAGAAAGCTTCTAGTCCCCTCAAAGTTATGAGCAAACTAAGGAATTCTCTGTGCCAGGAAACATATCTATATGGCTATATGTACATGTATACACACATACATCATTCAGAAGAATCCTACTGAAATATTAATAACTTAAAAATACTAGTAAGTTATTTATCAGGGAGAACTCCTTAACTGTTAACATCATACCTGGTTTATTAAATTCTAGATTATGGTCCTGGCGCTTTCATAAGGAACTGACACAAAGAATATAGTACTGTAAAAATTGCCTTTGATGAAATGTAACTGTGACAAGTAAAGCCCATTGTAATCTAGCAACTGTCTTATTTTCTAACCTTATTTCTACTCCCTCTTCTACGGAGACCCTCTTATTCCTGTGATTCTGAAACACTTTGATCCTCAACCTGCCTTATTCTTTATTGCTTCATGCCTTACTCAGTCGGCTCTCTTACTCTGGAGCAAGCAAACCATATATAGCAGTCTGTAAACATTTCCAGCTTGTTTTAAAGGCTTACTTCCTTTAAAACATCTTTGGCTTTTAAACAACTTGGTGCCATTTTTTTTAAATTATTTTTCTTTGTGTTCCTGTGATACTGTGCATACTCCCATGAAGGATACTTAGGCTACTGGTATCATTTACTTATATCTAGTCCTCACATAGCTATTAGATCTTTAAGGTTAGCTATTGCCACAGTAGTACATAACACATTATCTCAAAACCCAGTAGCCTTTAATAACATTTATTTTTCTTCTAAGAAGGAACCAACATATTCTCTCACCAACAATTTGTAACTGTCCCATTGTCCACTAACAATTAGTATTAAGAAAGTTTATAAACTCTTGCTTATTTGGAAGAGGTAAAATAATTTTTAACTGTGGTTTTGATTTAGATACTTTTATTATTTTTATAATAATCTTTACATAATTAATGGTTCGATTTTACAAGCATGTTTTCTGTGTTTATTAGGTAATTACTTGAGTTTTCCCCTAATTTAATCCATTATGTGGTAAATTACACTTATTGATTTCCTAGTGTTAAAACAGTTACATTACTGGGATAAATCCACATTTACCAGAATACATTTTCTTTATTATTACTAGAACTAGTATTATCATTATTATTATTTCTTGATACAGAGATCAATATGGTTACATTTTATTTAGAAACTTTTCATTGTGCCTCTAAGGATTATTAGATTTTTAAAAATACAGAGAGAGACTATTTATTAGAACAATTTTAGATTCACAAGAAAATTAAGAGGGAAAATAGGAATAGTCCCCACATACCTTCTGCTCACACACACGTACAGTGTCCTCCTCCATCAACATCCCCAGCCAGACTGGGACATTTGTGAGAATTGACACATTATAATCTCTTAAATTCCAAACTTTACATTAGGGTTTACTCTAGGTATTGTGCGTTTTTGGATTTGAGCAACTGTAAAAGAACATATATCCACCATGAAAGTATTATACTGAACAATTTCATTCCCCTAAAAATCCCCTGTGCTACCTATTTGTTCCTCTTTTCCTTCAAACCTTTGGCAATCTCTGATCTTCTTACCATCTCCAGTTATCTTTTCCAGAATGTCATATAGTTGGAATCGTATAATATGTAACTTCTTTAGATTGGCTTCCTTTACTTAGTAATATGAATTTAAAGTTCCTCTATGTCTTTTCATGTCTTGATAGCTCATTTCCTTTCAGGACTGAATAATAATCCATTATCTGGATATGTCACAGTTTATTTATCCATTCACCTATTGAAGGACATTTTTGGTTGCGTCCCAGATATTCCCAACTACCAATAAAACTGCTATCACATTCACATGTAGGGTTTTGTTTTTTGTTTTGTTTTGTTCTCTGGGGGCGTGCATTTTCAACTCATTTAACTAAAATACCGGTGAGCACAATTGCTGGATCATATTGTAATAATGTGTTTGGTTTTGTAAAAAACTGCCAATTTTTTTTTTCCAATATGACTGTACCATTTTGCATTCCCACCAGCAATGAATGAGAGTCCCTGTTACTCCACATCCTCACCAGCATTCTGTGTCAGTGTTCTAAATTCTAAATTTTAGCCATTCATTGAGCAGTCCTACTCTGGTTTTTTATGCAGATTTCACAAAACATTGTTTTGGTTTTTTTTTTACTTCTCTTGAATAATTGTTAAAACCTTTTAATTATTTTAGGTATTTTTCTTAGAAATAAAATTCTGTTGGATACTTTTAATACAATCTAAATATTCTACATGTGCTTGCTTTTTAACTAGGGAGTTAGGTGGTTTTTATTAATTTTGATTACCAATATACTTTTTATTCATCCTACTGACTTATTTTTGTTTTCTATTAATTCTGATTTTTTTTTTTTGCCACATAGTGTGTGTGCAGCCTGACACCTCAGAGTGATCTTTACATATTAAAAAAATCAAAAAAATCAAAGAAGAATAAAATTCTGTGACATTAGAAAATATATGAAGTTCAAATTTTTTTTATGCAGTTACAAGTCCAAACATTTTGAGTGCCACATGCATTGCCATTCCGGGACTTTCACTTTTACTTTTTAATCACAGTGTGCCCATCATGTCAAAACAAAAAAGAAAAGAAGAAAGGGAGGGGAAGAGAAGAAAAGAGAACCTCAAATGTATTGATATTTAGAGACAGTGCAGTGTGGGTTATTGTCAAATTAGATAGCAAAGCATTGTTAATCAATGATGTCATAGCTAAGACACTTAAATGAGTAAAATATACGTAAACATTATAACTCTGTGCACCCATCACAACTCCAGGAGAGCAAGAGCCATAAATATTAGAAAATTTATAATGGATTTTTCACCACAGCATAATGAAAATGAGGATGCATCCAAAGTAAGTTTCCAAGTGGTTCATTTGTTGATATCAGTATTTGGCACTACCTATCTGTGTGAAAAGACATTTCCAAACATGAACTATGTGAAGCCTCATCTCAGAATAGCATTAACAGATGCATATTTACAATCCATTTTGGTGATAGAAAACAGTAAATTTGAACGCTAATTAAGCAAAATGTTACCCACCCTCCAATTTTTTTCTCAGTGGTAAGATCTGTGTCATATACATGCATATACCACACAAACAATTGTCAGTAATTATTATTACATTTTGAACTTCATTAATTAAAAGAAATCGTGGAAATGTGTTTCTCTTTCATTATATACGTACCTACGTAGTATCCTATATTTTGCCTCTTGGCCTTCAAAACCTAAAATAGTTACTGTCCAGCTCTTTACTGAATACATTTTCCTATACCTGTCTTAAGTACATAAATATTTTATGCTCCCACAGAGCCCTACTTTTATGTTGCTATATTCAGGTGTTTTAGTTCAGTAGTTGTTTCTAACTCACAGCTTAGGTAATTTTGTTATATATATATATATATATATATATATATATATATATATATATATATACATATATAGAGATAGATAGATAGATTTAGACATCTATATATAGATAAATATATATAGGTATCTATATCTATATCTATAAATTTAGATATACCCACATGTTTTCTAGTGTTTCTGCTACCATTCCTTCTAATGCCTCAGACCTTCCATTCCAGATCCTTTTCTTTCTGAAGTACATCTTTCTGAAGGCTTCTAGGGAAGACCCAGTTCTGTCTAATCATTATTTTGCCTTTCTTTCTTTTTTTTTTAATTTTTTATGAACATATAATGTATTATTTGCCCCAGGGTACCTGTCTCTGAGTCATCAGGCTTTCACATTTCACAGCATTTGGCATAACACATACCCTCCCCAATGTCCCATAACCCTACCTCCCCCCACCTCCCAGACACCCTTAGTTTGTTTCGTGAGTTTAGGATTCTCTTATGGTTTGTCTCCTTCCCCATCCCATCTTGTTTCATTTCTCTTCCCCACCCCCCACAACCCCCTGCCCTGCCTCTCAAATTCTTCATATCGAGCGATCATGTGATAATTGTCTTTCTCTGACTGACTTATTTCGCTTAGCATAATACCCTCTAGTTCCATCCGCATGATTGCAAATGGCAAGATTTCTTTTCCCTTGATGGCTGCATAGTATTCCATTGTATATATATATACCACATCTTCTTTATCCATTCATCTGTTGATGGACATCTAGGTTCTTTCCATAGTTTGGCTATTGTGGACATTGCTGCTATAAACATTCGGGTACATGTGACCCTTCAGATCCCTACATTTGTATCTTGAGGGTAAATACCAAGTAGTGTGATTGCTGGGTCGTAGGGTAGCTCTATTTTCAACATATTGAGGAACCTCCACACAGTTTTCTAGAGTGATTGTACCAGCTTGCATTCCCACCAACATTGTAGGAGGGTTTATTTTGCCTTTATTTCTAAAGGATAATTTTGCTGAGTGTACTTTGTAAGTTATTTTAACTCAGCATGGAGAAATATTTTTCTTGTCTCTGGCCTCCATTATAACTGTTGAAAATTCAGCTATTGGTGCTGGGTTGTGATACTCAAAGGGTTCTTAACCTTCAAAATATTAATTACCAATCTAGATTATAAACTATAGCTAATTTAAATATTACCTCATAATCAGGCTATAAATGTCTTTAATATTCCGAACTCCACAACACTCATGCCCTCCTTTTAAGATATAATATTTTAAACCTGAGCTATAGGAAAATTGATGGTTATAGTGAAATTTCCAAACATATCAACACTGCTGAAAATTTAACAATTATTTTGTGCTCTGAATAATAATGCTAACATTCAACTATGTAATAGTGCTTCTTATTTGTACAGTATATGCACACATAATTTAATTTGATTACTGAAATTAAAATATTGAAACACATGTTCAGATACATAGTTCCATTTCATTCTGGCAACAGCCTTATGTATTAGATAGCTCTGGTTGACTGTATTTTTAAAAAATTTTTACATTAATGCTTTCCACCTCACATACTCTTCTTACACTATAACCTTGATACTCTTTTCCTTCTCTGAGAAGCAGGGTGTGTTTTTTCCTTTTCTTGAATTTGGGGGTATTTATGATTTTGACAAACATGACACTCACCATGATTTCTGAGATTAGACCATAAAAGCAAAATTATATCTGCCTGGCTTTCTCTGGATGGGAGATCACTCTTGGATCCCATCCATAATGAGAAAGTCCAGTAGCCACAGGGAGACACTAAATGTAAGCATTCTGGTTGAAAGCCCAATTGACATCTTTGGCGACAGTCAATACAACCAGCAGGCCAGAGAGGGTGGGAGTTTTCAGAGGCTTTCTGTCCACGCCATTGAGTCAACTCCAGCTGGTGATGTCCTGTGGAACAGAGAAAGGCTGTTCTTACTGAACCCTGCCAAAATGGCAAAATAAACTTTTATTATCTTAAGTCACTAAGTTTGGGATGATATGTCACCCTGCCACGGATAACTGAAGTAGTCATTTTTACCAATTTAGACACAAACGGCCTGAGTTTTAGAACAATAAATTGGCTTTTCCAAGGTTCACACATTGAGTAAAGATACAGATTCAGCATAAAATCTTACAATTCTAAATATTTTACATTATCTTTTAATGATTTTATTTATTTATTTGAGAAGGAGAGAGAGTGAGAGAGAGTGAGTGAGTGCAGAAGCAGGGGGAAGGGCAGAGGTAGAGGGAGAGAATCTCAAGCTGACTCCACACTGAGCATGGAGCCCATCATGGGGCTCAATCTCATGACCTTGAGATCATGACTTGAGCCGAAATCAAGAGTTGGATGCTTAACTGACTGAGCAACCAGGTACTCCAACACTTTACATATTTTAAAATTATTTAATTTCATACAGGACTCCAAAAAGATACATACAGCTATTGTCACCAATATCCTGATGACAAACATAAGGCTATAGAGAAGTTGAGGCAAATTGTCCAGATTTGCAAAGGTCGTAAATGGCCACAGCCCAGATTCAGAACTGCTAGCCTCCCTCCCAAATATGTTTTCTTAACCATTACATAATCTAGCTCTTCAACCACTTCCTCTTTTCACTAATCCATGCCTACTTGACAGCTCTAAAATTGTAAAATTTTTAGAGCAGATTGAGTTTTATACTCTAGACTATTGGTTTAGTGGTCTAAAAAAAAGCCACAATTTCTCTCTACAAATACACATTCACATAAATAGATGCACACTTTTCCAGAGGATTATAGACCCTGTGAAGCCAAGAGAGCTAAATGTCAGTTTTCAGAAAACTCAGAATCTCTTCCTTACTCTTATAAGTGGAGCTCTAGATTTCTAATATATAAGCACCAGAAGGAATTTACCCTGTAATGACCAAAATTGAAGAAATTGATGAGTTATTGTAACTAAAGCTGAAATAAGATGAAAATCAATTTAGTTTTGTCAAGATACATTACACAGTTTCCCAACTGCATAATCATTATGGATAACATTCTCTTTTTTCTGCAATAAATCTATTTGAGGATGCCCTTTGATAACTCTCCTGGCTCTAACTCCTTTATATTAAAGAGTTAGTGTCCGGTGTTAATTATGCATCTGGTGATCTCATCCTTGAGCCAAAACATGATATTTAGCAGAACTGAAATAATAAGATGTCATATAAAGTGTTTAGGTACAATTAGAATATATGTGTCAAGAAAAAATAACTCAATTGTGTAATGGTTAAGAAAACATGTTGATAGTGAGGTTATTGGGTTCAAAACTAGGCTTTGGCCATATACTACCTATACGAATTTGGAAAATTCTCCTAATGTCTTTGCCCTACCTTTGCCATCAATGAATTGAGAATAATGGCATTCTGTATCTTATTGGAGTCCACTGTGGAATTAAGCAGTTTTAACCTACACCGAATGTCTAGAGTAGAACTTGGGAAATGATAGGTTATCAATGAATGACACCTATCGTGTATGTGTGTGCACATGTAAGTGTGTGTGTATAGATACATGTATGTGTTCTGAAATAAGTTGGTAATATATTCCTGTAACCTCATAATTATTATTTCTCATTTCCTACATATGGCCAGTTATAGTTTCCTTATTTTTAAATATAAGATGTAAATATAAGATGTAGACTTCTATTATGCTACCCGTGAGAAACTGACAATTTTGTTTCCTTTCTTACCAGATCCTTTAGGCAAAGAAAAAACAAATGGAGTTAAAGTGCATACAAAGACATCCTTCCTGGAGTAAGGCAGTTCAGATTTTATGCAGAACAGTGATATCAACTAGCAGGAAAACCCAATGTTTATTAGTTATGGCTATATAGTTTAGACTGTTAAGTTACAAACTAGCAATAGAAGTTCTACATGGGCTCAATGACAGGCTAAGATGCAGAATGTCTATCTCTAACGCATGTTGAAATCCTCTGGTAGATGAAGAATTATCTGGAAACATAAGGATGCACAAATAAACACACACGTATACAGGAAACATCTCATTTGCAGCTGCCAATTCAATCTAGTACGAGTAGGAATGTCATTCTAATACCGCAAAGTTAAATTGCATTGCACTTCTCTTTCTCAGCAACTGGCTAATTCAATTATAGCACATATAGTTTTCATCAGTTTTTAATTTGCTTAATTTTTGTGAGCTGGTGGTTTAGAAAATTTCCCATTTTTCAACCCTAAGACTGTAGGGATAAGGCCATGTGCTATTCTTTCTCAGTGTCATTTTCATTTCAATATAGATTTTATAGTTCATTACCTGTCAATCAGTTTTAAATGTGCAGTATTCATTTCATCATGTTCTGTAAAAGTGTTTTATGATTCTTCCAATGTCTTACATTAGTTTGAGACTGAGCCCTATTTATTTCTCTAAGAGCTGTAGTCATCTGTATCTGTGCACAACTGAATGTGTATTTATTTTAAATGCAACATTTTGCTTTATATGATATATTCATTTAGGATATTTATTCAAGCAAGTGAATACTGACGAAGCAGTACAGTGTAAATGCTTTATCTCTGACAAGCCATTTTCTGTCCTGCATTTTTATTTATCTCAGACTTTGAGGGATACAGTTTCAGACTTTGAGGGATACCATTTAAGATGCTGATACTGTGTTTTGTCATCCAATTATTTCTAATCTAATAAAATACATCTACATAATTAACATTTAAAGCACTAGGGCAAACAGACATAAATATTGAGCCTCAAAGTTTTCACATAAATTAACATTTAAATAAGTAACAAAGGGAAAGGTTATATTTTTTAAAAGTTAGAAAGTATCTTTTTTCATAGAGATTTGTTCCTTTTTTTTTCCACTGTCACATTTTTTTCATTTGACATCTTTCTCTTTGTAAAATAGATACCAGCTTTATTTCTCTTCCTTTCACTAAGAAAAATTGAAATTTTTTTGCATTATTTTAAAAAATTTAGATACATCATAAATCTAACAATAAAACTTAGAAAAATTTCCCTCAGGAACTAATTAGTACAGGTACAGTTTTACTGAGGAAACAATGTTTTAATTCTTGACCTACTGAATAAGGAACAATTTAAGAAGATAATACTTACCACACTCTTTTAAAGTATAGCCAAGAAAGTATTTTCTATAAACTTGTTTGGAAATGATTTCAAGTTTACCAGTAGTTTGTGTGATGTGCTGGTAAACCAGTTTTCCAGAAAAGCAAACAAAATCCTGACTTGTAGCATTGGCCAATTTCCACAGTAAGTTTTCCCACCTTTGCCAGTTTAAAGACACCAACATTTAAGTAATCAGCTCTTTTGCACAAAATAGCCCACTCAGCACACACTGCTGTTTGCTACTGTCGAACCTAAAATTTCTTCTCAACATTAAATGTAGATATGTATTAATCCAGGTATCCTTGGTATTTTCTCTTTACCAAATACCTATTTTTTCTTTCTGTAGTTAACTTGACATACTGTCTTTCACACACTCTTGCACTGGCCAAAGTAAGCATGTTTGCCACCTTCACTTTGCTTTTTCTCACTTCTGGTGTATTGGATTGCCATTCTTCTTCCTGAATCCATGACTATTCCTATTTTCAAAGTTAATTTCTCAGCTTACTACTTCCTTGAAAACATTCTAAACAGCTGTATTTATTCTATTTGCCAAATTGCTTTAAGAATTTTGTTATTTTTTTCCGTAGCCCTCTGAAATACATAGATAGCACTTTTGTATGTCAGTAAAACTAGCTTATTTTTATAACTTTATCACATTGTTGTATTTATGTATAAGAACACTTTATGTATATTTATGTATAAGAAAATTGAGGCATTTGTATATAAAAATATGCTATGTGCTTATGCCTTTATGCTTTGCATGTATTATTTTAATCTATTTTGTTTTTCTTTCTTTGATGAAAACTTCATAATTTCAGCTAGAACATTTCTAAGCACATACCCTTCTGCTGTATACACAGGGAATTCTCAATAATTGCCTGACTTTCTCTAAGTCCATCTTTAACATTGCCTTTACCACACACACACATACACACACACGCTGTCCATAAGTCTATTTCTTAAACATCTAGGGCTTATAGTTCTCTGTAATAGTCTTTATTTAAGTCTCCAGAAAAATTAATAACATTTACAAATGTTATTTGCCATTTGACATTTGACAAAGCCATTGTCTTCCTTCATTTTATGACAAGAAGTCATTTTATGACACGCTGAACTTCCTGTTTCCCTGTTTATTGTGGATTTTATCTTTATAACACACACTTAAGGGAGAGAGATCTCAGAAGTTTAATTCTTTGACAGTTTAGTTCCAAATAACAAGATTAAAACCAGTGAAACAACTAAGCAATATTGCATCTGTTTTATTATTCAAAAGAATACAGTGAGACTATAATGTATCAAATATGTTTCATTCAGTTTTATCTTGCCCAGAGTAGATTTTCATATTTTCACAAATAAAATATGTGTGTGTGTGTGTGTTTTCTTTCCAGGAAATCACTTTCTGTAAAAGCAACTTGAAAAACAACTGGCCCAGAATATGTGATTGGTTGGGCAAGCTGAGAGACTTGTAAAATGCAAATTGAGTAAGCACTAGGAAGCAGAGTGTTGAGTTAGGAGAAATGCCAAAGTATTTGGAGGCTTTTAACATAGGGGGGATAATAAACCCCACCACAGAAACAGGGATGACTACATGCTTCGTGTGTTTGGGATGAATTATTCTATCAGATCCATGAGAACCACACAGAGAGCCAGTGACGGTAGATTTCAGCATTTGATACCAGGAACAAATCAAGCCAAAGCTATAGGGAAAAATCCCGAGATTTAACAGTGCAAGGAAACAATCAAGCTGCCTGCCATTTTTCCTCGTCTGAAAAGAGAACACCGAGTTATGAGGACAAAGTATATACAGATCCTACAGATATGATTTCAAATCCTAGGACCACAATTTACTTGTTGGCTATGTGATCTAGGTAAGGTTGCTTGATAATGTAGGACACTCAGTTAAATTTGAATTTCAATTAACCAATTGATTATGATGGTTTAATATAAGAATGTCCCAAATATTGCACAGAATATGCTTGTACTTAAATAAAATCCATTGTATACCTGAACTTCAATTTAACTGGGCACTCTGTATTTTTATTTGATAAATCTGATGACCTTAAACCGAGGCAAGTTATATCATATCTCTAAGTCTCATTTATCTCATCTACAATAAAGTGGCAATAATCACACCAAATGGAACAGAAGTTATGAGGACACACACACACACACACAGAATATGTAAAAGTATTTGGACAATACCAGGTACAAGGTAATTCTTGTAATTCTCACTTAAGCAAGCACTATTCTGGGTATGTAACTGTAAAGGGGCTTTATTTTTCTTCCCTTTGCTCCTTTATATTCTCCCGGGTTAACCCTTCCCTTTACTTTTGATGAAATTTAGTCAAACCCCATCAATGCGGTCATGATGGCATTTCTCCAGCTGGTAATTAACTATCTGTTTTCATTTACCTGTCTTGATGTAGCTTTTTTTTCCTTTTTTTAACCTGGGCCTTCACACCAAACCATTATTATTTTTTTATGTTCAGTTAGTCATGATATCGTACACAATTAGTTTTTGATATAAATGATTCATTAGTTAAGTATAACATCCAGTGCTCATCACAGCAGTGCCCTCCTCAATACCCATCACCCTGTTACCCCTCTCCCCTCCTTCTACCCTCTGAAACCCCCAGATTGTTTCTCAGGGTCCATAGTCTCTCATGGTTTATCTCCCTCTCTGATTTCTCCCCCTTTGGATTTCCCTCTCTTCCCCTATGGTCCTCTGTCCCATTACTATGTTCTACATATGAACGAAACTATGTAGTAATTGTCTTTTTCTGCTTGACTTACTTCCCTTAACGTAATCCCTTCCAGTACCATCCATGTTGATGCAAATGGTGGGTATTCATCATTTCTGATGGCTGAATAATATTCCGTTGTGTATATGGACCACATCTTCTTTTCTTTTTTCTTTTTTTCTTTTTTTTTTTAAAACATTTTATTTATTTATTTGACAGAGAGAGAGAGATCACAAGTAGGCAGAGAGGCAGGCAGAGGGAGAGGTGGAAGCAGGCTCCCTGCTGAGCAGAGAGCCCGATGTGGGGCTCGATCCCAGGACCCTGAGATCATGACCTGAGCCGAAGGCAGAGGCTTTAACCCACTGAGCCACTCAGGCGCCCCTGGACCACATCTTCTTTATCCATTCATCTGTTGAAAGGCATCTCAGCTCCTTCCAGAGTTTGACTATTGTGGACAATGCTGCTGCGAATATTGGGGTGTACATGCTCCTTCTTTTCACTATGTCTGTATCTTTGGGGTAAATACCCAGTAGTGCAATTGCTGGGTCATAGGGTATTAGTCTTAACATCTTGAGGAACCTCCATACTGTTCTCCAGAGCGGCTATACCAACTTCCATTCCCACCAACAGTGTAAGAAGGTTCCCCTTTCTCTACAGTCTCACCAACATTAACAAATGTTTTATTAATTTTTGCCATTCTAACTGGTGTAAGGTGGTACCTCATTGTGGTTTTGATTTGTAATTCCCTGATGGCTAGTGATGTTGAGCATTTTTTCATGTGTCTGTTAACCATTTGTATGTCTTTTTGGGAGAAGTGTCTATTCATGTCTTTTGCCCATTTTTTGACTGGGTTATTAGTTTTTTGAGTATTGGGTTTGAGAAGTTCTTTGTAGATCTTGATTTGAAGTTGAAACCTCTCCCTTTTTCCAGTGTAGTGCTGCCTTAAGTAGAAGTGGGGTGTGATAGTTTCCTTCCTTTTCACCATTTATTTTTTCTGAACCTTTGCTCCCAGGTTGTGTACCATGATTTCTGACAAAAGTAAGGACTATGCAGTAGGAGGAAGGGGCAAGCGGTGGGGATATTTAGGAGAGAAAAGAAAAGTGGGATATGAAAGGTCTTATTTAACTGGTTCCTGTAATGTCCTTCCCTATGTATGTGGGTCTAACGCTGATGATCGTCTGCCTGGGAGGTGATTATTCCTGCCATGTCTCATTTTAATAGTCTGTTTGCAAACATCATTCTCCAAAAAATAGACCTCCATTTCAGGAGGTCTTTCATTCCTTATTTCATCTGCATATGTTATTTTAATGGTAGAGCCCAAGCCTCAACATGGTATCTGTTTCTTTTTTTATAAGATTTTATTTATTTATTTGACAGACAGAGAGAGATCACAAGTAGGCAGAGAGGCAGGCAGAGAGAGAGAAGGAAGCAGGCTTCCTGCTGAACGGAAGAGCCCGATGTGGGGCTCAATCCCAGAACCCTGAGATCAATGACCTGAGATGAAGGCAGAGGCTTTAACCCACTGAGCCACCCAGGTGCCCCCGGTATTTGTTTCTTAATGACAAATGTTTCTGATAAATTTCATCTATGACAAAAGAGAAAGTAAAATCATGAAGATATCATCTAATATATGACTTTAACTTAATTCAGTTTCAGCTCCCTGACTTACATTATTCTTCAAGTGGAAAATTCAACTTGGGGTAGGAATTGAGGTGTGGAATTCTAAAGAATAAGCAAGTTTAATTAATTCAACAAAGAGTAGAGTAAGGTGTCTTCTAAACTGTTTTTACTCACAACACTTATGAAACCAAATGTGTTTTTTTCTCCATCCAACAGCTAATTTTCTCTTTCTGGACACCAACTGAGTGTCCTACATTCAATTCTGTTCTAATACCAACTAGGGATTTAGTGCAGACTCCTTGTGTTAAAGGCTCATTCCCACAGACTCCCCTCATTTCAGATGCTAATTACAAGTCTGAGTCACCCATACTTCTGACCAACTGGCAAAATATAGGTGGTTCCTACAACCCTGTTTTGATAATTTGCTGGAACTGCTCGAAGAATTCAAGTCACTTTACTAGTAGTACTGGTTTGTTATAAAGGATACAACTCAGGAATAGCCAAATAAAAGAAATGCATAGCGCAAGGTCTAGAGGAAGGGGTACACCAGGCACCCTCTCTAGGCATGCTACGCTTCAAGCACCTCAGTGTGTTCATGGCTCAGAAGTCTAAACCCCATCATTTAGATATGTGTGTGTGTGTGTGTGTTAATTCCATTTATGTAGTCAAGATTGATTAAATTTTTGGCCATTGATGATTGAACTCATCTTCTTCTTCTCTCCCCTCCTTGGTATCTGCAGGTGCAGCTGAAAGTTCCAATTCTCTAACCACATGGTTGTTTCCTCTGGCAATCAGACCCCATCCTGAAGCTATCCAGAGATCCATCAATGGTCACATTATTAGCATAAACTCAGGTATGGTAGAAAGAAACTTGTTATGAATAACAAAAGATGCTCTTATCACCTTATTGCCACTATCATTTAGGAAATTGCAAGGATTTTAGAAGCTTTGTGTCAGGATCTGAGGACGAGAGCCAAATATATAATTATTATTATCATAGTGTCTTAGCTCAGGTTGTTAATTATAATTAACAATTATAATTATGTTAAAATATCAAAGACTGGGTGGCTTAAACAACAGACATTTATTTTTCACATGGGGGCTGGGAAGTTCAAGATCAAGGTCCTGGCTAACTTGATTCCTAGCAGAACCCTTTTCTTGGCTGGGACTGCTGCCTTCTCATAATATCCCTATATAATACAGAGAGAGAGAGAGGGATAGGGAGAGAAAGAAAGATCTGGTCTCTTCCTTTTCTTATAAAGAGACTAATTCCATGCAGAAGTCCTACCTTCATGACCTCATCTAAATCTACTTACTTCCCCAAAGTCCTAACTTCTAGTGCTATCACATTGTGACTTAGGGCTTTGACATGAATTTTGGGGAGTACACAAACATTCAGTTCATAACAGAAGAGATTTTCAATATGTCGGAGAATGAATAAAGGTCTTCCAAATTTTTAGTTTGATCTTTTCTTACAATCAAAGTCATATAGGGAATATGGTAGAAAAGTGAATAACTTAGATTTTACCTATTCTTTTACCTCAGCACTCTTGCAAAAAGAATAATGCTTGTTTACTCATTAAATATTTACTGACTAAATGTAGGCCCATAACCCTGAACATTGAATGAATGAATGAGTGAATGAATGAATGAAAAGATGGATGATGCAAACATTCAGGCATAAAGTTTAGTAGAAATAAATCAATAAAAACTTAGTTTTAATCATGTGCTGTAAATATTAATTATAGAAAGTGTTTTTGTTTACTTCTAAAACATTTTAAAAAACATTTTATTGGGTGCCTGTGTGACTCAATCAGTTAAACATCTGTCTTCAGCTCAGGTCATGATCCTGGGGTCCTGGGATTGAGCCCCAAGTCAGGCTCCCTGCTCAGCGGGGAGTCTGCTTCTCCTCTCCCTTTTGCTCCTCCCCCCTGCTCACTCCCTCCTTCTTTCAAATAAATAAAATCTTTTGTGGGGGCTTGATCCCAGGACCCTGAGATCATGACCTGAGCTGAAGGCAGAGGCTTTAACCCACTGAGCCATACAGGTGCCCCTCAAATAAATAAAATCTTTAAAAAGATAAAACTATAAATACATTTTATTACACTACATTTTCTACATATATATTATTATATGTTTTTTGTCATGTCTCTGCAAGTATTATCTTCTCTTCTTTATTTGTGCAGTTTGCTTTTCCTTTTGAGTGAATTAGCTTTTTTAGACCTCAATTACTAAAACTTATCTTGTTTATATCCTCCTACACTTCAACTTGTCAGGTTTTAAAATTTTATCCTGTTCTCTAGGTACCAAATATCTCATACGAATTAACATTGTCAGTAATTTAATGAATAAGCTTTCTACTCTAGGATCCCCAAACTCTGAATGCATTTCTCACAGCAAACATGGACCTGGATAACGGAAAACTGACCTCCAATCCATCCATCAATCAATCAATCAATAAGAAAGACAGGCAGACAGACAGACAGTGTGGACTCAACACCTGTAATTCATATAGTTTGCTTGTCATCCCTAGTAAGTGAAACTGATACATGGTGAACCAAGGTCAGTCTCACTAAGACCTCTTATTTCTTGAGTATTTAATGACCAAAGGTTCTCTGGTTCCCTCAGGAACTGAGCATTTGAGATTATCCCTTGTCTACTTGGCTAAGTGAATGTGTCTCCAGATTTCAGGCACTTAACAAATAGGCATAATCAGCCCTCAGTTTATCAAAATTGATGAGTAAATGATATAAGAAAACGAATGATTTGGAAAAGAATTCTTGTTGTTATTGTGTTTTATACAGAAGTCCAAAATTGAATTCATTTAAAATAATTTACAAATAACTTCCACTGTATGAATGTGCAGCTATTCTACCTTAGAAATATCCCAGAGTCATAGTATAGATTAAAAGATATTAAAAATATTCACACAAATTGTGAAATAGAGACTTGGCCATGCCTTACTGAGCATAGTATTCTGAAACTGGACAGGCATTTTATAAAACCTTAGGAAAAATTATGATGCTGCAAGACTGATCAAAAGAAAAAAATACTATTCTGTGATAAGCCTCCTTTAGGATCCTTATTTAAAAAGAAGCATATGACATTGAAGAAAATATTTTTTTAAGAAGGAAAGTTATTAGAGTAATGAAAAGGAAGAATTTTTACCTCTGTAATTTTAAAGATTTTTAAAAACTACCATAGCAAGAACAAATATGCATATGAGTAAAGCAAATTTATAAAATAAATGACCCTGTGTCTGTGAGATTAGGCTAAATGACCTCTAGTGTTTCAATGAAGGCTAGTATTTTGTGATTAATAGACAGTTTAGAAAGTTATGGTAGCCCACACCTTAAATTGTGAAATGTTAAAAGACAGTTGTTTTTATTTTATCTTCTCCTATTCCCCACTGGACCTTTGAAAGTGCCCCAGAAGAATAATTATGAAGTAATTAAATTTTAAAAAAACCCCTCTTTTTATAATTTGCATGAGCCTACTTATATTTCAGCTTTTAAGGCCAGTGAATCATCCCACTTGCTTGAGATGTGCCAGATTACAGTGGGAAACAAATATAACCAGATACTGCATAATGAAAGAGAAATGGAAAATGATAAAAAGTTGTAAATCCTGATTCATATATTATGAAGCTTAAAATCAAGTGAAATAAGATAAAGTTGTGAGATAATTATGAAACAGTTTAAGGCAGAACTCTAAGACTATTTTATGCAAAGAATAGTATCCTGCAGTCTTCTGCAAAGCAGAGGCAGACTTTCTGGGTTTGCCTTCTGACTCATTCAACTTGCTGGCGGATGTGACCTTGGACTAATTTACTTAGCTTCTCTGTGCTTTGATACATCTATAAATGTATGTAGTGCTTATCTTATCAAGTTGTAAAGCACACAGGACAGTGCCCTTTGTTCACAATCTTGAAGTAGTAGTTATTGTTGTTAGACAAGAGATCTTAGGTTTGTCTTTTAATAGTGGTTGAAAATAAATATTGGAAATTGGACTGTTAAGTTTCTAAAAAGCTATGTGTGACTGGAATTTAGTATTTCTTTCAGAATGTGGGTTTGATTTGTTAAAAATACTGAAATTCGGGATGAATAAGAAAAGAGAGACTGGCAAATTTCATTATATTACTGATTGATTTTTTTATTATTAGTATGACAAGAACATTTAACGTGAGTACTCTCAACAAAATCTAAGTGTATATAATACAGTATTATTGAGTATAGGTACAATAAATTGATTTATTCTTAAGATAATTTAATTCAAAACACTTTTAAACATGAAATTATTTCTAAAGAAATAAAAATATCAGATGTCCATATATATTAAAGGGAAATAAAAAATAAAACTTTATATTGATTTTTCTGAACATGAGCAGAATATGTTCTTATTCTTAGGATATATGTATGTCTTTAATCAGTTTCTTAGCCACATCTGTCTCTAGAACTGTGTCAATGGTATTTAACTGAGAATATATTTTTCCAATATGGAAAAATTATTTTTAATTGTTTTCAGAAAATATTTCTAACAATATTCAGAGTTTTATTTTATGGCTAATAAATTTGAAAGTTTTAGGGCACATGGGTGGTTCAGTCGGTTAAGCATCCAACTCTTGATTTCAGCCCAGATCATAGTCTCAGGGTCATGAAATCAAGCCCCATTGAGGCCTCCATGGTGGTGGTGGGGAGCCTGCTTAAGTTTCTCTCTCTCTCCCTCTACCCCCAGCCCCAGCTCATACATGCATGCGGGTGTGCTATCTCTTAAAAAAAAAGTTAAATAAAAAATAAGTAAATAAATAAAATAAATTTGGAAGTTTTGACGTCTTCTGTTTTTATTTGTTTTTTTAAAAAATCATTATATGTTAAGTGAGATAACATTCTCTCTGTACCTGCTGAGCAAATTGTGCTAAATGGACCATATTTTACTTCCATATTTAGTACTTAAATTTATAAATATTTGAGACCAATTATTTTCATAAATATCTATCAGAAACAAAATTCTTCAAATCCTTGTTTCTTAATGAGTCTTTTAAATGTTACCAAAACATGCAGATGCTGCAAAGTGTAGGTTTTCTCAATTTCTTTCAGGTTCCAGTTATGAATTTTCTCAATTAAAAACAAGAATTCCTTCTTACTTAGGTTAAAATATTAAAGCTAATTATAGAATCTCAAATGAACTCTTGTAAACTATTGGAGTTCTCAACATTAATTTGTGTAGTTTTGCCCTTGCATTTAAAAGAATAATTTTTAGTAATTTCTTATTTGCAAACTTAGTGTTTTCAGTAATTACAACTCACTGAAAACTTTAGGTTTTTAGGACTTTTATTGATTTCCTTCATTAAGGATTTTCAGCTAATGGTAAATAAGATGCAACCAACACTTAGTAGACTATACTGTTGATTTAGAAAGTAATTCTTCAAAGCTTGAAGATTTCTAAATTCCATTTAATGATGGGGCAGAAAAGAGTTTAACATTTCTAAAATCTGTTTAATTTAGCATCAGATCCATCACAAACAGTTTTCTGGTTGAATTATTGTGTGAATATTTTAAAAATTATAAATTTTCAAAATTTCATCTTCTATTTAGATTGATAAAATAACCCACGTTAATTGATAGGAATCATGCATTATGTATACACCATTGCTAATTCCAAGTACATTGTTGACCCACTTAATTTATATGTGTGTGTTTATGTATACATATATACATACATAAATACAGAGATTGAAGTATAATTGACATACAGCATTACATTTGTTTCAGGTGTACAGCATTTTGATTTAATAATCCTATATATTACATAATGCTTGCCATAGTAAGTGTATTTACCATCTGTCACCATACAAAGTTATTACAGTATTATTAGCTATATTCCCTATGCTGTACTTTTCATCTCCTGACTTATTTATTTTATAACTGGAAGTTTGTACTTTTAATCCCCATCACCTATTTTGCTCATTCCCCCACCCCTGTACTCTGGCAACCACCAGCTTGTCCTCTATGTTTATGCTTCTGTTTGTTTGTCTGCTCATTTTGTTTTTTAGATTCCACATATAAGTGAAATCATATGGTAGTTGTCTCTCTCTGTCTGATTTACTTAGCATAATACCCTCTAGGTCCAACCATGTTGTGATGGATTTCAAGATTTCTTTCTTTTTCTTCTTCGTTTTTTAAAATTTTATTTATTTATTTTTAGGGGGGTATGCAGAGGGGGAGGAAGAGACTTGGGGCTCCATCTTATGACCCTGAGATCATGACCTGGGCCGAAATTAAGTCAGATTAATTAAGCTGGAATTAAGTCAGATTTAATAATTAATTTAATTAAGCCAGATGCTTAACTGACTGAGCCACCCCAGTATCCCATCTATGGCAAGATTTCATTCCTTTTTATGGCTAAGTAATTTTCCATTGTGTATGTGCATACACATACCACATCTTCTGCTTCCATATCTTGGTCTTTGTAAATAATGCTGCAATAAACCTCAAGGTGCATATATCTTTTCAATTTGGTGGTATTATTTTCTTCTTTGAGTAAATACCCAGACACAGAATTACTAGATCATATGGCATTTCTATTTTAATTTTTTGATGAACCTTCCTGCTGTGTTCCGTAGCGGGTACACCAATTGCATCTCCACCAACTGTGCATAAGGATTCCCTTTTCTCCACATCTTCCCCAACAATTGTTATTTCTTGTCTTTTGATAAGAGCCATTCTCAGTGGTATGAGGTAATTTCTCACTGTGACTTTGATTCGCATTTCCCTAATGATCACTGACAATGAGCATATTGTCAATGTGTCTGTTGGCCATCTGTATTTCATTTTTGGAAAAATCTTTATTCAGGTTCTCTGCCCATTTTTAAAATGGATTTTGTTTTGTTGTTGTTGTTGTTTTGGTGTTGAGATGTTTAAGTTCTTTATATATTTTGATCTTTAACCCCTTATTGGACACACCGTATGCAAATACTTTCATGCTGTTGATAGTTTTCTTCACTGTGCAAAAGTCTTTTATCTTAATGTAGTGCCAGTAGTTTATTTTTGCATTTGTTTCCCTTGCTTGAGGAGACATATCCAGAAGAATTGGTAAGGTTGATGACCAAGAGATTACTGTCTATGTTTTCTTTTAGGATATTTGTGGCTTCTGGTCTTATATTTAGGTCTCTAATCCATTTTGAGCTTACTTTTTGTGTAAAGTGTACAAAAGTGGCCCAGTTTCATCGTTTTATATATAGCTATCCAGTTTTCCCAATTCCATTTATTGAAGAGACCATCTTTTCCCTCTCGTATAATCTTGCCTTCTTAGTTATAGATTAATTGATCATACATTATTTTAAATAATTTAAAAAGTTCCATGAAAATAAGGTCCACCAAACTATGTATTCATTACACTACAGGAAAAACAAATAAGTTTATCTTCAATGTTGATGTTTTAGTTGAATTTGAAACAGTCATATACTGTCAAATATTTCACCACTGAAAGACTGAACTTCAAAAACTTCATTTCAGTAAATCCATTGAGAAATCAAATCTTTATTGAATTAACTTCACTGATTTTTAAAAGAGATTTTATTTATTTATTTGTCAGAGAGAGAAAGCATACAAGCTGTGGGAGAGGCAGGCAGAGGGTCTCACTGGGCAAGGAGGAGCCTGATTCAGGAATTGATTTCATGACCCTGGGATCATGACCTGAGCCAAAGGCAGATGCTTAACTGAGTCACCCAGGCATCCCATTAACTTTACTATTTTCTGTTTGAAGCATTTAACAACAATGATATAAAATTGCTTTCTATGTCCTTCTGTAAATGGAGCCTACACATGAATAATTACGAATTCATTTTTCATATGTGTATAGACAATTATTAGTGGACACTATTAATTGAGAACATTCTAATTATGACCTCAATTCATTCTTTACTAAATACTCAGATACACATATGCACACACAGGGATTAAATGTTTACATAATGATTTCTGTATTTAGGCCTGTGAATTTTGAGATATCATAAAATTTAAAACTGCTTGTGGATTAAAGCCCACTTAATAGCATTAAATAAGGTGGCTTTTTTTTTTTTTTTTTTTTTTTTTTTGAGTGCTGACTAGTGAGAATTACTTGGAAAAACATAGTGACTGAAAACCTATTTATCTACTTCTGGAAAATTTACTATATGTAAGTGAATGCCAAAAATATTGATAAAATTTTGTTTTCTTTTTCTTTTATAAAAGAGGGTTGAGGTTTGATGGTAAAAGGATCATTTCACACTTTTTTAAGGCTATAAATATTATTTATATATGTAATCGTAAATATAGTCTTAAATATAAATTATATATAATATAAATTACTAAAATAGATTATATATATATAATCTTAAATTCATTCTTCCTGGAAATTAGACTACAAGAAACACTTCCCTATTTAGTGTCACAGACTGTCACAGATTGTCATCTAATCATCTTCATATCTTTCTCTGAAAAAGGAAAATACACTTAATCCTTGAAACAACCTAAAATCTATAATGCATTTCAAATGCTTGAAGATTCAGTTCAACTTTGATTTCTGAATGGCAGGCTTATTTTGTCTTTCTTTTCTTACTCCCTGTTGGATTGTCAATTCCTGGTTTTTACTTTTGTGATAATTTTAAATAAAATGTCCTTCCAAAGCCAATTGCCTAGTTCAGGTAGAAATTAACATCTATCTCCTTCTACCATGCCTGGGTCAGTGCCTATCGGTCATTTTATTTCCCTGCCCAGTTTGGAGTTTTAGACTGAATTTGACTTTTCCAACAGCTTCTATTTTGTCAAGGCTGCTACATCTACAATTTGTATAAAGCTTCATTTTGGTAACATCATTCATTCTCCTTATCTATATGTCAATGGGAATTAGATTAGTTGATTGCTATATCGTATCTAGACAGAAAGAAAAAGTGAGAAAGAGAGATAGAAGGAAGGAAGGAAGGAAGGTAGGAAGGAAGGAAGGAAGGAAACTGAAAGTGTAAATATATATTCTGAAATACCAAAATAAGTATCTAACATATTCTACAGAGCAATACCTTAAGCCAAGCAAGTTTGTGCCCCTGCTCTGACCCCCTCATTTAGGGTATCTCCTTATAAATTTTCTGTCTGGATTATCATACCCTTAATTCCGTTAGAAAAGTGTGCCCAAAATACTCTGTGTCCAGACCTGGTCATTAGTGGGTTCTGGTTGATAGAAATGCCTACCTCAAATTTATCTAAGTTTCTGTCCAGTGTCTGTGAATCCTATGGTCAGCCATGTCGTCTGGTTGGTGTATTTTAAATGCAGATTGGGATCTGGATACACCTGTGCCCATCTCTCCTCATCAGGGCACTCTGCTCTTCTACATCTGCCCTGCCTTGACCACCCCACATACTCCTTTTGTTGACATGATAACACAGAAAAGTTCCAGGTGTAGTGTCTCCAGCATGTCATAGGCCCTGCAGATGATGCCTGGTTCCGGGAGCAAGCTTGATGAGGACTTTCTTCTGCTGACTGGAACATTTTTTTTTTTTTCATTTCCAGAATGCTGATGACTTGATTTAGTATCTCTCATTCTCATTGTACTCAGGGTGAGTCAGGGCTCTGATTATCCATGTTTCACTACCAATAGCCAAAACACTTGGCCTTTACCTTTCAGTGGTTTGACTGAAATGTTCCTCAAATCTATAACACTCCAGGGCAATGGGGGTGATGAAAGAAATCCTTTACCCTGTGTGTCAGCCACTGGCACCAAGGGTATCTCCCCAATTCCTCTATAAGTTTCACACCATATGTCAGGCAGTCTTCCTGTGTGTCTGTGCATCTTCCTATGGCTTCTGAGACATTCACTTCACAATGTCAATGGACTTTTCCCATAGGTTTTCTATATTGCTGTGTAGTAACAACATGCTCTACTGTACTGGTCTTAAGCATATTAGACACTTTTATTGCAAATGTGAAAGCCTTTGCATCCATGAGCCCTTTGCCAACTCTCTGCTGGTGGTGGTGTGGAGAAGGCAGAGATGTAGTCATCACTGGAGATGACATTCTAAGAATGAAGTGATTACAGCCTAAAAGGTTCAAGAGAAGAAGGTGATTGGAAGATGTATTGCTCTATGTTTACACTACAAAATTACCAAATGACAAATTAACAAAATAAGAAAAACAATCATCATTCACATTTTCCTGCGTAGTCTGCGTAAGACTTGTATTTGTTATTGCCATCAATGGAGTACAATTATCTCTTTTTGAGCGTAATTGGAATCCATTATTTCTGGCAGCACAATAGATGAAGTAGTAATAAGAAATTACGTATCTAGCATAAAATATATGGGAACCTCTGAGGCATGGAGATCTATATTGTTATAATACAAATTGGTCCCAAAGAGTCATATCATAATAAGAGAATCATTATCTTTTTCTCAAAGCAGAGATGGGAACTTAGCCAAAAATGTACATTTATTAACAAAAAAAATAGATAGTTTGTGGATCTTAATATGAAGAGATGGTGCCTGGACATTATGAAAACTCTCCGTGTGTGCTACTATGATAAAAAAGGAAATAAGTAATTACCTCTCCTTTATCCATTATTCTCCCATCATTCTAAATCCTCATTGATACAGTACCATACTATATATGGGCCATAAACCTTATAATATATTTTAAAACCAAGTTGTATATATCAATAGGAACCTCACAAAGTGAGGCATAGTGTGAAGTTTTATCTACTATTGATATTATGCAATAGATATATCTTTAGTCACGGTTTTCTGTGGTTTTTTTTTTTTTTTTTTTTGATGGTAGTCTGTAGTATTAGACACCCAGTTAGGTTTGACATTGACCAATATAGGAAACAAAAGCAAAATAAAAGAAAATAAATAACCTTCCTTACTACCTATAGCCCATTGACAAGACCTTGAAAAATTTTAAAAGAAAACAAATTAAATTTCCTTATTACTTACAGCCCATTGACAAGTCCTTGAAACAAGCAGAGTGACCTTCCTCTGGGAACTCAGCTGCCTCCATGTTGACATTTTGCTAAGGGCAAAAGGCAAACTTAGCTTAACATTATCCTGACCCTTCAGGATCCTGTGAGTCTACTTTAAACATATAGAAATTCCTTTGGAAACTTCCTCTGTCTCTACCTCCCAAGATATGGGTTAACTATCATCTTCCAAGCATGTGGACCACTGATACATATCCGAAGTGTCTCCTGCCTGGGGTTTTACTAGGCACTAATAAATAACCTTTTCCTAACAATAGCTAGCCTCCTCAGAGTCCTGGAAACTTTGTTTCCAAAATACCTTGGAGGCTTGTGCTGCTGTCCTTAACCCCCTCCCAACTTGAAAGTATAGAATCAGTAACCTCTCACAACCCCAGTGCAGCTCTTTCTACCCACAGGTCCTGTCCCCATGCTTTAATAAAATCACCCTGTGCAAACAGGACCAAAGACGTCTCGGTAATTCTTTCTTGAATCTGAACCCCAACATTTCCACATCAACATGGTCCTAGGTATTCTAAAGAATCCTGATTCTTGAGAAGGATCACATTGAATCTTACTATAAATCTTTGTTGAGCATTAATTTCATTTTTCTTATCGTTGCTCTTATTACTAGCTGAAAGAAAACTTGCAATTTTATTAGGAACTTCTGACCTCTGCATGCCTAAGACAATGGCTACATGCACTGGAAAGTTAACAAAGGTTCGTACATGATATCGTGAATAAATTAAAAGAAAAAATTGAATATGAATAATGAATTATTTTTATCTTTATTATAATATAGTGTTTATGCTGCTTGATTATTTACTGTAACCTATAGAAATTCTTAATTTTTTAAAAACAATGTTTTGTTTAAAATCAGAAAAAAATGGATGATTTCAATGCAAGGAAATAGTTAACTATCTGGAATTTTAGGATTTCTGTTTTTCTAGTGTTTTGAGACTTCCTGCTGAGAGCACCCTCTCTTTTGTTTGTTTGTTTGTATTTCTTTTACCATTAGAAAAGAGATATTTTAGGGCACCTGGGTGGAACAGTCAGTTAAATGTCTGACTCTTGATTTTGGCTGGGGTCATGATCTTAGGGTCCTGGGATCAAGCCCTGTATCAGGCTATTTTCTCAGCAGGGAGTCTGCTTGTTTCCCCCTCTTTGCCCCTCCCCTGCTTGTGCATACACTCTCTCCCTGAAATAAATAAATAAATCTTTAACACAAAAAGAGAGAGATTTTAAAGCATATTTGCTTTGCTTTCAGGCACTATCAGAGTTAGAAAGAAAGAGAGGAGGAAATTATGGAATAAGATACAGAGTTTGCACAGGAGGCTCTTTGTCCATACTTGGAATCTGAGTATGAACCAAGAAGGGTTTGGGCCTTCAGCAGTACATATTATGGTCTTTCACATGCATGGTTCTTTCAAAGGAACTATCTGGCCCAATCCTGGCTGGCCGTGCTATGGAGAATCTAAGACAACAGATTCTGTTGCATTAAATCTGACGACCAAAAGTTGCTTCTATTTTTATATTATTAACTTAAGCTACATTGTAGTAGTGTGTGTTGATTTACAAAGTTTTGATGATCCTATTCCTGTTCTCTGAATGTATCCATGGATAGTTAATGAGAAGATGCCCTGAGCTTTCCTAATGGAGAGCAGAGGAAATGTTGGCTAGAATCACTCTACTGAGAAGATAATATAATAAAGAATCACCTCCAAATGAAGATGTGGAAATTGAAAAAAAAAAAAAAAAAGAAGAAGAAGAAGATGTGGAAATAGAGAGGAAATTGAGAGTGGGGTGAGGGGTTGGGTTTAGGATAGCCAAGAATATGATAGATAAATGCCACAGAAGGCAACTCAGTCTAATCAAACAGTGAGTTTAATTTTGGGAGACTTAAGTTACAGACAACATTCAGCCACTGACTCTGGTAAACTGCTTCGCCTTTCTGAACCTAGATTTTCTCATCTGTGAAAAAAAGAAGGGTAGAGGTAGAATTAGGTGCTATAAAAGGTAAATTCCACTTCTAAAATGCAATATTTTCTGTGCCACCTTTCCATGTTTTGCCTGATATTTTCCAAATCCATTCTTGTTAATCACATGAAAACTTAAGATTAAATTTATATAGAACAAAAGGATAGCAATGCAACTTTAATTAAAAGTGAGATCTTGCTTGCATCTGATACTTGAGCAAAGAATGAATGATTTCTGAGGCCAAGATGCAACCTGTTATTCCATTTATTTATTTATTTATTTATTTATTATTTTCCTGTTGTTCCATTTAAATGGGAAAATTAAAAAAAAAATCCATCAAGGGCTATTTATTTTATTATGTTATTTCAAAAAGGAAGTCAAGGAATTTTAGAGGTATAAAAATAGTTCAGGACTGACAAGTACTGTATTCTTTGATAGCTACTATGAACTATCTAAATATTACTATATTTATAGTATAATTACTAAATTATATTGAACATATTGATGTAGAATAATTTTTTTCCCATCCCAGCATAATGCCTGGTATATAGAGACAGTATATATTTGTGGAATAAATGAATAAATGCATTGGAAAAGGTAGTCAATAAATGGTTAAAATTTTGATTCAGTCACATATTCTGGAGATAGGGCCAGACAATTTTGAAAACATTTGGGCAATAGATTGATACTCAGGTTTGTCTGGATCCTTTCCAGGATGAAAACTTCAGAATGATTGCCATGATACTGGTGCTATTTATTACAACCATTAAGCAAAAGATTCATTTAAGAAATATTTAATAAGAATATTATAGGTGATGGGGAAATGAATACCGTACTGTTCTTTGGCACTATAAATAGCATAGACTATGTTCAGGATCTAGTCCCTAGAAATTATTCTGAGGCTAAGAAACAGATCAAGGGAATCATTGGCAAACCCTGCAATTTCTTACTGAAAAGTTTGTCATTATGGGCAGACCAAGCCAAGAAGCGTGAGAGCAGATGGTGAAATGCCAAGTATAAATAAATTCACATTTCTCTCTAGTATCCTAAGCCTAAGGACTTGGATATGGACCAACACATACTACTGTGGACCCACTGAGGAGCAAAAATTATTCAGCAATCATCACAGTAAGGAATAGAATCCTGGAGAGTAATAGCAACACTTCAGCCATCTCCATTACAAATCCTTCATGGTTTCTAGAAGGCCATTTGGAAGGCAGGGAACCTGCCAATGCACTTACTTGAAGTTAACTCCAACTTCTGAAGAAGCCTCAGGAAGAGCCATTCAGAGTTTTTTTCTTTCTGTGCTTTCAGAATTTCCTACTCATCTATCTCCACAGGTTATTTTGAGTGTTAAAGACAGTTAAATAAGATTACTTTGAAAAATGTAAAATCCTCTTTATTATCACAGGCTCTCAATTAAACTCCAAGTTTTCTTTGAGAAAATGTCCCTAAAACTACCAGCTACCAAAACTTTTCAAAATGAAGTTGGTTATGGTGGTGATATTTGCAGAAACATGTTCTTTTTGCTTCAAAAAAATAGTCGTGTATATAGATAAAGATTCCAAATATTTTCTAGTGTATTATAAAGCTTAAAATGTAATATTTCACAGGCAACTTAATAATCTTTTAAATTGATTGTATTTGGGACCCCTAATTCATTGGATTCTACAATAGAGAAATACATAAGAATCAATCAGTTTAAGAGTGATCATAGTAAAATAAGCCTACAGGAATCAATGGAGTAAATAATGATTATATAATGATGTTCACCTCATGGAAATGAGACTCGTCAATGCAAATTAAATAACTTAAAAATAATTTTCCAAATTGAACCAATAATACAATACCTAAATTGAGAGTTACTATGTAAATGGGAGAATAAATAACTTATCCAGGTAGTTTTATTCAAGGAGACAGATACCCTAGGGTTAGAGATTTCCCATTAACTAATGAATTTAATGATTTTTAACTACTTAGTCAACAAATGACCCATGTTTACTATTTGTTGTGTCCTGTGCTACGGGGATTGATATAGTAACATAAAGGTTGATTTCAAATGTGCTTTCAAACATTTGCACATATGTGAATATATACCTAAAGCAACAATATTGTTTTTTGATATTATAGAAAATATAAGAGAAACATTATCAGTAAAATTAAATTAAGAGGTTTTCTTTCACTTTGTGTAATCTCTTTCAATTTTTCTGAATTCATTATTTACAATCTTAAATTTGACACTAATTCTAAAAGGCTTACTTTGGGGTACTGTAACAATATTATTTTCTCTTTACCAAGTATGAAGCCAAATCTCCCCTGAGAATGAATATTTTATAAGGTTTTATGAATTATTGTGTGGGGATTGTGCTGAACTCTACTGGTACCTACTCAATCCATTGTACAGTGGCACACTCATGTAACAACTCTTCATTAAACATCTGTCATGTACCAGACACTGTGCTGAGCATACATAAAGATAAGACACTGCTCCCTAGGAACTTTCGAAGTAGTTGAGGGATAATTAGTTTAATAAAGTAACATGACATATAAAAAGTTGTGAATTGGAATTTTGAGGTATATAAGCAGGGAAATTAATCATCAGTGGTAGAAATTATCTACTATTTCATTATTTAAATAGTATTGTGATCCATCAGTATGTACGTGTGTAGATATATATTAGATACAAAAATAATTTTTACTTAAGAGTTATTGGCAGGAATACTTATGACTTTACTGTGGAAATGATGAGTTTTTCCACCTGTGGCATATATCGTCTGCATATTTTTGACATTAAACTTCTTTATTCTATTTGATTTTTTTTCCACAAGATTTGAAGTATGTACCTTAGGAGAAGCTAAGGAACTATTACTGAATGGTCTTAACCCACTTAAAAAATACAAAATAAGTGTTGCTGAGTTTCGTACTAATTAGTCATTTTTCCAAAATACTTTTATTTCCAGGAAGATAGATTTCTGTAAAAACAAACTATTTGAAATATCCTTGGCCAAAACAATCTTGAGCTCAATTGAGTGGCTAAAGTATATGCCATATGATACAGTCAAATGTGTTCTAGGTTCCTTTAACTTCCTAAGACTGGGAAAAATTGTATATAACAATTTTTTTCCCAATTTACAGAACAAACGGAATTAGGGAAATATTTTAATTGATGGTGCACTTACTTTTCCAATATGCTTTCCTAGAATAGAAATGAAGATTCTCTACTTTCTTTGGATTATTTATTTATTTATTTATTTCTCTTTATTCTTTGTATTATTTAGACATTTAATCATAAATACTTTGTGTGTGTATATGATATATGCATATATCACATATGTATTATATATACACAAAACCACACACAGATTTTGTGTGTATTTATTGCTTGATATGTATATGCATGTGTTTGACAATAAATTATTAATAAATTATTACAGTTCTAACTCAAATATTAAAGTGCTTTATCACTAGTGTATTAAAGTAAACAAGTTATTTAATCAACTGATCAGCCAAATAAATTGCCAGAATTAATTTACATATAGTACAAAGATGAATGACAGACAAGCTAGGTCTTCCCTTATTGTCTTGCTTGTAATAGTAATGAGAACATTACGCTGTAATGGTTTTAGAGAGACTAAAGAATTAACTGCCTGAGTGTTTTGGGGGAAAGCTTCATTGATATTTATCAAACTCATTTTTAAAAATTTGGCGTATTTTAAATTTTATTTATTTATTAGAGAGAGAGAGCACGAGAAGGGAGAAGGGAGAAGGTCAGAGTGAGAAGCGGGACTCCTCTTGAAGCTGGGAGCCCGATGTGGGATTCGATCCTGGGTCTCCGGGATCATGACCTGAGCCGAAGGCAGTCGCTCAACCAACTGAGCCACCCAGGCGCCCAAAATTTGGTGTATTTTAAATGTAACACAAATGCATTTAAACTTGACAAACTTGCTAGGATTGCCTCAGATCTTTTGCTTCAAAGAAACAGAATTTAACAATAGAGCTTGAAGCCCCCTTAGCATCTCTACTTGATTCCCTTCCCCTCTTTTCCTCCCCAGAGATAATTACTTTGCAAAGTTTAAGTACGACATTTCCACACAGGGTTTAATATTTTAGCTATGTACATATGCACAAACAATGTACTCTGAAATATTTGTCAGTCCTCTCATATTGCACTTCTCCTTCTGTAATACGCCTTTCATTCAACATTTTTATATAAACTCACATTAATACATGCAGACTACATTCATTCATCTTAGTTGCTGAATTGAAATATGCTATATACTCTATTTTCTTTACCTACTTGCCTAGTGATAACATTTAAAAAACCACACCACCATAAATAGTGGTTCACTGAACATTCCTTTGCATGTCTCATTAGATGCATATTCAAGCTTTTACTAAAACGTATATTTAGAAGTGGCATGGCTGAATCATGTGACTTGGGCATCATCAGCTACTCCAGAGATTGCCAAGTTGCTTTCCAATTTCAGATCTCACTCAGCATTGCCTCCACCCTTGATATTCATGAGACTTCTGATTACTGGCAATCTAGTAGATTTGGAATGAAATGGCACTGTTTTAATTTGCATTTCCTCAATAGTAATGTAGCTTAGCAAATGTTCTTCTGTTTATGGCCAGTCAGGTTACCTTCCCTGTAAATGATCTGTTCGTATGTTCTCAATTATTTATTTTTTCTGTTATGTATTTCTGTCTACAATTGAAATGCTAATCTACTATGACATATATACATAATCATACATACATATCTTTATTTTTAAACTTTGATTATGATTTTCTTAGACATACTAGAGCTTATATATATATATATATATATATATATATATATATTTAAGCTTATATATTTTTAATTGCTGTCAAATGTGTTCTTTTTTTACAGTTTTCTGAATTTCCATGATTTTGAAATATTTTTTCTTATCCCAATGGCATAAAAATATTTTCTTCTAAATTTGCATTTGTTTTTTACCTTTAATCTTTATCCAGAATATATACATTTATATAACCAGGTATGAAGTGAGTGTGTGTGTGTGTGTGTGTGTGTGTGTGTGAATAGCAAGATGCAGTGATCATTTTTGTGTTGTTGTTGTTTTTTTTTAATCCAACTGGATGACCAGTTGTGCAAGAATAGTTTGAAAAATAATTCTTATACTCCCCTACTGATATGAAGTGCTCATTTTATTACATGTCAAGTTCCATATGTGCATGGGTCTGATTTGGAAACTCTGATAGTATTTCTATCTATATTACTTTTTCTATTCCACTGCAAACACCACAATATTTTAATTATTATGATAATTAAATATAGATTTTCCTTTCCTCCTTTATCTTAAAAAGATATTTTGATTCTCCTAAGATCTTTTCCTTGTTATGAATTTTCCTTATAAATCGGAGCATCATCTTGAGGTTTTATTGGCATTGACTTGTTGAGAATGGATTGAAAAGCAATTGACTCTTTATAGTACTGGGTCTTAAAATCCATTAATATTGCATTTTTTCTTCTATATCCTTCAGTAATGTTTAACTGATTTTTATACAGAAGCCTTGCATATATTTTGTTATAGTTATTCTTGGTGCATCTGATCAATGAGACAGTTTTATTTTTTAGTTATTTCTAATGAGTCATGGCTGGTTTTAGTGAATAATATTATTTTGCTATATTTTTCTCTTATTCTGTTCCTATGTTTTTAAGTTTATATTTGTTTTGATTTTGCATTTTGTTTCCTCTTTTCCAAATCTTATAAATTCTACAAAATACTACCTACTATTGTCTACAGTTCAATATAGAAAAGCGGCTGTGGTAACTGACATTTTCCTGTTTATAATTATGAAAAGCGAATATCAATTTTTAACTTTTTTAGGTTCTTTAGCTCTGTGCTATGCACTAGAAATCCTTTTCAGACAGTGATCTTGAACAACCCTAGAGTTCTATTTATTTATTTTCTTTTTCTCAAGGGCCACTATCTTGCACTCTCTTTTTAATATTTCAAAACTATTGTTTCAAATATTTTGTTTGTCTTCTAGCTTCTAGAGTGGATGGCCAAATTTCTTCCTATTACTACAACATGGCTTGAAGCAGACATCCAATTTTAATTCTTAAAATAGTTTATTTATATTTCTTACTTCTTGGGTTGGCTACATCTTTTACTTCAATGTTAAATAGAATCACTTATTTGGGGTGTCCTTGTCACATTCCTCATCCTAAAGGAAGATATTTAATGTTAGAAATGGATGATGTTTGCTTTTTCCCATCTTTTAAGATGGCAGGTGAAAAAGCTGAGAAGCTGGTTGCTAAGGAAAAGAAACCTGAAACCAAGAAGGCTGATCCCGGTGCCAAGGTTAAGAAGGGTGACCTCCAGGCTAAAATGCCAAAGGAGGAGAAGCCCCACTAAGCTGAAACCCTGTCCTAGCTAGAGAAATTTGCAGCTATTTCTGATCTGCTCTGTATTCCAGAAAGGCCATATACAAGAGGAAGTATTCAGTAGCTAAATCCAGCTTTGAGAAGAAAAAGAGAAGGTTCTCACTACTGTCACTAAACCAGCTGGTGGTGACAAGAGTGGGGTACCAAGTGGTTAAGCTTTGCAAAATGCCTTGGTATTACCCGATTGAAGATGCACGTGAAAGCTGCTGAGCCACAGTAAAAAACCTTTCAAGCAGCTTGTGAGAAAACTGAGCAAGTATCACTTCTGGGACCATTTTGATCATCCTCACTGGGCGCCACAGAGACAACAGGGTGGTTTCCCTGAAGCAACTGAGCAGTGGCTTGCTACTTGTGACTGGCCCTCTGGCCCTCAATTAAGTTCCTCTGTGTAGAACACACCAAGAATTTGTCATTGCCACCTCCACCAAAATTGATATCAGCATTGTGAAAATCCCAAGACATCTCACTGATGCTTACTTCAAGAAGAAGCAGCTGCATAAACCTGGACACAAGGAAGGCAAGATCTTTGACTCAGAGAAAGAGAAATACAAGATTACAGAGCAGTGCAAGGTTGATCAGAAAGCTGTGAGCTGGCAAATTCTGCCAACAGTCAAAGCTATTCCTCAGCTTCAGGGCTATCTGCATTCTGTGTTTTCTCTCACAAATTGGTGTTCTAAATGTCTTACAAAGAACCTAATTAAATAACTGATCCATAAAAAAAAAAAGAAAAGAAAAAAGAAAAAAATGAATGATGTTTGCTGTAGGTTTATGGTAAATGCCCTTTATGAAGTTAAGGTGTATCATTTTATTATGGTTTGCTAAAAGTTTTATAAAGAGTTATTTATAATGACTTCTAAATTTGATCAAAAGGTTTTTTTGCAATTAATATTTTCTCGTGTGATATGGTAATAAGCTGAATAACATTAACTTCCTTTTTTTGAGAGAGAGATAGAGAGACCTGTGCAGGAGCAGTGGGGATTGGGGCAGATGGAGAGGGAGAGAATCTTAAGCAGGTTCCACACTCAGCACAGAGCCCAATGCAGGGCTCAGTCTCATGACCATGAGATCACGACCTGAGCCAAAACCAGGAGTGGGACTCTTAACTGACTGAGCCACCCAGGCACCTCTAATTTTCTAATTTTCAACAATATACATCCCTAACCCAGAAATAAATTTGTATACTTGAAATAATGCCCCATAAGGAATTATCTCCCTTAATCATTCCTGAGTATACTCTAGTATTTTGATGAGGATATTTTTATTTATTTTTGTGTGTGACTTGCCTGTACACTATCATTATAGTTTTGTTAAAATTTAGTAGTTTTTAAAAGAATCACTTTTGTTTTTGTTTTCTGTTGAATTCATATTTTATAGTTGCTGAGGTATGTCCTATCTTTATTTTTTTTTTAGTACTGTATCTATAGATTTATTCTGCTTTTTATTTGGGGTATAACTATTATAAAGCTTACTAATTCTTCTTAAAAGTGTAAATGTTCAAAATCATACATTTTCTGTCTTATAGCTACATTGCACAAATTTAACTTTTGTGCTATAGTAACTGTCATTCAGTGACTGTCTTTCCTACTGGGCTTAATGATTTTTTACTTTACTCACTAATAAATAAAATATTCATTTTAAATTTTGAAATACATGTTGTTTAATGTTATTTTTCTTATCAATTCTTTAAAACTTGTTGAAATGTGATTTATTACAATTTTCTTAACAACAGAAATTTATTTTCTCACATTTCTGGCATCTAAATGTGCATTATTATAATTTTTATAAGTATTTTATGTGTACTTAGAACAAATGTGGATTTTCAGAGGCTATCACAAGGCCCTAAAGATGTCTGTTCAAATGAGTTCAAACAATGCTGTAATTTAGATTGCTCAAATATTTTCTATATTTACTTACACACATACATATTTTATGTGTGCATATATAGAGATAAATAATTGCATGTAATATAGTGATGTATTATGCAGTTTATACATACAGATATATTTCTGTTGATACAGTAAATAATAAGTCTTTATGTAAGTGTATTCATACACATATGCACATACTCATATATATATATGTATATATGTATGTTAAATCCTTTTAAGTACTCATATAGGTATTTTTGATATTTCTGACTTTGCTTCTGAGAGGATTTTTTTCTTTTAATAAGTTAGATGTTCTTTGTTAGAAAAAGAGGAAAACAAAGAGGATTTTGTTTATTATTTATCTATTTACTATTTATTGTTCTAACTAACTGAAAGTCTGGGATTGCCATTGATTGATGAGGAAGACTGATGATCAAGCAGTTTTAGTGCCAAAGTGGTGCGGATTTTGATATTAATTCTATGTAGATTTTAATATTTTAAATTTGAGATATGAACTAAAAATCCAAGTCAATATGCCAAGTAAGCAATTGAATATTTATGTCTGGATTTTGATGTAAAAATGAACAGTTATTTTGCATTTTCAGAATGAGATTGACTCAAGAAAGAGAAGGCTTTTCTCATTGCTTTGTTTAAAATTATAATCTCCCTTCCCCAGAAAACCTTGCCACGCTTCACTGATTTAGTTTTAATGTATTATTTACCTTTTAATTTTGCTTAACAATCTTTACTGCTACAATAAAAGCTCTAACTGATATTTAGCTTTTTTTCTTAAACTGTTGTAGGTGAGTTCTAGAGTAGTCCCTGGCACATATTAGGTGCCCAATAAATTACTTGTTAACTGAATAAATTAATTATACTTTATTTCTATTTCTGACCTCTGATAGTGTCTCTCACTTTACTTCATTTAAATCATACTTTAAAAAAAGGACATCCCCTAATTCCCAAACTTAAAGCTCATCTGTGTCATACAACATTATGAATTTAATTTTCCATATGGCTCTATCTTCCTGTTCCTTTGTGTTCTATTTCATTAATTGATGGCTTTATCTTTACTATTTCTTCATATTGATTTCCTTTAAAATTTTGATTTGAATTGTTGGCCTAGCAATTTTCAGTTTTTCTGGTCCTAAAATATTTTCTTCAAAAGCTCTGCATTTGTCTCCAACTACTGTTATGCTGAATCTCAAAATATTTGAAGTAGAATTAATTGCTTTCATATTTTTCAGTTTTGAGAATTTCATTATTCCTCTGATTCTTTCTCCCCTTCATCCATGAACTAATTTTTTAAGATTTATTTATTTATTTTGGGAAAGAGAGAGAGAATGCAAGCAGGGAGAGGGGCACAAGGAGAGGGAGAGAATCTCAAGCAAACTCCCCAGTAAGCACGGAGCTCAATGTGGGGCTTGAGCTCATGACCTGAGATCATGACTTAAGCCTAAATCAAGAGTAGGGTGCTTAACCAACTGAGCCACCCAGGTGCCCCTCTCGTGAAGTATTTTGAAGTTGATTTCTGTAGCCTTCAAACACAGTTTGACTATACTTAAAATAAAATATATATACATATTTCAAATTTGAATGTATTATTTCAGAGAATGCAATAAATAGTAGTTGCATTTATATGGTTTTTAATATGCATTTATGTGGTTTATCTAACAAATCACCAAGGCATAATTCTAGTCAATCCTTAATACAACACTATGCAATAGGTAAGGCAGGTAAAAGTATTTCATAGTTTGAAAACTAGGATTCAGAAATTTAGGGAGGTAGTAAGCAACATGATTAGAACTTGAACTCAGTTGTTGTCACCTTGAATTGGGATTCATTTTTTTTCTTCCCAATATAAAAACAATGGTTCAAGTGTTTCACTTTTCTCTCACACTTACAGAGAAAATAGTATTGGTTGATATAACTGCTAATGTGTAGCGTTGTGATGCATAAACATATAAGCAGATTCATATTCCCAATCTTCTTTTCAATTTTAATAAAGCTCCCCCCCACCACTGTCTCATGGCCTTTTCATGTTCCTAGGCAAGAAGGCATGAATTTACATTATTAGATTCCTATGCCATATTGTGCTTATTATGAATTATACTTATTAAAATTAACTGAAGCATGAGAAGAGTTTTTATTTATACAACTATAACTATTTCCAACTTTACAACTGTTAAAATATCTAAGTATCCTTCAAAGAATGTGGACATTTAAAAATGATAGACTTTTAGGTTTGTTAAGTAGAAACTCTTAGAGCAAGAACTTATTTTCAAACACTTCCAAGTGATTTCTGTATTATTATCTGAATATACCACAATAGCACTTTATTGGTTCTGTAAAGTACTGAATATATTAAAGCCAAATCTTCTAAGTAAGATAGAGTAGTTTTGACTTGTTGGAAAGTTTTTGTTCTATGGATATTGTGGGATTTTAGAAATAAGATGAGTATGTTATAATGAAATGCACATTGATTTTATGGTCCAGGCATTGAATTTAGCATGTGATTTTACTAATCACCAGATGACCTTAAGTTTAACCTCTCCAATCTTTATTTACTTGTAGGTAAGATTTTTAAGTCTAAATAAAATGAAAATTTATAAATAAGTATTAAAATGAGAGTAACACATTCAACCAACACAATTGTTAATATCTTTTGCTTCACATAGCCATCATAATCTTGGCATTATCATATGTCAATCAGAGTATAGTGTAGGAGATGACAAAGATGCAGCATCTGGAGTACTGTCACATTTGTGAGGCCAACTGGTACATTCAGCAGAGGTCACCTGAGGACTAGTAGTCATTACAGTTTCATCCTTTTGACTTTATATTTGGTTCCAAGTTAAAATGCAATTTAATAGCGAAGACTGAGCAGGTACAAGTCACTTCTGCCACTGTGTGAAGGCAGAAGAAGAGACAATCATTTCTGAGGAGAAAATAAAGAGAACTTTTGTTCCTAATGCTGCCAAGTTGGGAACTTGTATAGGAAGTAGCACTGGTGACACCAAAGACCTCTTTTGGTTTTAGGTTATAAGAAACTTGCTAAGACAAAAAATTTTAACAAAAATGGTTATAGCAAATAATTACTTTTTATATTGAGTTTTAGTCACACCAAAACTACATCATAAAGGAGAAAGCAAAAAAAAAAAAAAAATGTATGTTTTATGGCAACACCACTCTGATGCAGGAAAGTTCCTCCCAAAGTTAGGTTCTGATGTTAAAACTGATGACAGACTCTAGGACAATCAAAGATGTATATTGGCTCAGCACCAAATTTTAAAGAAGCAGCAATAGAACGTTAATGTTTGTATGTGTATGTGTGTTTTCATGATGTGGGTACAAGGGGACTTTATCGAAATACTAGAGAGATGATGGGCTAGGACATAAGTAGGAAACGAGTCTTAAATATTGCTAGGACTAAATAAAAAAGTCAGTGGGAATCCTAAAATTTTCCTTCAGTCTCCATATGGGTATTTTAATAATAATATTACTAATTTAATAATATTAGTAGCAATAGTATTACTGAGAAGAAGATAGAAAACGTGGGGTGGCTGGGTGGCTCAGTCAGTTAAGGGTCTGCCTTTGACTCAGGTCATGATCCCAAAACCTTGAGATGGAGCCCTGAGTGTGACTCCCTGCTCAGCAGGAGAGTCAGCTCCTCCATCCCCCTCTGTCCCTAACCCCCTGCTCATGTTCTCTCTCTTGCTCACTCTCGCAAGTAAATAAATAAAACCTTTTTTTTAAAAAAAAAAAGGTTTTTTGTTAAAAAAACCTTTTTTTTAACAATTAGTTAATACTAATTGTACAAACTCAGATCATAAAGCAGATTCTTGCTAATGTCTTAGAAATATTCTATGCACCCCTGTATGAACCATTGTTCTGAGCTCTGTGGTGAATATTTCTTTAGTTTTCTTTATTATATTTTCAATATGTATTGTAAATATACTGATATTCAACTCTATGGATATTCATCTGTTCACATACTGCTATAATACTGTATGAATATTTGCTCCTTTCCCTTAACATTAAGTTCTTGAGTGTTACCAAGCTGATACTTGCAACTATAGTTTTTCTGTCCTTTGCCATATGGTATTCCATGAATGCACCAATGATTTATTTACTCATTCTAAGCTTGAAGAACATTTGTGTTGCTTTCAGTTCTGAACTATTTCTAAGAAAATTCTTTTTATCATCTTTTTCTGTGAGACATGATACATGCTAGAGTTTCTCTATTGTATATTCCTAGGCATGGAACTACCTGACATAGTGTATTTATATATTTAACTTTATGCCAAAATATTATCTGAAGTAATCTTGTTTGCACACACACCACCACTACCACAATCACCACACAAATAACATATGAAGGTTGTAGTTTCATAACTTCACAAAACTACCCCTGTATCGTAAAGTCTAAAGTCAAACCAACAGTCTTTGAATACATAGGAAAGGGATAGTGACCAGGGGACAAGAAGAAGAAATTGAGAAAGGCAAAATTCCTTTGCCTTTTTTTTTTTTTTTTTTTTGCTTACTATTATTTTCTGGTGGCATTCTAATAATTACTTGTTAAAAAAAGAAAAAAATAAATATTAGAGCAAGGCTTATTAAGCACAAAGAAGAGGATAAAATTAATTATTTAGAAATGAATTAACTTGTTAATTGATGTACAGAGGAGGCAGAAAACATTCAAATCAATTTACAAAAAATGGTAAAAATGGATGGTCAATTTACAAAAATTGATTATAAATTCAAAAACTCATAAACTGAAAATTACACATGCAGGAAATAAGTTCACTGAATCAAACATTATTGATTAATACTGCAACAGACATTAAAGCATAACTGTTTATATATAATTCACAGGCAATGTCCCCTTCAAAAGACAATAATCTTTATTCTGCTTTTTATTCTCATTGGAAATTAAAAACAAACATGTTTGATAACACAGGTCAGATTGGTTTTGAATTTTTTTTCACTAATCTGGATTGTAACCATGTAAAATAAATAGTTGTTAGAAGACAGTATGGCACATACTTATGGAATATTCATTAACATCCATTACCTTTTTATCTTCATAGCATCCCATATTTCACAGCCTTTCAGTAAGAAGGGAATTCAGTAGAATGTTATGGCTTTGTTTTTGTTGTTGCTATTTGGTTTTCTCATTACTGGGTGCCTATTATCATATAATGAACATTTAATAATATTTACCGACTGAATTAATTGCTTCTCATATCCTAAAGCTATTCAGTGTAGAAAATCTTTCTAGATTAGTAATTGGTCAGAAATGCACACATACCCAAACTCAGATAAACCAGGAAAAACAGAAAATAAAAACCAAAAAAACACAGAACTAAGAGAATTCAGTTCCAGAACTCTGACAACGTACCAAGAAGAGGGCATTTGACCTCTCCTAATTCAGATTAAGAAGGCAGTAAATTCCATGAGCTGCTGGTTTCTGGCCTTGGGAACATAAGAGGTTAGCATTTCTAGGAATGTAGCCAACATTGAGAAAGTATAGCCAGTACTTGAAACCAGAGAACCTTGGTAATGATCCCCTCCTTTAAACTATTGGTAAAAGCTTTTCTAAAGGAAAATCTACTCCTGGGTCATGATTGATTGTTTGAATTGGGTGTACAACAAAAAACACCACAATAATTTAGCCACTAAGAAGTCTTCCTCATCTCAGCACAGGTACCACTAACCCATAATCTGGGTCAATGTTGATTTTCCCTTCCCCCCCATTTTCCAATTCTAATCAAATATCAATTTCTCTTCCAAAGCAAATTTCACATCTTTGTGGGGGGTTTTGGTTTTTAATTTTTAAAATTTTTTTAAAAACTTTTATCTTCACAGTCACTTCTCTAGGTAAAACCACCATTACCTCTTATCCAGACTACGGCAATAGACAGACATCTTGTTTCATCCTTTTGTGCCACCAATCCATTCCCTACACTTTAGGAATCAAGAACTATTTGAAACCTAGCCTTCTTTCCCACCTCAACATGCTTCGAACTCTTCCCTCAGTGCCTAGCTCATTAGATTTATGGCTAAAATTTTGTTATAAACATACAAGTCTTGTACCATCTTTCTTCTCCTCACCTTTCCAAAGTCTTTTTACCTCTATCTTTGGCATTCATTCTGCTGTAGCTAGTGCCTCTTTTCTGTGCAAAAACACAATTCACTTTTCTCCTCCCAGGCTTTTCACTTGCTATTGCCTTTGCCTGAGAAGCTTCTCTCTCCCATGTCTGGCTTCCTCTCATCTTTCGTGCCTCAGAATAGATGTCAATCTATTTGACATCTCAGAGAGGCCTCAGAGAGGCCTCTTTCGACAACCTTCTAAAGGAAACCTAAGTCCCCAACCTCGGTTCTCTAGATCTCATTCCTTTTACAGCACTTCTTGTAATAGGTGATTATCCCATTTAATTATCAGGGTACTCCCTTACAGTCTGTTAACTCCAACAGAATTTAAAGATGATCAGATCTTGTTCATTGCTCTCTCCATAGCAGTTGGCTCATAGAAAGCATTCAACTCAAATGTACTGGAAAAAAACATTTTACATGACATTATTCAAGCCTATAATATGTACGTTTATGATGGGAGAGAGTTGTTGGTACCTGATGGGATGGTGTTGCCAGGACCTCTTCTCTGAGAGACTCACACACTTACTTAATTAAGTAGGACTCTGTGGGCTATATATATTTGTCTTTCAAATGATATTTCCCTCTCGATCCTGCTTGATTAGATAAGGAAATCTAATGTGGCTTAACAGTTTCTTTATTGAGAATTGAGAGTGAGAAACAGAGAAGTGGAGGTAGGACATGAGTTACATTAATGCTAAAACTTTAGAGTTAAGGATGATGACATTTGACATCTATGACTAATGTTAGGGCCACTGCCTTAATTTTTGCAGTCTTGCTGTTTACATTTCTCTTTAATTTTTTTGAGCTGTCTCTAATATCTTCTAATAAAAATTTCATGGATTTGTGTTATTTTCAAATTTAAAAAAAGCCCTATCATATACAAGTAGCAATTAGAAAATATAAAATATGTACGTTTTTTGTCTTTTTTAAATTCTTTTTTTAAATTTTTATACGAAGATTTTATGTATTTATTTGAGATAAAGGGAGAGATTGCACTCGAGCATGAGGCAGGGGAGGGCTGGGGGAGAGGGAGAAGGAGACTCCCCATTGAGCAGGGAGCCTGACCTGGCGCTTGATCCCAGGACCCCTAGGGTTGTGACCAGAGCCCAAGGCAGATTCTTAACTGACTGAACCACCGAGGTGCCCCTTTTTAAAACTCTTTTTTAATTTTTTTTTGTTATTTAAGTATAGCTGACATATAATGTGTTATAGTTTCAGGTGTACAACATAGTGATTCAACAATTCTGTACTACACAATGCTCACCACAGTAAGTGTAGTCACCATACAGTGTTATTACAATATTATTGACTGTATTTCCTATGCTATGCTTTTCATCCCTGTGACTTATTTGATAACTAGAAGTTTATACCTCTTAATCCCCTTCATCTGTTTCTCCTATTCCCCTTTCCTCGACAACTACTAGTTTGTTCTCAGTATTATTGTTTCTGAATTTATTTTTTTATTTGTTTTATTTTTAGATTCAAAATATAAGTAAAATCATATGGTATTTCTCTTTCTATGTCTGATTTATTTGACTTAACATTATACATTTTAGGTTCATTCATGTCATTGAACTTGGCAAAATCTTATTATGGCTGAGTCATATTCTATTAGTTCTTTATCCACTCATCTATCAATGGACCCTTAGGTTGCTTCAATATCTAGGCTATTATAAACAATGTTATAATAAACATAGGGGTGCATATATGTTTTTGAATTAGTGTTTTCATTTTCTTTGAGTAAATACTCAGTAGCAGAATTACTGGATCATAAGGTTTTTCTATTTTTAATTTTTTAAGGAACTGTCTATATTGCCTAGCTATACCAATTGACACTCCCACCAATCATGCACGAAACTCCATTTTCTCTTCCTCACCAACACTTGTTATTTTGTTATTTCTTGTCTTTTTGATTCTAGCCATCCTGACAGGTGTGTGGTGACAGGTATGAGAAACAGAGATATCTCACTGTAGTTTTGATCTGCATGTCCTTGATGATAAGTGACTTTGAGTATCTTTTCATAAAAATGTCAGTTCAGGTCCTCCGCCTAATTTTTAGTTGGCTGTGTGTGTGTGTGTGTGTGTGTGTTGAGTTGTATAAGTTCTTTAAATATTTTGGATATTAATTTTTTATTAGATATATTATTTGCAATATCTTTTCCCATTCAGTAGGTTGCCTTTTTATTTTGTTGGTAGTTTCCTTCTCTGTCCAAAAACTTTTTTTTTTTGGTATAGTCCCAGTAGTTTATTTTTGCTTTTGTTTCCCTTGCCTGAAGAGACATAGCCAGAAAAATGTTAAAGACCATGTCCAAAAGATTATTGCCTATTTTGTCTTTTAGGAGTTTTATCGTTTCAGGTCACATATTCAGATCTTAAATCCATTTGAGTTTATTTTTTATGTATGCTGTAAGAAAGTGGTCCAGCTTATTCTTCTGCATGCAGCTCTCCAGTTTTCCCAACACCACTTAATGAAGAGACTTTCTTTTTCCCATTCTATATTCTTTCATCTAAAACATAAATATGTCTTGGAATGCCTGGCTGGCTTAGTCAATTAAGCATCTGACTCTTGATCTCAGGTCAGGTCTTGATTTCAAGGTCCTGAATTTAAGCCCCATGTTAGATTCCATATTTAAAAACAAAACATAAATATAAGTGTTTTATTTTTGTTATCTTATATGAAGAACATATAAAATTATGTTCTTATATGATAAACATTCCAAGATAAAATAATGTCTAATCCAAAGTGAAGAAGTTTTCTTAATATTTATAAATATTTAATATAGTTTTGAATATATCAAATTATTTGGGACTAAAACTATGAAAGGAGACAAGCTAAGTGGATTAGTAGATGTATCTATACTCTATTTGAAAGTACTGTAGTTTAAGTCTTTTAGTTTGATGATTGTTAGTTTTTTGAACTTTTATTACCCATTTAGAAATGCTGTCAATTCTGTTTCATTGGGAGTTCTTGCTAAGGTTTCTGGGAATCTAAAAATATGGACAAACTGAACAAAATTAGATTAACTTGCACAAATACAGGTTAATATGTCTAGGGCATTATAATATGAAACAGATTACATGAGAGGGAATTGTTTGGAAAACAGCATTGCCAAAAAATTTTCCCTCCTGGATGATATGCAGTATACACAAACACATTATATTGTGCCAACTATAGACAATACTTGGAGGAATTGCAAGATAAATCATGGAGAGCACATCATGGAGAGCAGAGATATGTATTGCATTTATTAAAAAGAGGGCACATAATGGTAAATAATAATAATAATAATATCACCTATTTGAACTTATATAGCATCAATCCTCTGAGCACATAATATAATTATATAGTTACCATATTGTTTTATTAATCTTTAGTATAAGAAAAAAGTAATCAAATTTATTAACAAATAGTGAAAAAATTATAAAGTGAAAATTCAAGTATGGTCTCTTTATGTGCTGACAAAGTTCTCCTCATTATATTATATTGCTTCCAATAACAAGGCAAAATGGAAACAAAAAGAGCATTAATAGCAACAAAATCACAGTCACCTTTTATTACTATAGTATGTAAGACCAAGAATGTAGTTTAATAATAAAAGGAGTCTTAAAAATGTTCATCAACCCTTTCTTGTTTCTATAGAAGGTTATAAATATTTAAAAAGATAAAATACAAATCAAATGTTGGGATGGCTTCCATTAAAAAGATAAATAGTGAAAAGAAACAAAATAATTTATTAAATGTACTCAAGTCACAAGAGAAATCTTACAATAAAGAGATAGGTAGTAGTTGAATCCTAAGATGTGTGTAGAGGGATGAACCAAGAACCTAATTTGTAAACAGTGGTCAGGAAGAGTTAATGTATTTAAAGAACTGGAAATATCCTTTCTGTTTGAAAAGTAGCAGTTTGAATGAGCTATAAAATTGGTGTGTTAAACGTGGTTCTTAACAATGTATTGCTTTGAAACTACAAGGAGAAGCATTTCTGAAATATAGATGTAGATACAGATATATTAACTCTCTTCCTTATCACATGACATCAGACATGGCTGTTTCCATGTCTATTACTCTTTAGTTTATGCTATGACACAGGGCTGTGACTTCTTTTTTTTTTTAATATTTTATTTATTTATTTGACAGAGAGAGAGATCACAAGCAGGCAGAGAGGCCGGCAGAGAGAGGGGGAAGCAGGCTCCCTGCTGAGCAGAGAGCCAGATGCGAAACCGGCTCTGGGGAGCAGAGAGCCCGATGTGGGGCTTGATCCCAGGACCCTGAGATCATGACCCGAGGCGAAGGCAGAGGCTTTAACCCACTGAGCCACCCAGGTTCCCCAGGGCTGTGACTTCTATCTTTGTTTTTCTCACCTCTAAGAGAAGATGTCTTGGTGTAGAAGAGAGTCCAATAACTTCTGGTATCATGAATGAATATTATTCTATTCCTTAACTAATTTTATGTTGCCACATATCTTCATTCTTAGCAATATTTCTTCAACTGATTCCAAATTTAGAGGGGTATTTCCCCACCAAAACTGTACCTTTGATTTTATTTCTTTCATTTTTTGGTCTTTTTTTTTTATTTGTTTCTTCATTTGTAATTTATTTTGTTGTAGGAGTAAAGTAAAGTTCTCATTTCTTTTTCATCACTGATTCTGTGAAAAGATGATGTTAAGCTTCCAAAATCCTGTTTCTGATTCTTTCTTGTTAAGTCTTATCATGGTAAAGTAAAACAAAAGATAAAGGAAGTGACAGATGAGGGGGAATGCTCAAGCTGCAGTTTTCTTAATCACACATGGGCATCATTGTCCCTTTTCTGCTTTTGACTTTCTCTGCTTCCTTAGATTTGTAGCTTGTAACTTCCTGCTCACTTTAAATTTTAGCATTAATGATCTTTAATTAATAGGGAAAAAATTTCTGAAATACCACAGAGGATAAAAATAGAATAGTCATTTAAAAGCATGGAATACCACTCTGGTGGTGGAACATTTATTTGAATAAAAAGAATTAGGACCATATGTATTAGGTAGAATCATTTTTAGGACCTGAGTTTTAGGAATCTGCTTTATATAATATGACCATGATGCCTATCACCCAAAGAGGAACACTATAGAGAGTAAATGTGTTGTTTCTTTAAATTTGGGCAGTTTCTACTGGGGAAATTGAAATATGTGGTACTCTTACCTTAGGGGATAGCCTTGACCTCATAAGCTTAGAGGAGTCTGAGATCAATTTTAAAAGCAGTCACTTGTTATCAGTACACAGCACAATGCCTTAGAATAGTAAGTACTTAAATATTTGTTGAAAAGAACTAATGAATATTGTCATATGATCCAGAAGTTTTATACATACCCAAAATAAATGAAAGCAGGGACTAAACCAGGTATTTGTATCCCATGATCACAATATTATTTGTGATAGTCAAAAGGTAGACACAACCCAGGTGTTATGGACTGAATGTTTGGATTTTTCCCAAAATTTAGTCCTAGTGTGGCTGTGTTTGGAGTAGAGACTCTAAGGAAGTAATTAAGATTAAATGAAATCATAAATATTGGGGCCTAATATAGTAGGATCAGTATCTTTATGAGAAGAGATACCAGATAGCTATGCACACTCTCTGTTTCCTTCTGTATGACTAAGGAAAGGCCATGTAGGGCACAGGAAGAATATAGCCATCTATAAGCATGGAAAATAGCTCTCCCAGGCAACCAAATCAGCTAGCATCTTTGATGATGGACTTACATCTTCTAGAGCTGTGAGAAAGCAAATTTCTGTTGTTTAAGTCACCTAATTTATGGTATGTTGTTATGGCAGCCCAAGCAGACTAATCCAGATTTTGGTACTGTGAAGTGGAATGCCGCTATAACAGATACCGACAAGAAGTGGAGGCGACTCTGCACTGGGTAGAGAACAGAAGAGTTTAGAGGTAGGTGCTAGAAAAAGCCAAGATAGCCTTGAAGGGACTGTTCATAGAATTATAAGCAATAAAGGCAGTTCTGTTGAGGACTCTGGAAGAGAAGAGGAGAGCTACAGAGGAAGCCTCTGTCATTGTAGAGAATAAATACATCATTGTGAAGAGAATATTGTCATTAATATAGGTGTTAAAAGCCATTCTGCTGAAGTCTCAGATGGAAATGAGGAGTAGGTTATTGCAAAGTGGAGGAAAGGGGATCCTGGGTATAAAGTAACAACAAACTGGGCAGAACTGTATTCTAGTGTAGTGTGGAAGGTAAAATTTGCAAGCAATGAAATTGGATATTTAGCTGAAGATATTTCTAAGCAAAGTGTTAAGGGACCAACTCCTTACCACTTACAGTAAAATACAAGAGGAGAGAGAGAAATTGAAAGAACTGTTAGGCAACAACAACCAGAACTTGAAGATTTGGACATTTCTCAGCCTGTCCATATTGCAAAAAATGAGAAGGCTTATTCTGAAGAGGACACTAAGGGTGTGGTTGAACAACCATTTTGTGGTGAAATTAGTATGAGTGTAATCATTTCTGTCAGTAGTAGAAGCCTGGAATGGAGTTGGAATTATACCAACAGAAATACTGCTCACTAGGAGTAAAGCAAACAGAGAAAATGGGACAGAATGAAGAAGGCTGCTAACAAGAACAGGGATAAGTGACCCTGGAGGTGATTCAGAGATCATCTCTCCCCCCCACAGGCCCAGGAGCAAGGTTGCTCAGTCTCAGTTCCAGAGGACAGGGCGCTGGAAGAGAGCCGAAGTGGCAGGGCTGTGGGAGGAGCACAGAGATAGGCTGCAGCTGCCCGTGTGGTCTTGGAGGGCAGAGCAGGGAACTGAAAAAGATTGTTATGGAACCATAATATCTAATGAGTTTTCATCAGAAGGATCTTAGTGGACACTCCAGGCATTAAGTGATCTTTTGAAAGATTCTAATCTGATTAAGTAGATGAGTGAAGACTTGCTTGCTTACATGAGAGGTATATTGAATTGAGGGAAAGTGTTCTTTCTGACTCTGCCATGTACTCAGTTCCCAGATGGCTGATGGCTGAGTAAACAGAGTGCCTTCATGGAAAAAAACATTTTCTAAAAAAAAAAAATAGATCAAACAAAATTTAAGGTTTGGATTTGCATGGTTGCATGGGACTTGTTTCCCCTTTCTTCCCTGTTATATCATCAGAGATTTCCATGACCTTCCCTAGTCTTGTCATAGTTGTTATAAATCATATATCCATGCTTAATTATTATGGGATGGGGAGGGGCCCTGATGACTAACACAATGGGTTTGGAAGGAATGGAGATCAACCCATAAAATCATCTATCATATTTCACTGATTGTTCCTGTCAAACTATCATATTTAAGTGAATTATTAATACTGTGACTTTACTTGGAAAGAAATAAAGTCTCTACAGGATTATATAACTGAAAAAATCACCAAACAGGTGACAATTTATTAAGTTCTGTCAAATAACTTCTTAATTCCATCCACTTGGTTCATTATCCACTGCTCCCAATTCATTCCAAATGACTATAATCTCTTTACAGACTAGCACAGTAGCCTCTAAACCATGTTCATTTCCATCACTGTAGATCCCCTCCACAGCCATGGAGTTGTTTTCAACACACAGCGGACTATATTACTGTGTGGCATAAAACCACTTAGTGGCTTACCAATGTTTTTAGGACTGAGACCAATGCATGACATGAACTTCCCTTTGACTACCTTTTAAGCTTCATGTTATATAACTTTTCCTTTTCCTGGTCTTTTTTTAGTTTCTTAAGCATGTTTTACTTTCTCATAAAAGAGTGTTTACATGTGAGGTTCATACTCCAGGCACCTTTCCTCCCTTTTTCTTTGCTCAATTAATTTCTTCTTATCCTTCAGACTTCATGTCAAGAGTTGCTTTCTCATGTGTCTAATTTCAGCCTCTCCCCAGGCTAGGTCAGATTCCATTACTTAGCCACATAGATTTATTTGCTTTGTTTTGTGTTTTTCCTTCCATTATGTCATTATTTGATGAATCTCTCTCACACACACTAGCTAATACACTATGGGACTAAGAGGTTTGACTAATTACATACTCCTAGTCTATAAGATGTTTCTTAACATATAATAGTACTCAATAATCTATTGTTGAATGAATAAGTGAGCCGGCAAGACAAAGTATATTTCCATGCTTGTAATTATGCTAGGTCTGATGCAGAATACTACCCCAGAATAATAAAATAAAAGAGTAAGTGGTAATCTAAAACAATAGTATTTTATCAGTTCAGTATTAGAATTTGTAATAAGCATATCATATTTTATTCTCTCATAGTCTTATCATTTTAATCTATTATCATACATCATTGCAATACAATCTAGAAGAACAAGATCACTTCCAAGTTACATAACAATGACTATATAATAGTATAAGATTTCTAGAGGTATTTGAATATAATTTCTTGGACAACAGAATCTTTACATTATCTAAAATATTTTAACTATTAACTGATTGGTGTATATTTCCGGTGTACCTAAAAAGAATTATAATTGAAATGACCTTCTTTTCTAGATCAAATCATAGTACTTTCTTGATATGTAGCATAGAATGTTTATAAATGGTTCTGATGTTCAAAGTAGCTGCCTTGGTACGACAGGAAAATAGAAAGATTGAGAGGGGTTTAAGTTGTATTACCTTTTTTTTTTAATTAATTTATTTTATGTTTTCAGTGTTCCAAGATTCATTGTTCATGTACCACACCCAGTACTCCATGCAATATGTCCCATCCTCAATACCCACCACCAGGCTCACCCAACCCTCCAACCCTATCCCCTCCAAAACCCTTAGTTTGTTGCTCAGAGTCCATAGTCTCTCATGCTTTATCTCCCCCTCTTATTTCCCCCAATTCACCCTTCCTTTCCTTCTCCCAATGTCCTCCATGCTTTTCCTTATGCTCCACATGTAAGTGAAACCATATGATAACTGACTCTCTCTGCCTGATTTATTTCACTCAGCATAATCTCCTCCAGTCCTGTTCATGTTGATACAAAAATTGGGTATTCATCCTTTCTGATGGAGGTATAATATTCCATTGTATATATGGACCATATCTTCTTTATCCATTCGTCTGTTGAAAGGCATCTTGGCTCTTTCCACAGTTTGGCAAATATGGAACGCTTCATGAATTTGTGTGTCATCCTTGCACAGGGGCCATGCTAAATCTTCTCTGTATCATTCCAATTATAGTATATGTGCTGCTGAAGCAAGCACAAGTTGTAGTACCTTTTTGTCATTATAAGCTATTTTATGTACTGCTTCCTCACTTATGTTTCCAATGCTTCATTAGCATAGCCATAATGAAGTTTTAGGTTTGTCTTTGATATCACGGAAAGCCTGCAGGACAAAAAGAAGAGTAATACTGGGTTTAAAAAAAATTTTTTCCCCCCAAAAGGCCAGAACATTGCAACATCATTCACTTGTTTTGTATCCAAACAGATTGTTTTGATGTAAACTGAACTGTGTGTGAAAAATACATAGAGTGGTTCCTGGTAAGATAAGAGCTGTGTAATTTTCAAATCTTGTAGCAAACTATGTCACCTATTTGTAAAAGGTGTCATTTCTATAATGAGTTTATGTCAGTACAAGGTGTCAGATGGTAGCTCTGGGGAATGAAATTGTTTGTCCACCTACTTTGCATCCTATTTGTGATCTTTAAAAATACACTGAAGTGGTATGTGTGTGATGATTCCCTGGCTCTGCTCTCTCTGACAGCTTTCCTTATATGCACTTGTCAAAAATAGAAGGATATCAGAAAAGAAAAATTTTTATCAGCAGCATACTATACTGCCATGCAAAGACTATACAAATACTATGAGGATAATGGGAAAAAATTAAAAATTAAAAAAAATTAAAAATTAAAGATCTTGACTTTTCACTCAAAGCCCTTATTTCCTAGATATTTACATTGTCTTCTGCTTTGCCTAGAGATAACAGATGGCTGGGTGGTGATTTGGGATGCTAATTAGGCTGCTGCGTTTTTCAGCTAACCTTAGGTAGACACAGTTCTTTGAGGGCTGATTATCACTATGCCATTTAAAAATGCTAGCTGATAACCATTAAACACCCTTCCATAATGAACTTTTTATACACAATAAAACTATGATTAACTCTAGTATTAAAAAAACCCTACTGGCAAGACAGTAATTAAATGCACTGTAACATTATAAGAGTGATTTTTCAAGTTTTAACTGAGCTCCAGAACTAGTAGCCACACGACAAATGAAAACTAGTAGTATTTTCATGTGATTCATTGAACTCTCTGTAATAGAGTGACACAAAGGGAACTCCAGTGAAAGTAGACAGATTCTCCAGGGGCAGAGTTAAGAGATGGGAAAATTGAGTCTCACTCTGTCATCTTGAATAAAACACTGAACACTAAAGGAAAAGAACATGCATATTATCTCTGGTAGGATATGTTGGGAAAGAACTATGATTAGGTTCATAAATAGGTAATGATAGCCTCTACAAAGGGAGATTTTTATCCAATTGGAGTATGCAAGTTTTTAAAATACCACAAGAATTATAAGTTATATCTACATCAATATTTGTTTCACTTTAAGAATACCTCATGTATTTGGCGTTAAAATTATTCAGTATCTTGACTGTGGTGCTGATACAAAAACCCTACACATGTGGCAAAATTATATAGAACTTAAAAAAGCACACATAGACACACGCCAAAATGACTACAGGTAAAACAGAACAAGTCTAAATAAGATAGACTATTATATCAATATCAGTATCTTGGTTGTGATATTACCCTGTTGTATTGCAAAATGATTCCTCTGGATGAAATTGAGCAAAAAATATGAGGGATCTCTCCATATTATTTCTTACAACTGCAGGTGAATCTCAAATTGTTACAACAACATTTCCAACTTAAAAAAAAAACAACTTCATACTATTCTTAAGCAATTTTGCTCCCGTTGAATATTACTAAGAGAAAATTTTGACATCATACATATTTATTCTGCATCAATTTGAAGTTTATCTCAAGGAACTTTGTTAAATATGTTCTGTTTGCAAAAAGACTCTATTATTTATTATATTTTGGAAAGAAACTTAAAAATGTTAATTTGCCTTTAGCAAGCAAAGAATTCACTATGTTGCTAATTGGGCTTATTTTGTAGGAAGAAAGGTAGATGTTTTTTGTGTGTGTGTATTTAGTCTTATTTCTCTTGCTTTCTTTTCCTTTACTTCCCAACTTCTAGAACTCCATTCCAATCCATTCTCTACAGCACAGCTAAGGCACACTTTTTAAAAAATGCAAACTCTTTCACTCCTCCATGCCAAATTCATTGGTAAGTCTTGTGGCAAGAAGCAGATTTACCCATGAAGCTAAAGAAATTTAAGCTTCAGCATTCCTCACAGGCACAGAGGCCTCCCAAAGCCTTGTACTTCTTTTGGAGTTTGTAATTTTCTGTTCTTTTCTTAAAGAGGGAAAAACGTGAGTATACTTCAAGAACCATGAAGGCAGAAGCCAATGCTTCCTGTCATTTTAAATTTCTGGGCTCTTTCTCCCATCTTTTTTATTTTTTTCTATTGCTAGTGGTGCCCTCCAAGCTCCTCATCCTCTTTTTGACTGGAATACACTAATGGCCAAATGATCTTGTCCTTCTAGGCCAAATCAGTCAAACCACCCTCAAAGGTCTAGTTCTAAACCTTTAGTCTTACTTACACCGACAGCTATTTCCTACCCTCCTTTCTTAAAATGGGAGAAGTCGCTTCTTATCTGAAGGTAATGACCTGGATTTCCCCCCTTTCTACTCTCCTACAACTCAACTTACTCCTTTTTCACCCAGGTGTTCAAATGTTCCTTCAGTTGTAATTTTTTCACATGGATACTTAAACTTACCCAGGTGTGTTTCTTCTCAAACACTGCAGCAACAATACAACTGTGAAGGATATACAAAATACAAACAAAAGCCTTGGGTTTCCTATTTCTGTCCAGCTTCTGCCCTTTATGTTATGAACTTTTCCAAGCCATGCTATGAACAGTTTCTGTTTCTCAGTTCTCCCCTCCCCTATTAATTGTCTGAAAATTACTTCAAAGATGATTAATAAGTTTTCTGCTAAATCCAGTGTTGTTGTTGTTTTTAAATCAATTTCAGTTTATGTTTCCCTCTGTCATTTGGTATGGCTGCTTATTCCTTAAAATATACTTCCCGCAGCTCCATGGTATTTACCAGAATCCTGGTGTCCCCCTTCTGGCCTGGGTGTCCCATTGGGTTCCTATGTTCCATTGGGTTTCGTTGTTTATCCCTGAAATGTTCCCATATGATGCTTACTTTTTAAAAAACAGACTTTATGTTTTAGAGCAGTTTTAGATTTAGTTCAATATTGAGAGGAAGATATAGACATTTCTCATATAATCTCTTTCCCTAGACTGGCAAAGCCTCCCTTGTCATCAACATTTTCCATCCAGGGGTACATTTATTACAACTAATGAGACCATATCTGTTAGCCATCACATCATTATTACATTATCCATAACTTACATTAAAGTTCACTCTTAGTTTTGTACATTCTGTTTGGACAAATTTATGATGACCTATATCTGTTATTATAGCATCAAGCTGAATATTTTCACTGCCCTAAAAATACTCCATGCTTGCCTGGTCATGCTTCCTTCCCTTCTAACCTGAAAACCACTGATGTTTTTTTACCTTTCCATAGTTTTGTCTTTTCTAGAATGGCATAGAGTTGAAATCATATAGTATGTAACCTTTTCAGATTGGCTTCCTTCGCTTAGTAAGATGCATTTAAGTTTTTCCATCTTTTCATCACCTGACAGCCCATTTCTTTCTCATACTGAAAAATGTTTCATTGTCTGGATACGTCAGAGTTTGTTTTCCATTCACTTACTGAAGGACATCTTGGTTGCTTATAAGTTTTGGAAATTGTGAGTAAATGCTATGCACATTTGTGTGCAGGTCTTTGTGTGGACATATTTTCAACTCCTTTGAGTAAATACCAAAGAGCATGCTTGCTGGTTCATATGATCAGAGTATATTTAATTGTGTAAGAAACCTCCAAACTGTCTTTCAATGTTGCTAGACCATTTTACATTCTCACCAGCAATGAATGAGTTCTTCTTGATCCATGTCCTGGCCAGCATTAGATCTTTTAGTGTTCTTAATTTTGGCCATTCTAACAGGTGAGTAGTCATAGCTCATTTTTGTTTTATTTTGTATTTCTCTGATAACATATGATGTGAAGCGTATCTTTATACGTGTATTTGTCATCCCTGTATCTTCTTTGGTGAGGCGTCTGTTAAGGTCTTCAGTCTGTGTTTTTAGTGGGGTTGTTTAAGTTCTTATAGATGAGTTTTAAGAGTGTTTTGTATAGTTTGGGAAGCAGATATGTCTTTTGTAAGTTTCTTCTTCCAGATGCGACTCATCTTATTCTCTCGACATTGTCTTTTACAGAAGTTTTTTTTTATGTTAATGAAGTCAAACTTACCAATTATTTCTTTCTTGGATGGTGTTGGTGTTATATCTAAAAAGTCATCACCATACTCAAAGTCTTTTTCCTATTATCTTCTAGTTTTATAGTTCTGCATTTTACCCTAGGTCAATGATGCATCGGGGATTCATTTTTTATGGATGTCCAGTTGTTCTAGTACCATTTGTTGAAAAGATGATCTTTGTTTCATTGCTTTTGCTCCTTTGTCAAGACCAGTTGACTACATATGTGCCAGTCTATATCTGGAGTCTCTATTTTATCCCACTGATCCATTTGTCTATTCTTTCACCAATCTGTACAGAAGTGATATGCTCATTAACCTTAATCAAATAAACGTACAAATTATTAAATATAATCTGTAATCATGTGTTATTTAGGAAAATACACTCCACTCAGTGTATGGCAGCTAGATCTGAAATGGGAAGGATTTCTTTGAGGACATATATTTGAACTAAAATCAGAATCAGGATCAGAAGCAAGTATTAATTTACCAAAAGGAAGATAAAGTATTACAGGTAGTGGTGGCAGCAGAATAAAAATCCTGAGGCAGAATAAAGGGCTTTTCAAATTTTGGCCATCTTTCGTAAATTGCAGAGTCTTTGGTAAAAGCCCTTTAATTTACTTTTGGAGGATTATGTCTCCTCCACTGAATGTGCTGGTAGTGTTATTGATCAAGTTGTTTTGCCTTCCCCTTGCCAGAGAATGTGTATGTAATCCAAGTTAAGCCAGTCATATGTTTTCTCCTTGGAACATAACTTTTGAACAGGATTTAAAAAAAAAAATAGAACTAGAATTGGAATTCATTCATTTCTGTAGGGGCATATTAATACTTCTCTCTGGATTCCAGAAAATCTTTTTTTTTTCTTTTTCTGTACTTATTTCCCTTGCACAGCTCTGTGAAATCTCCCATGTAATTCCTGATAATAGGAATGGTGAATATGTAGGATGACCCTTGGGTTTCTGGAAATATAAAAGAGATGGCTTTCAGGAATGAATTTCTTAAGTCTCTGGCTTACAGAACTAGATAATTAGAAATGCCATTTATAATGAAATAGGGAATAATTGGTGAAAATTAGATTTAGCCATATCTTGGGTTAGACACTGAATTTACTATATTACTAGCAATTTTGAGCCATACTAGTGAAGATGTCCAGTAGGTATTGACTCTTTTTGTCTGAGGCCAGGGAAATAGTTTTGGGGGTCATTTCCAGCCCAGACTTTTCTGAACTCCAGATACATATAGCCAACTTCCTATTTGGCATCTCCATTTGGAGTCCTCCAGTGCACCTTATACTCCATGTGTGAAAAACCTGAAGTCTGCCTGCACTCCCTTCAAAAAGCATACACTCTTCCTCTTCCATTATCACTCATCTCCATGAGGATCATCACTATTCACCTAGTCGTCACAGCCAGTAACCAAAGGATTATAATTATTTGTTCTTTCTTCTACAGTTCCTATTTCAAAAACAATCAACAAGATCTCTTTACACTGAAAATTGTTCTCAAACTAAGTTTGAGTTTATTATATCCTTATGCCATACCATAATTCTTTGCATTTATTATGCAACTGTGAACATTAAACTCTGCATTTTATCTAGAAATTGAGTATGTTCCAAAGAGTGATCTGTGTGAACCTGTTAATGTCAGACATTATTCTCTCTGGTTTTACTATGTTATTAGGTTGCTATATTTAAATTTAATGAAGCATTTATACTCAATCAAGAAGACCAATGAGATGATACAATTCTATAAGTCTGTGGTATGAAATCGGAGTGATAAACTTTATTTGGTGTGAGATGAGAAATGATCAAATATCCCTTCTATTCATTAAGATTCTTTTATTTTTCCTATATGATATTTATAAGTGAAGTAAATAACAAAAGGTGTTAGATTTTTTTCTCTCTAATCTTTGCTGTGAACTTAAGTGGTAAAGTGTAAAGGCGAATCTTCCTGGAGAAGGACAGCCTATTCTATTTTATGATCCTAGGCTGCAACAATATAAAACAGAATTCACTTCTGACAATCTTTATTACAAGTCTACTCCTCCTAAACATGTAAGTCTCTTTAAAGAATAAGGTAAGGGAAAAAATTAAGACAAATTAACATACATTGCTTAATAAATACTAAGTTTTGAAGTAGTTATCTCAAATGTCAACATAGGAAATTCAGAAATTTTGTACCCAAATAAAGAAGATTAGTGTATGGATTTATAATATGTGTATAAAATCGAGATGACATTTCTTCTATTGTTCCTAAATTAATTAGAAAATTAAAGGAAAAAACAAAAAGAATTCCTTTCTTATGCAACTGTTTTTTCAATTTTCTCGGAAAAAAAACAAGCAAAAACTACCCACATTTGAAAATCATTCATCCACTTACTTTGCCTTGAATATTGTACCTTTACGGTGCCTTTCACATGTGAAGTATTTCTTAGACTTGATCCATGGACCACTGCATTGACTAAATAAAAAGAAAATCAGATTTCTGAGCCCTGCCCCAAACATTATAACAGAAAATATGGATATGGGGTCTAAGAATGCAAATTCAAATTACACTGTTAGCGATATTTTAAATTTTAGAACTAGTGCCATTGAAAAATTCCCCCAAAGGTGATTTTTACTTTGGTCATTCAGAAAGTAATACAGAGAGTAAGCATCAAGCAAGAAAAGGAGATATCAAGGTTACATTGCTAAGAAGTAAAATGATAATTATAAAAGAAACACTTTTGTACATGAAATCCAGTGGTCTTCCAAATGACTACATATTTCATGGTGAATATGATCTTTCCGAAGCAAGGAAGAAAAACTTATAGAGCAAGTGTCATTGCCAATTTTAGAATTCTTGCCCATTTTTTTTCTTAACTTTCTAACATGTACCTAACATTTTCATGGCCATCAGTAAGTGTTTTTAAATTATTGCTTATCATAAAAATTGTGTATTAATTTCAATCTTCTTTATTCTTTTCTATGTGCAAATACAGAGTACATTTAAGTATATAAATTTAGAAAGATAAATTCAGCTTTTGAAATACTGTAGTAAATTGATTTTGACCTACCAAATAGTTCATTTAAGAGGCTAAGTTATATATAATGCAGCTTTTTTGTATCTTCAAATATAGGTAAATTCCCTAATATATATTTTATATTATTAGGATTAAAAGATAAATTGAGAAATAGATGTTTACAAAGAGAATTTGGTGAGCCTAACTTCCCAATCCTGACAAAAGAAAGAGTTTACTATCTTTCTGTAAAAAGAACTGAATTATGTAGTGATTATCCATCCTCCCATTTTAGTAATTAAACTACTTTAGGAAGATCATATATAAAGTGTTCCCTTATTAGTGCATGCCTGTTGCTCATATTCTGAATAGACCAAGTTTCAATAAACTGTGACCAGAGAGCCAAATCCAGTCTGCTGCCTGTTTTTGCCAATCAAATTTTATCGGAAAGCAGCCAAATACTTTATTTATGTATTGTCTATGGCTGATATCATGATACAACTTTAGAATTTGGTAGTTGTCACAGAGACAGTATGGCCTATAAAGCTTAAAATATTTACTATCTGGCTCTTCACAGAAAATTTTTGTCGATCCCCATTGAGTATACCTAGCATACTGGACAAGTAGAGTGGATCAATTTTTATTTCTTCCAATTATGGCAAATTCATATTCAGTAATAATTGTGAAATGAACTGAAAATAAAGGCTAGAAAATAAATGGCGGCAGTGAAAATTTTCTTTTGCTCTACTTTATTTTTATATTCCTTCCATTAAAAAATAATCCAGTAAAATTTTTTTTTTGAAATAATGAAAAATATATATAAAAAAAGAGAAAAGAGTACTGTTTTACTTGACTTACATTCAATTAATTTATTTTTAAATGGAAAGACATGGACTTATAATGATTCATCGTGTTCAATAACAACTTCACCATAATTCATGAGTGGATTTTATTAAAACTGTCTGAAATGTCTGTAAAAGACATATTTTAGAGGAATAGGAAATTGTAACACTAATGCTATGCTTTCTTTTCTTAGTTTTAACAAACACAAAGAGTAAAGAGAAGAGGAAATATAAATTTTAAAGAAATTGCTCAAATATCCTCAGCAAAGCAAAGCATTGCACTCATGGTTTCCACTCACTGCTTTAAATTTTAAACACAAATAAAAACTCCAAGTGGAATCAGAATAAAAATGAACACAAATTTTGTTCCTTTTTCCTTGCAATCACTGTGTGAACATTGTTTATTTCTAATCTATTATTTAAACACAGTACTGTGAAGTACCACAGGAGCCAGAGACACAAACTGTGCCCAAAAGCAATACTGAATGATTTTGAACCGCTGTGAATTTATTCTTGAATGAGTGTGGGTATTCTTCCAGGTAGCACCCAAAGTTTATTGAGGTATAAGTAATGTATTTATGTGCTAGTTTCAAGGTTACTATATTTTGAAACTCAACAGTAACTGCAGCAATTATGTAGCAGTTATTTTATAAATGATTCATTTTTAAGTCTCTATACACTGTACTTCCTTATTCACTACCCTGCTGTAGACATCTCCTGTTGCCAGTCCATATTACACATTCTTTATGCTTCATTGAATTTTCACAATGTCATTATTTCTTTATAATTTGCCTTTTTAGTTCCTTAATATTTATGTTTCTCTTTACCTACAAAATGAATATATCTTCCATAAATCCTAAATGTCCTTACTTTTCACTCCACTTATAAAAATTCCTTTTTCAAATGCCACACCCCATGTGTCACTTGATTTATTTGGGCCTATACAAACCTTCACAGACAGAACTAGCAGCTTTCTTCTGTGCTCCTCCAACACTTTATTCATACCACAAATATACTACTTGTCATATTGTTAAGACCTTCCCTTTCCCCCTTCCCTCTCTTCCTCTCATGTTTGCCTTATGAAGCCACAATAATGTGCTATGATCATATTATCATCACCAGAGCTAATGCAGTACTCAGATTATACAGTAGGCATTTGGAAAAATTTCTTGAGATAAATGGAGGCAATCTATATGTGGATTACAAAGGGACCTTAGAGTGGAATTATACCTGTGTAACTTGGAATATTAAGTCTTTAATTTTAGCAATAACAGTTGCCACATATTTGAAAAGATAATATGCCTTTTGAATTCTGTTTCAAGGAATTAAAAATGCACATGCACACAAAGAAACAAAAAGGAATTCCCTAGCTTCTTTTTCTAGTTTAATATCCCCAAATTTTCTTTTTACCAACTGGGAAACTAATAGAAGGTTTTTGCCATAGACATTTGATTTTAGTCTGTTTACTGTTAAGCTAGAGTATTACTATTGTTGCTGTTATTGAATAAGTTAATATAATTTTTTATGTATGTAATTGGCTGCATTCATTTGGAAAATCATTTTATTCAGGCAACTTTGCCCAATGCCTACTTAAGCATTCTATGAACAGATGGGAAAAAAGTAACTACTTTGCTACAACAATTATATATCATTAAATAGAATTATTTTTATTCTGACAAAAATAAAGGAGGCACGTCATTCACCTATTGTTTCAGAAGCTTATAATTTAGTTCACATTTTTCTGAGAGGTAAACTTAATTTTTTAAAATTCTCTGTTCTTAGCTCCTTTGACATCCCTTATTTTCCTTGGAGAACGAGGTGAAATAGCTTCTTTTAGGTGGTAGAGATGAACAGAAAAGAGAGAAGAGCTATTCTCATTGAAATCTTAAGCTGTGGTCTAATTGTGAAAACCATTTCATAAGAATGTCTTATCATTTGGCCTACAATATATTTTTTTCTATGACATGTACATCTATCTTAATATAGTCAATGTAGAAATAAAGAAATAAACAAAGATCTGCCTTTGTATTATGCTAGAATATTGGGAAACTACATCATTTGGTGCTCCAAAAATATTCTTTTCTTGAATTTCCCTTGGTATTTTCAATAGCCTCTATTGAGGGAAGAGTGCTATCTTGTTTTCAATTTAAGAATATGGTGGAAGATCCAATAGGCAGGAAATCTGTAAGGACAGAGTTGAATTGAAAAACACTAGCAATCAACTGATAATTGACATCTATAGACAATTTCATCCAACCGTAACAGAATACGCTGTCTTCCCAAGCTCATGTAGAACATTCAGTAAAATATATCACATTCTGGAACATAAAAAACACCTTGACAAACCAGAAAGAAAAGAGAAAAGAAAATAAAAAGAAAAGAAGAAAGAAAGAAGAAAAGGAAGGAAAGGAAAGAAAGAAATCAAATATGTATGTTCTCAGACCAAATGCAATTAAACTGGAAATAACAGAACGGTAACAGGAAAATCCCAAAATACACAAGGATTAAACAACATACTTTTAAATGACACATGGATCAAAGGAGATATCTCAAAGGAAATTTAAAAGTATTTTGAACAAAATAAAAATGAAAACTTACCAAAGTTTGTGGGATGCAGTCAAGTCAGTGGTTAGAGGAAGTTTTGTAGCATCGAGTATATTTACTAGAAGAAAAAAAAATTCTAAGTTCAATAATGTAAGTTTTCATCTTAGATAACTAGAAAAAGAAGAGCAAATTGAATCCAAAATAAAAAGAAAAGAAAGAACAAGAATTAGAGTAGAAATTGATGACACTAAAAACAGAAAATCAATAGAGAAAATCAATGAAACCAGAGGCTGGTTCTTTGTAAAGATCAATAAAGTTGATAAAACATTATCCAGCTAAGAAAAAAGGGAGATGGGAGGCAGAACACATATTACTAACATCAGAAATAAAAGAGGGAGAATAACTACGAACTTTGTGGACATTAAAAGTATACTAGAGGAATACTTTGCATAGTTCTATCTCCACAAATTTGATAACTTAGACAAAAAGTACCAATTCCTTAAAATATGCAATTTGCATAAGAAGAAATTGACAATATTAGGTCAGTAGCCATTGGAGAAATTGAATAATTAATAACCTTCTAAAAGAAAGGAACAGGCTCAGATGGGGTTCATCAAATGTTCTCCCAAACATTTGAGGAAGAAATTATACCAATTCTCTGCAATCTCTTTCATAGTATAGAAGCAGAGGAAATACCTCCTAACTCATTTTATGAGGCTAATGTGAGCTTAATATCAAAACCAGACAAAGATATTATAAAAAGACTAAAGATCAAGATTTCTCATAAACATTCATGCAAAAATCCTCAGAAAGTATTAGTAAATTGGACCTAACAATGTTTAAAAATAATTGTACATGGTGATGAAGTAGGATTTATCCTAGGTATGGAAGGCTGGTAACATTCAAAGATCAATTAATGTAATTCATCACATCAACATACTCAACAAGAAAAAGCACACTATCACATCAATAGATGTAGAAAAAGCATGTGACAAAATCCAATACCCATTCATGGTAAAAAATTCTCAGTAAACTGGGAATATAAGGGAAATTTCTTAACTTTATAAGGAATATGTATGAATAAATAAGTAAGTAAATAAGTAAATAACCCCTCCAGCTAACATCATATGTAATGGTAAGAACCTTAAAACTTTTCCACTAAGATCAGTTAAGAGTGTCTCATCTCACCACTCCTTTTCAACTTTGTGCTGGTGTTCTAGGTAATACAATAAGAAAAGAAAAAGAAAAGAAAAAGTATGCAGATTGGGAAGGAAGAAATAAAACTGTACTTGTTTGCAGATTGCATAACTATCTATTTAAAAAACTCAAAATAACTGACAAAAACCTCCTAGCATTAATAGGGCACCTGGGTGGCTCAGTGGGTTAAGCATCTGCCTTCTGCTCAGGTTATGATCTTAGGGTCCTGGGATCGAGCCCTGCATCTAGTCCCACATCAGGCTCTCTGCTCAGCAGGGAGCCTGCTTTCTCTTCTCTCTCTACCTGCCTCTCTGCCTACTTGTGATCTCTCTCTGTCAAATAAATAAATAAAATCTTAAAAATAAATAAATAAATTATAGTAGAAGGTTAACATACAAAAGCCAATCATTTTCCTATATACTGGCAATGAACAAGTGAAATTAAAAATTAGAACTACAATGCCATTTACATTAATATCCCCTAAAATGAAATACTTAGGTATAAATCTAACAAAATATACACAAGGTCTACAGGAGGAAAATATAAAACTGTGAAGTACGAAATCAAAGCATTATTAAATACATGGTAAGATATTCTATGTTCGTGAAATGGACTCAATATTGTCAGTGTGCTAATTCTTCCCAACTTGATTTATTGATTCGGTGCAATCACCATCAAAATCCCAGCAAATCATTTTATGGATATTAACAAACTTACTCTAAAGCTTACATGGAAAGGCAAAAGACTCAGTCAACATAATACTGAAAAAGAACAAAGTTGTAGGGCTGACACTACCTGACTTCAAGACTTATTATAAAGCAACAGCAAGAGCGACAGTGTGGCACTGCTAAAATAACAGACAAGTAGATCAATTCAACAAAATATCGAGCACAGAAATAGACTGACACAAATATAGTCAACTGATTTTAACCAAGAACCAAAATAAATTCATTGGGGAAATCAGTTTTTCCAACAAATGGAGGTGGAACACCTGGATATCCATATGCTAATTAATTAATCTAGACCAGATCTTGGACTTTTTGAAAAATTAATTCAAAATAGGTCATAAAATTAAAAGTAAAATATAAAACTTTAAAACATAGGATAACATAAGAAAAAACTTAGATGACTTGGGTGTGATGATAGTTTTTCAGATAAAAATATCAAAGACATGATCCATAAGAGAAATATTGATAAGCTGGACTTCATTAAAATTAACAACTTCTGGGGGCACCTGGGTGGCTCAGTGGGTTAAAGCCTCTGCCTTTGGCTCAGGTCATGATCTCAGGGTTCTGGGATGGAGCACCGCATTGGGCTCTCTGCTCAGTGGGGAGCCTGCTTCCCCCTCTCTCTCTGCCTGTCTCTCTGCCTACTTGTGATCTCTCTCTCCGTCAAATAAATAAAATCTTTAAAAAAAAAAAAGAAAAAGAAAAACTTCTGGGATGCCTGGCTGGCTCATTTGGTTACGCGTCTGTCTTTGGCTCAGGTCATGATCCCGGGGTCCTGACAGAGTCCCACATCGGGCTCCCTCCTCAGTGGGGAGCCTGTTTCTCCCTTTGCCTGCCCCTTCTCTTGCTAGTTCTCTCTCTCTCTCTCCCTCTCTCTCTCTCTCTCAATCTGACAAATAAGTAAATAAATAAAATTAAAAATTTCTGCTCTGCAAAAGACAATGTCAGGGAATGATAAGACAGGCCACAGACTGGAGCAAAATATTTGCAAAGACACATCTGTTATCCAAAATATTCAAGGAACTCTTAAAACTTAATGGTAAGAGAGCGAACAACACAATTAAAATGTGGACCAGAGGCCTTAGCAGACACCTCACCAAAGAATACAGATGGAAAATTAGCATATGAAAGGATGATCCAAATCATATGTCACCAGGGAAATAAAACTTAAAACAATAATAAAATACCATTACATAACTATTGGAATGGCCAAAATGTGGAACACTGGCAACATGAAATTCTGGGAGGATGTGGAGCAACAGAGACTCTTATTCATTGATAGTGAGAGACAAATATCTAGATATTTGTCTAGATATTTGTCATAGTGAGAGAGAGAGTGGTACAGACACTCTGGAAGACAGTTTGGTGCTTTGTTAATATACTAAAATTGACTTTCAAAATGAAATATGCTCTTACTAAGAGCAAGCGATCATGTTCCTTTTTATTTACCCAAAGAAGTTGAAAACATACATTCTTCATTTCTGTTATAATGTTTTTGATCTCTAGCATTTCCTTCTGTTTTTTCTTAGGGTTTCTATTTCTTTGTTTACATTGGTCATCTATTCTTGCATGTTGTTTATTTTATCCATTAGAATCCTGGTTATATTAAGCACAATTGTTTTAAAATCTTGGTCTGATAATTCCAACATCCCATCTCTGTCTGGTTCCAGTGTTTGCTACACCACCTTAAAGTGTGTTTTTGCCTTTCAATATGTTTTGAAATGTTTTCTTAATTGGTTCACAGGATGGGCTGGGTAAAGGAAACTGCTATAAATAGGCTGTTAGTAACCTGGTAGTGAGATGTTGGGGGCAGGGAAACTTTTAATAGTCCTATGATCAGATCTCAGTCTTAAGTGAGTCTGTGCCGCTTGACTTTGAATTTCATACACATTTTCAGGTTTTTTTCTTGCCCCCCTTCCAACCTCCTTATATAGAACAAGATGGCTAAAATAGGCTGGAGGTGGTATTTCCCTTCTCCAGGGCAGTTAGGCTCTGAATACTTTAGCAGGTTATGCTCTGGTTAATTAGTTTCTCCTGAGGGCAGATCTTATTAAGAGCAGAGTGCTCTGGTATAATTCAAAATGGTTCCTTTCCCTTCCACTGCTGGAAGCCCAAGGGTATTTTTCTCTGATATTTACTGTGGGAATATGCCAGAGCTCCAGGGGTAAATCTCACAATATTATGGGGATCATTCTGATGATTGGTTCCCCCTGGAATTTTTAAGTTCCCCTCAGACTTGCTGGCACAGTGCCTCCAGCGATTCATCAGTTAAAGTTCAGGTTTTCCTACCCAGCCACTGGAACCCGTTTCTGCAGCAGTCTCTGTGCAGATAGGCCTGGATTCCCTATATTTGCCTGTCTGTCTCTTAAGTCTTGGGGACAGCTGTTACCCTGTGTCCTCCCCTCTCTTATGGATCCAAGATGAGTTGATTTTTCCATCTGTTCAGCTTTTGGCTTTTTGTTAGTAAGAAGTGGCAACTCTCAAGCTTCTTACATTGTATCCTAAAATGGAAATTTAATTCCTTCCTAAGATGATGGTATGTGTAATTTAGGAAAAGGGAATATGGACACAATGCATATCAGTTGAAAAGCAATCACGACAGCAGCCACTGTTTAGTTAGCACTATTTTAAGCTGCCAGGGAAATGGTAGATACTTTCATTCAGTTTCCTATTAATGGAAATATTAATATATGAACTCTGAGAGTTCGCATTTGAGGCTAAAGGGCACAAAGTTACTTTTAATACATTTTTGTAGCATTGCCATATAAAATAATAAAATCATAATTTTAGCTTCACTAATAAGGGAGTAACCATCTTATAAGAATTGCACATAGTTTTCCTGAGATGTCAAGCTTGTTCCAGATCATTTCACTTAAAGTAGATTGTTCAACAGGAAAACCTTGATATCTAGCTCATGGCAATGCATTTATCATACTATATCCTTACTAAAAATATTTTCCTGCCAAGATAAACATATCACTTAGGTGATAAATATCAGAATCAATCTTTGCCCTCAAATGTAATACACTTCTCCATAATGTACTATGTAACTGGAAAATACCACTATGGAAAAATATGATAGCAAGAGAACAACAAAAACAAATCTCCAAAACACTTGTTCTTGATCTGTTTTGTTAAATGCTGTTTAACAAGCTTTGTAAATATTATATGCTGTGATATTAATTTTTAAATAAAGTGATTTTTTTCATTTCAATATCAAACTGAAAATTATATATTTTACTCAAATCATATGCATTTTGTTGATGTATCTACATCCATAAAAGTTGTGAATCATAGTGGAAGGAAGGTCATTGAAATATTTCTATATTTGCCTTCTTTATGACTTAACGTTTAAATAAGTTATGGCACTTACATAAATGATTCCAACAGTTGGTAACAGTATAAGGTGTTCAATATACTTAATTGGGTACTATATGCCTATGGAAATAATTTTCTGAAGTCTAAAATGATATGGTTCATTGGTTTCCAAAAGTAAATGTTTCTTTGTCTTCTACTCCTTTGTTCATATAAATAAAACATGTTTATCATATAAGTAAAACGTGTAAAAACATGTTTTACACTGACATTTAGATGTAATGATATTTTAAATTTATAAACATTTATCTTGCTCTGTGCCATGTTATTGTCCCCAATCACCCAATATTAATCCAAAACCCTGCTCAAAATATGATGGGGTGAAAAAAAAAGAAAGGATAGAAATAGCTGATAATTCTCCCCTCAAAAAAAAAATCAATGATCAAAAAAAAAATAAGGATGATGTGACTTATCTTCTTTACAACTATTCTTAATCAAGCAGCTAGATAAGTTTATGTGCTTTGCAGATGGATCGATAGTGACTGACTTAGAGAACAAATATCTATTACTACACAGGTCTATACAATGATCCTTGTTTGCCTACAGTCTTCAAGTATTTGGGAAATAGCTATCTTAGAATTAAATTTTTAGATGCAAACATACATTCGATTTTTATTATCTCATATTTTACCTAAAATAAATACAAATTATACAAATATAAATATATAAAATAAAATAAATTGCTAAAATAATTATAAAGAACACTTCTTTGAAATAGTTTTTAAAACAAAATCACTTCTACGGTGTGTATACATGTGTACACATGTGTGCATTTATATTTTTGTCCATCTTTGTGGATGTTATAATTTTCAGGCCTTAAATCACATTTCCACAATGGAATTTGCAAAATGGGCAAACCATGTCTTTGTGCCTGAGAGCTTGATGCTGATCTTCTAGCTTCATGTCTTTTTCATTCCTCATCCTAATCACAATCAAATCCTTCACTTGGTTCCATGATTGGCTTGAGAACAATTTGGATTGAAATCACATGAGCGACACAGATGGTATCTAATATTGCATCTCAGTTTTTGGCTTGACTCTGTAAGCTGCTTACTCAGTGGTGGAGAAGGAAAGAGCTGCTGACAGATGACACTATTAGGACAATCATAGCCAAGATAGACTGGCACCATTAGAGTGTTCAACAATCTGTTTTATATCTCCATGTTTCTAAGTCCATATTATTAAACAAACGTGTCCTTTTTTACAAGGAGCATAACACCTGAAACAGAGGCCACTTTTTACTCTTTAAATGTCCCATTAAGCAGAATGATTTTTTTTTAAGGGTATCTGTATTGAATATCAGGCGATATGTCATAGAGGTTAACACTATGTAGTAATAATACATTAACTTTTAGTAACTCTTTTAGATATATAATATACATTTATTTTACATTTTTGAAGGTAAAAATGTAATATTATATTACATATATTATGTTATATTTATAACATATTTATATTATATTGTTATCTTTATATTGTATGTATTTATATACAATATATTGTATGTTTATACTGTTATTTCATTGTAACACCAAGCAAGTTAAGAATGTGCATATAATATTAATTCAGTAGTCGACTATTGATTTTTAATAGTTAAGCATTTTAATTCACCATGGGTATCATTTTGAAAAAATTATAGGCATTTCAAAAGGGTAAGTATTCCTTCAAGTAAATTATAAGTAGAGTCTATTTATTTTCTAAGATGAGTGTATATGCAACGCAGAAGTTTTTTCTTAAAGTACAAAGAAGAAAATGCAAATCAAATATATTTCAATCACAGAGATGATTGTTAACTTACTAAAATAGTTTTTTGTCCCATTTCTATGCCTATTTCTCAATATTTATGACATACCATATATGCTGTTTGTTTAGGAATATTATCTCTATTTTTATTTGTAAGATAAGTTGGAAGATGAGAGAAATTGGTTGTGAAAATGTAGCAATTTATACATAATATAATGATTGTTGCAACCAAAGTTATGAGGGTCTAGAAATAAAAGAGTAAAAAGTCAGTGCTTGCATTTGTCATTTCCTGAGCATTTTCTCGTGTTCATCTAGTTTGATTTTAACAGCAGCCCTCTGAGATAGGCATCTTATTTCTCATTTTTCATTTGAGAAAACTATTTTCCGTGAAGATGGAGAATTTATCCAAGGTGATGTAACCTGTGAATAATGAAATAGAACACGATGCTGGTCTTTCCAAATCCAAATCATGTGTTCTTTCTCTACACTTTTGTCTAAGAGGAATATTAGCAAAACCATGTGTACTCCAAAGAATATGTCAGCAAAGTGAGCTCATGGGTTAAATGCTTTAGGGAGTAAATTAAAGAAAAAAGAAACCATTCCAATGGTTGGAATGACCGAAAGTAATGAGCTTCCTTCATTTTTGTGGGCACAGCCCAAATTTGATTACTTTCTGTTCCACAAAAATGATTCTGCTAATCTTCCTACAGCTAGATTATTTGTAATATATTTCTGTCTTAGCCAATGAGTGAGCAGTATAAATTGCTTTAATGAGTCAAAATGGAAATGATGAAAACTTAGATTGACTGGTTTGCCACAGAAAATTTAATCTACTTAAATCCTGAGTTTAGGTGTTTTTGTTGGATATAGAAAATCATATGGGAACTTGGTGACAACTAATGTCCCTTATCATGAGATCCAGCAGTCTTGCTCCTTGTATTTAGCAAAAGAAGTTGAGCACTAATGTCCACACGAAAACCTAAGCACATATGTTTATGTTTATTCATAATTGCAAGAACTTGGAAGTGATCAAGATGTCCTTCTATAAGTGAGTGGGTAAATAAACTGAAGTACATCCAGACAGTGGAATATTATTCAGTGAATAAGATAAATAAGTTATGAAACCACAAAAATACATGCAAGAACTTTAAATGCCAAGTGAAAGAAGCCAATCTGAAAAGGCTACACACAGTATGATTCCAATTGTATGATGTCCTGGGAAAAGCAAAAGTGTAGAGATAGTTTAGAGATCAGTGGTCGGCAGGGCCATAGGAGAAGGAATGGAGAGATGAATAGGTGGAGCACAGGGGATTTTTAGGGCAGTGAACCTATTCTTCATATTTATTTGTATATGCCATACAAATCATTACACATTTCTCAAACTCCTAGACTGTACTACACCAAGAAAGAACCACAATATCAACCATGGACATTAGTTATTAGTAAGGTAAAAAGACTGGCTCATCAATGGTAACAAATGTCTAATGCAAGATGTTAATAATATGGAAAGCTGTATTAAGGAGATTGGTGGTAGGAGGGTATATGAAAATTCTTTGTAGTTTTGAATAATTTCTTTGTAAACCTGAAAATGTTATAAAAATAAAGTCTGTAATAAGAAAAATTAGGAGAAACCTAAAAATTTAGTAAGTTTGGACAAAAAATCAGTGATATACACATTCTACAAAGTCTCTTAATTCTCTATATCGTGTTTTAACTACCATTAAACCCCTATTTTTTTTTAATAGCAAAACTGGAGATGGTTATCAATAATTACTATCTCCATTCTTTTGTTTCTCCTTTTAACTCATTCCATTTTTAACACTCAATCAAGGCTGTTCTTAGCAAACTCTTGGATAACCTATACATTGCAAAATCCACTGATCAGTTTTCAGACCTCTTGTGAAATATTTGGCATAGACTTATCACATCCAATTCCTTACTTGCATCCGCACAATTCTGTTTTTTGTCCTTCTAGGATGATATTCTCAGTCCTCTTTGCTGATGTTTCATTTCTTTGACTTCTCAATGTTAAGAGTGCCCTGGAGCTCTGCCTTTGGTTTGCTTTTCTCCTCTCTCCTCATTCATTCATTCATTCATTCTATGAGCTTTAAAATCCACTTATAAGCTGAGTCACAAAGTATAATGCCCTGCCTGGATCTCAATTTTGAAATGCAGATTATTTATCCAAAGTTTTAGGCAATATTTTTAGCCTTACCATATAGCAAATCAAATCCTTCTTACACCAAACCTGCTCCTCTTCATGTTCTGTTTATCTCAGTATTCTGAAACATATTCTTTCCGTTGCCTACACCCAAACCATAGATCCATAAATCCATCTTTTTCCCCTCATAACCCACTTTGAATATATCAGCAAATATCTTTGATTCCACTTTCAAAATATATGCAAAATATGAATACTTCTCACTTTTTCTATTTGTAATCATCCTTCTCTTCCTAGTCCTCATCATTTTCCTGACCTGAAACATCCCCTGAAACTGGGTTACTGCTTCTGCAACGGCCTTATCACAGGCTGTTCTTAATAATGACCTATCTCATTTGGAGTAAAAGCCGACATTGGACTCTCAAGCTATAGACCAGAACAGTCTGATGGAAGCCTTATGTGACCCATAAATATAATTTTACATGTTCCAGTAACTGCAAATGAAGAAAAAAAAAGAAAAAGGAGAAGTTAATTTTAATACTTTTATTTTTTTACATTTTAATATCTTTACAACACATACTTGGTATAAAAGTTATGATATTGAAACTTTTTTTCATTCTGTCTTTGAAATTTGGTGTATATTTTACATTTACATAACATCTCACATTGAACCAGGTACATAGAGTTCAGTAGTGTATAATCTATTGGTCAACATAGCCTTATGGAGTCTACCACATCAGCCCTCACACCAACTCATTATCTCTCTGCTCTAAGCATCTACTATACTTCTTAGCTCACTTTGGCCTTCTTTGTCTTTTTCCTGTGGTTTGAACAGATCAGTCTCAACCTGCTCCAAGACCACTGCATTGCCATTCCTTCTCTCTTTTTTTTCCCCAAATATGTTTATTTTCTTTTTTCAGTGTTATAAGATTAATTGTTCATGCACCACACCCAGTGCTCCATGCAATACGTGCCCTCCTTAATACCCACCACCAGGCTTGCCCAACCCCAATTTCCCCCCATTCACCCTTCCCTTCCTTCTCACAACGCCCTCCATGTTTTTCCTTATGCTCCACATGTAAGTGGGACCATAAGATAATTGACTCTCTCTGCTTGGCTTATTTCACTCCACATAATCTCTTCTAGTCCCCATCCATGTTGATACAAAAGTTGGGTATTCATCCTTTCTGATGGAGGCATAATATTCCATTGTATATATGTACCATATCTTCTTTATCCATTCATCTGTTGAAGGGAATTTTGGTTCTTTCTACAGTTTGGCAATTGTGGCCATTGCTGCTACGAATATTGGGGTACACGTGGCCATTCTTTGTAGTCCCTCCCCTCAACTCCGTGTGTAAGGTCGTGTTGCAGAAGTGAAGGGGCCGTGTTGGTGGGTGACCCCGGGAGAGGTACCAGGCGAGAGGCGAATCCCGAGGAGTGGTAGTGTGTGCCATTCCTTCTCTTTAGGAATATCTTTTTGATAGTTACAGATCTCACTACATTATCTCTGAATTATTATTTGCTCAAATAATAGGAATTCCACTACTTTCTTAGTTTCCCTTTTGCCATTTCAATTTCCCTATCTAGATAATTCTACTTATCACCTTGTGAAATTTTTAACATTTCATCATTTTTCTGACATATGTGTGTATGTGTGTATAATATATGTATGTGTTCAGTTTGTCTCTATGCCATCAAATGTAAGCTGCATGAAGGCAAAGACTTTTGTCTGAATGCATTGCTCTATTGCCTGCAGCCTGTGCCGAGCTGGCTTATAATGGATACTCAACAATTAACTATTGTTTAACAAATAGTTGTAAAACTGGGAAGATCTAGAACTTACTATAAATTAGAAAGAATAATATGGTGTGAGGCTATATTTAATGAAAGCAAGCACTCCTGGAAATATTTTGCTAAATGTATATATTTACCTATTCCTGGGTAAAAGTCCACCTCAAAATGTAGTTTAGAATAGGGATTAGCAAATCTTTTATGTAAATGATTACATAATTATCTTAGGTTTTGCAGTCCCTAAGTTCTTTATTGCAGCTAGCTGACTCTACTGTTGTAGCATGAAAACAGCTGTAGATAAAACATAAAGAAGTGGGTACAACTGTGTTCTAATAAAACTTCATTTACAAAACTGTGGGCCAGTAGATGGGCCCTAGTTTTCCAAGCCTTAAAACAACAACCATTAATATCATTTTTGAGTCTGTGGATCAGGTGGGTGGCTCTGCCAATGGAGGCCAGGCTTGGCTGATCTTACTAAGTCAGGCTTTCTAATGTGTCTGGATCAGGTGGCAGGTGGCCTGAGCTGACTGTCTAATCTGGCTTCACTCACATGCCTGGTGTCTAACTGGCTGTTCTCTGAGGCACTGTGAATAACTGGGCCAAGTGTCTTCCAACTTCCAACAGGCTAGGCTGCAAATGTTCATGTGGAGGCTTGGCAATGTTCCAGGGAAGAAAATGGAAGCAAGTAAAGCTTCTTGAGAACACATTCTGTTGGCCAAAGAAAACCCACAAGGCCATCCCAGTTTTAGTGATAGTCTATCAGATTTACTCCTATAGGAGATGCTGCAGAGTCCGAAGGCAAAGAAATATGTATATAGAGAAGTGAAAAATGGCATACATTTTTGCAATCTGTCTACCATTATATGGTTTTCAATATTAAGTCAAACAAACTATTTCTAGGAAATAGTCCATTATTAAAAATACTCTATGTCAGTGTTAAGTAAATACAAGCCCAAGATCATTTCCTACTTAAAACAGTCCCCATTGAACCCTCCTACACTGTTGGTAGGAATGCAGGCTGGTGCAGTCACTCTGGAAAACAGTATGGAGGTTCCTCAAAATGTTGAAAATAGAGCTACCCTAAGACCCAGCAATTGCACTATTGGGTATTTACCGTAAAGATACAAATGTAGTGGTCCAAAGGGGCACATGCACCCGAATGTTTGTACCAGCAATGTCCACAATAGCCAAACTATGGAAAGAGCCTAGATGTCCATCAACAGATGAATGGATAAAGATGTGGTATATATATATATATATATATATATATATATACAATGGAATACTATGCAGCTATCAGAAAATGAAATCTTGGGGTGCCTGGGTGGCTCAGTGGGTTAAAGCATTTGCCTTCGGTTCAGGTCATGATCTCAGGGTCCTGGGATCAAGCCCCACATTGGCCTCTCTGCTCAGGAGGGAGCCTGCTTCCCCCTTTCTCTCTGCCTGCCTCTCTGCCTACTTGTGATCTCTCTCTCTCTCTCTGTCAATAAATAAATAAATCTTTAAAAGAAATGAAATCTTGCAATTTGGGATGATGTGGATGAAACTAGAGGGTATTATGCTAACAGAAATAAGTCAATCAAAGAAAGACAATTGTCATATGATCTCCCTGATGTGAGGAATTTGAGAGGCAGTGTGGGGGTTCACTCTGGGAGAGTAGGGAGGGAAAAAATGAAACAGGATGGGACTGGAGAGGGAGACAAACCATAAAAGACTCAATCTCAGGAACAAACACAGCGTTACTGGGGTGGGGATGGGAGGGATGGGGTGGCTGGGTGATGGACATTGGGGAGGGTATGTGCTATGGTGAGCTCTGTGAATTATGTAAGACTGATGATTCACAGACCTACACCCCTGAAGCAAATAATACATTATATGTTAATTAAAAAAAAAGAAAAAAGAAAAAAACAGTCCCCCTTCTCCTAGCTTAGAGCATTGTCTGAATTTGGTAATTAATCTTTGCCAATATCTGTAGGTATCTGTATACTGCTTTAATCATATGTGTCCTATTTTGCCTATGATCTAACTTATCAGAACCATCTGGACATGTACCATGATTTCTAATTTGTAGTTTCAGCTAATGAGTCTTAGGATTTCTGTTTTATTATTTACATTATGATGTGTGAAGCAAATCTCTAGTCAAGTTATGTTAATTATCTTAATTTGCTAGACAATATTGAAACTTTATCTCCCGAAAGCAAAAAAAAAAATTCTAGATTTTAATCTCTAGTGTTAAATATCTCCATGATGCCTTTTTATTTTGGTAGTGCCCTAGAGGTAGTGATTTAGTCAAATATTTTATTACCTGCTTATCTCTGTTTGCTTCATCAAGCTGTTTAGAAAATGAAAGCAGATGGTGCTGGTCAGAAATGTAGTTCATAAAGACAGTTACTTACTCATTAAAGTTTGTAATAGATCTAAGCAGACAGTGCAGAAAGGATTTTATTTATTTATTTGTTTGTTTGTTTATTTATTTTTGATGGTAGCAGTTGATTTTTTTTCCATATACTGTCTTATCCACATAAGGAAAAAAATAATTCTCTAAAATTATTTTCAGAGTAATTTACTCTTCAGAAATATGAATAAAACTAATAAATTTACATTTGAATCATAGGGAAAATTGCTAAATATTTTTAAATGAAATATATTAAACTACTTAAAAGAAAGGTTTCTATCCTATATCAGCTAAAGCCACATCTATATTAGAAGAGATGGAATTATAAATTAATTATACAAATAATTTCAACTTAGGGCATTGTTTTTCAATTATCTAAATCTTTTGAGTAACTTATCTTGAAAACTGTCACATTCATCCTTATTATTTTGGAGTTAAATTGATATTTCTTGGCACTTGATGAATTGATATGAATATTGAGATGCACTTTGGTATATTGTCTGAGTATCTTCAATCTGAATGATTAATGATGAATGTTATAGCTATTTATGGAAACATGAAATGAATTTACTCTGCAAACATTTCTGGCTAAAGTAAGCTATTGTAAGGAAAGATATTGATTAGAACTGAATGTACTATGAAACTGCTTACATTACATAAGTGTTTTACAGTCTGAAAGTTTGTGAATTTTATTATGGAAGTATATATGGCTTAGAGTATTCCCTAACGTTTCTTTACACAAGATACATCATTGGTAAAAGGTGAAAGTTTGTATTAGGAAATTTTCTCTCAGAATAAGTGTTTCAAAACTCTTGAAAACATAACCCCCCCGCAATTATTCTTTACTCAGAATTATTCAGAAACAGGCTTTAGCTTCAAAAAGCCTCAAGCACTCTTAAGTTCACACATATATATACGTGTGCGCGCGCACACACACACACACACACTTCATAACACAAAGACAGTAAAACTTGGCATATATTGTATTAACTTCTCATAAATTAATTTCACAGTTTTGAGTTTGAAAGAATAGTGTTCCTGAGGCGGCAGTTTTAATTCTGGTATTTCTATTTTCTCACCCTATGCAAAATAAAAATGTCTTTATTGACAGGGTTAAGTGGCATATTTAAAGTTGGTGCATAATATTACAGTAAAATGAAAAGGAGTTTAATCATAAAATATTCATTCTTCCATGACAATATTTACTGTCAAGTTTGCTTTCTTTCTTATTCTTGCATAAAGTTAAAGCAAAATGACTTTAATTCCTCTTACCTAGTTACCATTTTGATGTTAAAAATCCCTCTTGGCTTTGGATCTATGAACTCCACTCAACACCCTTTTATCTTCTTTGCTTGAGATAACTAGCTACTCCCTGATTTAACAAAGGCAAAACAAAACAAAGCAAATTTTCAAACCTCAGATTAAAAGAAAGAAACAAAAAGATAAACTTTCCTTCCAAGATCTCATTTTTTTTTCCCCTTCAATGTATCCTGGTAGCAGTAAGTCAGATGAGAAGATTATGGCTCCTTATTATTTCTGCTTACAAGTTATTAGAACCTGAGATAGTCTTTTCCACAGAAAGTCCCACATTTTATATTACAGTGAAGAAAACTTTCAATTCTCATGAGATATATTTCTATTTCACTCTGTTAAGTGTTACTGATTAAACTATAAAAACTGTAGGTTTTCAGGAATTTCTGGATTAGGACCTCTGCAATTAATTAATTTGAAGTGTCAAAGTTCAATAAACATAATTTATGTTTTAAAATATAATTTTTATATTATAAAAAATGAAACAAAGTGGCATGCTAAAATCGAATAATCATTCCATAGTTAACTAGCCTTTCTATATTACAGAAGTATGCATGATCTCATAAGTAATGACAAAAGCAACCGTTTATATATAGTTTGAACCTTCAGAAGCTAAAAATTTCTAAATCCCATTATTCTTGTCCTGTCTCGCCATGATTTCTATTAGTTTGCATATTTTTTAATGTGTATGAAACATGAAACCCAGTGGCTGTGTATTACTACGTAGTCGCTTAAATTGCAGATGTATCGTTCAAGTATTTAAGTCAAGATACAGAAAAATATACTTTTTGCACTAGTTAGGCAAGGGTAGTCACCAAGGAGACCAAGACATCACCAAAGAGAGCATGAGAAAGTTACAAAGATCATAGCAGCAGTCTTGACTTTAGTTCCTGCATTCCTAGAGTAGCCTGCTAATAGCTAACAGACATCCTATCAACATTTATAACTTGCTCAGCAGGAAGCCATGGTGCTTGGTGTGTGTTCAGTGTGTTAGAAGGCTGCTGTGCCCTGAAGGAGCTGTGTCCTCTTACTAGAATAGGAAAACAAAAGAGTACATGATATAGGGGAGAGATGAGAGATGACATGAATACTAGTGAATGTTGCTACATGTGATTCATAGACGCTGTTGTTATTTTAAATACGTGGATTATTTTACTTACATACATTATTTTCTATACATGTCCATTATTTATAATACATTTGTGTGATAGAGATACATCGCGTTTTGTTATTTCATACTGTTATGTTAGTTTATAATGAGTTATGAAGGGTATTTAGGACTAGAATATTCTACTTAAAAAGATAGACAGTAGCATTTCAGGGTTATGATATTATAAACTATAAGCATTATTCTTTCCAGTAAGGTGAAATCAAATTAACCTGACAAAATAGAGCATTCTGAAAAAATCTAGAATGAGAGGAGGGCAGTAGAATAAAAGAAAGGAAGAGTGCAAAGGGATTTGTGATTAACTCTCCTAACTGAGATGAACCAAACAGCTACTTCTGTAACTTTATTTTACCTACAGAAAACACAGACAAATTAATCAAGACATTTGATGAACAAATAAGACAGAAGAGGGGGACCCAAGAGCATGAGGGAAGTCTGCCTGCCAGAGCGAGTCTGTGATGCCCTTGGTGCCCTGCATCACAAGGGCACTGAGTATTTATATAGCTGTTGTTTTCCTGCTTGCTTTACTTTCATCCTCAAAATTGATAATTTCTCCCTTTTTTCTTTTCAAATCACCTGTTGTGGGCCTTTCTCCCTTCACATCTACCAGTTGTTGTTTTGTTTGCCCCCCCTTTTATATATAATTGACCTTCCCTACCATTAAATGTTATCTGTTCCTTTTTTCATTTCTCTTTCAAAATGCAATACAAAAATAACAAAATTTGTTGTTTTGCAAAGAATGTTTATCCCAAGCACGTGAATAATCTAATTTAGAAGAGCTTGTAATTCAAGTGCATAATTTCGTATTATGAAACATATTATGAGATGCAATTTGAAATTCTAAATCAGTAAGGACTGCTTAAAAAAAACATACTTCTTACATATTGAATTTTATTTTTATGTGTGTAGGTGTAACACATTATTTATAGAGTAACACCAGATAAATTATCTCTGCAATTTATTATTTTTCTCCTAAGCTGTTAATTTTCATAATAACAACAATACAGGAAAACTTAAATAAATGTTTAATGAAGAAAATATACCATCTATATCAGTGTTTTGACCCAAATAATTAGTTACTGTCTCGACTGACGTTATATAAAAATAATGTTAATTTAATTGACTGCTACATTTTTTCCTTCACGTGTCTTTAAATATCGTATGCAACATAAAATTTTTCAGTTTCTATTTTATATGATATTCCCTTGGAGAATTTATAAAATATGATTTAAAGTATAAAAAACACAATAAAAATGATAGTCAAAAAATAGGGACATGACTCGACATAAAATTAAGCTCATCAGTCAATGAATAGGACTAATGGATAAATACAAAAACATACTTAGCACATAGTAGGCACTGCATAGTAGACACTAATGACTAGTAATAATAGTTATCAAGATGATGATGATTAATGTTTGAATTAATTGCCCTTACTCATGATGAGAAGTCAGTAATTGAAGCGGGAAGATATAATGTAAATATCTAAATAAATGACATAACTTGAAAAATGGAGTAATATCAAGAGGTTTGAGAATTTCACATGGTCCTCAGCTATATTTTGTGGTTGTTTTATTTTCTAAGTGCCACGATTCACTTTCACAATTTATGTATATACATCTACATGTAGCCATGTGTTTTTCAGCTCTATATATCTTTAGTTAGAGATTTTTTTCTCATTGATTTGGTAAAGTTATATTACAAAAATGAGAGTGTGGATCTCTTTTATCTTTTTTTTTAGTATATTTATTTATTTGATTTATTTCATTGTAAAATAAAATGTGAAGACATAAAAATCATATGAAACAAACATATAACCCAAGAAATTGTCATAAGGCAAAGTGTTCATAAACCAGTTGCCCTACCCCGCCACCAGCCTTCTCTCCAGCAACCCTGTTTGTTTCCTGTGATTAAGAGTATCTTGTGGTTGGTCTCCCTCTCTGATTTCATCTTGTTTTATTTTTTCCTCTCTTCCCCTATAATCCTCTGTTTTGTTTCTTAAATTCCACATATGAGTGAGATCATATAATTGTCTTTCTCTCATAGACTTATTTCACTTAGCATAATACCCTCTAGTTCCATCCATGTCATTGCAAATGGCAAGTTTTCATTTTTTTGATGGCTAAGTAGTATTCCATTGTATATATATATACCACGTCTTCTTTATCCATTCATCTGTCAATGGGCATCTGGGCTTATAGTTTGGCTATTGTGGAAATTGCTGCTATAAACATTGGGGTGCAGGTGTCCCTTTGGATCACTACATTTGTATCTAGGGTAAATCCCTAGTAGTACAGTTGCTGGGTTGTAGGGTGTAGTAGCTCTGTTTTCAACTTTTTGAGTAACTTTCATTTTGTTTTCCAGAGTGGCTGCACCAGCTTGCATTCCCATCAACATATTTCTTTTTCAACGATATGACAATAATATAAATTTCATTATTAAGACGATAGACCAGACACTTTCAAAATTCATATAGCTTCATAGTTGAATTGTTAATAAGAGACAAGGAAATATTACTAATCATCATTTTATTATACACGCTTAGAACTCTAATACTCATAAGTCCTTTCAGATAGAGAATTCTGTACTGTTTCTTCTTCCAAATAAAAGATATCCAATTTAATTCTCTTTCATAAGCTAGCATCTTGTTGATTTTTCTTTAATAAGGAAACCAAGAGTTATCTATAGTTGCTTCATATTTAAAGCTTTAATGTGGTTTCTATTGACCAATCTTTATCATTTATTATTGAGTAAATTGGTGTTATCTATCTTTTTCTAATTAGCTTTAACACTAATAGCCAGGGAAAAAGATTTGTGTGGATTTTTGAAGTCAAATTTATAGAGTGGCTTGATAAACATTTAATTAAAACTATACAATGCCTTAGAGTTAAGATTATATTCTAGTATGTAAAGTTCAAAATCATGCCATTCCATGAAGCAATTACGTCTTATCGAATAAAATGTCTGACTGATAATGACCACTATAATGATGTGATAAATTTTAAATGACACTGAGAATATTTGTGTTTATTTTGTTGTGACAACATCTTTCTAATTTACTTTCTAAATTTAAATATCCTACTTAAAGCCTGGAGCATAAAATGAAAACCAGACTGCTAAAATTTCTGGCATATTCTGATTATAACAATGAAAAATAAAAAGACTACTTTAGATTCAGGTTGTGCCTTTTTAAATCTCAAAGGTATTTCCAAATTAATTGTGACAAATATCAACATTAAGTATACATTCACAAATGACTAGATGATAGCTAGTACCAAATGATACTTAAATATCACCAGGTCTTCAAATATGCCCCACATACTTTCCCATCTTGGTACATGTTCATTATTCTTGTTTTCCAGTGTTCTCTCCCAGATAAACTTACCCTTCAAGGCCCACATAATCACCAATGTTTCTATTAGTCTTTCTGTGATTTTCTTCCCTGGGATGCTTCTATGTCTCTGCTTCTATAAAACTTTGTGCTTAACCTCTCTTATAACACATTCTACATGGTATTATAATTATCTCCTTAGGTATTTGCCTTTCCGTAAGATTTCATATTTCTAGAAGAGGTCTAATTCTGACAGATTTTGTATCCCCAGCTCCAAGCATACAACCTGATACATCTTGATTATCAAATACATATTTGCTGAATGAGTGAATACACAATTAGTCAAGAGAATCAAGCAATCCCAGATTTGAGGCCAGAACGGATGAGCATGCTGTGATCTCAAAAAGTTGTTAAGCAAGGCACTGACAAGCCTCATGGGATTGTTTTGCTGGACGGTGGTTCTTAATCTGGCTGTTTTGGGAATGTTGTTTATGTGAACTGAATGGCCTGGCCTGTAGATGAAGTTAACACTCCTTCTCTGGCTTCTTACATGAATCAAGGTTATGTGCTGCCTAACGAGCATTCTGAAATATCAGGCCTGACACTTTCTCCAAGTTAATGAAGATAACTCAATGTATGGGATCATGTATTTTATGGTTCTAAATTCATTGATTTAAAACCCAGAATAAAACTGTAACTTCTACAACACATAACCATCTTTGTGAGACCCATTGGAATAAACTTATCAGAGGAGGCTGTCAAATGCATAAGTTACTTTCTGAGTGTAAGTCTTTCTCTAAGGTGTTCTAACTCCTCCTGTAGGTCTCTAGAAGAGCACTTACTAAATTAATATTATAACCCTTCTAGTCTAATGTACCTCTCAATGAATTTGCTGTATTCTGACACTCTGCCTTATCTATCCACCATATATGGGTCCAAAATATTCCTTCCATGAAATCTTCATTTTATCTGGATAGAGCTGTATTTAGTCAAGAATATCCTTGAAAAGCCACTTGGATTTAGAGCTTCTAAGGTTTTATATTTTTTGCAGTTTCTGAGTCTTCACGTTGCCCCAGGTCAATCACATAACTTCTCTATACCTAGATTTATTCTATGTTGGATGAATAAGGTAGTATAAAAATGCCTTTAGATTCACAAATTAAAAGTTTTTTCAGAGTAAAACCCTCTTAGCTTCCTTACATGCAAGGGGAAGGAATAGCCCCACTAATATTCCTTAAATCAGCTCCATAGACTTGCCAGCAACCTCAAGCTGGGTCTCTTTAGGTGGTGGGCCTCTGGCTAGCTTTGCTTGTTCTGGTTCAGTTCATGATTTCTGCCTGTCTCTGGCATGAGAATACAGGGGAAACTCAATAAAAATTTTTCTGAATGAAGTAATTAATTCAACACTCATTCATTCGTTCATTCAAAAGATACTTGCCAGAGTAAAATCAGCCCACTGGGACCAGAATCTTACATTCTGTTCGTTCTGGGGGTTATTTTTTTTTTCCTAGTGTTTTAAAAGGCAAATTGGTAATTTGATTTTTCTGCTAATATTGAATATTACTGAAAATATCACAGAAGGAAAGACTATAAGATTTTTCACCCTAGATGCCTTTATGAGATATTTACAGATAATGAAACTAAGAACAGAAGTAACAAAGTTCATACAGTATGTGACGGTATTAAGACTGGTAAACAGATAGTCTAAATATAGGTTCTGAGATCTTAATAATACTGTTGGGAGAGTACTAGTACTTATTATGTTTACTTTTCCAGAAATTTTGTTAGTATCATGTGTGTGTGTAAGTATCATAGTCACTGTCTCCAACTATTAAAAAATTGTTAGACAATTAATAGAATATACTTCAACCTGGGTGGTTAATAGACCAGAGCTCTTCTATTAGACAATTTCTTCCAGCTTTACTCTTTAGAAAGAAAACTGTAATTATGATTAATTGGAGGCAAAATTTTTCAAGATTGGAAAAGAAGGATTTAATAAAGCATTACTGGGTTAAAGTTGAGTAAAGAAATGAGACTTTATTAGAGGTCAAATTAACCAAAACATTTTTGGGGAATGGAATAGAATGTTTTTATTTCTTAGTGAAATTTTATATTGAAGGTCTCTAAACTTGTATCAGGTGAAACAGAAGGAGAAATTGTGTTTTCTTTCTAGTTGATTAATATAGCGATGGAGTTAAAACAAATGACTGCTATAGTCCTAATAATTAATAGTGTGTATCAGAATAGATAGTTCATTTTAAGTTAAAATTCCTCAGATCTAATAGTTTATAATAATAGTAATAATTAAAAATAATATAGATTTATTTCTGGTTCATGCTGTGTGTCCATTGATGGTCAGCCTTGGATTCTGCTGTACCTCATTCTGACTCAGGAATGCAGGCTGGGGGAGGCTCTACCTCACTGCTTCCATGACTGCTAAAGACAGGTGGCAAGGGATGAATAACCCATAAATTCTGGCTTTTAGAGTCTTTTCTGGGAAGCACCATAATATCATTTCCAATTACATTTTTTTTTCTGTCCAAAGCAAGAAATACTGCCATTGCAAATTTTAAGAGACATAGATAAGAGAAATCTTACTATATACTTATTAAACAGAAAGCTGGGAATGTTTGGGGAATAGCAGAGATGACTCCCTCATGGTGCCGCTTCCAAAGAGCACGGGGAAACAAAGAAATCAAGTAAAGAATTTTCTCAGGGCCAACTGAGGAGAGATGTCCCCTCAGCTAAGCATCTAGACTGCCACTATAGCTGCATTTTATAGTTACTAGAGGATTTGGGGTGTCAGTTTCTAAAGCTTCCTTCCCATTCAGAAGTAAACTTTTACAATAAAAAGCTAGTAAAAAAAAAAAAGCTAGTATACTCCAATTTCACAAATTATCAAAATAACCATCTGCCATTTTCCCCTGGGGTTCACAATGTTTTCCCAATACACTGTCCCCCTACCTCAGGAGCGCACTCCTTCTCACACATGTAGATTTTCATTGTAGAGAAGTGGATGATTTAAGGTAGCCTTCAAATTACATATATTCAGGCACTAGTTATCATTACCACCTGTATTTTATAATGATGAATATACATTAGTATATATTTTTCTTTATTGAGATATAATTGACATATAACTTTAGTGTCAAGTGTACAACATAATGATTTAACATTTATGTATATGGCGAAGTGATCATCACAATAAGTCTAGTTAATATCCATCACTATACATAATGACAAATTGTTTTTCTTTATTTTTTTAAGATTTTATTTTATTATTTGACAGAGAGAGAGATCACAAGTAGGCAGAGACGCAGGCGGAGAGAGAGAGAGAAGCAGGCTCCCTGCTGAGCAGAGAGCCTTATGTGGGGCTCGATCCCAGGGCCCTGAGATGATGACCTGAGCTGAAGGCAGAGGCTTTAACCAGGAGCCCTGATAAATTGTTTTTCTTAAGAGGAAAATTTTAGGGGCACCTTGATTGTGCACTTGGTTAAGTGCCCAACCCTCGGTTTTGGCTCAGGTCGTGATCTCAGGCTCGTGAGGTAGCACTCCATGTTCAGTGTGGGCTCTGCTTGGATTCTCTCTCCCTTGCACAACTTTCCCCACAAATAAATAAGTCTTAAAAAAAAAGGTGAAATTTTAAGATTTATTCTCTTAGCAACTTTCTTAAGTATGTATGTATGTATGTATGTGTGTGTGTGTGTATTTATTTATTTTAGAGCAAGAGTGAATGAGCCTGAGGCAGAGAGGGACAGAAGAAAAGGGAGAGAGAGAATCTCAAGCACACTTCTTGCTGAGCATAGAGCCTGTTGCAGGGCTTGATCTCATGACTTTGATGTCATGACCCTAGCTGAAATCAAAGGTCGAATGCTCAACCAACTGAGCCACCCAGAGCCCTGCTCTCTTAGCAACTTTCAAATACATAATACAGTATTAATAATTATAGTCACCATGCCGTGCATTACATTCCCATGACTCATTTGTTTTATAACTGCAAATTTTTTCCTTTTGACCCACTTCATCCATTTTGCCCACCCCCACCGTGACTGGCAACCATCAATCTGTTCTCTGAATCTATGATCCCATTGTTGCTGTCGTTTGTTTGTTTTACAAACTTAGCATAAGGTCCTCAAGGTCCATGTATTTTGTTGCAAATGGCAAAATTTCCTTCCTTTTTATGACCAAATAGTAGTCCATTATGTATGTACATATTACACTTTCTTTGTCCAGTCATCCATGATGGACACCTAGATCTTTTGCATATTTTGGCTATTGTAAGTAATTCTGTAATAAACATAGAGGTGCAGATTTTTTTTCTAAATAGTATTTTCATTTTCTTAGGTAAATAACCAGTGGTAGAACTGGTAGATTGTTTGATATTTCTATTTTTAATTTTTGAGTTGCCAAGATACTATTTTCCATAGTAACTACACCAATTTGCATTCCCACTAACAGTATACAAGTATTCCTTTTTTCACATCCTCACCAATATTTGTTATTTCTTGTATTTTTGATAATAGCCACTCTAACAATTGTGAGGTGATAGCTCACTGAGGTTTTGATTTGTGTTTTCCTGATGATTAGTGATGTTGAATTTCATGTACCTGTTAGCCATCTACTTGTCTTCTTTGGAAAAAAGTCTACTCAGATCTGCCTTTTTTTTTTTTTTTTTTTTTGGAGGGAGAGAGGTGGGGGAGGAGCAGAGGCAGAGGGAGAGAGAGAAAAAAAATTTTTTAAAGATTTTATTTAGTTTGGGGTGCCTGGGTGGCTCAGTGGGTTAAGCCTCTGCCTTTGACTCAGGTCATGCTCTCAGGGTCCTGGGATAGAGCCCTGAATGGGGCTCTCTGCTCAGCAGAGAGCCTATTTCCTCCTCTTGCTCTGCCTGCCTCTCTGCCTACTTGTGATCTCTCTCAGTCAATAAATAAATAATCTTTTTAAAAAAGATTTTATTTATTTGACAGAGAGATAGAACCAGAGAGTACAAGTATGGGGAGAGGGGGAATGGCAGAGGGAGAAGGAGAAGCAGGCTCCCCTCTGATCAGGGAGCCCAATGCGGGGCTCAATCCCAAGACTCCAGGATAATGACTTGAGCCAAAGACAGATGCTTAACCAACTAAGCCACCCAAGCTCCCCGAGAGAGAGAGAATCTTAAGCAGGCTTGACACCCAGCATAAAGCCCAACAAGGGGGTTGATCTCATGACCCTGAGATCACAACCTGAGCTGAAATCAAGAGTTGGTTGCTTAACTAACTGACCCACATGGACGCCCCCAGATCTGCCCATTTTTAAATTGAATTATTTGTTTTTTGTTATTGAGTTGTATGAGTCCTTCATATATTTTGGATATTAACCTCTTATCAAATATAGGATTTGCAAATATCTTCTCCCATTCAATAGGTTGCCTTTTTGTTTTGTTGACAGTTTCCTTTGTTATATAGAAGTTTTTTAGTTTTTTTTTATTGTTCTTCACAACTGATGTATGTACATTGGTATTTTCTTGCCTAAGAACTGCTGGTCATGTAATTCTCACAAATACAGCTTTTTTTATATTTTAGTAGTAACATCATTCTTGAATTATTTAATCAATATCATATTTTTGTTTGTTTTGTCTTTTTTTGTCTGTGTTTGTGTTATTCTTATCCAGCTGTAAAAAAGTGCTAAACTGGAATTTTGCTCTCAGCTACTTGGTGAATTATGTGGAACAATTACAAAAAAATCTATTGATTTTTTTTTTTAGTCTTTTTTTTTTTAAAGCAGTTTTAGATTTACAGAAAAATTGAATGGAAAACACAGAGAGTTCCTAGATTTGCTCTTGTCCTGACAAATTAATTCATCAATAGTGAATAGTTTTCACTATTATATCTTGCATTGGTGTGGTATATTTGTTACAATAACAAACCAATCATACATTATTATTAATTGAAGAGCATAGTTTATATTACAGTTCATTTGTACAGTTCTGTGGTTCTGATAATTGTATAATGTCATATAGCAATCATTATACTATTGGTACAAACAGAATATTTGTGTCTCTTCAAATTTGTATATTGAAATTCTAACCCCCAGTGTAATGGTATTTAGAAATGGGGCCCTTTGGAGTTAAGAAGGGTTAGACTAGGTCATACAGCTAGGAACCTCATGTTGGAACTAATGCCCTTATAAGGAGAGGGGGAGGCACTCAGGTTTCTCTACTTATATGCACGAAGGAAGGGCATGTGAGAACATCACCAGTATGACACTTCCAGCTTCCAGAACTGTGATGAGTAAATGCTTGTTGTTAAAGCTACCCAGTCCGTGCTAATTTGCTATGGCAGCCAGAGTAAACCAAGGCAAGTATCACCTACAGTGCTCCACCAGTTCATCCTGCCCACTCTCCCCCAAACTCCTAGCAATCACTGATCTTTTCACTATCTACATAGTTTGGCTTTTTTTAGAATGCCATGTAGTTGAAATCATTTAGTATGTAGGCTTTTTGGATTGGTTCCTTTTATTTAGCAATATACATTTAAAGTTCACTAATATCTTTATATGGCTTGATAGCTCATTCCTTTAAATCATTTATTGGCATCCTATTGCATGAATGTACCACTCTATAGATCAATCTATCTATCTATTTATCTATCTACCTATCTATCTATAGTTTATATAGGTTATGAATAACACTGCTGTAAACATTTGTATGTAGTTTTTTTTTTCTTTTGTAATGTGGAGATAAATTTTTAAATCAGTTGGGTTATACCCAGAAGCATGAATGCTGGATTGTATAGTAAGAAAGGGGGAAGAGGGATGGGCCAAATGGGTGAAAGAGAGTGGGAAATGTAGGTGTCCAGTTCTGGAATTAATAAATCACAGGATTAAAAGGCAAATCATAGGAATTATAGTCAATGGTATTATAATACTAGTGTTGTGTGGTGACAGATGGTAGCATAGCAAAGTGGATAGAGAAGTTGAATCACTATGCTATACACCCACAACTTATGCAACAACTATACCAAAGAAAATGCTGAGGTTTTGTTAGAAGGTGGAGGAAGGACAGTAAAGTACCCTCCAGATGGGGAAGCTCCCCTCACCTTTTTTTTTGAGTATAGCTGACACAGAATGTTACATTGGTTTCAGCTGTGCAGCTTAGTGATTTGACAAGTGTATACATTATGCTCTGTTCACCACAAGTATAGCTACTATCTGCTAATATCTATAATATTGTTATTGTAATATCATTGACTGTATTCCTTATGCTGTGAGAAGGCAGTTTGAGACCGAAAAATGAAGCAGGCCACTTGATACTGTCTCCACAGTTTTGTTCAGGGTAACTTACTGACAGGATGAGGCAGATGGAAGATCTAGGCACTACACAGCAATTCTCTGTTAAGTCTGGACCTTAATCCACAGCTTTTACAGAGTTAGGGACTTGTGGTGAGGTCAAAGCATAGGTATCTGAAGTGAAACAACCTTCTCATATTCCGATCAGGGCATATATTAACCTCCAAGAGGCCTGGCACTTGTAACCCTGGGGAAGGTCATTGCATGAGCATGAACGGGATGGAGGGCCAAACATGGAGTCAGTGTTATCAGCATTCCTACAGGTTTGTAGGAAGCTGATAAATCATCCTCCAAAGCAGCTATGACATTTTGCAATCTCACCAAGAATGAATTAGTCACTATTCTACATTCTTCAAAACTGCTATTGTCACTTTTTAGGGGATTAGGGGAGATGGGATTTGGCCATTCAAATAGGTGTGTAGTTGTATGTCTTTTTATTTTAATTTACATTTACACAAAGACAAATGGTACTGACCTTTTTTAATATGCTTATATGCCACGTAGAAATACTCTTTGATATGGTGTTTGTTCAGAATTTTTGCCAACTTCTTAACTATTTATTTGCTTTCGTTTTATTGACTTTTAAGAGTTCTTCATATATTTAGGATAAAAGCAACTGTTTTCTCTCAATATGTGGTATATCTTTCATTCTTTTAACTATACCTTTCACAGAATAGAGCGTTTTAATTAAGTCCAACTTTAAGGCGAGCAGAAAAAAATCTCTCTGTTGCTTCTTGTTTCTTTTAAAAATTCACCTGTTGGGGCGCCTGGGTGGCTCAGTTGGTTAAGCGACTGCCTTCGGCTCAGGTCATGATCCCGGAGTCCCGGGATCGAGTCCCATATCGGACTCCCGGCTCTGCGGGAAGTCTGCTTCTCCCTCTGACCTTCTCCCCTCTCATTCTCAGTCTCTCTCTCTAATAAATAAATTAAAAAAAGAAATTCACCTGTTTAAGTCAGGCCCATGATGATAATGTCCATTATAAATACCGTAAAATCAAGTGATTAGGAATTTCAATTATATCTGCAAAATTCCTTTGCTGTATCACATAACCTAATCATAGGATTAATATACCATTGTCTTAACAAGTCCTGTTCATGCTTAAGAAGTGGTATTACACAGGGTGTATACACAGAGGGGAGGAATTGTAAGTACTATCTTAGAATTCTGCCTACCACAATGCACTTTTTGGCCCTCAACAACTTGCATCCTTTCCAAATATAAACTACATTCACCCTATCTCGAGGTTCCCAAGAGTCTCATCCCATTATGACATCAGCTCACATTCCAAAGTTTTCATCTGTTCTAAATCTCATTAACTCAAAACCTCAAAGTTCAAAATTTTATCTTCTCAATAAGATAGATAGATTTTTGGAGTGTAATCCACTAAATGCAGCAATTTAGGGCCCAATTCATTTCTCTTCTCATCCTAAGATATGTATGTCATTCAACTAAAGGCACATGGGTTTTCATTTGTTTGATTTCTCAAAACATTAGCCCAGAAACTCAATAATAAAATGAAGTCAGAAAATTTCTGAAGTGGAATATCTACCTTAATGGAAACTTCTTTGAAAAATGTTGACAATCCATTGAAATAGAAAGTCTACCTTAATAAAGACCTTTGAAAAATGTTCACAGAAGAAATATTTCACAAATATTAGTGTAGTTTTCATATCCCTTTTAAAAAAAGGAAAGTTCCATTTCCATATATCATTTAATATTATTAAAAATTATTGATCCATTGATATTAGAATGAAACAGTAGGCCATTTAGTTAAATGTGTAATCTGTATGAGGTTTTGTAACAAAGCCCAGATATGCTTTTGATCTTACAGCTTTATGAAGATGTATTTTGATTATGATGGTATAGTTTTAAAGATAGGGTTTATCCCCTTTCCTTCTGAAGAGTCCTAAGAATTTATCTATTTTTCTACATTGTTTTGAGGTCAAAGAATACTATAAGATATGCCAATAAAAAACTGCAGGAAACTTGCCTTTTCACTCCCCAAGGAAAATCATTTTCAGTGCTATACTTCTTATATTGGCTTTTGCTTTGATATTTCTGTAGTTTAACATTTCTATATTAGTTTATTCATTTTAGATAACTATTGATTTCTTCTTAACCTATTAACCAATAATAGTCGTCTGTGTTGTTTTTATGATGTATGATTCTACCTTTCATATATGTTCATATCGCATATATATGATTGGTTTCATAAGATGGTGTGTAACTGGATTTTTAGTAAATGTTTTGAATTTTTTTTTCCATGTCAGTCTAAGTAATATTCTGGTAAAATTATTTTATTTTATTTTATTTTTAAAGATTTTTATTTATTTATTTGACAGATCACAAGTAGGCATAGAGAGAGGGGGAAACAGGCTTCTCGCTGAGTAGAGAGCCCGATGAGCGACTGGATCCCAGGACCCTGGGATCATGACCTGAGCTGAAGGCAGAGGCTTTAACCCACTGAGCCATCCAGGCACCCTGGTAAAATTATTTTAATTTTACTCCTGCTACATTGTACCAGCACATGAATGCTTCAGTATTTATTTAAAGAATATCCTAGTGTTTGAAATTCACATTTCAGTCTAATAAATTCTTTCATTCAGTTAGTGACACCTGTCTTATCTGTGGATCATTAGTCTGAAAAATTTAATTATTTATACAATAGCTTAGAAACTGAGCCTTCTCAAAAATGCAATATCCCCCCCCCCCACACACACACACATACACACACATCATAGAATCTGTTAGGATACTTTTTTTTTAAAAGAAAGTAGAGCTCAGCAGAAACCCACTCAAATTAATTACTCATGAATTAGAAGAGTTTTGAGATTGTTGTGTTCAAACTATACCCCCAGAGGTAGGCAGAAAATAGTCAAAGAACTAAGAGGCTGACATCAAGGAAGAAGAAATAAAATCTTGCAATGCAGAACTCAAAACCAGAGAGCCAGAGATTCTTTAACTTAAAAGTAAATATCTCTATAGTCTTGAATAGCCCATCAATGCATCATTATGTTCCAATATGCAATACATAATCTTTTTTTCTTTTCTAATTAGGGCCAATAAACTAAGTAGAGGTAGAATTGATTTTGATAGCCAATGTTAAAAAATGAGATTTTTAAAAAAACAAATGAAAGGAATTATATAATGAATCTTAGAATTCCATATTTAAAATCCAGGGGTGCCTGGGTGGCTCAGTGGGTTAAGCCTCTGCCTTTGGCTTGGGTCATGATCTCAGGGTCTTGGGATCCAGCCCTACATTGGGCTCTCTGCTCAGCAGGGAGCCTGCTTCCCCCCCCTCCGCCCCTTTGCCTGCCTCTCTGCCTACTTGTGATCTCTCTCCTCTCTGTCAAATAAATAAATAAAATCTTAAAAAAAATTAAAATAAAATAAAATCCAGTCTTTGTAACATTTTTGATACTTAGAAGATAATATTAGTTAGCTGAGTGTTTGGTAGTCAACATGTTCATGAAATAATAAGAAATAGAAATATATTGGTCTCTGCCTCTGGTTCCTGATAATGTTTGCTCTTTGACCCCAGTTCCTGACACAGTGTTCTGCGAAAGTACTCTTGTAACTTCCTGCATGATAGGAGTGTCTGACACTGAGCTTCTAAATTGCTTGGAATTTCTTGGGTGATAGGAGTGTCTTTTGTTCTGATGAGGTAATTCTCGGTGGACCTGCTCTTCAATGGGAGCTGGTCACCAGAAAAACCAACAGGTGATTAGAAGCTTGGAACTTTGAGCCCCACCTCCTGTTCTGTGGAGAGGGAAGAGATACTGGAAATTAAGGTTATGATTGATCATGCCTATCTGATATGTCTATCTGACAAGCCTCCATAAAAATCCCCAAGTCACAGGGATTAGAGATCTTCTGTGCTGTTGAACACATCCATGTGCCAGGAGCGGGCACACTCCCAACTCCAGGATGACAGAAGCTCCTGCCCAAAGGGCTTTTCCAGACACTGCCCTATGTATCTCTTCATCAGGCTATTCATTTGTATCCTTTCAAATATCTTTTGTAACAAATTGACATTAGTAAGTAAACTGTTTTCTTGAGTTCTGAGAGACAGCCTAGGAAATTAACAAACCCAAAGAGGGAGGCTTGGGAACTTCCAGTTTGTAGCCAAGTTGAACAGAAGTTGTGGGTCAGCTGGGAACACACATTACTTGTGATTGGCATCTGAAGTAGAGTCCAAACTTGTTGGACTGAGATCTTAACCCATTGGGGTCTATACTTACTCTGGTTAGTGTTAGAATTGAATTGTAGGATACCTAGGTGATGTCAGACAATTGGTCAGTGTGGTTTGGAAAACCTTCACACCGTGACCTGGCTACAGACGTGTTCTGTGAGTAGTAGAGGAGAAACGCAAGATTATTTCTCTACAGTGTAAAACGAAGAGAGCAGAGGCTCAGTAAACAAGTCTGTGTTTGGATCAAAGTCAGCTCCATAACATTGTGGACATAAATGAGTGTCCCTAAATTTCAATCTTTTCAAAATTAGAATGACTATATTGAGGAATATGGCTATTATACAAAATGTTCTGGCATATAATAAACAGCCAGTAAATGAATCTTATCATAATTGCTCACTGACATTAAATTCTTCACACTCTGATGACAATGGAATAAATGTGAAGCTGGGACAGAAAATAATTGTTAAAACTTTCTATTCACCTCAAAGTTTGTAAGAGTTTTAGAATACGTGTTCACAAATGATTCTTATCAATCTATACTTCAAACTACTTTTAAAAAATCATGTATTCATGAAACTATACCATCTTTTCTCCAAGGCTGAAGTAAATAACTATATTTAATTATATTTGAGCAATTCAAAAAATTTTGAAAGTCCCATTTCTGCTGAGCATTTTGCACTCCACCTCAGACAAGCTTCTGTTTGGTTCTGTAATGTAGCAATGAAGTCACAGACCAATTTACAGTGCTTTCAGGTTGGATGGTTCACTTCAGTGAATGCTCACGTGGGTATTCTGTTCAAACAGCATGAGTGCAAATGCAGCTAGCATGTCCACAAGCATGTGGGATCATGAAGTTTGTGGTTTAATTATGTCAAGCATAGAATTTGAGTCATTCTCTAATTTATTCTAAAGACACATCACTTTAATGGGGTTTCAATGAACTGTTTGCCAAAGGCATGGTGTTAAAAGCAAAATGTATTTTTTTTTTCTTTCTTTCTTCTGTGGAACCAAAGGCATTGATCAAGCCTATGATTAAGTGCTAAGGGAAGAATATCTTCCATAAGCATAAGCCCTCACTATATTTTCCTTTGATTACAAATAAACTATGTGCCAAATAACTATTTTTGGCTAAGCACTGACATACAGTAAATATAAACATGGTCAGGAAGTCTCTGCAGGTGAATTGATAAATGCAGATAGTGTATATGTGTGTGTGTATATGTGTGTGTGTGTCTGTGTGTGTGTGTGTGTGTATCAGCTGTTTTCATCGAGTAACTGTACATGGCCTGACACCAATTGTATCTGTATCAAGTGAGTAATCTGGGTAGCTTTATGAATATGTGTAGTGGAAGGAGAATTTAAGAAGCACTGAATCATTCATTCCTTCACGTATTCAAATTCAACCATTAGAGCCCTGGTCTTATGCTAAAAGATGCAGAGACAGTGTGAGCATATGTATATAGAGGTCTATTTTTCTGAAGGAGATCAATTCCAAGAAAGGATTTCACACTCATGATATTATAGAAGAGTAATATTGAAGAGTTTAATAAAGTCACAGAGTGTAGAGGAAGATATCCTAAGAAAGTAAATATTTGAGCTAAAGGAAAATAGCAGTGAACCAACTAGCAAGGCATGTGTGTCTACATTTTGGTGACTCCATTTTAGACTTCCTGGGAAAATCACCATTTTAGACATGCCTGCCCATGATAAAAGGGAATTATTCTTTTATATGGGGAAGGTCCTTTAAATTTGCCCCTCCTCGTCTTTTTTTATCTTCTTCTCTCATTTAAACATTTAGATAAATGACCCACTTAAAAGAATATGAAAATAAACCGGTAAACCTCTTGGGAAACTGCTGCAATTTAAATCCACAGGTAATAATGTTAAACTTTGAAATGCTTTCTTTAGAAGCTTTAGCTTTACTTTGTGCCTTTGAACTCCTGGCCAGGTAGAAATATAGAACAACACACATAAAGGATCAATCTTTGTAAAGAATAAATGAAAGCAGTTTTCTCTGACAAAAATTATAATTAACTGAACCTTCAGGGAAAGAAAAAAAAAACAACTTCCCTTACAACTTTCTCAACTGGCTTTTGCATTAACTTTTTGAATCTAGAAGTTTCAGAAGATAATTTAAATGAATTTTATGAGTTTTCTAGCTACTTACATTTCTCCCTAAATGTTAGATTCATATAGTCTAAAGATCACACAGATTTATAATTAGACCAGATAACATCTAAGAACACACACCATTTTCTTTATAATCTTCATGAATTTGGAATTGCCATTTCAGAGAACATTAGGAATAATTTGTGCTTATAATATCCTTCCATTTAAAAAATATACTGCATGTTCCTATGCATTTCAGTCACCATATGATTGTTTTGCATTAACAGGTTTGAAATTACAACTATTTTTTAGCTCTTTATGAATTTGTGTCTGATTAATTCTTTTCAAATACAAGCATAACTTTGATAAGATCTCATAAGATTATCTGCCTCATTTTTTTAAACCCTGGAGCCCCACTTTAAACTTACAATGTGGTCCTGTGTTTATTTTGTTTTGATTTAAAGTGTAACACACTGTCATCTCTGTACCCCATGTTTACGTAACTCTTACCAGCCCGTTAACATTATAGGGAACTGATTTGACTGCTGTTCTGTGTCTACCATTAAACAGCCTTTTAAGAATGTCTGGTATTTAGCTGAGGGCATCTCACTTATGGTCACCAGTAAATTATATTACTGTTGAGTATCTGTATTTGTCAAAAGTGATAGACTTCTGAGGCCACAGACAGGGTAAGTGAGAAGATCCTTCCCTTCTTCAAAGTGTTGTAATAGAGATTATCCAAAGTGTACTGCTTGCTACCACATAATGTATAGGATTTTTAATGAAATAGATCTTTCAAATCTAATTCATAGTCTCCCTCCACTCTATGAGGATTACTTGTCAAATATGGGTTGGTGCAAATATGCACCAACCCATATTTGACAAGTCTTCTAATCTAAATCACTGTCTCTGGTGCATTCTTTTCCTGGGTTTAGCTTGCTTCACTGATTCCTGCTTTCCTTAAAAAGAATCCTTCAAAGAGGTTTTGACCTTGCGAGTAAATAAGCTTCTGCTGAGATCACTCCATCAGCTCACTAGACACACCTAAATATGTTGGAATTCCAATTTGGGCTCAACCTGAAACTTTCACTAAATGCCTACCATGTCTTAGGCACCATATCTGACCCTAAGAGTTCAGAAATATGATACATAGTTCCTACTCTAAGGTAGTTCAAAATCCCACTGGGAATATAGTCATGTAAATAATTTCAATATAGTGTGGAAGTCAGTATAATATAAACACTTATTCCATGGGGGTACATAGAAGTTGATGACTAACTTTCCCATAATTATATTCAGGCTTAGTTTTGTTTGTTTGTTTTTGGTATTGTTTATCTGATGAATGATCTGCCTCATCTAGGAGTCCCACAAAAATCTTGAATAATATCAGAGAACCAATTTCTTTGGCAAGACATAGAGATAAACTTATTAATGCAACAACAACAAACATATGTGTTTGTGTGTATGTATGTGTGAATGGTTTTAGTGCATACTGTGTTAAATAGTGTTCTCCCAAATCCATGTCCACCCAGAACCTCAGAATGTGACTTTATTTGGAAAAAGGGGCTTTAGAGTGTCAGAGGACCAGAAATGTACACTAGTTAAATTAATAAAGACAGATTTTATTCAGTAACTCTAGCAATATGGGGAAAGAGACTTTAGTATAGAACAGAGCTCGATTTTGAATATGGCAAGGATGAGTAAGGGATGTGTACCCAAGGAGCAAGGTGAGTCAAAGGACGGAAAACTGCTACAAGCAGACATTAAAGGGAAGGGGATTCTTGCTAAACCTACTTAACAGGATTCTTGCTGAAGGCTAGGCAAGGTGATCAGATTAGCAAGGTGGGGATGAGGACTATGATCAATTATCAAGAGATCCTATACCAAGGGGGGGGGTCGGGGGTGGGGGATGACCTAGCAGGATTCTTTGCTAAATTTAGAGTGAGCAGGCCAAAGAAGGATTTGGGCAAGGTGGAAGCCTAGTCTGGAAGAGATCTCAGAGGAACTAAATTTTGGTGGAGAGAATTTTGTCATCAGATGTAATTAAGTTAAGATGAGGTCATACTGGGTAGGGGGAGGGGGCTGAAATTCAGTATGACTGGAACTATTAAAAGAAGACAGTAGAGACACAGCCACACAGAGGGAAATGTCATATAATTATGGAGGCACAGATTGGAGACACGCTTGTACAAGCCAAGAAACTCCCAAAGACTGCCAGCAACTAGCAACTAACCAGAAGCTAGAAGAAAGGCAAAGAAAGATTCTTTCCTAAAGCCTTCAGAGGAAGCATGACCCTGCTAACATCTTGATTTTAGATTTCTAGCCTCCAGAACTGTGAGAGTGTAAATTTCTGTTGTTTTAAGCCACCTGGTTTGTGGTAATTTGCTATGGCAGCCCTAGGAAACGAAGTATTATTATGTTTACATGAGCCCAGGGACAGGGAGGATTGAAAAAGAAATGCTCACAGAGCAAACAGTGCTTTCTGTTTTGGGAGGGAGGTCAGAATGAAGCTGGAAATGGGGTATAGGAGAGGACATCACACTGTACATTTTCTTGTCTTTTTTGGAGGGTGGAGCACACTGTACTTTTTTACATTTCTTTTAAAAGTGTTTCATCCTTTCTTCAGCTTTGTGTTTTCAGTAGTATGCAAATACAGTGTTCCCAAACAAAGAAAAATAATATAGACTATGGACATGGGGAAAGTTTAAAGCTTTCTCAGAGGAAGGCGGAGCAAACATACTTGTCCTTCAGTTCAGTGAATATCACGTGTTGGGTTAGGGTGCTGTGGCTTACCTCTTTACAATTGCCCAGAAAAAGACCCTGAGGTAGCATATATATATAGGGAAGCGATGGGAAGCTTTTAACTTTTTACATTTTTTATATTAAAATCTTATTATTTTGTGTTCTATATTTGAAGTAGTTCCTTACATATAGGCACAAATCTGACAATACATATCCAAAGGGGAAATGTCAGTGTTCGTGGTCTCATTTTTGTAACGTATATCCAGTAACTCATCCACTGTGAAATGTAAAAGACAGTACAGGTTCATTTAGCAAGTATTCATTGTAGGTCTTTCTTCCCTGCTAATGACATTTTGATACTCTATCACTTAAACTATGAAATTAAGTAGGTATGTACACAAAATGATTTTTAGAATAACTGGATGTTTATGTTATGAAGAAATCCTATGTGGTTGAGCAAATAGAGCACTGTCAGTCAAGAGTGTGTCAGGAGTCATCTCTTTAGATCTCTTAAGTCTCCATATTTACATTTTAAATTGAATATCTTCACTATATATGTGTGTGGGTTATTTTGAATATAAATAAAATAAATATTTGAACATTTTACCTTCAAAGAAGAAAATATATACCATTACATGCTCTGTGAAGGCCGAGATTGTTATCCATTTTGTTTACTGCTAAATCCTCAGCTCCTTGACCAACATATATTTTTTAATTTTTTATTTTTATTTTATTATTTTTTATTAACATATAATGTTTTATTTGCCCCAGGGTACATGTCTGTGAATCATCAAGCTTACACCTTTCACAGCACTTACCATAGCACATACCCTCCCCAATGTCTGTCACCCAGCCACCCTATCCCTACCTCCCTGACTCCCCAGCCACCCTATCCTTACCTCCCCAACTCCCCAGCCACCCTCAGTTTGTTTCGTGAGTTTAGGAGTCTCTTATGGTTTTTGACCAATATTTTTGTATATAGTTGCATTCAATAAATATCTATTCATAAATAAATAAATAGATGTAATAATGCATATGCTAACGCTTAATTTAATTTCCACTAGGAATTGTAATCTCTGCCTTTTGCCAAGAATGCTAGGAAAATTATATAAATGACACTGACCCAAATATTCAAACACAAACAAAGTTCTGCGTAATATACATTCAGGTAAGATCATATTTTCAGAAAACCAAATTTTAGACTGATTTGATTATTAATTCATTTTTTACAAGGGCTTTTATTTAACCTATTAACTTATCTGCCTAGGTAAAATAGAGACCAATTATTATAGTTTGCAATTTCCAATTATCCTGATTAATTATTAAGGGGGTGATATTCTATGGAGGCATAATTGTGCTGACATAATGTCTCAGTGTCCAAAAGACTGTATTTGGTGACTTACAATTTTACAGCCTTTTAGCATACCTATTTCACTGAAAATTACTTGCCGTCTATTCTATGTTATTGCTCTTGTGGCTTGATTATATTTTACTACAAAGTATTAGGAATGTTGACATATTTATTAGACTTATCGAGCTTTAAAAAAGCATTTTTGAAATTCATGATGAATGTCAATACATGCGAAAAAACCCCTGAATTTTAACCATTTTAATTCAATATATACATATATTTGTATGTATATGTGTGTGGTGACATCTCATTGATTACTGGCTGTTATAAAGAAAGCAGGCATGATAGTTTTAACGTAATTCCAGATTTAGTAACTAGCTGTGTACCTTTTTATGCCATATTAGAAAATACAGTTATAGACTTTTTGGTGTTACATTATGTGCCAAAGGTCATTTGAAAATTTCAAAAAAAAAAGAAAAGAAATTCCATCTTTTATGTCACTAGACCATGTCATACAAAAATTACAATGCTTAGAATGACTTCTGCCACTGCAGGAAAGACAAGTTTAAAGATAATAAGATAACCTTAAATTTAATGGTTTCTGGTTAGAGCTACAGTGATCTGTTCATGAGAGATGAAATAATAAAAAAAAGACAAACAGAGTCACAAAAAGTAGATCCTGACTTTTCAGGGAGAATCAACATTCATGAATCCCCTACTATTCTCGCAGCATGTGGAAGCCTTAAGTCAAAGATAACTGAATTGGTTTTGGACTGTTTCCCTTTGGACTGGATGGAACAGCCTTAGCTGAGGCACCACAGGTGGCAGAGGAACAGAGCAGAGGTCTAGCAGTGAACCTGGGACCCATGCACTCCCCCTGTTGCTCTTGTCAGGTAACAGGAATGGAGGTCTAAGTTCCGTAGAGAACACGTAATTAGGCATGGTTTCTGACCAAGGTATTAACAACCCTTGTTAAAGGAAAAATTTCTGGACACTAAAAAAATTTATTCTCCTCATCTTTGGTAACCTTAAGTCATATCAAATTAGGTTTTCTATGAGAGATACATCTTGTGGAAAGGTTTTAAAGAGTCCAGAGGGCTTCAGAATCAGACTTCATAGGATGACCTTAGTCTCCCCTGTCAAATGTCATTAAGACTAAATTATTGCATTCCCTGGATAAAAGTTGATTCTCTTTTAATTACAGAGTGTAAGTTCTTCATTGGTTAGCCTCCCTAAAAAGTTCAAGCTGTTCCTTGGGCATTTTCAGTAGATATATCTGCCTTTGCTTTAATATATTGGGAAATAACTAATAAAAATCAGTTAATGACTGTGGACCATCTTCTCATGTTTTTCTAATATAGCCAAATATAACAGAAGGTAGAGTGGACTGGTGAAAAAGAGTCTGGTGAAAAGGAGGAAAGGGTTTTTTGTTTTGTTTTGTTTTGTTTTATTTTCCCCATAAAAAGAGTGACTATTTGGACATGGGGAAGAAAATAATGCAAAAATATATAAATAATTTTTGAATGAAAGCTATATATCTGCATAGTTAATATTATATTCTTATCTATATCGAAGATAAAAACTTATGAAATAAAAATTATTTCCCGGAGGATTTTAATAACAATTTCTTCTTTATCCATTAAGACCAGAGTGTGTGTGTGTGTGTGTGTGTGTGTGTGTACATATATACACATACAGACATACATTATTTTATATATTATTGTAGTATATATAAGTTATATATTTTTTTCTGGGAAGAGAAATATAGGTACCCTGTCTACCTATATTTATCTATCTTCTTATTTCTTGGAATAAGCTTCAGTTAATCACACCTTCATCCACGTGCCCATAGGAGCCTGAATGGCCAGTATAGAAGCTATTGCAGGTGATAACTGAATTGAATATGATATGAAAACATGCACACTGAGTAGTTGGGTCTGTTGGAATTGGCCCCTCATACTCCCTTTGTACAGCTAATCCATATTAAAGACATATCAAACTTCTTGCATTTGTTGTTCTTACTTGAAATTTTACCTAATACATTTTGCATTCTTTAACACAGGACATGATGTACTGATGCCAGATAACAATTTTAATTACTTTTTAATTTAGAAATAGGAACATAAATCCCAATAGAAATAAAGTAGTAGAAATAATTTAAAGTCAATTAAATGAAAGCATGTTTTGGACACTTCAGTGATAATACTGATTTCCTACTATAATTAGACTTTATTTGGTTCTTCTACTAAATCAAAATTCACTTAAAGATTCTTAAACGAATTCATATATATATTTTTTTCACTAAGCTCACTTTTGATAAACCTGAACAATTATCTGCAATGAAAATAAATAGTGTTTTAAGTTTAAGAGCTAGCAACATGATATATACTTAATTTAAGAACTATGGTAGAAGTTGAAGTACATTTAGAAAACCCATATCAGGAAGACATACTTATTGCTAGAAAGGGCAAAACATGAGTAAAATGATTAAACAGCAGATCATTGCAGTAAAGTGGATTTTTGCAAAATTTAAGTAAACATACTGCAAAAAGAACTTCACCACAAAGGAGAGAATATCTTAATTTAGCAAAACATTTCTCACATATCAATACGGAATAGGTGGGAAAATCTGAAATAAGGTAAGAATATGTGGAAGTCTAGATTATCAGTATGACATACAACTTCAGTCCACAACTGCACCATTTGTCTCAGTTTTTGAAGTTTAAGAGGAGAATTAACGTTCATTGAGAACTTACTATTTTCTGGATGGTGTGCAATACAATTTCCTTGGGGTTACCATGGTGGTCCTCTTTTTAAACATGTAAAGTGTACCTGGGTAGTGATAACTTATCTAAGTAATTATCAGATCCCTTTTCCTTAGACAGGAGGCTGGGGGTGGGGGAATGGAGTCCCTAGCGAGGAAAAAATGGGACAACAAAATAAAGAAATAAAAGACATACTCGGACACATTTTAAGCTTGAATCTCATGATCATGTGGGTAGGAATCTAGATTTCTCCATCAATGAGGAAAATTTCATGACTATATGAGTGTGATTTTCAACATATAACTAAAAGATGAGGGAAGCTTATGAACAATGTTAACATTATTATCGCATGATAAATATTTCACTCAGCATTTTCTTTTATTATTCCTTAAATTATGTATATTTTTCATTTTTGCAATCTTAGAAATTGTTAAAATAGGGAAGAATTTTGCTTTAAGTGCTGGAATCTTTCCCAGCATTATGGGACCTGGTAGGTGGGATTCCAGGAATAGGCAAACTGCAAAGTACAGCCCACTTGTGTTAATGGAGGGAGAGGCAGAATTGAGTGTAAAGGTGGCTTGGAAGCTGAAGAAACAACCCAAAGATCTAATCCACATAGGCCTTTGTAGAGGCTAAAGAAATCAAAGCAAATAAATGTGTGTTCAGGATTGACTAATGGGGAAAAGTTCTGGGTAATGAATAGAGGGTGGACTTGAGGTCATCCTTTTGTAAGACGCCATTAGTTTATCTGATCCCCTGTGTTGTTAAAAGCATAGTCAAAAAAAGGTTGAGTTGAATTTGTTATACTTTCAAGTTCTAGAAATGTTTTTATGTTCATATATTTGTTCTGATATGCAGTTCTGGGTAAATTTTTTAGCCTTTCCAAAAATGAGATTATTAATCGGTAAAACAGGGACATACTACCCACTTAGTGCTTAAAAGGATTATATAAATGCTTATAAAGTGTTTAGCATAGAACCTGGAACCTAGAAAAGAAAAGAAACTTGTTAACCGTAATTTATTGTTATTAAGTCATGTAATTGTTCAATTCCCTACAATTTAGTTCTATAAGCAGATGTAATCTGTATAACAACATTTTATCCCAGATCTCTTAATTTCAAAATACACTGAGATCTCTACTGGCTTTAATAAACAATTTAACTATAACTTACTTCTGTCTCCAAATAATACATTTTCTTTCCTTTTTTAAAAATAATATTTAAGTGAATATTTATGTTAGTATTAATGGGCTTAAACTGATACAGTAAAGGAAAGAAGATCAACAACAAAAATATTTCCTTTTAATATTAATAGGAAATGTCATTAAGTAACACTTGTCAAACACATGTGAGATTTTATTTTAGCTAGAATGGTAGGTTATGTTATTTAGGCCTTTTTATATCTTCCCTAGAATGAGCCATCAGGGCATTTTGATTATGGTTCAATTTTAGAAGAAACTTTGAAAAATGGGACTGTAGAGTTTGGATTCATAGAACTGTGGGTCAACAGATGCATTATCAAAATGTTCACAAGTTTCTATTGGGCATATTCCCCCCAAAAACAAAATTTGGATTAATAGATCATTTGCTAACTAACTGCTGACAAACAATAATATTGAAACCTACTCTTGAGGTCCGGGGAGCCTTCTATGATTCATTCCAGCAAATAGATCAATAAAAAGCTACAGTTGTTATGCAAAGGTTGGTGGTTAGCCAGGAAACAAAGGAAACATTCTGGCTAGTTATTATGGAAACTGCCTAAAAATTGCAGATGCCCTAAATTTATAGCTTCTGCTGTTTTCTATATCACTTTGCAGTTCACAGCTCAAGAGAAAATGCCATTGCTTAATGACAGATTGTTACTGTTCGGGTTACATTTTCCTTTGTGGAGCTGAATTAGTGTTCTAGGAAGTACAAAATTATGTTTGCTCAGCCTGGTAGCTTCTAAAACTTAGAAAAAATATACAAAATTAAGGTACAAAGGAAAGGTAATGTGAAAAAAAAATAACAGGTTTGTAAATAAGTAAACCTTTATAAACTTAGGATGTCTATTTCAAGACACTGTATTTTTTAAGTCTGTGAAGTGCCTTCCTTGAATAAGCTGCCTCTTCACCTAGATGTCTGTCACGTTGTTATTGAAAGCCAAGACTTTAAAAATGTCTTTAAAAAACAAATTCAGTTCCCTAAAGAACTCAATTCTTGAGCACTCATTTTAGTGTTCTTTTTAATCTATGTGATACATATTTTTCTTTTCTCACATTTGTATTGAAATTTTATTAGCAATGTTACGTGTGCTTTACCTCAATCTGTTACCTTTTTATTTTAGTCAATTTTAATATGGAAGTTTTTCCAAGAGAAATGTAGGTTCATTTTTCATTGCATAATTTAAAAAAAAAATACAAAAACTTTAAAACTTAAAGTAGTCTGCAAGACTACCATACTATATACTGTTTTACTTCCAGCATTTCAGAAAATAACAGTGATCTAGAACAGCGGCTAGCTAACTTGCTTAAATGTCTAATGGAAGTATTTTAGGCTTCCTGTGCCTTGCGATCTGTCACAAGGGCTTGACTTTGCTGCGGAAGTGCCAAAGGAGTCATAGACGATATATACATAATAGGTGTGGCTCTGTTACAATTAACACTTATTTACAAAAACAGACCATAATTTTTTTTTTTTAAGGTTTCATTTATTTCAGAGAGGGAGTGAGCAAGAGAGAGAGAAAGGGAGGGAGAGAAAGAGACAGAGCATGCAGGAGCAGGGGGAGGGGCATTGGGAGAAGCTGACTCCCTGCTGAGCAGGGAGCCAGATGTGGGGCTCCATGCCAGCTGGATAGGATGCAGGCTCCATGTCAAGCTGGATCTCAGGACTCCGGGATCATGACTTGAGCCAAAAGCAGATTGTTAACCGACTGAGGTGCCCCTAAAACAGGCCATAATTTTGTCTGATGTATAGAATAAAGGATATTTATAGGTATCTCACGTATCAGAACTTGCCTCATTAATATTTTGAGTATTTTCTTCTAATCAGTTTTTTGTGAATAGGAGTTAAGTAGATATAGATAAGGGGTAATTGTGTGTGTGTGTGTGTGTGTGTGTGTGTGTGTGTGTGTGTGTGTTTGGCATGTATCTAAACCTGTTTGTATTATCTTCCACTTTATGAGTATTTGCATACTCTTGGGTGGGATTTGCATCCTACTCTAGGAAAGTGAGTTCCTCACTGTCCCAGACTCTCTTGCAGCAAAAACACTAGCATTTTAAATTAGGTATACCTGACATAAAATAATTGAATACTACATTATGTAAAAAATTATGTTTCAAGAAGACTTCATTCCGGCTAAGACATTCATTCTAGCAGAGACTGCAGGTAGGAAACTAAGTTTCCAGGTACAGAAGTTACTGCAATGCAGCAGTTGCTTGCAGAGACTAGGATTGTCATAGCAGGAAGTGAAAACTGGGCTGTGCACTTTGCATTATTAAGCTGTGTAAGTATTGATGTATTCATAAGACTAGTGTTATGCTAAAGACTTGTTTGATTCTTCTGCCTATTTTCCAAATCTTATGCTATCAGTTTTCTTCCAAGTGTGCTCTCTTACTAAATATCCTTTTAATGAATTACTTTTTTAAAAAAGATTTATTCGTTTAAGAGAGAGAGAGAGAGAGAAAGCATGTGCATAGGGGAGGAGAGAGAATCTAAAACAGACTCCCCACTGAGCATGGAGCCTAACGTGGGGCTAGCTCTCACGACCCTGAGATCATGGCTAGAGTTGAAACCAAGAGTCTGATTTTTAACTGACTGTACCACTCAGGCGCCCCAATGAATTACTTTTTGAGGTAAGTATTCAGTGTGAAGTCTTATTGTTTGAAACTAATATCTCCAATACAGAAATTTGTACTAGAAAAGATTGTGCTGAATTGGGGGAATGTTAGATTGATAAGCTGGAACCAATGGTAGTAAAAGATCATGCTAATAAACTGTGAAATGGTCCCTGAAATCCCAGAGCTTTCAAAATTATAATTGGTTAAACTGTTACTGAATGGGATCCAAAATGAAGTGACCATCAAAGATAAAGCTTATCAAAAATTGTAGCTGCTGCTATAGAACAAAGTAAACTTAAAAATCACTCAGCATCTGTGTGATCTGGTAGCCATCACTAACTCCATTGCACAATCTGAGAAAGAGAATGACAACTTTGAGTTTCTAATATCAATTTTTTTATTCCCCCAAGCAGGCTTTCTCTTATGATACTAAGTAATCTCAACACCATAATAGCACCCCTCCCTCCCTCCAAAATACCAAAGTTTGATTCTGTAGGCTTCCTAAATGCAATCTTAGTTAAAACCACAGCCTTATCAAGCACCTTCTGTGACATTTAGGGCACTAAGGGAGAAAGGGTGAGATCCAAGGAATAGGAACGTTGACTATATGGGAAGATCAGAGGACTCAGGTTTATCTGAATTCCCAAACCCAATGAGCTCTTCTCGTCAACTGAATAAATTGTAACATTTTTGTCTATTGTGGCCGTCCCTCCTTAAAATGCTGCATGTCCTTGTCTGAGGAATTTGTTTTACATGAGGAAGCCAATGTGCCTACTCCACCTGCCTCAGCACACATTGTTTTAACCCAGGCTCTGAATTCAGTTAGTTCCCAGCAAGTGTGCTTGGGATTACAATTACAATGTCAAATCTGTAATCCAAACATTTGCAAGATTTGGTATTTTACTTTTGAATATTATGTTATTTTATTTTACTGTGTTTTTTTAATATTACTTTATTAAAAAATTATTCTTCATTGAGAGGATTATACATCAACATCCTAGCTATGCCTCTTCAACTTATTATTAGGCATGGACACTTGACTTCTTTTGGTCAGTAGAAAGTGGGAAAACCTAAATTATGCTATATATAAATAGACGCATTTAATGTGATTCTGTTAAACTTCACACTTTGCACTCTATCCCCTGCCGTAAGAACAGATGGTCCCAGATAATAACTCCTTCTACAGCTTTGGCCCCGGAGTGAGACTACACAGGTATTAGAGACATAGATGACCCAAAGTCCATGAAGAATATGAATAATGTTTTTGATTATGAAGAAGGGAGTAAATGTTTTTGTTGTAAGTCTTTGAGCCTTGAAGATTTTTTGCTACTGCAGTAACATTGGTGAAAATATGAGGAATAGATTTTGGTAACAGATTCTAGAGCTGATTCCAATGGCAAAAGTATGTAATGTTAATTTGGATGAGAACTACCAATATGTGTATTTTTCCTACTTATTCTATATCCAGTTTTTGCTAGAAGAGCAAATAATTTGAATTATTAGCTCATAAGTTGAAAGGACTTAAGATGTTTTACATGTTTTTGTTTAATAAAGCTGTTCAAGTAAATTGATCATGTGTAACCTGTTAACATAGTTTTATAGTCAACATAGTTTATATATAAAACTATATATAAACTATATATATAGTAAACATATAGAAGACAGTACTTTCCCTAAGAATACACTAGGGAGGTAGTCATTAGCATTCACGACATCCATATCCATATCTTTAATATATAATATATATTATCTTTAGGGAATAAGGTACACAAAGGTGAAATGTGCTACCTGATTTCAATAGATACCAGGATCTCAAGGTGACTAAAGGCAAGAGGTGATTTAACTTTGGTGCCAAGGTGGGAGGTTTACCATGACAAGTAACTTACCCAAAATTTAGCCAGTGGTCCACAGATGAACATTTCTTTAATGTCTTAATGCTTTCTATAAACAAAAACACTACACCTAATCTCAGCCCTTTTCTAGAGAGGCAAAGAACTTAATTACCTTCCAGTCCTGAGTTTGTCAAAAACTCAGAGCTCCTTGAAAGAATGGAATGTACCAAATATACAACAAAGCACACAGGAAGCAAATGATAAGATACAGAATATAAAATGATTAGGTATTTCACATTTTCAGAATTTCTTGGGGTGAGAAAAGGTGGAACAATAGAAATGAATTGAGCTGAGTATTCAAGGAAGAGAATGCAAGCAATAGTTTGTAATCATTAAGCTATAAGCTTCGAGAACAATAAAAAATATTTAAAAGAAGCTAAGCTGTTATTTATATTTAGGGGTTTGTCCATATGTTTCCTAGGTTTTTAGTAAATTGAAATAATTACTTCAATGACAACAAATTTAATTAATAGTACATGGTACTAATTTGCCTCAAACTACATGGATAAATTTAAAAATTCTAAATGTTGGTGTGAATATTGAATGGTTCATATTATTACATTGATTTAATTACTTTGTAATTATTTAAATCCATAAGGCAATCACATTTTAATCTTCTTAAATTAATAAATTCCCATTTAATATTGAGAAATAATTTTGAAGATATATTTTTCTGGTTGTGACTGATTTATGAATTGCTGCATTTTACTTTAAGAACTACTAGAGAAAGTACTGTTTTTTTTCTGGTATCAGTATAAAAAAAATCATTGTGTGTGTTTGTATGTTGTCATAATAGTTTTAATCTTAAGTCCAGTGAATGATTTCAACTTTGCTAAAGTTTCAGGGAGACCTTTGGTTGGGTAGAAACAATATCACATCATGGTAAGAACATTAAATCTGGAGACAGACTGTCTAGGCTTGCACCCTAGCTCCAAACTTACTATTCCCTAATATATTTATATTTAATTCCCTCTTAGTGTTGCTGTTATAATTAAATTAGTAATGCATCTAAAACATTTATAGAAGTGCCCAGTACATATTAAAGAGTGCATATGTGCTAGCTAAATCTTAATCTTGACAAGAATGATGTGTGGAATTCAGATACACTTGAAAGATTCAGTTATTAACGTTTACATTTATGTAAAGGAATACTTGATTGGCATCAAAATACCCAGATGAGGGGTGCCTGGGTGGCTCAGTTGGTTAAGCATCTACCTTTGGCTCAGGTCCTGATTTCAGGGTCCTGGGATGGAGCCCCACGTTGGGCTCCTTGCTCAGCAGGGAGCCTGGCACTCCCCCTGTACTTGTACACACACTCTCTCTGACAAATAAATCTTTAAAAAAAAATACTCAGATGGAGACGCCTGGGTGGCTCAGTTGGTTGAGCAGCTGCCTTTGGCTCAAGTCATGATCCCGGCGTCTTGGGATCAAGTCCCGCATCGGGCTCCTTGCTCTGCAGGGAGCCTGCTCCTCTCTCTGCCTCTGCCTGCCTCTCTGCCTGCTTGTGTTCTCTCTCTGTTAAATGAATAAATAAAATCTTAAAAAAAAAATACTCAGATGATTCCTATGGTGTACAGAAAGGTCTAGATTAGTGTTAGAGTACCTGAATTGTCATGATCCAATTGTTTACATGCTTTATGATTTCAAGGAATCAAAAGCTATTCTTTAAAACAAAAGTGGTAATACTGAGCCTAAACCATAGGATTGAGATAATTTAATGAAATAACTTTAATGATGTGTTTTTATGAACTTCTGGTCATCCACCCTCAAATTGGCAGTCCAGAGATCAGTTTCTCTAATGACATTCTAATAATTAGAGTTGGATATAATAATGAATGGGCCTGGCCCATGCTCTTACGACAAAAGCCCATGGGGGATGTCAAGGTCAGCTCTCAAGCCACTAGTGCAGGACAGGCAAGTGCAGGGAAAGAACACAGTCAGAATAGATGGCTCTGCGAAGGGCAGGCGAGGTGAAAGGTACAGGTTCAATAGTCTGGAGAGACTGAGAAAGGGAAGGCTTTTTAAAGCCCACGAATGGAAAGAAAATGCTTTAATGTACTAAGCTAGAGTAGCCAGCACACTGGAAAGTACCATCTAAGTATATAAGTCGTAAGTGTTAAGCAACAAATGCTGTCCTGGTACACATTATTGTTCTCTTCATGGAGTTTTAATTTAAAGCAACCACTGTGGGGACACCTGGGTGGCTCAGTCGGTTAAGCGGCTGCCTTCTGCTTGAGTCATGATCTCAGAGTCCTGGGATTGAGTCATTGAGTCAGGTATCTGGGTCCTTGCTCAGCGGGGAGCCTGCTTCTCCCTCTGCCTCTGCCTGCCACTCTGCCTGCTTGTACTCTCTTTCTATGACAAAGAAATAAAATAAAAATCTTAAAAAAAAATAAAGCAAACACTGTGGCCCCCCATTAATTCACTCTTATGGAAGACTCAGTATTTTTAAGATAGGGAGTTTTCCTTAGCTCTGTGTTTGTAGATGCCTTGTTCTTTGGTGCTGATTCCTCTTCCAGGCACTTAGGTTGCAAAAGAAGCAGAAGTCGAAATAGCATTTGGTATTGTGTTTCTGAGCCGATTCTGGGTAATTTCTCATTGCAGTGCACCTAGTAAAACCTTCCTACATCCCCCATACTTTCATGAGGGCTTCCCTCACGGACCTGTTCTGTTGTTCATCCTGATCCTCTAATTTCTCCCTTAGCCTAGGTTGTATTCATATTATTTTTTTTTCTTTCAGCATCTGTCCTTTCCACTTTAGAGCTTAAGGCAAATGTAATTTTACGTTGGGACTCTTCTTTTGAGAGATGGAGGTCTATATCTTCTACCCTTGAAATGGATAGATTTTGTAACTGCCTTACCATCCTGTTATGATGGAAGTGATGCTTTGTGACTTCTGAGCCTTCTGTCTGCCTCTCTTCTGAGCAAGTTTTTAAGGAGGCTGAGTTGGTGTGTAAGAAATCTGGGTACACTGCAATCACTATATTGGAGAGATCACATGAAGATGCCACAGAGCTAGAGCTGCCTGAGGAAATCCAGGTGTTCCACCCCCCAGGTGTTCTCACATGTTCTCAGCATGCCTTCAAATGCTTCTAGCCCATTCTCCAAGCCACCTGAGGTGGTGGCTCAGTACAACAGAGATAAGCTGTCATAAGAAAAGGAAATGTTTTTCTTTTAAGCTACTGAGTTATTGAGTTATTTCTTATAGAGCCCTAATAACTGAGACAGGGCTCTTCAGAAATTAGTAGGCTAATCTAATTAGAGAAAATCTACATATCTGACAAAATAATGCTGTATTCTCTATTCCAATTTGGCTCCCTGCTATAGGCCATTGAAAAAAGGACCTTAGCTTCTTTAGCTTAAGGTTACGTTTGGATGTTCCAGTTCTCATCTTACGTCTAAACTTTATTCTCGCCATCCTATGACCATTGCATGGAGAGGTGTCAGCCATCCATGTTTAAATTTTTAATGTGTTTTTCACAAATCTAGTAGAAAATTTCTAGGCTATTGAATGTTGTGAGCAATAGCACTGATGCCTAAAATACTTTTGTTCAAATCATTTTAACCTGAACATAAGGACAGTTTGTCCAACTGTTAAAGAACACAGTAATGTAGCTAAAATAATAGCATGCATCTAAGGAAATAATATATTTAAATGACCTGCATTTTTAAAAATCTGGATTAGGTCCAGCTTTCAGTTTATCAGTTGCCTTCTGACTTGCTTTGTATAGTGCAAGTGAACAATTTTGACAACATTCCAAAAGCAAAACCTGAAATTAATATAACATAATTCAGTCAGCAGCATGCCATTTTTATTAAAGAATAAGCTATCAAAATAAATTCAAAATTACATGTTAAATATTACCTTTAAGTTCTATATATTTTCATGGTTATATTAAAACATCATTTATGTAAAACTCTAAGATAGCTTTATATATTTTATTAGATAAAATGTTATATTACTAGCCTCTCAAATAAAGAATGAGGTTGTTTATGCTTTGATAAGTTGGACAAATCAAATAAAGAGAGAAAGAGGATCAAGACAATTTGTGAAAATAAAATTACCTGTGATTTGGCCCAGGGTGAACTTTCCCTTGGTCAGTCATGTGTTATTAGTTGCAATTCAGCAAAAGGACTTAGGATGTAGTCACCTGCATATCTGGACACAGGTATGTTTCTTTGAAGGAAAAGGCAGCAGAAGTTGGATGAGATCATACTGCAAACAGAAGTGAAAGTTAATTCTTGTTCTTATTTAATCTTTGTTAAATCTTGAATATTGTGTTGGACTCTCAAAATGCTACTTCAAGAAAGATATAAATTACGTGTAAATATATAACTGTTTTTGTGATTAAAAATTTGCTTTATGGTTGAGTGCTAGAATGGTAGAAATATTGTAGTATAGGGCTTCTTTTATTCTTAAAATATCTACCTATACCTGTATCTATCTATCAGTTACATATATATGTATGTGTGTGTATATATATGTATTCATGTATCTATCTGTTATTTAATATTAATAAAATAAATAATATTCATAAGGGAAATAATTCACTGGTATAAAATGTTTTTCAATTTTTTTCACAATCTCATTTTATCATTAAATTAATGAAATCAAAACTGATACAGTGGTATTATAAGTATTTAACATGGAAAATTAAAATTCAGAGGAATTAAATAACTTTGCTAAGTTTATGTAGCTGCTGAATTCAAATACCAGTATTTGAAGAAGTGTTTTAATTCAATATTTATTCATTGATTTATTCAATAAATACTTATTGTGATCCTGGAGAATATATTTGCAAGACACATAATGAAAATAGATTAGTATCAAAAATATATCAGGAAATTATACAAATCACTAAGAAAAGTATAAATAGTCCAAGGGAGAAAAAAATGGCATAAACAGATATCTCAAAAAAACCCTAAAGATATATATATATATGGATAAGAATATATGAAGAGATGTTCCACTTCATTAGTGTTCAAGGAAATGAAAATCAGAGCCACGCTGGGATCATATTGAATATCCATTTTATCAGCAAAAATACAGTATTATATTGAAAAATAAACCGGGCAATAAATGTTGAGGAGGATATAGATCACTGGGATACATTCATAGTGGGAGTGAAATGATATATCCATTTTAAAAAAGTTTGGTGCTATGGCTTAACATGATCTCATAATTATAAATTTATACATGTACTTGTCTCTAGCAATTTAACTGAAAGGTATCTGCTCAAGAGAAGTAATTTCCCTTGTACTCCCAAGACATGTGCAAGGATGTTTGTAGCTCAGAACTCTCAAAAGCAAACTCCCAGAAAAAGAATCGAGCATTCATAAACAAGAAAACAACTTAAAACAATAAAAAATAGGTGTGCATTTACACAGTCAACTATTATATATCATTCAAAATGAATAAAAGTAGGGGCACCTGGGTGGCTCAGTCAGTTAAGTGCCTACCTTTGGCTCAGGTCAAGATCTCAGGATTCTGAGATCAAGCCCCATGTTGGGCTCTGTGCTCAGTGGGGAGTCTGCTTCTCTCTGCTCCTGCACTCACCCCTGCTCATGCTCCCTTGCACTCTCTCTTTTTTTTTCTCGAACAAATAAATAAAATCTTTTAAAAAAGGAACAAAATATAGACTATTCTTAGCAAATAAAATAATTCTCCAACAAATACATAGAAAATTATACTTTGTGGCTTCTTCATACTTTTTCATTTTTAACTAGTTATTATGGAACCATAATGTCTCTTGAATAAATCCTAAAACAGATTCAAGATATACTTAGAGGAAATGGAGATTGTATTTATGTGCATGCATATATGTCAAAACCTTAAAAATATAATGACAAGAAACTAATACTCTTGCTAGCCATTCCAATTGTTTTAAACACACTCCAAAAAAAATTCCACATATTCCAAAGAAAATTAAAGGGTCCACATACACCCATTACCTAAAAATAACTCTCAAGCATTTTTTCCCAATTCTTTTTACCTTTTTTTTAGTGTCAGGGTTTTCTATTTATTTATTTATTTAATCTTTTTTAAGATTTTATTTATTTATTTGACAGAGAGGAGAGAGATCACAAGTAGGCAGAGAGGTGGGCAGAGAGAAGAGGAAGCAGGCTCCCCCCTGAGCAGAGAGCCCAATGTGGAGCTTGATCCCAGGACCCTATGATCATGACTTGAACAGAAGGCAGAGGCTTTAACCCACTGAGCCACCCAGGTGCCCCATGTCAGGGTTTTTATACAGAAGCAGTTTAAAACAAATTCTAGTTATGTTATTTCACCTCTAAGTAATTCACATATATATATTTAGAAGCCATAAACAGCTTCTTATGTAATATAGCACATTAGAATAATATATAAAATGAGTAATTTTTGGTATTAATTAATAAAGTCTATTTTCAAATTTTCCCACTTTTCCCAAAATTAAATGTTGGACTTTTTTTTTAGGTTTCTATTTATTTATTTGACAGAGAGAGAAAGAGAGCGAGCACAGGTAGGCAGGGCAGCAGGCAGAGAAGCAGGGTCCCCATTGAGCAGGAAGCCTGATGTGGGACTGGATCCCAGGACCCTGAAATCATGACCTGACCCAAAGGCAGACACTTAACTGACTAAGCCACCCACACACCCTTAATGTTAGACTCTTATTTTTTTTTTCCTTGTCAGGATCCAAATGAATTTTACACATTACATTTGGCTTCTATGTCATTTAAGTGTCCTCCTTTTCCTTATGCTTAGGTATAGATATGACAGAATAGAAGAAAAAAAAATGTAGGATCATTTCAATAGAGGCAGAACAACTTATTTAATATATTAGTTCAACCAAACTTCATAATAAAACTGTTGGCAAACGAATAATAGAAGGAAAATTCCTCATAATAACATAGCTATGAAAATTCTACTGCAAACATCAGAAATACTATAGGGTTATAAAATCATGAAAAAGGTAAAAAATATCCACTGCCACTACTTCTGTTTTTATTTTTGAAGATTCCAGCTAATATAATAGAGAAGTTTAAGAAACTAAACAAACTTTGAAAAAGAAGTAAAACCCACTTTATTCATGCAGAGTATAATGGACATGATATGTAGTTTGAAAATCCGGATAAGTCTAGAAAGGCTTATTAGATTATAATAAGTGAGCTTAGCAAGTTGTGGAATGGAAGATCAATGCAAACATATTGTCTCTGTATGTGCTAGGAATAAACAATTGGAAAAAATAACTGAAAAAAAAAAAAACCCTGGAAACTACAAAACACTGCTGAGGAAAACAAAAATATGCCTTAAAAAATGGAACGAAGTACCGTGCTTTTGAATTGGATAACTCAATATTATTAAAATATCATTAGTTTGGATATGGATATCTATTATCCCCATGATCAACTACAGATTCAATGCAATTCCAAATAAAAATACCAGCAATTGATTCTCCTTCTGGCAATGAGCATGTAGCCAACACTGTCCACCACTGAAATAAACTCTAGCAGTGGACAAGATATGAGGTGATAGTTTCCAGGCATTAAACAGGACATATCAGGGGACCTTTAAAAGAAGGGAAACACACAAGGTAAGCCCAAGGTAGCTTTTTGATCACTTTTTCTCTTTCCTGATACAATTTCACACAATAGAATAGAGAGTGGAAAGTGAGAGATTCTAATTTCTTATATACATGCCCTAGTGAGATCCTCTCCCCTTAAGATAATTGCTTTTATTGAACAGAAAACAGCAAATGTGATATCACATGATATGACTAGGTTAAAAATGATTCTACTTTCCTAGCCAACTCTATAGTTTTGTTGATTTGTACAGTTTGATGAAGTAAGCTGCCATGTTGCAGATACCCATGTGGCAAGAAATGGATGGCAACTCTGGCCAAAAACCAGCACAAAACTCTGGCCTTCAGTTTACTGCCAACAACCACATGAGCTTGGATGTGCATTCTTTCCCAGTTGAGACTTTAGATGACTGTAGCCAAATGACATCTTGATTGTAACCTGTGAGAGACTCTGAAACAGAAGATGTTGCAAAGCTTCACCTGGATACCTGGCCTGTAGAAACTATGACAAAACATATATGTTAAGTTTCTTGATAATCTGTTATGCAGCAATTTATAACCACTATACCTCTCAAGTATACATGAGACACTTGCTAAGACACATTCAGGCCCATAAAACAAACGTCATAATATTTAAAAGAAGGGAAATCATACCAAGTATGTTTATAGAATGTAATGGAAGTAAATTAAAAATCATTAACACAAAGATATATGATAAATGCTCAAGTATTTGGAAATTAAGCACACACAGAACAAAGGAAATATGTAGGGACATTAAACATATTTTTAATTAAATAAAAATGAAAATTTATGTCTAAAATTTTTTAGGATATAATTAAAGCCATGTTAAAAGAGAATTGATGGCATTAAATATATGTGTATATATTCAGAAACATAAAGAATTTGTTGAATTTAAGTTCAACAATGAATGAATGAATGAATGAATGGATGCAATAAATATGGTCAAAAGCCCTGAAATCATTCTTCACAAGGGAGACAAATCACCAACGAACACTTGTAAAAGTTTTCAACTTTATTAGTGATAAGAATAAAGCCAAATAAAGCACAAACAAAAAGAGCCCATTAGACCACCATTTGAATGGTTAATACAAGACTATCTCAGATAATACAATTACTTTGGGAAAAGGTTATCAATTCCTTATAAAGTTGTACATATCTACTTCTATTTTTCACACCTGTAATGAAAACATATACCCATAAAAAACTTTTACAATAATAATTGCAACAACTTTATTTAATACTCGAAAGTTGAAAACAATCCTAATGGCCATTAACAGATTAAGAGATAAAAAATTCATTGTTCTATTCATTCACTGGATTATTACTCAGCAATACAGTGAAACTCACTACTGAGACACCTCCATCACGGTTTTGCCTCACAGATACTATGCAGAGTGAAAAAGGGCAGACACAAAAGAGTATTGCTTTATTTTAAAAAAAAGTGTTATTCCATATATGTGAAGTTTTAGAACACTGAGAAATCAGCTATAGTGAAAAGTAATAAAAGTGGTTATCTTTAGGGAGGCTTGACTGAGTGGGGCCGTGTGGAAACTTCCTGGGGTGATTAAATATTCTTTATTCTAGACAGGGCTTCATGTATGTATGGATTTTTCAAATGTCAGTGCATTGTATATTTAAGATATATGCATTTTATTTATGCAAATTTTACCTAAGCAAACGAGAAAGATAAACAAATATTGTACCCTAATTAGTTATGAATGCTTTTTGCACTGATGCAGTTTAGAAATTCTGAAATTACCTTTTCAGTATTTTAGGTCTGATAACAGGAGCTAGGTTTGTAACTTTTGGAGCAGGGAGTTGCAAACATGGAATAATATTAGAATATACCCTGAGCTATTATACTGATATCAGCATGAACTCAAAGTATTTAACATATATGACAGAGCAATGATAGATGACAGAGATAGGAATAGTGGTAGAGAGTACAGAAGGAGATGAGATGGATGTTCTTAAACTTTAGGAAGAGGCTTCTGTTTAGGGGGTGTGGGTACATTAGTAGTAAGTTCTCTTTTATGTTGTTATCTTGAAAATTTTAACATATGGCTAGTCTGAATAGCCATCCCACAGTTCTTTGATCTGCTTTCTCTGAAATCCTGTACTACCAAATAACTGAATCTTTGCCTCTATTTTATCTGCCCTATTTGATTCGATTGTTAGTTTTTCGATTGTTCGATTATAGTTCTTCTTTCCAAAGCATCTCTGCCCCTTTGTGGTCCTGTTTTCCCCTTCCTTCCTTTATTCCTCTCTCCCTACCTGCTTTCCTTCCTTCCTTTCCATCCTCCCTTCTTTCTTTTCCTTCCTTTCTCCATTTCACTGTTAAACTTTGCTCAACTTGCTAAGGATTTTCTTAGTGTGAATATTTGTGGTTGATTTTTCTCACCCTGGGCTTTTAGGATCCTCAGAACTTTTCTTTATTTTCCCTCTGCTACCTCTGCACAGCTTTTAATTTTGTATAGAACCTGACTTTTTTTCTCCTCAAGCACTTTTTTCTAACACTTTCAGGATAACTTGCCACCTCCTGTTGTTGAAGATGTTGCTACTGAATTTTTTTCTTTAGCTAGCTGTATTCTGTTTTTAAGATGAGTTTGGGGAGTGTGCTGAAAACTCTGCCCCAGTCATAAAATTTCACTGACTACAAGTTATATGTAGCTAAGTTATTGTCTAGATTTGGGCTTTTATTTTGACACCTAATGTGTTTGTGTGTTCTTATTACATTACTAAAAACAAGAAAAATACAATCATAAATGGATCAATCATAAAATTATGCTTTGATCCAGTATTTGTGACAAATTTATGTACTCCAAGTTTTAAAAGATAATCCTTAAAGTAAGGACAACTCTATTTTTGTAGAATTTATTAGATGGCCAGTATTGGCCTGTTCTAAGCTTTGGGGATAGAGTGGTGGACAAATGTTTCTTTTTGTCACTTAAATTTTAGTGGGAGAGAGACATACAGAAAATAATCCAATAAAGTATTATATGTCATTCTATATATTATGGATAAGTGTTGAGGAAAATTAAAGTTGGGTATGGAAGCAAGCATGTATTCTTGGTGGTTGGAGAGTCTCATAAATGGACTCTTTTCTAAGTTTGCCAGGCTCTGAGGAAATGAAATTTAAGCAGAGATTTTTCTGGAGTCAGGTAATTATCATGCAAAGATCTTGGATAAAGAGTATTTTGGGAGCAGGGACACCAAGTACGAAGAACATGAGGCAGAAAGGAATTTGATATTTTAGAGGCGTAGAGAAAAATGCAAGATTTCCTGAGCATAGTAAGTGAGAGAACAGTTGGAAAGTTAACAGGATTAGACTTCTTCCTAATGACAAACTGATCATGCAAGGCCCTATAATTCATTTGGATTTTAACTTGGAGATAAATATCTGGATTTTATTATGAGAAGGAGACAAACCTTTAAGCAGGGGAGTGACGGGTATGATTCTCATTTATAAAAGATCACACGAGTTGCCTTTTAGACTTATTGGAATCAAGAAAATGGTTAGGAGATTACTGCCTTATGGTGACTTGTGCAGGAGAGGTAGTGATGAATTGCATTTGATAAGTCTTTTTAAGGTAGCACCTATAGATTTTGCTGACTGAATGTGCTAATGAAAGAATGAATGGAGAGACCAACAAATTTTAAGTTTTAAGCTTGAGCAAATGAGTTAATGGGAATGGCAGTTACTGATCCAGGAAAAATAGGGCAGGAAAGGTTAACGAGAGGGATAGAAATTACTCATTTCACTTGGATAATGTTAAATCTGAGTTATTTATTAAGCAACCAAGTAACCTCCATACCAATGTAGATTCTAATATTTAGGGGAGAGGTCCCTGGTAGAGATGTTTATTTCAAAGACACCAGTGGATGATATTTCAAGCCAGAAATAGCCAAGGGAGAAAGGAAGGAAAGAAAGGAAGGAAGGAAGGAAGGAAGGAAGGAAGGAAGGAAGGAAGGAAGGAAGAAAGAAAGAGAGAAAGAAAGAAAGAGAGAGAAAGAAAGAAAAGAAAAGAATGGAGATCTGAGAAATGTGTTTTGAGAAACTCCGGCATTTCAAAGTTGGATAGAGGAGACAGGAATGAAGAGGGAGAAGGAACAGCAATGAAATAGAGAAAAAATTGGGGGACTTTGCTGTCCCTGGGGCCAAAAGATAAAAGTATTTAAAGGAGAATGGAGAGAGCAACTATTTCAAAATTCAATTCCTCCGTACTTTACAATTATATTCTTTAAAAAAGATAAATGTGTGTACAGGTGTTCCATAGCTGCTCCTTTTCGCCTGTTTGTGTTGTTTTTGTGTTTCTTTCTTATTGTCAATGGACGATAATTTTCTTCTCTGCTTTGGTTATCATTTAATTAGATAATTATAACACTTTAGTTGGACATCATGCTGTGGGATAGCCAGAAAAAGGCTTTTTTTTTTTTTTTGAATCAGGGACTTGAAAAATTATTGTTTATATGCATGGCTGAATTCCACAAATACATTTGAAAGTGAGGACTTCTGAGGAAGAACCATTACATAAAGATATCATTTGAAATAATGTCCTCCACGCAAAGGCATCCATAGGATCTCAGCTTAGAATAAATGCACAAATTGGGAGGAGAGATCATAGCATTTGAAATGAGCATTACATTCATCTTTATTTACTCTTTCTGTGCAGAAGAGCCAATTTATACTTTGATATATTTCCAGGTATGATGGTAGTATGTAAAAAAAAGAGATAAACCAACCTCAGTTCTCATCCTGAAATAGTTGTAAATTTTATATTTGATACATCTGAAAAAATTGGAATTATGACTTGATTACCAGGAGAAAGCTTTTATCATTATAATTACAGATTTTTCTTCTTAATGTGAATTTATTAGGTGCCTAATTAATGCTTCATGTTAAGTGAATCATTAATAAAATGTACTTAGTATAATTTGTCTACCTCTAAACATAAATGAGAGACACTATGTATCTAGAAGTACCTAAATTACCGGAGACGTTACACATTAAAACTATCAAATATCTTTAAAATATTTTCTATGATTATCTGGCACAAACTAGGAAATCTGGGCACACTTCAGACTGATAACTAAGAGGATAAGAGAGATACTGCTGAACAACTTCTAATTGCAATGGCACTAATTGAGACATCTAGGTATGGACTTAAAGACCAGTTCTAGTGTCTAGGATTATCAATACATTTAAGGGTTTTGCTATCACGTTATTATTTTGAGATTGTTTATTTATTTGTTTACTTATTTATTTGACACAGAGAGAGAGAGATAGGGAGAGCAGGGACACAAGCAGGGGGCGTGGGAGAGGGAGAAGCAGACTCCCCACTGAGCAGGGAGCCCGATGTGAGGCTCGATCCCAGGGTCTGCAAGCATGACCTGAGCCAAAGGCAGGTACCCAACGAGGAGGTTTCATAGCGTTTCAGGAAATAGATTCACAATGCATGTATATTTATATTTATTTATTTTATTCTTACTAAACTCTTCACAAATAGAGAATAAAGTAAGTGAGGTGTTTTTTTTAATTTTTTTTTTAATTTTTTATTTATTTAACAGAGAGAGAACACAAGCAGGCAGAGAGGCAGGCAGAGGCAGAGAGAGGAGCAGGCTCCCTGAGGAGCAAGGAGCCTGATGCGGGACTCGATCCCAAGACGCTGGGAATATGACCTGAGCCAAAGGCAGCTGCTTAACCAACTGAGCCACCCAGGCGTCCCAGTGAGGTTTTGATCCAAACAAAAAGACCAGCTTAATATGTCATGCAGTGTTTGGTTTCTACTGTGTAATTAACCCTGTTTTTCTACTGTCAAATATTCTTTTATTTTCAATTTTAACCAATTTATAAGTAATATTATTGTGTGACTTAGGGTACACACTGATATGCTCTGAGATAGTCCCCAGGGTGATTAGAACAAGTGAGTTGAACAAGTAGACTTGGTGTTTGCCTTTCATTAGCCAAGATGGGGGAATAAATGGGCTCTGTACTGCAATGTTTGCAGTTTTCCAAAGTGATTTTACCAATATTATGCTTTTACCAGTAAGTTATGAAGTTCTAGATTCTTCAATTTTTTTTTTTCCTGTTGTCTCATTGCAAATAGAGTGTTAACCTCAATCATCACATTAACATTTTAGCAGATTGGAATAGAAAAAACATGAAATGGAGAAAAAGCTAGTTGTTTTTTTTTTAAGATTTTTAATTTTTTTTTATTTGAGAGAGAAAGAAGAGAGCCCAAGAGAGAGCAAGCACTAGAGATCAAGGGCAGAGAAAGAGGGAGAAGCAGGAACCCTGCTTATCTGGGAACCTGCACACAGCTCAATCCAAAGACCCCAAGATCCATGACCTGAGGTGAGGGCTAGCCAGCCTGATGATAATTTAGTAACTTTTCAGCTCCCAACACACTACTCCTTAAACTCAGGACTTTGTATACCATTGTTAAAAAAAAAAAAAAGACATAATTAACTTGGGTTATTCAAGAGTTGAGGACATTAAATTTCAATAGACGTAACATGTAGAGTTATAGATTACAGAAAATTTTTCGTTAAATGTAAATTTTTATTTAAATTTTACAAATTTTGTAAAAAAATTTACAAAGTTACAAAAGTTAAAATTTCGATTTAAAAATTCTTACTCCAAATTGTTCAATATTTCTATTTTCACAGCATCTTGTCACTTTAGCAGTTTAAATTTAGCAGTTTCTTCCCGTTCCCTGGTATTGATGAAAATAACTAAAATGTGATAAGAGGTCTTAACTCTTCCCTACATGTAAAATTGTATATCTTTGTATGTATTTTTGGATATAAGATAATATGTTTACTGAAAATGGCATTCGAAAGTAGCAAAATTCCATTTATCCACACCTTAGCACAAAACATTCTTTGAGGGATGGGGGTGTGGGGACAATAAAATAAATCTTGATCTTACATATTTCAGATCCATTTTATGTGGACTGAATAGATGAGCAACCTTTCCACTTGTGTTCCCTTGCTATTATTCTTTGGTGCTCATGGTTACTCCTCTGTGATCTATAGTCAGCATTATAGTAGGTGGTCACCTCTGTTATGTATGGACTTAATACGAATATTCTAAATTCCAGATTCACACAGCACCACTCAATTTAGAAGCTTTTTTTTTTTTTAAAGTTGAGATCACAGTCTCTTAATTTTCCTTGAACTTACTTGTGTTTTCTTTCCAGACTGTCTTTTTTCCCCCCTTTATCCCTTACAAACATCTCCTCCAATAAAATTCTTTAAAAGTATCTATAGTGTGTACCTGGCTTCTTTCCATTTCTACAACCATGTCACACTATTTAGTAATAGCATGGCATTTAATCAAATTATAAAACATGAAGATTAATTTAAATTTAAAAATATTAATCTAAAAGTAAAATCTGCTACTATTCTTCTTATGCCATTTAACTCCATTGCATTGTAAATGATACTTACCACACATACTGATTATTTCCATGACAATTATTATCACCACTATTATCACTAATTGTTATTTATTTCCATTCACCCCCTCACGATAATATAGAACTATCTAATCTGATGACTTTTTAATTAGCTTTAAGCCTATCTATGTCAATGGTCTCTGTCTACCTAGATTTCTCCAAACTAAAAGCTTTTCATCTGCTAGAGAAGTCGTTTGATGTGATGGCCTTTCTTGGTCTACTAGATGGTGTGCAATCTTTTCTTATCGAATTACTTATAGTCACTATTTGTTTGCATAAGAGATGTATTAGCTCATGATTTTTTTTTCAGTCTCGCTCTTGATGCATATCTCTTACATCAAAACACAATATCCCAATGAAGTCTTTCCCCAGAGAATCCACTTTGAAGAGTCCTTTTCTATGTAGAATGAAGTAACAGTCTTACATAAGCACATCCTCTCAACCCCTTATGCTACCACTTCAATCCTCTACCCTTTGCACATAAGAGATTATGTAAAAGTTAATTTGAAAATAGAATACTGCATTAGTTTACTAATCCTGCTGTAACAAAGTACTACAAACTGAAATGATTAACAATAGCAATGAATTATCTCAGTTTCAAGGTCTCGAAATCCAAGATCAGGGTGTCAGCAAGGTCATGCCCCCTGTGAAGGTGCTAAGGAAGGATCTGTTCCAGGTCTTTTTTCTAACCTTTGACCATTTCTTGGCTTATGCCAACATAATTTCAACCTTCACATTGAGTTTTCCATTTTGTACATGACATCTATATTTCCCTCTCTCTCCAAATTTCTCCTTTTTATAAGGATACCTGTCATGGGATTAGGAACCATCCTAATGACCTCATTTTAACATAATGAATTACAACTTGAACAACTCTATTTCCAAATAAGGTCACATTCTGAGGTACTGATGGTAGTCTTTAACATAAGAATTTGGCAGGGCAGGGGGCAGGGGAAGGCAGAAACAGTGGTGGGGGGGACGATGACACAGTACAGCCCAATAACAAATACTGCTTTGTTTTCTTTACTGAAGTTTTATAACTAATTTCTAATACATAAACTCTGACATAAACTTTCTACGGAAGGCCATCCTAATCTTTGGATTCAGGATAGGTCATTAATTATATTACATAATTTTTAGTGTGCTGAAGATTTCTTTAATCACTAACCAAAGTAAATATTTTCACCTTCATAATATTACCTTGCTAATTAAACAATTAATACATTGCAAAATGCAAACACTCCTGAAAAGAGGTTAATCCTCTAAATATGAGGTAAAATCTTATTGTATGGATGGCATTGCTGAGAGCATGAGAATATTGAGATCAACAGGAGACAGAGATTGCTCAGAGAAAAATGGGCCACCAAGGAGAAATGGTCCAGATACGGAGAACCTTGGGACCCTGAAGTCAAGTTTTTCTCCATCATTTTTTTTTTTTTTTTTTTTTTGAGGCCATAGTCTTTCTACTGATATTCTTCAGGGCTTTTCACTACCCATGAGGTCTATCCTTAGCTGTCTCCATTCTTCTTTTTATTTTATGTTATTTTATTTATTTATTTGACAGAGAGAGGTCACAAGTAGGCAGAGAGGCAGGCAGAGAGAGAGAGGGGGAAGCAGGCTACCCGCTGAGCAGAGAGCCTGATGCGGGACTTAATCCCAGGATCCTGAGATCATGACCTGAGCTGAAGGCAGAGGCTTTAGCCCACTGAACCACCCAGGTGCCCCAGCTGTCTCCATTCTTCATGTCTTGCTTAAACCTTAAGTAAAACTCATATAATCCTATACTTTCCTTCATTTTGTTGTTTCTTTGCAGGACTTTTTTTTTTTTTTTAAATGAATCAAGATCAAGATTGCTGATCATTTCATAGAAAGTTGATATGGCTACTTGTCAGGGTTCTGTCTTTTCCAAATCAAATCAGATCCTTGCTATCCTTTAAAACTCAATTTAACCACAGAAACTGCATTATATAATCTTATAAACTCTCAATTTTGAATTGCTCATACCTAAGTATAATGAAATTTTCATAACTGAATCAGCAGTATATTAGGAATAAGGAGAGTAGTGAAATATCTAGTATGTTAAAATGTAAAGGAAAATTAAAATATGAACAGAGTGGCCATAGGGAACTCAGTAAAAGTAAGAATTCAGAAATCCTGGCTATATATAAGATGATATTCAAGCCAATTCTCATTAAATTAAAGGGCAGAATGAATTGAACAAGCTGGAGTATTTGGGGAACATCCAGGGAGCTGACATCAAAGCTTTGTGATGGCTTCCAAGGATGTTAATTAATTGTGTGTATGTTAAAAACTACCTATGTACCATGAATTTACAGGTTACACAGATGACTGCAAACCTCTTAAAGCTGGGAAGAAAATAAAATAAATTCTAACGGGTAGACACTATATTTCATGTGTTCAAGGCATTGGATTAAGGGATTTATATATGATTTTTTATGTAGTCATCATAAAAATTATTCAATTTCATATAGAAAGTGAGATTTATATTGGAGACTTAGAGGATATACTGTCAGAATTGGGGTAAGCTGTAATGTGAACTCAGTTTACTGAGACAATTCTGAAATCAGTGGATATTTTTAAAACTACTTTGTATTTTCCTTCTATTTATTTGCCTAAGCCAGGTGACCAACAGACTGAATCCATTCTGAAGACATAGGCCAATTCTTTAGCTGTTTATTGATGTGCAACCTAGAACAGAGAAGTTACTATAGGTGTCCAACTCACTGCAAATTTATAAAATAAACATCGTGTCTCATATCTAAATGAGGAAACACAGGAATACAGAAGTCTCTTTCATGTTTCCTTTCCCAATAAAGAGAGGGTTACTCTGATTTATAATACTCTGGATTACTTGATATATAAATGGATGAATATAGCATAACTTCTTTCTGTCTGTCTGCCTACATTTGATATTATGTTTGTGAGACTCAGCCCTGTATTTATGTTCCGACTTGTGGATCATTCTTTCCCATTTTGTGCTATTCTGGTGGGAGAATATACTTTATATAATTTATCCATTCTATAGTTAGATGGACATTGAACCATTCAAATAGTTTGCATTTGGCATCAATTATAAATAGTGTTGTTTTGAAAATTCATGTCTGTGGGTGAACACATGTATGCCTTTCTGTAACATAGAAATGAGAAATAGAATTGCTGTGTCGCACATATATTATTTAGCTTTAGTCCACACAAAGAACTCTCCAAGTGGTGTTGCCAACATTTCACCCCTAATATATAACAGTTCCAATTGCTCTTTATCCTCACCAACACTTGGTCTCTTTTTCTTTCATTTTAACCATTCTGATGGGTGTATACTGATATTTCATGTGTTTGTTGACCTATCAGATATCCCCTTTGTGAAATATCCTGTTGCAGCATTTTTCATATATTCTCTTGAGTTTTCCATTTGTTTCTTTATAGAAGATTCTTTTATATATATGCATTATATATATAACATTTATTATGAATAATAATCACTTACAGGTTTATGTACTGTGATATATTATCTTTTTACATATTAAAGGATATAATTTAATTTATGTCTTCTTAAGAATTTTTGCATTTATATCCACAGGATCTATTGTTCCATAATTTTATATTCTTGGAAGAAGATCCTTTGCTGGTATTGTAATCAAGGTTATACTTTCTTCATTAAAAAAAAAAAAAAAAGGAAGGGGGACCCTGAGTGGCAGAGTCAGTTAAGTGTCTCACTCTTGGTTTCTGACCCTGTGTGGAGGCTGGTTAAGATTTTCTCTCTTTCTCCCTGTGCCCCGACCCTGCACATTCTCTTTCTCTCTCTTTAAAATAAATAAATAAATCTTTTTAAAAAAAGAACAAAAGCAAATATTTCTGGGGTGCTGGGTGGCTCAGCAGGTTAAGCATCTGATTCTTGGTTTTGGTTCAGGTCACAATCTCAGGGTGTTGAGATTGAGTCCTTCCTTGGGCTCCATGCTACATGGGGAGTCTGCTTGATATTCTTTCCCTCTGCTCTTCTCCCCTGCTCATGCTTTCCCTCTCTCTAAATTAATAAATAAATCTTTTTTTGAAAAAAGAAAATATTTCCTCTATTTCTAAAAACTGTAAGGGTTGGGCACCTGGGTAGCTCATTTGGTTAAGTATCTGCCTTGGGCTCAGATCATGATCCCAGAGTCCTGGGATCTAGCCCCACATCGGGCTCCCTGCTCAGCTGAGGGTCTGCTTCTCCCTCTGCCCTGCTCGTGCCCTCTCCCTCTCAGTCTCTCTCTCTCTCTCTCAAATAAATAAATAAAATCTTAAAAAAAAATCCTATAAGGGTGTAAAATTTGTAGTGGGATCTCCTTTACATTGCTGCTATTGGCAACTTGTATATTTTCTTATTTTGTTTTTCTAAATCTTCCTAGGGGTATTTGTGATTTATATACAACTAATGAATCATTGAATACTACATCAAAAACTAATGATGTACTATATGCTGTCTAATTGAACATAATAATAAAAAACTTTAAAAAATACAAAAACTATTAAAAAATAAAATATTCTGTTTACTATTTTGATTTGATTTTTATTCTTAATTTTATGTCTACATTTATTAAGTTTAAATTTCTATTCTGAAGTGTAAACTTTAAATAATTGATTTTCCTTCCTCATTTTCTAATATATGTAACTATGCTCTAAATTTCTCTGTAAGCATATCTCTTGCTGCCTCTCAGAAGTTCTAATACACTGTATTTTTATTTTATTTCACTTAATGTTCACCTAAAATTTTCTGATTTTCAGTTTTAGTCCTTTGATGCATAAATTTTGAGGCTTTTGGGTTAATTTCAAATTAAATGGGGATTCTCTAGTTTCTTGTTATTGTGTTTTAGTTTAATTCCATTTTGTCATAAATTGTACTCTGAATAATTTAATTGTGGGTTTTTTCCCAATCTAATTGTGGGTTTTTAGATTTCTTCCTTTACTTTTGTCAATTGTTGCTTTATGTAGTCTTTCTGTAGTTTGAAGTTATGTTTACTGGGTGTACATGCTAAGGATTATGATGTATCTCTTTTGAATTTTTCCCCGTGGGTTATAATACATACCTTTTCTGTAGTCATTTCTTTCTCAACGTCTTGAATCTCTTCAATTCTATTCATTTTAAAAAAAATTTATTTTTTTTCACAATTTGCTTTTTAAGGCGGCAACTATTGTGTTGACCAATTTTCTTAATAGTTTTGCCTCCACTCTAAAAATGTAATTTTTTACTATTTTATATCTTCTTTCTTGAGTTTATCACATATTTGTTAGTTTATCTAATTAGATAATGCAGTTTTTTTCATATATTTTATCATTTTCTAATTACTTTTAGGTAATTTTGAAATATTAGTTTATACTTTTCATCTGTTTCATGGGTATATTTTTCAATAATTAAAAAATTTCCTCTATGGATATTATTCAGCTTCTTACCGTCTTTTGTCTTATAAGATACTGGAGTGATATTTGACTGTGATATTTTTCTTGCTCCTTTTTATATGAAATTAATGTCTGAATTGTTAGATGAGAGAAATGGCTACAAACCTGCTTTTTTGTCTCATCATAATTAAAAAGGTCTGATTTTATATTCTCTGAGATCTCCTGACTCTTTTTCCTTTCCCTACCCTTTGCAATTTTTTTCTTCTTTCATTGTTATTTACTTCAAATTTGAAATCCATATCTCTCAGTTTTTTTTTTGTTGTTGTTTTTTGTTTTTTGTTTTTCAGTATGGGGCTTTGTTCTATGGGACAGCTTCAGTGGCTGTTGTTCTTTTGCCCTGACACGGACAGAGGGGGCATATGGTCTGCCATAATCCCTGTCTCATAGTATTCATAACTGTGTAATCTTTTCTCTGTGAGTATGGACAGCAACTCTGACTCTTTTCTAACCAATAGACTATAGTAAAAAGAATGATATGCCATTCCTGTGATTGTGTTACATTTAGAACCACATTTTACTAGCAGACTTGCTTTAGAGACTTTCTCCTTTACCTGGCTTTAAGGAAGAGATCATTCCTAGAGATCCACATTGCAAGCAAGTCAGGGCATCCTGCAGGAGACAGGCAGCAAGAAACCAGGGTACTCACTTTAAAAACTGCAAGGAAATTGATTTTGCCAACAACTTGAATAAGCTTAGAAGTGACTTTTCCCCAGTAGTGGCTTCAGATGGGAATGCAGATCTATTGACATTTTGATAGCAATCCCCTGAGACCCTTGAGTGGAGGACCCATGTAAGTCATGCTCCCAGACTCTGACACACAGGAGCTGTGAAATAATAAATGTGTGTTATTTTAAGCCACTAAGGTCATGGTAATTTGTTATGAAGCAGTAGATAAATAATACAGATCCCTTCAGATCTTGCTTCAAAACTCTTTTACTTAAAATGTGCATGCACTAAACTGTTCCAATTTCAGCTTCAGTTACAATTCCCCACTAGTTGACTTTCTGCACTCTTTAGTAAGTACCTTTGACTATATTTGTGTTCTTTTGTTCTCAGCTTTGGTAGATACACTTCTCTTCCCCCTGCTGATGCAGTGTTTGCCTTGAAGCTATAGGTGATTTTTCTCCACCCATTGTATTTTAGGGTTTATGGGGATACATTTTCAGTTAGTTTTATTTTTGATGTTGCCCATGGAGATACACACACACACACACACACACAGAGATTTGGTTATGTTTTCCTTTCTACTGTCCATTTTGCAAAGGGAATCATTGCTATCTTCCAAGCATTTCTTTATGCACACTGTTAAAATGTACTGGCTCTTGCCAAATTGCATTCTAGACTGGTATACTCTCTAGATCTGTGGAAAACATTTTCTATTACCCAACATTCTTGGCAGCAGCAGGAATTGTCAGCTTTTAATATTTATATATTTTTTGGTCAATTTTTTAGATGCTATGGTTAGATTTTCATTTCTTTACTATATTTATGACTTCAAAAAATTGTATGAGCTTTCTGAATTTATGCTTTGCTCTTTTTTGAGGGGCCATTAGTCTTTTATTGATCTTAATCATTATTCTGTATATTTTGGAGACTAATGTTCTGTTATTGTATTCATTGTAAATATCTTTGCTAAGTCTTCAGTTTCTATCTTGATGTTTAATTAGGCATTTTCTACATTATGGTTTTTACTATAATTAAATTTATTTATATTTTTCTTTTTAGATTTGTCCTGATTGTACCTTTTTAAAGATTTCTTCTCTTGTCTGTACTTCCAAAAATTTTAAAGTTTTGCTTTTCAAATTCAGATTATTGAATCAAGTGGAATTGATCCATGTACATGGTATGAGATAAAAATTCATTTTTTAGGGGCGCCTGGGTGGCTCAGTGGGTTAAGCCTCTGAGTTTGGCTTGGGTCATGATCTCCTGGGATGGAGCCCCACATCAGACTCTCTGCTCAGCAGGGAGCCTTCTTCCCCCTCCCCCCCATCTGCCTCTCTGCCTACTTGTGATCTCCCTCTGTGTCAAATAAATAAATAAAAGCTTAAAAAGAAAAGGAGAGAATTCATTTTGTACTCCTCTGTAATATCACTTCAGTCACACATCAAGTTTTCATATAGTTTCGTTCAGGTTATAGGACAATAGAGTTTACCATCAACATGAATAATTTTGAGAAAATTTGATATCTTTATATAAATATAAAGTAAGGTTTTTTTTTATGTCTTTCCTACCCTTATATGTTTGAATTATTTTACTTGTCTTTAGTTACTGACTTGGACATAAATTATTGAATAGACACAATGAGAGTGACAACAATATTATATTCATGAATTTAAAGGGGATTATATAAATATTTCAAAATTAAGTTTGAGTTAGGGACGCCTGGGTGGCTCAGTTGGTTGAGCAGCTGCCTTTGGCTCAGGTCATGATCCTGGCGTCTTGGGATCGAGTCCCACATCGGGCTCCTTGCTCCGCAGGGAGCCTGCTCCTCTCTCTGCCTCTGCCTGCCTCTCTGCCTGCTTGTGTTCTCTCTCTGTTAAATAGATAAATAAAATCTTAAAAAAAAAAAAAATTAAGTTTGAGTTAAACTGTATATGATTATATCGATCACAATATAATGGATGTTCTCATCTATTTCGAGTTTTCCAAGGGTTTTTCCTTTAATCAAAAATTAATTTTAACAATTTTTATGTATTTCAGATAATCATTTTATTTTATTTATTCACTTTTAATTTAGTAAATTATTCTGATGGGCTTTTAAAATAGAAGTTAGTTACTTAGACTTGAATTAAACTTAATCCAAGGTTCAATATGTATATAAGAGGACACATTTTGTTCCCTTTTAAATGCTCTGTTTTTTTATAGTTTGTTTCAGGTTCTCAGCAGAATTGAGAGGCATTACAGAGAGCTCTCATACTGCTCCTGCCCCAACATAAGCACATCCTTCCCCACTGTCAACATCTCCCAGAAGAGTGGTACTTTTGTTACAACAGATGAACAGACATCGACACATTATTATCATCTAAAGCTCATACTTTATATTACAGCTCGCTCTTCCTGTGGGACAGTCTATGGGTTTGGAGAAATGTATAATGCGATGTGTCCACCATTCTAGTGTCATATAGAATATTTTCACCACCCCCCAAAATCTGTGCTTTTGCCTTTCTGTTTTCTTTCTCTCCCCTCCTCCACATTCGCAATCACTCTAGAAAAGGAACTTTATGTCCCACCTTTGGCCCTAAGTGCCTGTCCCCTTCTCCTTTACACTGTGACTAGGGAACATTTGACAGTCCCACCCAGCTGGCTGCAGGTCGTGCCCCAGGAAGGGGATGGGCTGGCCTTTCCAGCGGTGTGGTTCTGCTGTCGGGTGGGGAGATCGAAGCCAGAGCAAGTCCCGTCTGCCCAGTCCAGCTTGCCTCCTTCGTGCCTCCAGAGGCCTCGGCGCCTCCTCTACAGGGGTTTGGTTGGCGGGGGACCGAGTGAGCCAATGGAGTGGACCCCTGGCTGGGAAGGGCCAAGCCCCCCTGGTGCTCTGAGAAGGGGTTTTTGACCTTGATACATGTGCTTTGGTTCCTGGGGTGCCCTCTACTGCTCCCCTGCTCGGTAACAGGGCCTCGCTAATTGGGTTGTCACTGGACGAAAGTGCTTGAGATTTAAGTTACTATCCTGGCTTTGCCCGACCTCAGTGACTTGTAAGACTGACCGTGAAATAAACCGTGTTAATCCTGAAAAAAAAAAAAAAAAAAAAAGATGTCCAGAGTTTTTATCATGTCCAGAGTTTCGCCTTTTTCAGAATATCAAAGTCAGAATCATACAGTGGGTGATCCATTTTTTTACTTGTGTACTTTTTTATTGTTTAGGACGTTTATTGTTTAGGAAGCATGAAGCATGTCTGGGAACTAAAATGTTAGCAATATCTTATGTTTACTTGTCCTTCCCCTATACCGCCCTCTACTTCTGTCTCTTCCCTACACCCATGACATGTAATAGAGATCTTTTTATATTTAGTTATTTTTATTTTTAATTTTTTAAAGATTTTTATTTATTCGAGAGTGAGAGAGCCAGAGTGTGAGAGCGCAAACAGGGAGGGTCAGAGGGAGAAGGAGAAACAGACTCCCTGCTTAGCAGAGTGCCCAACAGGGGCTAGATCCTAACTGCAAGATCATGACCTGAGCCAAGGTCAGCTGCCAAGGTCAGCCGCTTAAGCAACTGAGCCACGCAGACTCCACTAATAGGGAACTTTTAATACTGCTTGAAAAATGGTGGACTTCTGGGGCACTTGGGTGGCTCAGTTGGTTAAGCGGCTGCCTTCAGCTCAGGTCATGATCCCTCGGATCAAGCACATGGGGCTCCCTGCTTCTCATGGGGTTCCTTCCTCAGCATGAGGCTCCCGGCTCTGCATGGGTCCCACTTCTCCCTCTCTATCTGCCTGATGCTCGCCCTGCTTGTGTTCTGTCAAATAAGTAAATAAAATCTTTTAAAAAATGATGAACTTTTAATACTGTTTTAAAAATAGTTTTACCACATATACATGTTTGCTTAAATATGATATTACTTAAGTTTTTTAATCTTTATCAAAAAGGTATGCTTTACATAATCTCCTGATATTTGCTTCATAGTTCAAAATATTGTAGCAAAATCTTACAAATTATCTTTTGGAATATCTTCTTCCCCTTTGTAAACTATTTGAAACAGTGCTGTTATGAGTAGTTTTGTGCTTATCTCATTTGCAGATGTGCCAGACTTTCTCTTGCTATATTCTTAAAAATTGAAATGCTGGTTTATAGGCTGTTTGAATGTTTAGCTTTACAAGATAATGCCAACTTTTTTTTTTTTAAGATTTTATTTATTTGACAGAGAGAGAGATCACAAGGAGGCAGAGAGGCAGGCAGAGAGCGGGGAGGTGGGGGGGAAGCAGGCTCCCCTCTGAGCAGAGAGCCCGATGTGGGGCTCGATCCCAGGACCCTGAGACCATGACCTGAGCCGAAGTCAGAGCCCCAACCCACTGAGCCACCCAGGTGTCCCTGCCAACTAGTTTCTTAAAGAGGATACTTTAATTTACACATGCACCCCGGTAATATATAAGAGATCACTTTATCTATAGTCTTTCTAACACCTGGCATTGTTAAACTTCATAATTTTTACTAGTAAATAATTTACACAATTAAAAAGGTTCTAGGACAGTGTTTAAAATAATAGCTTGCTATGGCCTTCATTTGAGATAGGCAAAGTAATTAGAAGATTTTCAAACTTAACTCGTTTCTTTTCTTCTCTCTTCATGAAGGATATATATATGTAAAATAAATATAAAATTTTTATTTATTTATGTAACATAATTATTTATTTATATTTTATATATTTATCTATGTTTTGGATATATATATGATATATATGATACATGATCACTTTAGTATTTTTGTATTAAAATGCATATCAAAAATCACTGCCTCTAGCTGGATTTGAGATTTCACTTTGATTATTACATGCCTCTAGTGAGCAGCATAGGGTAAATGATGTTACTAATAATTTTATAAATCATGTCAGTTGCCACCCGTACTACATTTCCAATCCCTTGTCCAAGAACAATAACAAGGGGACAGATTGATCATAATATTTTAATAAACTGTCTAAGGTCACAGAAGTAGTGTGTGACAGAAGGATTGTCTCATAATGGTTAACATCGTGTTTCTTTGGAATTGACAATGAAATCCTTCTCTTAATCTTTTTAACCATTCCAATGAGATGTAATTTTTTTCAATAATAATTTACTTTTCACTGTTCAAAAAAACGTTCCCTTCTTTTTCACCATTTGCCAGAATGGCACCTTGGACTCTCATTATTTTAGGGCTATTTGGTTTAAATGTAGCAGGTACTCAAATGTTCAGTAATGACCAATGTCAGGAAGCCACTTAGTAAGTAGAAATTTATTTTATCTTATACAATACAAACTTGGGAAAACCTTTTGAAAATGTTTTATTAAAACTTCAAAGCATATAAAAGAATTAAACATTTCAAACAATATCACAGGGAAAAAAGTAATGGAGAAAAGATTTTATGAATATCCTTTTTATACATTTTTTTATTTCGTAGAGTGATTAAGTCTAGCCTGAAGGAGATCTGGTTTTTGTTCCACATAAATCTACATTAGTACCTTGGTTCCAGAGTTTGAGGGTTATTATTTTTTCTCTCTGCTTTGCCAGTAATGGGTCAATAGTTTCTTTGAGGAATTGTGAAATGTATTGTCTTATAAAAAGCACATCAATTTGCTGCTCAGTTTAAATTTTTTTTAGTCTTGGCTAATTTAGTGTGAATGGAATAAACTTGACTATTTTAATATTGAGGGTCCGTTACAACAGGAATGACTATAGGCCATGAAGTCTTCTTCATGTTTCATTTATTTCAGAAATCACAGACACTTTTCAAAATGTGGTGAAATTATTTTATAGAACATTAAAATGGAAACAAAAGTATAAAAGTAATTTAACAAAGATAATTTTATAAATAACATGTTATTTTCATTCAAAATGGAACTGCTTAAAAGTTTTAAAATATTGGTCAACATTCATTTTGTGTCTTTGTTTTTCAGAACTCTTCCTTTTCTACGTTCATAGATGTAATAGTCCTTTTTTTTTTGGACTATGTATTTGGCAATTTCATATTTGTGTCTTTAGCATTTTTCTTACATTTTGGCACAACAAGGTATGCCAGGCTCATCTTCTAAATATCTTACTCCTGGCATAGAATTGGCCATTTCTCCAAGGAGCCTTGTTCTTTTTATTTGAGTATAGAATTTGAAAGCTGGGCGAGCATGGTAGATGCTCTTGTTGCTGCTGAGGCTTGTTTCTAGGCCCTCTTAGCTGACAGAGCAAGGAAATTTGTGTGCATGCTAACCCGGGGATACACAGGTATCTGTAAATATTTCTATATGTAACCATCTGTATCTATATTAAATTAAACACAATACTGATGCCTCCAACTCTAATCCATCACTACATGGATTATTGTAGCCTCCTTCCCTTGCTTATTGGACTACTGCCACTCTGTGATGCATCTTCCTTCCACCATCTACCATCCATTTACTTAATTGTTCAATTCAAAGTATACACGTATAGCAGTGTCATAATTTACTAACCCCATTTAGCATGGGAGACTGTTATAACTACAATGTTTATGGGCAGTTTTTGTCCGTGGTGGCTTTTTGTTGTGTTTTTTGCCTTTAGCCTTCTCATTTCTATTCTTTTTTTTTTTTTAGATTTTATTTATTTATTTGACAGAAAGAAAGAGATCACAAGGAGGTAGAGAGGCAGGCAGAGGGAGAGGGGGAAGCAGGCTATCTGCTGAGCAGAGAGCCCGATGCGGGGCTCAATCCCAGGACCCTGAGATCATGACCTCAGACCTCAGAGCCACCAAGGTGCCCCAATTCTACTCACTTCTAAATGCCTAGAGCACTACAAATGTCCCCTAAACATGGTAGGGAAGTTATTTAATACATTTATAATAGAGGGAGATTGATTGTCACATTCTTTATTCTATCTCGGAATCCTTCAACCTTCAAAATGATTTTCTAAAATTTGCATACATTGAGGTTCCATCTTTAGGTTGTAAAGGTCTATGGGAAAGACAAATATATATGGTTATATAACCACTACTATAGTATCATAGACGGTAGTATCACTGTGTTAAAAATATCCCCTGAACTGCACCTATTCAAACCTTGCTTTCTTACTGCAAGCCCTTGGTAACCACTGATCTTTTCATCATCTATAAAGTTTGACTTTTTCCAGAATGTCATATTCTAGTGGGAATCATATAGCATGTAGCATGTTGAGTTCTACTTCTTTCCCTTGGAAATATACATCTAAGATCCATCCATGCCTTTTTGTATCTTGCTAAAAAGTTCATCTTTTGTTCCTTAGTAATCATCTAAGAGTGGATGTAGCACAGTTTGTTCACCACAGTTCTTTCATGTTTTCTTCAGGAAACCAGAAGCCACTCAATATAGCCTAGGTATTAAATATTTTCACGTAAGGAAATTGGTGCTTTCACAATCCTTGGTAGAGTAACAGAACAATCAGCAGCCACCAGTCAGCTTATGGTGACAAAATTAGGGTTCCACCAGACCCTGTGTAAAGACACCTCAGGTCTGAAGACTCTTTTTTTTTTTTTAAGGTTTTATTTTTTTGATACAGAGATAGAGAGTACAAGTAGGCAGAGTAGCAGGCAGAGGGAGAGGGAGAAGCAGGCTCTCCCCCAAGCAAGAAGCCCAATGTGAGGCTTGACCCCAGGACCCTGGGATCATGACCTGAGCCAAAGGCAGCCACTTAATCAACTGAGCCACACCCAGGCGCCTCTCAGGGCTGAAGACTCTTTAAGAAGTTCATGGCAAACTGCAGGTGGTTCTTAAGTCCTCACCGGGAAGTTCTTTTGAATCTTATCCCTAACCAAAGGTAAGCTACTATTGCCATTGGATAACATTTGACCCTCCTTTTTTAAATGCCTTCCAAATCTCTGGGGATTTCCTCTCCTTGAAAAACAAATCCAGGTCCATTTTGGAAAGGAGATTCTAGGAAATTTAGTTTCTCACTCTCTTCTATAATATAGTGAGAACATAAAAGGGAGGGCTGATATTGAGTTGGTGATAGTTAGTCCAGCACAAGAAACTTAAAGTGTAGAGTTACTAAAAGAAAATTGTGATTAAGTGCTTAATCTCAGATCTGCCATTGTGATTTCTCTTGCATTATTATTTCCTCTGTGTTTTCCTTGATATTTCTGTCTTTCTGTTATTGGATAGGGCGTTTCCAATAGGTTATGCACTTCCCATTGATATTTCACTTCATTTTGTTTTAGAGAGTGTTGCATTTTCCTTTGAATTTAGGATATATATTTGTAGGTCTTTCACCTATCATCGATTACCTGTGTATAATTGATGTAATTTTCAATTTCTTCTAATAATACACATAAGGTATACATGTGAAGAGAGCATTATGGTGTTTTTGAGATATTCTTGGATTCAATATACCAAAACACCGACAACTCTATGGAAAATTTTACATTGCTAATCAGTTTGTTCCATAGATTAAAAAATACAAAGAATATACAAGGATACAAAAAATCACTAGATAATGTATAAAAGAAAACAAGATTTTTGTCTTTTATTTTTTTCTCCCCAAATATGTTTATTTTAATATTTCAGTGTTACAAGATTGATTGTTCATGCACCACACCCAGTGCTCCATGCAATATGTGCCCTTCTTGATACCCACCACCAGGCTCACCCACCCCCCCACCCGTTCCCCTCCAAAACCCTCAGTTTGTTGCTCAGAGTCCATACTCTGAGAACAGCTCCAAATTGCTGATTATGAGACCTGGATTATTTTCTTGAATGTAAAACCCCAATTGTGAAGGTACAGGTAAATTAATGCTGCATGAAGAAAAGTCCAGGCCAGATAAATTTGGCAAATACCTTAATTTCTGGGTAGTTTAGAAAATCATATTACCTACCCCTACCCTTTTGCTTGGCACTATGCTTTCCAATAAAGTTTCCTGCAGACTTCTTTGCCCTTACTATATTATCCTGGCAGTTGGAAGAAGAGGAAGCATGTCATGGCACTAGGAACAAACACATAATTTAAAATAATTACTCCTGAAGTTTATGATCTAGTTGAGGAAGTGGGAAATTATTAGACTGAACAATCAGGTAAGACAAATAAATGCATACGTGGTGTATTTCTAATATTTTAATCTCACACTGGACTATAAGACTTAAAGGAATGATAACTGGGGTACCTCGGTGTCTCAGTTAAGCATCTGACTTTGGCTCAGGTCATGGTCTCTTGGTCCTGGCATCCAGCCCCTAAGCTGAGCCCCACACATCTCAGGCTCCCTGCTCAGTGGGGAGTCTGCTTGTCCCTATGCCCCCCTCCATGCTCTCTCTCAAATAAATAAATAAAATATTTTAAAAAAGAGGGATGATAATTAGGTTTTGCTCATTTTTGTATTCTCAAGTCAAATGTATTTCTCTGACACACTTAAGTAATCATTAAATACTTGTAGTGAATAAGACTTGCTTGTTGGTAACATAAACATAACACACTCTTCCAGTCTCTCTTTTAGGGGATGGTTTTTTCTATTGCAGGATTTGGGCTAAGGATTGGATTACACTGTCAGATCTCCTGTGGACTAGAGAGGATAAACTGAGTAGTCTGAATGCAGGTCTAAATGATCAATAGGCTACCATCTGCTCTCTCATATAACTTTATTTTGAAGTGTTAAGTTAAATAGGATTGGTGAAATTTTTTCTTTTGATTTAGTCTGTTATTTTAAAAAGTATTTCTAGTTTTTCTATTCATTTTAAGATCTCTTTTTTTTTATGTACTCATTCTTTGTTCACGAATTTTGAGGCTGCTCTAAATACATAAGAGAGGAAATGAAATAGTGGTATAGCTCACTTATAATGTAAGATATTCAAAAAGATAGTGAGCATAAACTGATGAGAACAAAGTTGTTGGAATGGTGTGAAATGGACTGGTACCAAATGAAATTGGTATAGGGAGGAGTGAGAGCCACCCTGAGTCCTGGAAAGGAAGTGAAGCATGATGGAAGTTGATGGAAGGTAATGGAGAAAAGAAGGGCATTAGCCAAACATTACCAAGGTGATTACCACACTCTGGTACAAAATCATTCAGTGGAAACACTGTTCCCCATCTATTTCAATTTTCCATTCAATTGGTCATCTGACAGCTACAGTATAGCTTCCCAAGTTCCTTACTAAAAAGGGTTTTCTGAGTGATTTCAAAAGCATATTAGTAAGGGTCAAGGAACAAGAAATTAAAATTGCTTTGCTATTAATTTATAAGAATGATGGTTGAGCATACATAATCTCTACTTAAATTTAGAGCTGTCTCTGCTCATTTTAGGGTCTATGTCCAGCCTTGGGATTATATTTGGAGTCATCCGCTGAACTAGTCTGGAATAAAGTCCCACAATTTATAGTGAAAACTAAAATATTTACAAAGCATTATTAATTTTGTAAAAATCATAGAGAGCAATTGTGAAAGCTGCTTCCAAGCAAAGGTAACTGATAGACTGTTTTTACAGAAAAGGGACTGGATTTACCTTTCACATAATGTTTTCAATGAAGTGTGAAGTTATGTAGGGAGTTTTGTACACTAAAGCCATAGACAATAACTGTGCTCCATTACCCCTAGAATGGGCCACATACAAGAATAATTACTTAGACTATAAATATTGTCATCCACTATTTGGTACATGGCTGGATCAAGTGATACTTTTTTTTTTTTAAGATTTCACTTATTTATTCTTGAGAAAGAGAGAGAAAGCGTGCCAAAGAGCACCCACGAGCTTGGGGAGGGGAGAAGGAGAAGCAGACTCCCCAGCAAGGAGGGAGTCTGTGGTGGGGCTCCATCCCAAGACCTCAGGATCATGGCCTGAGCATAAGACAGACACTAAACTGATCAAGCCACTGAAATGCCCTGGATCAAATGATATTTTAAAACGATATTTTCAGACTAATATTGATAAACTCCAATTCTTAAATTCTACAAGATTTTTGGCAAGAACACATTATATAAACTTTGAACATTCCATCTTATTTGGAAATATTTCTTTATGTAGAAATATCTCCTTATTGGAAGTAAACTACAAGAGGGAATATGGGAAGAGCCTAAATACATATTAATTTTTAAAAAAGTCTCCAAAGTGAATATTCAGTTTTAACCACGGAGGCAATAAAAGGTTTTGAATTATTGAAGTCTTTCCTCTTTCCTAGTCTTCTGAAAACTGTATGGATTATAGCATACTATGTCATTTTTTTTTAAAGAATATTTTATTTATTTATTTGAGAGAGAGAGAGAGAGAGTGAGCACATGAGCGGAGGGAGAGGGCGGGGCAGAGGGAGAAGCAGATTTCTCACTGGGCTGGGAGCTCCATGTGGGGCTTGATCCCAGGACCCCAAGATCATGACCTGAGCCAAAGGCAGACACTTAACTGACTGAGCCACCCAGGCGTCCCACAGTGCCAATTTTTTTTTTAAGATTTTATTTATTTATTTGACAGAGAGAGAGAGAGTGTAAGTAGGCAGAGGCAGGCAGAGAGAGAAAGGGAAACGGGCTTTCCATTGAGCAGAGAGCCCAATGTGGGGCTCTATCCCAGGACCCTGAGATCATGATCTGAGCCAAAGGCAGAGATTTTAACCCACTGAGCCACCCAGGTACCCCACACAGTGCCAATTTTTAATACTGGAATTTCTTGATGTGCTTGGTGAGTAGTTATTCTGCTACCTTGAGCCTGAATAAAGGGTTATTTACCACCCAATTTGAGCATATTTGGAATGAAGAGATGTCTATAAAAATACTAACCTATGTATAACAACACCAATAGCCATTGAAGAAAACACTAAAAGTTCCATTATTTGTATAGAAAATGTGCAAATTATTGAAATCCATAAAAATAGTTAATAAACTATAATTTAGCTATTAAGTTTACAACCATTTTTTCTTAAATTCCAGAAAAAAATTGGACAAAAAATATGCAAAACCCAGAAAATAATATATATATTTTTTAGTTACTTAAAAATTAACAATATGTAATCACTAAAGAAAATGTAAAAGATACAAGTTAAAAAAAGAAAAAAATTACAAATGTTATCAGAGCTAATAATTTATAATATTCATTTGTTACTGTAAGAGTTAAATCTTACTGAGAATATGTAGGTTATTTCTTTGTAAATTTATGAGAATTTAATGAGAATTAATGAGAATAAATTTATGAGAATATAATGCATATATACATTTATATATAAATTTATGAGAATATAATGAATCAATATACAGTGAGACTGTACAGTGAGAAATATTTAATGTTTCTGCTCAGATAGGGCTCCCCCCCACTCCCCAACACAGTGAGACTGTACAGTGAGAAATATTTAATGTTTCTGCTCAGATAGGGCTCCCCCCCACTCCCCAACACCTGAGGAAAATTTATAAAACTTGGGACTTGGGCTGAGAGAGAACCCTGGAAGTTATACTATGACTGAATATCTACTCCATGAGAACTCCACAGAGCGTCACTACTCCACAGGTATGTGTTTATATGTCAAGTAGGGATGAGACCTGAAACCATGTGGACATACCCTAGGATATAATGTTTGAGACACTAGTTTATTATTGAGATTTAGATTTAGGTTACTCTAGATTTAGATGAACTCTTCTCCCTAATTCCTCTTTACCTCCATTTCCATCTTGGGCAGCAAATGTGTGTTATAATATGTGTCGGATAATGTCATTCTTTTGCTCACAAAGTTTTAGTGGTTCTCATTCAGAATAACATTCAAGTTCCTTAACGTGGCTTATAGTGTCTTAGAAAATCTGGCCCTTTATTATTCCCATTCCCAATTTCCTTTTTCTCCTTTCATTCACTTTTCAGCCATACTGGTTTGCTTGCTCTTTTTTTGACCATCCCAAGCATTTATCTACCTTCCAGCAATTGCCCTTATCATTTCCTCTGCCTGGAATAAAGTGCTGTGTGATCCACTTACTTCCTTTTAAAATTTTCTGCTCCAATATTAACAGAGATACTTTCCATGTCCAACTTCTAAGAGATATCTTTTGAACTCTTGAATTTTTCTATACATCTATATTTTTATTTCTTTTCAAAAAATCTCATGACTTGTCATTATTATGTATCTTGTTTATTTATTTATTGTTTCTCATTTTCACTCAAATATAAGCTCCATAATATAAGGAACAGCATCTATTTTGTTCATTGCCTATAAAGTCAATATTGTTTGTATGAATGAATGGATTTATGCATATGAACAAAAACAATAAAAGTGCACAAAATGAAATATATTGAGCTTGACCAAACCACATAGCATTTGTCTTAACTGAAAGAGCAAAAGTGTTTTCATTATATATAATATTGAAAGTAATCTAGATGAAACTGCCAAAAGCTAATTATATATTAATGGCACTCTCTTGTGTTATTTTTATTAATATTTCTCATTGACCGTAGAGAATATTGGAATTTATAATATTCAGAGTAGCACACATTTGGAAAATAAACATGCATAAACTATGCTAATAGCTAATACTTTCGTTAGGGAAGACAGGTCCTCACAAAATCATATGTTAGAGCATTTGGAAAAATGTCTACAATTTTCATATAAAGATAATTCAATACATTTCATAGGTGATACAGCTTTTTACAATGTATTAAGGCACACATATTAAAAGTGATGCACAGTCTAAGTGAATGTTTTACTCCTGTTGCTGTGTTTTTTTTAAATGCCATTAATATTTATTAGTTAATCTAGGCTACATTTTTTATTTCTCAAGTGATATGAAAGTCTTTAATTTCCCTTTGAAGTTTGGAAAGAGACAATTAAGAGCCACAGGAATCAAGTACCTTACTCTCCAAGAATAGTAAAGAAGGACTATAATTTGACAAGTGAAGAAGGCTGGTTAAGGACATCCCACAGATTTGATTAAAACTTTCAATATTAAATCTCTGCTTGTCTTGTTATAAAATTGGCATTGAAAGCTGCCTTTTCTTGGCTATGATTTTATAAGGATTTATATAATTTTACGTGCCATTCAAATATTGTCATTCAATAATACATCTTTGATCAGAAGAAAAAATCCTGCACTGTGGAGCGTGTAGGAAAAATATTATCTGTATAACATAATTAATAGCTTGTCCAGAGATTAGGGATCAGGATGCACGCTGATATTTCAATCCCAAATACTGTATATGAAAGATGGACTGCTCAATATATCTTTCATGCAAGAAGTTTATGAGGTTTCCTTAATAACTTATCAGGTAGTTTAAGACTTTACTGTGTGAAATATCTGACAATATTTCATTTCCGAAATACAACCATGGCCCTGCAACACAGTGTGGCTAGGGAATGAGCTATAGCAATTAGGTTCATATTCTCACTAGATCTTGTGCAAGTGAAAGTAATTACTTCTATTGTATCTTTGACCCTTTGTCCTGGTTAGTATTTGACTCTCTAGTAAATGAAGTGGTATATGTCTTGGAATAAACTGTAATAACTGGTATAATAATGCTTTTTTAATCTCAAGTTACACAACCGTTGGTGTTCAGCAAGTGAAATTAATGGAATTTATCTAAAGGATTCAACTCAATTAGATACATCATAATCCATCTTCCAAAGCAATCAACTCAAGACATTATTATAATTATGCAACTATAATATCAAATTACTGAAAACTCATAGTTTGTGTATCCAACCGAAACTTTATGTAATAAGGTCTCCTTCATTTTATAAATTCACTATCCCTCTGTTAAAATGACAATGACATTAACCTTCTAACAGGAGAGTGTACATAGTTTTTTTTATTGGAGTAGTGACCAATTCTCAGTGTTTACTTGTAATTGTTGAAATAACAGAACTAGACATGTTCTCAAATAAAAGTCTCAGCTCTGATTCCCTTTTTTTCACCTCTAACTACTTTGCCACTATCCTTAACTCAAGATACCCTATCAACCAGACAGTATTCTTTCCAATGATGCTCTATTTCTTCTGCCCTAGGACATAGGTACATTTTCCCCTCTTCTAAATACCAGTTCTGACCTAAGTAATACTGAGTTGTGATCTTTTTCAATTAAAACAAGAATTTTGGCAAATAAATTTGGCAAAAAAAAAAAAAAGATGAAAAAATGAAGATCCTGCAAAGAGAATAAGACTTAGCTGAGCAGAAATAAGTCAACTTAAAATACATGTTGTAAACAAAGCTGTTCAATGGGTAAAGCATCTTACAGAATTATATGTTCTCTTTAGCATTCAGGAATAAAAAAAAACTGTTAGCTTATGATACATGTTGTAACTGAGTGTTCTCCTTATATTCCCTTTTGATAACTTCTGTTTTTCTATAATTAGGTGAGTGTTACATAACACATAGGTAGTAAAAGTAAAATTATCAAGTGCCATTTAAACCCACCATAGTCAGAAAAAAGGGAAGAAAAATTAGATCTTGATAATTCAGGAAAAATCTATTAAGAAGTACCTCTATGTAATCATCTGAGGAAAGAAAGTTGCATGAAATCTGAAATCTAAATAGTCACATGGCAGAGCACAGGTATGAAAACTACTCATTCTGTGGTAACCGTAGAAATGTATGGAAGAAACTGTGGGGAATGAAACCAACAGATTCCAGTATGTCATATATTGTATTAGATAAGAGGGATGGCTCTTACTTACATTTATGTACTCATCATATATCAATTGTTCACATTTTAAGAATGGTTTTAGCATTGTAAGAGAAATTTGCTCTCAAGTCATTTGCTTTATATTCTCTTCTGTATCTTCTTTCTTCTGGTCTCTTTCCTTCTGCCTAAATAGCATTCTTTATTTTTTTAAAAAAGATTTTGTTTATTTGAGAGAGAGAGCACACGCAAGTTGGGTGAGGGGCAGCAGAAGAAGCAGGATCTCCCCTCAGCAGGAAGTCTGGTGTGGGGCTTAATCCCGGTACCCTGGAATGATGATCTGAGCTGAAGGCAGATGCTTAACTGACTGAGCCACCCAGGTGTCCCTGAATAACATTCTTTAGAAGTATCTTTTGTTAAGGTGTTTTGGTAATAAGCTCATTCATTTTTTTAAAATTAAAACATTCATGTTTTACTTCTGTTTTTGAATCTTAAGCTGCATATCTAATGCTAAACAGACATTTATTTCCACTTTGTACTTTTATTATTGCACTGTTTTTGGCTTGTGGCTAATGAAAGGTCCATATAGATCTTGCTTTGTATATAATCTGTGTAGGTAATTCATATAGGTCTTTCCTTTTATGTAAGCTGTCTTTTTTCTCTCATTATTTTAAATCCATTTTCATGATTTACTCTTTGTAATTACACCATGGTGGTAAATATTCTCAACAAGTACCCAGGAATGCAGTATTTGTTTTGAGTTCACCATTTTGCTATGCAATGGCAGGCAGATCCAATGTGTTTCCACTTGGGTCTTCCTACAATAGTGTCCTTATTCTATGTATCTGAACACCAACTGTCCATTCAGCCAGTTGCTTAGTAGGCTGTGTTCAGCTATGCATTCAAGAACTGAAGGAAAATCGAAGGGTATGTTTGCAGATCATCTGGACTTATTGTTAAATGGATTCAGCTCACAGCTCTATCAGTCATTTGAGCTTCATAATTTTCCTCTCTGTCAATAGATCACTGTGGTGTTTGGGGGAGCTTAGGGACTATTGTAAATGTGTATAGCCTATAAGCAGACATTCCTGTTTTGTCTTGGATTTTCTCCCAGTACAGTCATCATGTTAAATGCTACAAATTCCTTTAGGAAAGTTGAGGAGAAATAATTAAAGTACACACTTGCTGCAGTGTTGCAACAGCCTTCTTAAGGGGATTTGTTCCTTACATCATTCAAGGGAGTCTGCACGTATGAACCGGCTCAAGTCTAGAAATTCATTGTGGGACACTGATTTTCCGTTATGGTATTTCATGTTAGATCTCTTCCACCAGATGTAAATTTAGAATCTTTTAGTATACAGATTAAGTAATATTTTACAAGGCAGTTGATGGACAATTCAATAGATACTATCACTGAATACCACAATTTGCTCTGCTATCTAATTATTGTAATTTGCCTGCTTTGTCTCTGGTTTGTAAGTATCATCACTTGAACTTTGTGACTCCTGGGTCTCATCACCTCCCCCCAAATCACAGAAAACTCATTTCAATGCTATATCTACCACCATGATCTTTCCTTTAATAGTATAGCCACTGTAAGTTTTTTATAAATGCTGAAGCTCTTATGTTTTATGAGTGCTCAAATTTACATCATTAGAGAATGGCTGAGCCTGTCACATGTGACAAACACTCAAATTCTTAGCCACTAAGATTTTCAATTAATTCTTTTACATTATTGCCTTGTATCTTCATTTATTCAAGGCCAATATCACAAGTTCATTTTGATCCAGTGTTGTGGTATTTCTTCCCTGTTCTAACAGTCTTAGAATACCTTCTCATGCATAATCCCCAGATTTTACTACTTTTCTCAAAGGTAACTACTCATCACAAGTTGAGTCTTTATTTGGTATTCAAGTATGGAAAGGCTAACCTCCACAAACAGAGAAAGAAAGCTTGATTTCTTTTTTTTTTTAAGATTTTATTTTATTCATTTGAGAGAGAGAGAGAGAGAGCAGAGACAGAGACAGAGACAGCATAAGCAAGGGGAGAGGCAGAGGGAGAGGGAGAAGCAGACTCCCTGCTGAACTTGGAGCCCCACATGGGGCTAGATCCCAGGAGATCATAACCTGAGCCAAAGGCAGATTCTTAACCATCTGAGTCACCCAGGTGCCCTGAAACCTTGCTTTTGTTGACAAGGGAACTCGGTGTCTTTTGAGAGTTCAAATTATTTAAAATCATTTTAGTCTTAAATATACTCATTCCAATGTTCAGGCTCTCATTTTCTCTGGAAAGTTCTGATTTTAAAATAAGAGGTCAAGGGATACTTTGAATTCAACATATATTGTAATTCTGCTAACTGAAAGGTCAACTTTGGGTCTGGTTTTTAGATCATTGATCTTGTGGTTGCAATATATAACATATGTTACCTAATTGGTAAAGAAATTCCTTGCCCTCTGACTTGTGTATTTCAAACTTTGAGTTTGTCATTTTCTTTCTGTGCATTCCCTCCTGCAGTTAAGCCTGGGTCACCAAACTTGTGCTTGTTTTCATTATTTTCTCCATTGTATTCCAATGCAAAAGCCAGTTTGTCTCTCAAAATGCTACTTTGAAAGGTGATATGTTAAATAATTTGTTTCATTACTGAAGCTACATGCCATGAACTATCAGTATGCCATTATCTATTGGCAACATAGTTACTATGCTTTCTAATCTAGCCCAATTAAGTAAATAATCTCAGAGTTCTGTTTTGAGGTTAAGTTTCTAAGGAATTATTTTTTTTAAAGATTTCACTTATTTATTTGAGAGAGAGAGAGAGGGTGTGCCCATGAGCAGGGAGGGAGGGGCAGAGGGAAAGAAAAAAACAGACTTCCCACTGAGTAGGGAGCCTGGAATCAAGACAGAGACCTGAGCTGAAGGCAGACTTAACCTGCTGAGCCACCCAGGTGCTCCATCTAAGCAAATATTTCTTATGCTAAATACTCCATCATTTACAAATTAGTTAGGAATACAAACACCAACATAGAGGTTTTAAACAAAAAGACTTAGTATAAGGAAAGTAGAGGCTTCCACACATGTTGCAAGGTCTAGAACCTGCTTCTTAGGATCTCAAATGGTTGATAAGAGGGTCCCAAAAAGTGTGGGAAGTCTTAAACTCCTTTTTTTCATGTTCCAAATTATTTCCTTTAATTATGGGGATCTCTAGAACTCTGCTAGAAAGGGAATATGAGAAATGTGGTTCAGGTTTTTCCAGCTTTTATGCTGGTTTCAAGTGCTGTGAGTGAGTGGGAGAGCACTGAGTACCAACAACAGTATGACACTAATCTCTAGGCTGCAGAGCCTGCCAAGAGCCCACAGCGCAGTTAAATTAGTTCATGTTTTTACCACCATCCTTTTCAAGTCGCTATGTGATTCTGACCCCAGGCAATTTTTCTTTCTTGGAAGACTATACACATGCAAACTCTTGCTTTCTCTGTCTTTCTCTTTCTCTTTTTCCCCTTCCTCACCTTTTTTCTTTCCCTCTGCCTTTCTCTCCCTCTGCCCTCTCTCTCATCTATTTATTGTTTAAAAATAAATGGAGGTATTTAAAATTTTTAAGAATATCTTTCAGGGGTGCCTGGGTGTCTCAGTGGGTTAAAGCCTCTGCCTTTGGCTCAGGTCATGATCTCTGGGTCCTGGGTTCGAGCCCATACATCGGGCTCTCTGCTCAGCAGAGAGCCTGCTTCCCCCTCTCTCTCTGCCTGCCTCTCTGCCTACTTATGATCTCTCTCTCTGTCAAATAAATAAACATAATCTTTTAAAAAATGTTTTAAAAGAATATCTTTCAAATATTGTGTCAGGTTTCAGCAGGGACAAACAGCAAATATTCCTGGCAATATTGAACAACCTCATGGACATTAAGAGGCATCCCCAAAGAGGGTGCAAAAGATACTGCCCCCCTTGAGCCCGGTCCAAGTTGTACCCAGTCTGACCCGGTGCCCGGTCCAATTTCTCAGTCGGACCCTGGACCCGGTCGGATTTTTAAGCCGGACCCAATTGGACCGGCCAGTTTCCAGATTCAGTCCGGAGGAGGACGTGCGCAGCCTCAAAGCTCATAATGGAAAAGCTTGAGGATGTGCAGGGACTTACCCACCACCTCCGGAGGCAGCGAGAAAGCAGTGAGCTCCGCGGGTTCAGCAGGTACCTACCCGTGTCTGGTTGCTTGTTGCTCCTGGGGACCCGGTGGGGTGAAGGCGAGCGCCTTGGGCTCCCTCTTCTCAGCGTTACTCTCAGAACTGTTAAATGATAAACTGAGGCTTATTAAATTTTTAAAGAGTTTTTGTGAGCAAAATCAATTTGAATCGGACGGTATCCAATCTAGCAGATAGAAAGGAGCTCTGTGGAGCTGTACAAAAAAGACTTTATGGGCAAAAGGGAGACAGGAAAAGGAAGTTAAACTAAGCAAACAAAAGCAGGTTGGTTATTGAAGTTACTTTCCTTTAGGGAGTGGCGGGGCCTATCGGGCAGATGCACCCCGAGCAAATACTGATCACCTAATTCCTGATTGACTGGCTTAGATCCCATTTCTGGGAAAGCTGAAACTGTGTAAGTCTGTGTTTGGTGACATGGAGCTTAGCATATGGCCCATTTAGGGACTGTTGTCTTGTTTTTAATGCTATCAATATGTATTCAAGCCTTTTAAACTGGTTGTAGCTCTAAGTTTTCTGTATTATCTTGGTCTAGGATCTGTAATCAAAAGTATCTCATTTATTTTCATTCCAGTGAAGTAAAATGCTTATTAATATTCCTGCTTGTGGAAATTGTTATGAATACAGTTCCAATCAATTACATTTTGCCAATAAATATCTAGTCTTGATCTATCATCTGGTTCTTTTTTTTTTTTTTTTTCCGGTCTATCATCTGGTTCTAAGCCCAGGGGTCCTTTCATACTTCAGCAGTGACAATCATGGCAACGGGGCTATCAGATATCTCCAGATTTAAGTGTAATCTGAGTGCTTACATGCATACATTTTTTTTACCACTGTTTTTATATCTTTCATTTCTTTCTTCTGTAATATACTTTATGCCAGTTTGCCTGATTCTTTGGAATATAAGATAAAGAGGAAATAACCCCTGACCTCAAAAGTGTTTATATACAGTTTACATACAGTTGTATGACATGAATAAGTCAATGATTATTTTTTAAAAAAATAAAATGCGAGGACAGGATCATGTACAGAGTGAAGAGAGGAAAGATTCCTGGCTTAGATGTTGTCTGTGGAACATGTTAGAGATGACCTTTCAGGATTGTATAGGAGCTGAATCTACAAATAACAATGGATTAGGCCAAGTGAAGAGAGAGGGTTGTGGTGAGTGCAGTGCTCACTACTTCAAGAGAAACTACAGAACGTGGAATATAGTTGACAGCTCCAGCTGACAACTGCAGGTCCCTGTGGATCTACTACCAAGTAGATCTACCAAGTTCCTACCAAAGTCACATTTCCCTGTGGGCTCTTCCTAGCCGGTGATAGAGCACAGCATTTTCTTAGTATTGTCCCCTTTCTGCCAGAGGTGGAATTCCTGAAATGAGCAAGATATGCACAAAGACTTGATTTGGCTGAGACATTCTTACAACTTTGCGGTAGTCTAAATTACTTCCTGCTCAATCCTTCCTTTTTCTCTCTCCTTTCACAAGTACCCTATTTGTGTTGTGGTCTGGAGGCTCTTCACTCTCATCTTCTTCTAGTTTACTCTTTATAGGCTTTCCCACCAAAACTATCCAGCTTTTTTATTTCTGTCTTGGTATTGGCTTGCAGACAACCCAAAATGACACAGCTGATTCTGAGAATGCTAGGAAAGGGGTGTTAGGAATGGCTGACTTATGTATGATGCAGTTGGCCATAACTCAGATGAATGTGGGACATGGATAATCTCTGCCACAGGTGGTAGCCCAATTGCTAACAGTTTTACTTGGTAACCTGTAAAAACATCTTGATTGAAGAACGCTTCTGGCATTGGAAATGTGGGGGATCATGCCTACCAGAAAAATGAATGCCTAATAGAGGAAAATTGAAAAAAAAACGAGATAGATTAGCAAACAGTTAAAGACTATGTATGAAATCCAGATGGCCTTTTTTTGTAGCTATTATATTAATGTGTATCTATCTCTCAGATATCAGCTATTGTTAGTCAGATACAAGTACAGAGTACACAAAATTTATTATGTCCAGTCAGAAAATATCCTTGAGCATAAATAATTTGAAAGAATAAGAGTCAGCATATTTAATTGCCTCATGAAAACCCTTTGTGGAATTTTGTTCAATCTTTATTTTCCTTCTTAGTTGTGGACTAATCTGTATGTAGGTGTTAATGTGTGTCTCTGTGTATGTGTATATGTGCATGAACATACATTCTCACATGCATGCACATGTATATAATTTTTTTTTCTTAAAATAACTTAGAATAAGCTCCTCAAATCTTATGTAAATGTTTGGTTACAAATCCAGCATTCCGTATTACACATTATAAGAAAACTTTGCTAGATCCAGAAACAAAATCAATTTAAACTACCCATGCCCAGTGTAACTCTTTTTTAGAACTTTCATCAGAGCATCTAGAGCATATGCGTCTTGTTTCTCAGACCTCAGTTGTTTCTCCACTTCTCTCTTAAATTGAGAGAGCAACCAAATTCTCATTTTTCTCTGAGAAGTCTTTTGGCTCTGCCTTCAACTTTGTGGTTCCTCAAGTGTCAAGATTACCCAGAATGTATTAAAGGCTCAGTATAGTATGACCTGTAACTTTCCTGTCAGAATTTGTTTGGGCAAATGTTTCAGCTTCTATGCTAATGCTATATATTTAATGTTAGCTGCATTATCAGTTGTCTTCTGTGTAACAATCTAAGACTTAATGAATTGCCAATTGTGGTTGGACAATTTGGGCTCAGCTTAAGTGAGGGCTCTTTTGTTCTTGATGGACTAGGTTGGTCGGTTGGATGGGGTTACCAGTTCACAACTGGCATGAGTAGGGCCTCTCTAAATACCATCTGTTATCTTCTAGCTGAGTAACCTAGACTTGTTCGCATAAATGTCATAAGGCATAAATGCTTCTAGCTGAGTAACCTAGACTTGTTCGCATAAATGTCATAACATATGCAAGTTTTCTTGATATATAGGCTCAGAACGAACCCATAATCTCCTATATCACATTCTATTTGCAAGATTCAAGGAATGCAAAAGGCAAGATTCCCTTCTTTCTTGTAGCTGGATAACATTCTACTCACTGTGTATATACACTACATCTTCTTTCCATTCAACCATTCTTCTGTTGATGAACACCTAGGTATTTCCATATCTCAGCTATTATGAATATTATCAATGAATGTGAGAGTACAGAGATCTCTTAGAGATTCCATTTTTCATTTCCTTTTGGTAAATACCTAAAAGTGGGATTTCTGGATCATATGGTAGTTCTATTTTTAATTTTTGAGGAACCTCCTTGCTGTTTTTCATAGTGGTTATACCAATTTACATTTCCAACTGTGCACGAGGGTTCCCTTATCTCCACATACTTGCCAGCACTTGTTATCTATTGTCTTTTTGATAATAACCATTTCAACAGGTGTGAAGTAATAGCTTGTGTTGTTTTTTTCTTTTTGTGGTCTTGATATGCATTTCCCTCATAATTAATGATGTTGAACCCCTTTTCATGTCTATTTGTAGGTCTTCTTTGGAAAAATGTCTATTCAGCTCTTCTACCCATTTTTTAATTGGATTTGTTTTTGTTTTTGTTTTTGTTTGCTATTGAGTTTTTGAGTTCTTTTTATATTTTGTATGTTAACCCCTTATGTGATATATGATTTGTAAATCTTTTCCTCCATTCAGTACATTACCTATTCATTTTGTTGATTGTTTTAATGGTTTAAGTCATATGAGGATTAACAGAAGAAATGAAAGTACGTACAAATGAGTCAAAGATAGCACTGTTGAGGGATTGGCACCTAAACTGGGACTTGAAGGAGTAGAAGATGCCACTGAAAATGGGAGAGGGTGTTGGCATAATAATGAGCATTAATACATAATGAGAAGACTTTTTTTTTCAAATGAGGCACTATACTGTCTTTATATTTGTATTCTGTCTAATGTTTAGTCAATATTTAGTCATGGTACTTTTCCTATAATTTAACATTTAAATTAAATCTGGTAAAGTAATATGAAGAAGTTTGTTTTGAAAAAGCAACATCTTGTATCCCTGAGGTAGACAGGGATAAAGAACAAAATTGTGTAGGGGTGCCTGGGTAGCTCAGTTGGTTGAGCGTCAGACTCTTGGTCTCAGCTTAGGTCTTGATCTCAGGATTATGAGTTCAGGCCCCACATTAGGCTCCACACTGGCCATGGAACCTACTTAAATAAAAAAAAGAAAAAAGAGAACAAAATCATACAGAGAGTCATTTATGTAACAAATGGATGGGTATGGCAATGATTTCAGATGCTTTGAGATAAAGAGAAATACAGGAAAGTCATACAAATTATTTGACTTTACCTGTAAAATATTGAAGATGTATTATCTACTTGAGATGAGGGAAGAGTGGAAAAAGTGAGGTTTTCTGTAAGATTAACAGCCTGTGACTATACCATATTTGATGATCAAATTGGGACTCAACAAGATAAGAAAAACAGTTGATACACCAGACTAGAGAAATCACTGCCTTGGGAGTCAGGGAACCTATATTTTAATTTATACAGTAACACTTTACCTGTCAAAGTTCGATATAAAATTTATTTTACTTATAAAATGTGTTAGACTAAAATATCTCCAATGCAATGAAAACATAGTTGGATATTTGAGGAATCTAATGTGTTGTTTCTTTAAGTATGATGTACCAAAATCCTCTATCATGTTAGTGGGACCACAACAGCCCTAATGATTTTTTTGCACATGCTTGATAAAACCTGGTGGAGTGGATTTTGGGTTTGATTTCAGTGAGTGTCTCAAAAAATACTTCCAACAATGAGAATGTGATTAGTTACTAATAGACTATTCTCTTTGGAATTTATTTAGAGGAATCATTTCAGTAGTCAAGATGATTATGTGATGACTGCAAACTTTTTCAAATTATTTTTGAAGTAGTTAAAATATAATTTAATAATTAATGTAGCTACTCTGGCCTCAACAAAGGGGAACATAAGTATTACTCAAGTGTGTGCTGCACATAGGAACTTCATTTTAAAAGGTATAGTATGTAAAAGGGAGGAAAGAGTACCTTTGCAGTGGAGAGACCTGATAAACACTATTTCAGTCAACTGTGAAAACAGTTATATAAAAATGCAATGTGAAGAAAATGGTTCCTTATCTCCATGGTGTTTCCCTTCCCCTCCACCAAAAAGACAAAAACAAAAGCAAAATTCCAGTTCTAATCATGCAAAAAACATCAAAGAAATCCCAATACGGGGATATTCCACTGACCAGGAGTCTCAACTGTTGAGGTCATTCATCACAAATTCTGAGATACTATCTCAGCCTAAAGAACCTGAAGACATAATGAGTAAACATGATATCTTGAATGGATTCAGGTACAGAAAAAAACATAAAAACTAAGGAAATATGAATATAGTCTTGGCTATAGTTAATTGTAATGTATCAGAATCAAGTCATTAATTATAACAAGTGGATCATACTTCTTTTTTTAAAGATTTTATTTATTTATTTGACAGAGAGGAAGAGATCACAAGTAGGCAGAGAGGCAGGCAGAGAGAGAGGGGGAAGCAGGCTCCCTGCTGAGCAGAGCCTGATGCAGGGCTGGATCCCAGGACCCTGAGATAATGACCTGAGCCCAAGGCAGAGGCTTTAACCCACTGAGCCACACAGGTGCCCCAACAAGTGGATCATACTGTTATGAGAGGTTAACAGGAGAAATAGTGCAGGCAATATAGTCATTCTCTGTACTATCGTCACAACTTTTCTGTGAATCTGAAACTATTCTAAATAATATTTATTTTAAAAACATTAGTTATTAAGTTAATTAAATATTTCTATAGGTGTAGCAGAAATAGAACCATGGTCTGGCTAGGATATAAAATAAAATAAAGGCACTGTGATTAATTTGTTAATTTTAAACAAAGCCTAGTTTTAGAGCTACAGAATTCAAAGATCTTTATATTCAGCAGATTTTCCCAATGAATTGAAAAATATCACATTCCATAGATAAGAATTAAGAAAGGCTATCTTTATTGGCTTTATACATATTTATGACCTAATTCAGACACATCCTAGGCACCAGCATTTATACCATAAAGTAAAATATATTCATGTAAAAAGTTCTATTTTATTTATTACATTTTAAAATAAGATGTAAATTGGTGACAAAAACATATTTAGCCACTGGCACCTGGGTGGCCCAGTCGCTAAGCATCTGCCTTTGGCTCAAGTCATGATCCCATGGTTCTGGGATCAAATTCTGCATTGGGCTCCCTGCTCAGCCAGAGTCTGCTTCGCCCTCTGCTCCTCCCCCTGCTTGTGCTCCCTCGCACTTTCTCTCCCTCTCGCATAAATAAATAAAGTCTTCAAAAAAACATATTTAGCTTTTGGCAAAACAAGGAAACTTAAAAAGTATATTTAAATCATTATGTCTTTTTTTAAAATTCATAATAGTCGTAACTTCAAAACTCTTTAGCAATATTTAGGCTTCGCCTTTTCTAAGATTTCACTGGAACATTCTTGAATTTTTAAGTGAAATAAAAGTGAGAAAATCAGATTAGAAAATAGGAACCATTGAAATATCCAGCTCTTACTTTTGGTCAAGGAACTATTTGTAAAGACAGAGATATCCACACTCTAATTGGAAAGCTCCACAAAAGAGGTAAAGTCAGCTTGTGCATATATATTTCCTCTGAAAGAAAGCATATTCTGGAGACATTTAAACATTGTTTTAAGGGCAAATTTCTTGGACTTGTTTATTACTGTGAATAATATGATATTAGGTTGGGTTATCCAGCTCCATCCAATTCAGTCTTGTGCTGACACTTCTACTACTAAGCTCAGTTAATGACCAGGGCCCTGTAGTATATAATCAACACATAGTTCAACGTTAATAAAAAATGGTTAGGGAAAAAAACATCCTTTCATGCCATTAAAACCAGTCATCATTTCATTAAGGGACTGTTAATATCTGCCTACCCCTAATTTTGAAAACTTTCACAAGTGATGAATATTGCAGAAATTACCAACTGTTAGAAAACTTTATGACTATTTTCTTATAAATTATAGTATATTTAAATCTATGTAGATTCTTTTAATAAGTATTCCAAGCTTTTAATACCATTTCTTACAAAATGACAAAAGCATGCAGTAGAGGATAATTTGTTCTAGTAAAATAAACTATGGATATTAAAATTTTAAGTATGAATGACAGGCAGTGCAATTTTCCATGTATGACAAGTGATTATTGATATTAATCTGTGATATAAATACCCTTCATACTATGTAACCTTATACTATGTAACCTTATTTAGTTACTATGTAACTAAATTTCTACTTAGTATCAGTCAAAATTGTCTTGTTTATCTATAATAACATAAAACTCTAAAATTTCAGTGGCTAAAAAAATCAAAGATCCATTTCTTACAATGCAAATCCTTTCTTGGGCCTGCTGAGTGCTTTGCTCCATGTCATCTTCATTCCCAGCATCAGCTTTATAGGTTCTTCACTCTCTGGAATATTGTTGCTTGGCATCTCAGAGAGAAAGAAACAATGGATTGCCCCAGCCAACAATTTAATGCTTTAGCCCAGAATGACAACTATCACTTCCACCAACAGCATAGGAACCAGGCTAGTTACATGGCCCTACCCAAATGCAGAGGAGAATGTATTGTGTTCCTCAAGATCACTCTTAGCTTTGGTGATTCCCTAGAAGAATGCATAAAACTCAAAGTATAGTTGTATTTCATGACTAACATTAATTATAGAGAAAGGAAACGAAACAAAATCAACAAACAGAGGAAAAAAGTGTACGGGGTGAAGCCCAGAGAAAACCAGGGACAAGTTCTAAGGGTCCTTTCCCAGTGGATTTACATGAAGCATGCTTAATTCTTTAATAATGAGTTGTGACAACACAGGTGTAGTGTTGTCTACCAGGGAAGTTAGACACTCAGTGCTCAGTGTTCACTGGGGTTGATCCACATGAGTACTCCCTTCCTAGAAGGTATCAAATTTCCAAACTCATAAAAGAAAAGTAGGTGTTCAGCATTAAGTGGTGTTGTTTACTTGAAAGTCCAGGCACAGCAAATTATCCTTAGCAGTTAACTGTTGATTAGGAACACCCTGAAAGCCAAAATCCCAGATGCCAGCCAAGGTTCAACCTTGCAAGCAAGTCCTTCTAAGGATAGTGGTCCCAGGCTTGCTATGTTAATTCTTTTCTGTACAGGTGGTGAGAGAGTTTAATCTCTGCTTGTACCCAGAATAATGAGAGAACTGAATTAGCATTAAAAATCTCTTCTTCACTGTTACTAATTGTAACACAAGGGAGAGTTCAAGTATGACTATGTGAATTTTTAGTATTAAGATTTCTCTGAATAGTGTTTTAGCAAAATATAGTAGTATTTCCAAGAAAAAGTTTAAATATTTGACAGAAAAGCCTTTTAAAGAAAAAGATTTAGCTATATTACCCAAAGTATAAGTTCACAAAAGAAATTTACTTTAATATTTTGTACAGTACAAGTAAACAAGGGGAAGAAGAAGGTAGAAAAAACTCATGTGTTAAAAATCTGTATTGATACTTGTGTTTACACGTGTATATACATCTGAATACACATATAAAATTACTTGTATATAATTTTATGAAGAACACATATGAGAGTAGAAACATTTAATCTTATCAAAGAGAGAAAGAATTGGGGTATGTAATGATAAATTACTTGTCAGTATATGGTTGTTGATTTTTTTATCCTCTCGATGTATTACTTTTTTTTTTTTTAAGATTTTACTTATTTATTTGACAGAGGGACAGCGAGAAAGGGAACACACGCATGGGGAATGGAAGAGGGAGAAGCAGGCCTCCCACTGAGCCTGATGAGGGGCTCCATCCCAGGACCCTGGGATCGTGACCAGAGCTGAAGGCAGATGCTTAATGACTGAGCCAGCCAGGCAGCCCATTGATATAATACTTTCAAAAATAAAATCAATTTTCTTTTTTAAGGTTTATTTAGAAGGATAAATGTGTGATAATGTCTTCTCTATTTAAAAAAAAAAACTTTTTAAATAATAGGTGGTATTGCTTTAAGAATAGATGGATAAAAAGAACTGATCAGCAAACAAAAAACAATCAATATTAAATATATAACTCAGATGGAAAGGTACAAGATATACTATATATGTGATACATGCATTTAAATAGTGGGGTATGACCGTGTAGTAATGGAAGTTTCCATATGCTTAGAATCGTTAGAAGAATATCTCTATATCACCTTGTTATTTTTCAAAGTTTTCATGGGCCCCAAAGAGTGCTTCCTTGCTCTCTGACAAAGATTCATGGGGCAAAGCCTAGATCAGTATTAGCGAGGGCATGTACTTTTCCTCTCACCTCCATTTTCAGGCATTCTTGTCCAAGTAGAACCGTCTCAGCATGCATGTTTCTCTGCAGATAGACTCTTAAGGACTGATGTGCCCAACGTTTCATTGAATTTGTATGTGTATGTGCAAATCTCAGAGGTAAAAATAATGCCAAGTGACACAAGTCTGTAATCCATATTAAAATATACTCCCTTCCTATAAAATAAGCAGAGGTTTGTTGTTTTTTTTTTAAATAACACTTTTCAATGCTAGCAGATTGCATTGAAACTGCTAGCTAGAATGAAACTGCTAGTTAGCTAGATTGAAACTGAAAATTACATTAAAACAAAATACCCTCACACATAATTAGTGAGGCTAAATCAGTTAATATTTCTAGAGATTAATTTGGTAGTCTACGTTTGAAAACATTCATCTCCGGATTAATAGTTAAAATAAGAAACAGATATAAATTAGGAAAATATTGATTTTCAAGTACTTACGGGGGTATTTTTTTGGTAAACAATCTAACAAAAAGATAGGAGAATGGAGGGGTGCCTGGGTGGCTCAGTTGTTAAGCATCTGCCTTCTGCTCAGGTCATGATCTCAGGGTCCTGGAATTGAGCCCTGCATCAGGTTCCCTGCTCTGTGGAGAGCCTGCTTCTCCTTCTTCCTCTGCCTGCCACTCTGCCTACTTGTGCTCTCTCTCTCTCTGTCAAATAAATACATGAATAAAATCTTTAAAAAAATTAAAAATAGGAGAATGGATAAGCAAATGAATGAAGGTATCACCATATATTATATTATGCGGCAAATAAAAATTGTGTTCTCCAGGGTCCTTACTGCCATAGCAAAATGACCAATATATGCTAATTTTAAAAAGCAAATACCAATTTTATATACAATGTGTTCTTATTTAATTGCAAAAGATAAGTATACTGATATTTGTATAATAAATATTGGAAAAACAGTTATCATGTGGAAAGTGGTTTCTTTTAGGCTTTGGGATTATGAGTATTTTTTTCTCCTATGTACCTTCTTATATTTTTAAAACTGTTTGCAGTGATGGCATATTGCTTTCAAAACTGGAAAGGAGAAAAGGATGATATTTTAAGAAGTATGGAAAAGTCAATACAGTAATTAAAGATGAAAGGAAAATGTTGACAGCACAAAATGATACCTTTTACATTTGTAAAGAATAAAGCATAGCAATAAAGTTGAGGATAATGATATTTAGAGAAAATATTTAAGAAAATGTATGCTTCATTGGCAGTATAATTTTTATATACCACAGTGTAAATGCAACTTTTATGTAGTCTTTCTTCTAGTTTTTCTCATGTTTATTCATTTAGACCTATCTGGTAACTTTGAAATATAAAAGAGGGACACCTGAGTGCTCAGTTGGTTAAGTGTCTGACTCTTGATTTTTGCCCAGGTTACAGGGGTCCTGGGATAAAGTCCCCCATTGGGCTCCATCTCAGTGGGGAGTCTGTTTGAGGATTCTCTTCCTCTGCACCCCCGTCCCCCCCAGCTCACACTAATGTGCACACGCTCTATCTAAAATAAATAAATCTTAAAAAATATATAAATGAACATTGGCATTATTTTAAATTTACAATTTGACACTAAAATGCCTTCAAATAGTTAAGGAACTAAAATTTTTTTTTCAATTTAATTTTGCAGAAAGTATTCATGTTTGATTATTCTGCATACCAAAATCCAACCTGCTGAGTTACACTAGCACACCTTCCTTTTCACAAAGGCTGGAAATATTTTAGAACTTAGGATATTTATTGGATTCTACTTTAAGAGGATAGGATACAAACATGAAACTTCTCCCTCATAATATTAATCATTGGAACCTTTTACTTTGTCTTGAGGGCCAAAATCTTTCCTTATAAAGGCTGAGGTCACTCCTAAATCTCAGCACTCATTAGTCAGTGATGGGTTAAAAAGTGACCACATTAAGGTAAATTATATTCCACAAACACATTTGCTTTAGTCTAAGATGTCTTAACATACTCAGAAATGCCAAACTTCTTGTCCTACTACCCCATCCACTTGAATGTGTTCTGTGTTTAAAATGTATGTTAATGTGGAGTGGGAGAAACAGAATCTGTGTCATTTCTCAATGTGTAAGAGAGGGCAAGAAGCATCGGCTATAGCAATTTAGAGAGGAGTAAAAACATGTTACTTTGTGTTTGATAGTAGGGATATTCAGTTTGACGGAAAGCTTTGTAACTACCTTGTTTCGGCTCTTCCATTAAGAAAAGAAAATGATGACACTGAACTCTGAACCTGGACCCGACATCTTCATCACTGATTTACAGTAACGTCTTTGGAGGAGAAGGTCACCGTGCTGAATAAGCAGCTAATGTGGCTCAGGGAGAAGGTCATTTGTGTATGCTGTAAATTCTCATCATTTTAGAAGCATAGAGAATTTGGAAACCAGAACTTGACATTTTCCAAGAATTATTACAGTGATAAAGAGTTCAAAGTGTTTATTCTTGATACTTGAAAAGTAAAGTGCCTCTTGCTCTGAAGTTTTCAAACAAGATCACAGTGCTAAAGTTTAATCAGCATTCAGTCAAACTACTCATGTGGAGGCTGAGGCTAGATAGCTAAATTTAAGATTCCCCACCTTATGCCTTTTGGAACAAAGGGAAATGAAAGTAGAATGTTAGAACCAGAAAGAACTTAAGTGTTATCTTCTAAAGTTTTTTTCTTCAGCCTGGCAAACAGAAAAGGTGTTCCTTGTTCCATTCCACTGTCTTCATTATAGTGGTGATAGACTTCTAACTTCTCAGGAGACTCTCAGTCAAAAGTTCTGTACACACACACACACACACACACACACACACACACACGCATACATCAAATTAAAGTAAAAACTAGGTATTCTTTCCAAAATATAAGTAGTCACTTGTAGCAGCTTTTCTGACTACGTATTTCAGCAGAAAGATCAAAAGGTAATGAAAAAGCAAAGATAATAAAGGAAAAAGGAATATAGAAGTGATGGGAAGCGCTATTCCTTTCCACTTTTTTGTGTTTGTCTTGATAGGTCCTCTAAGATGGAATTATTAATAACACTTTATTATTGTCTTCCTGTTATTCTTTTTAATAATAAGTTTTTCCTAGGGTAAATTTTGTGGTTTCTGGTTGATGATAGTCCATGATATGCCCTTACTGTTAGATATTTCAATATCCCTTTCTTTCATATAATAATGAATCCTTTAGATTATATTCTGGGTTGTACCATATCAATTCATACAGGTTGAATAGACATCACTGTTTATTCACTTTGTCATTGGGCACACTTTTAAATGTTTTTTTAAGAAAAATTGCTAGAAGTAGAAAGTTTGATTCAAAGGGTGTAAATGTTCAAAATTTTTATAGATGTTGCCAAGTTGCATTTCAAATTGTACC